>CM055071.1:24794602-24876481 GCA_029204045.2 Tillandsia leiboldiana
TTTTTGCAGAAAAACCCGTAATTTTCTGCTCCAAAGAATTGCGGCTTATAGATGAGGGACTTGACAGTAAAAGGACTAACTTTTGTTAAGGACTTATGTCCAAATACTGTTAGTTGAAGGGGTTTTGTGCAAATGTGCAACTAACACATGCACACACGTGTTGGAGTAATCCCGAATCCCTGCCTCTTCCTCTTCGGTAACTGAAGCTCCACCAGCATCTTCAGACCATAACCGACGCGGCCCCTCGGCTGCTGAAACCCCCGGCCGCTCGGGTCACCGGAGTTGAGGTTGAGAAACCTATAAATAGGAGCTTCTCTTGAGTTCTTGAAGCAGAGATCAACCAAGAGTTGTAGGGATAGCCCAACCTTCTTCTGAGAACTCCACTGTGAGGCCGCAACCAACCTCTGGTGAACCCGACCCCGGCCGCCGCCGAGCGCCGCCGCAGCCATCTTCTTTTTCTCCTCTCTCTCCGACGAAGTGTGAAGTTGGAGCAGACCTCTTCAAGGTTGGATTGGGAGGTGTCTGAGGAGTCCCTGGTGCTTGAAGGACCCTGCTGGAAGCTAGCCGAGGCCGCGCGAGGTGGGAGGTGCAAGAAACTGGCTTCCTCCTTCTTTCCCCGAGCTCGGCCAAGGTGAGGGTTTCAAACCAGTGTATGTAGCCCTCTGGACCACGTGCAGTCGGTTTCCTAGGCCCTAAGCATCATCCCAGCAAATCCCCGAGCCCCCATGCACCACGGTTGGCCGGCGGCCACAATGGGTCGCCGGAAACCTAATCTAACTCCGCCTCGAGAGAACTCATCAACCAGTCGACCATCAGGGCTAAAACTTGGTGTTACGGGACTGTTGGTGGTGGGGACCAACTCCACCAAATTTGATGGAGTATGGTCGAGCCAGTAAATTGTAGCTTGATGCCCTAGTTTTGTGAAAAATGCATGATTGGCCGGACTTTCTTTTCCGGCACCGGCGGGCTTCCCCGGCGCCGGCCATCAACCCATAAAGCTTGCTGGGACCTTGAGGAGTGCTCCCATGCATTTGCATGGAACCCATGCTGCACCCAATTGGTGCGGCCATGGATTGACCCGAGATAAGACCAAAGATGGTCGCCGGTGCTCCGGCCAACTCCGGCCGGGGCGGTGCTGGTCGGGAAGTTTTCTGTGGACCCAAGGAGCATTTCCATCCAAGTTAGAGGGCTCCAAATTGACTCTGTGGAATTTCACCATTAGAGGTGGCAAGCTCGAAACCGGAGCTTTGCTCCGCCGCGCCGCCGCCGCACCCCGAGGCCAGCCAAGGGTGGGGGAAAGCTTCCATGAAGCAGATGGCACCTACTGGTGCTTTTGGTTGAACCCCAGACCCTTCGGATGAAGCATCACGAATTTCAAGAAAATGGGTCATCTTCTTCCTCGAGCCGAGCTCAACCTGGGGGTTTTCGAGTTGCTCTAGTTGAGGGGATGTGTTCCAGAATCTCTGGGGATCTAGTTGATCCAAGTTGGAAGCCCTCAGGTGCCCTGGTTGCAGAGAACCAAGTCTTCAATAGTGTTGTGTGTATGTGTTTCAAATGTGCATGCCACCTGTTTGTAAAAATGCCTCAAAGAACTTTAAATTAGAATTTGACAAAACTGTAAATATAAAACTTGTTTCCAATGATCCCCTGAGCTGTGTGCTCACTTCAGTTAAAACAGAAACTGAGTGGAATAAAAGTTGGAGCAATGTGAACTTGTATGTTTGCAAGTTGAGGGATCTCTGTGATCCAGCACACTTGGGCTGCAACTATGGCAAGCCCGGGCACCCTAGCAATGTTTAGAGGCAGATTGATATACAAATTTTGGTTGTTTGAAGTCCAGATTAAAAGTTATAGTGAAATCAACATAAAATAGTAATGTTGGAACAAAACCCTATTTTAAAGTGTTGGCGAAGTCGCGACAGTGCATTCCTAGCTAATTTGGGGTCATTGGACGCGATGCTCGCGTTAAAATTTCTGTTTGAAGTCCCGAAGAAACTAAATGACATTAAGGCTATGTTAGTGCATATATTATGGGCCAAAGTTTGCCTCGGAACCCGTGATGCCACAAATGGGTGAGCACGGTGTTCAGCATGACATAAGTAACCTGCTGGAAGTGACGGAATGTTAAAATGATTTTCCTGCTAAAAGAACGAGCGAAAACAGTGCCCAAATTTGCACTAAAAGTAAATTTAAAAAGCCCTAGGGGTCTAGATGCAAAGATCACATCATATACTGGTTAGTAAACTGATTCCTGAACCTTATTTCACCTTCAGGGTTACTTGGTAGCATCTGGTGTGCTGAGTGTACAGTTGGTTCAGATTAGCCGCCTGCGTTATATCAGGTGGGTTATCTTCGGTCCGGGTTTTATCAGTTCGGCCCTCTGGGGTGCGATACTGGTTGGACTCCTGTTCTTGGTAACTTAGTTTATTTTGAGCCTGTCTGCCTTTGGTTGCAATATATATTACTGTTAGTTGCTCTGACTAATTGGCCATTTCGTAGTTGCACTCCTATGCTTGATTATTATATCAGTTCTATTCTGCCTTACATGATTATTCTTAGTGCCTCTGGTATTTATATTTTATCTTGGAACATTTCCATGGTTGATGAGTAAGCCTGTTTGTCCTGTCGATCAAATGAAACACTGCTGAGCACATAGATTTGTTTAACTGATGTTTTTACCGAGCTTCGTAGGGTCGTCGGAGTCTGTTCTTGTTTGATAGGGCAAAGGCAATTGCTCTACGAGGTTTGGAAACCCAAGCTTCGTAGTGTCGACTGAGTCTGTTCTTGTTTGATAGGACGAGGGCAATACTTTTCGGGGTTTGGACTTTTCAAAACAGTTTTCTTAAAAATATGTGTTTAAGTTTTGTATCATTTGGTTGGTTTGTGTGGTTGAGTTGAGTTTATATGTAAGCTTCTGCTGAGTTGAGATTTGCCTTGATATTGCATATGAATTGAGATTTATTGCTGAGTGTTCCTGCATAAGTGTTGAGATTCAGTTGATCTTGTCATTGCATCCCAGTGGGGATTTCCCGGCTTGTTGCCGATTACCCGGTCAGTGGACCGTGAGCTTGAGCATTTGCATATGATTCGCCCGCACCGTTGTACTTCACGAACATCAGCGGATTTGCTACCCGTAGCGATGTTCTTTACCGGTAAAGTGGTTAGCTGAGGCAACCCGTGACCCTAGTTTGGGGAATGTCAACCAGGTGGTGCCAAGTGGGCAGCCTTGCCTGAGGTCTTGTGAAGGCCAATATGGTAGCTTGTGATTGGGTCTTTGCGTTTTCATCTATTTGATGCATGTGTTGTTAAGTTGCTTTAACATGATTCTTTGATTCTTTGATCTGGCTTCTAGTTATCTACCTTCATATGATTCTATGTGATGCCTTTGATTATAGTTCCATTGTTATCTTGCTGATTGTCCTAACTCCTTGATGTGTTGATTATCCTGATACATGTTTTAAATTCTGCTAAAATTATCTCCTATGCTTGTACCCAGATTATGAGTTTTGCTTTCTTTACAGCACCAGTTATATATCTGCTTTACCCTAACCCCTGATCTATTACTATCCTCTAGCATTGTATACCAGTAGGTACGATCTGCTATTTCTCGGCTCGTCGTGCCCACTGGGATACACTCCGGTGTGTCTCACACCCTCGGGTGACTGTTTTTCAGGTCGAGCGGGTGTTGAGATGTCGGGACGAGTTGGTGAGATCACGAGATAGAGCTTGACCCTGGACAGCCGATAAGATCAAGTATTTAGTTATTTGTTGTATCAAATGTAATGCAATGTAATTGAGAAGTTATTGATATTGTAATTTAATCTTGCTTAGTAGATGTACGTAGTTAGTACTCTGATTGTATGCCAAGTGAGCCGTGCATATATAGAAAAGGCTCAATCCCCAGTGGGATTGGGACTCTTCTATATATGTGGCGGTCTGTTGCGCCCTGGCTGGTTTTAAACTCTGATTTCAAAAAAAAAAAAAAAAAAAAAAAAATTAGACGCTGGTTTTTAAACTCGGGGCGTGACAGTTCCATTCCCATTTCCTTTCTAGTATGGGCAATGGTTGTAGTTTCCCTGCCGGTCGCTGACGTTCAGCTTTCATTTGTTGGCATACCAAACAATGTGCCCCACATTGCGTCTCGTCCCCCTTCAATTTGGGCCACCAAAAGGTCTGCCTCAGATCTTTATACATCTACGTACCACCGGGACGCGCAGTGTAGGGAGCACCATGCGCTTCCGTTAGAATCTCTTTCTTTGTGTCCGGTACATCGGCACACGAATTCATCCCCGGAACCTTAGTGCATTATCCGAGCCAATCATAACACCGTCCCCTTGTTCCGAAGGTATTCTGTCCCGCACCAGTTGTAATCGTATGACCGTTAACTGGCCTTCCAAGATCCTCTCGATCAAAGTAGGCTTAACTACTAAGGACAGGAGTTGCGTAACCGTACCCGCCGGCACTACCTCCGGTCTCAATTGCGAGAACTCTGTAATTAGACGACTCTGTTGGGTAAGGGCGCTCAACGCCATTTCTCCCGTCTGGCCCTTCCGGCTTAAGGCATCGGCCACCACATTTTTGGGGTGGTAATGGATAGACAAATCGTAGTCTTTCAGTAGTTCCAGCCACCGCCTTCACCGTAACTTCAACCCCTTTCGTGTGAACAAGTACTTAAGGCTCTGGTGATCGGAAAACACATTGCAGTGCGCTCCGTAAAGATAGTGTCTCCAGAACGTTAGAGCAAACACGACTATTGCGAGTTCCAAGCCATGTGTAGGGTAGTTCTGCTCATAATCCTTGAGCTGTCTTGATGCGCATCCTATGACCTTCCCTTGTTGCATTAGTACGCTTCCAAGACTGCTTCGAGATGCGTCACAATAGATCTCATAGTCCTCTCCGGGCTTCGGCAATGTGAGTACTGACGCCCGTGTGTGTATGTCTTTAAGTTCCTCGAAGCTCTTCTGGCATTGGGCCGTCCAGATGAATTTCTCCCCTTTCCGGGTTAGTCGATTTAGGGGAGTGGCTATCTTTGAGAAGCCTTCCACGAAGAGTCTGTAGTACCCCGCCAGTCCTAGGAAGCTTCGGATTTCTGTCATCGTTGTTGGCCGAGCCCAGTTGGTCACGGCTTCTATCTTCCTCGGGTCCACCGCAATTCCCGATGCTGAGACTATGTGTCCCAACAAGTCTACCTCGCGGAGCTAGAACTCACACCTCTTGAGTTTGGCATACAATTTCTGGTCCCGGAGGGCCTGGAGGATTACTCGCAAGTGTTCCTCGTGCTCTTTGTGCGAGAGTAGATCAGGATGTCATCTACAAAGACCACTATAAACTGGTCTAAGACAGGCTTGAATATGCTATTCATCATATTCGTGAACACCGCTGGAGCGATAGTGAGTCCAAACGGCATAACCGTGAACTCGTAATGACCATACTGGGTTCGAAAGACTGTTTCCGGTATGTCGTCACTCCGGACTCTAAGCTGGCGATAGCCGGACAGCAGACCAACCTTAGAGGACACCGTCGCTCCTTGTAGTTGGTCGAATAGGTCATTAATCCGAGGTAAGGGGTACTGGTTCTTCACTATGACCCTATTTATTTCCCGATTGTCGAAGCACAATCGTAGACTCCCGTCATTCTTCCGTACGAATAGTATGAGTGCGCCCCAAGACGGCATGCTCAATTTGATGAACCCTTTATCCAAGAGGTCTTCTAATTGTGCCTTAAGCTCCTTTAGCCCCGCAAACGCCATTCGATGTGGTGCCTTTGCGATAGGTTGAGTGTGTGTCCGGAATAGGCTCGATGGAAAACTCGGCTTCTCGCAATCGATTAGCACCTGAGATTCAGTAAGCCAATCCATTCCGAGTACCACCTCGAATTCCCTTAGCGGTGAAACCACTAAGTCCCAAAGGCAACTAAGCCTTCTCAACCTTATTGGGCAGGAAGGTCCAAAATATTCGCTTCTAACGGTCCTCCAGGGGTCAAGACCGACATTACTTAGAAAGGGGTCTTTCCTAAATAAATATGGGTAGGAGCACAAAGCAAGAAATGGAGAGGTGGGATCTCCCAATACCTAACCAGGCCCTACTCGCAAAGGAAAAACTAAGAGTAGGGTGCGTCCTTTGTCGTGCCGTCGCGTAAGACCTCTCGTTCGGGTCGTGCCGCAGAAGGAATCGTTCTCGGGTTCAGGGGCAGTTAACGCGGGACTGCCCTAGTTTGTCACAACGGGAGCAATGGTCGTGCTCCCGGGAATAGATGTTCACCTGGTGTGCTCCTCCGCAGATGATGCATGGCCGGTCCCCCCGGCTCTGGTCCTCTCGCCGGCATGCTTCTGGTTCCTTGCGGCGTCTTCGGATACTTGGATGGTCGGCTCCCATTGGGAAAGTCATCCCCGGGATAAAGCTGGGGTCATTTTCGGCCCCCGGTTGGGCTCATGATCCTTCTGCCGGGTGCGTGCAACGGCCAATTCTCGCTCCACCAAAGTGGTCCTGTCGCTCGCTTCTCGGAAAGCGGGTAATCCCACCGTCGGTATTACCTGAAAAGTGTCGCTCTGTAGACCATCCCCGTGACGGCAGCCGTGTGGGGTTCATCTTTCCTAACAATAGGGGGTGCACTCAGCCATGTCGCGGAACTGTTGTTGAAGTAGCCGATTCTCCACAGTTGTCGGAGCCGTCATATCCACTTATGCACCATCGATTGAAGACCGGGTTCGGGCCATTACTCGTGCATACAAAGAAACCAAATTAGTTCTAAACTTAATTGGTCTAGCACCTTGACCTACGAACACTGGGACTCTATCCCTTTTTCCCGCACTCACACTCGCGCTCTACGCACCTACACCTAGGTTATCATATTGGTTAGTTACTTGTGGCACTGCGCTCTGTGGATGTTGGTCACTGACTGCCGTGGTTAAAGTTATTTTTCTCTGATACCATATAATCTGTCACGCCCCGGAGGTTCTAAAAGAGCGGAAAACGTACACACATATATATATATATATTTTTCTTTAAATGAACCTTGCCTCCGGTGCGCGCCAGACCCGCCACATATACAAATTCACTCCCCAAACGGGCGGAGCCTACTTTGTATATGTACGGCGTTCCGAGCACGACAAGTACTTTAACCATGCAATCATTGAGCAATAATAGGGAGAGATCACACCTAACCATACAATCGTAATCAACACACTTTTCGAAAGGATAATTCCATAGGTTTGAAAGACGGTGCCCACACGATACCCGATTTTACAAAACGTTTTCGCAATCTCTTTTAAGCGGCGACATTGCTTGAAAGGATAAATCCACGGGTTTAGAAATCAGTGCCCACACGACACTTGGTTTGAAAACGCTTTTGAAACCATGTTTATCTTTGAAAACAAGCCGCATTCATAAATCTCAACCATCACAGATATAGTAGGTCATTCCTACACTAAAATCTCAATCCAACATCCACAATAAACCATTCACAAGCAATCACAGACATACTAAGCAAAACAGTAAAGGATAACCATAAAACTGTAAAGTCTATTAGCCACATTGGCTATGGTCCTCTAACCGCTGCCTCACCGTCGCCCTGGTTCCCACCCCTGCTCGGACCTGTCACAGTGTGGGTAGTCAGTGACTGATAAAGTAGATGTTAAACAAGTAAATGCAATAAACTGAAAAGACAAACCGATACACCAGAGCATTCACTTCCCCCTCATGAATCGCTAAATCCCTGTCACAATCACGCTGGGCACCTACCCCAAATTTAAATCATGTTGGGCACCAACCCCAGATACTACGCTCCCTTTCAAAAACACGCTGGGCCCCTACCCCAGATACTGTGCTCAATCCTTGGTGCCTCCAACCCCTCTACTGCCAAAGAAGCAGTCCCCTGACCGTGAGGGGTCCCCATCATCCCTAGTCGTGGGGTACACGGGTAATCATACCATCTTTCCGAAAAAATACACCCTGTGCGGTGGCCAGACCGCCGGTGTGCGTGTAAGCAAATAAGAGCATATAAAATAGCACAGCAACCTCAGCCGCCTCAGTTAGAAACAAAACAGGATTCTCATGTAATCGGGTTAGACAATTTACCAAACATCTACTTTAATCTCACAAAAATACGGGAATGACTATACACCGAAAACACCAAAAAGGTACCTACCTCAAATCGTGTCGACCGGAACCCTGCAAATCGACTCGCGCCTTCGGACGACACCCGGACCTAAAAGAAAGTCCCCCAACAGGGCATAACAGGTAAGATAAGACTCTGATAAGAAAAACGCGACTCCGAAAGCGCAAACAACAGGACAAATGACTTGCGATGGCGGCGGCGACAAAGCCCCCCCCGCGCGCGCGGCACGCGCACCGCGTGCGGTGCAGCCGCGTAGGCGGCTGCCCTGCGAGGCGCAAGCGATGGTCGTGCGGGCACCAGGCCCGCGCGGCGCCAGTGACGCGCCCGCACGGGCTCCTGCCCCACGCGGCGCATGCGGCGCGCCAGCGCGGGCTCCAGCCCCGCGCGGGCACTAGCCCCACGCGGCGCATGGCCCGCGCGGTCTCCAGCCCCGAGCGGCGCGTGCGTTGGCCGTGCGGTCACCATAAGGCTCGCCTTTTTGTAGATCGGCTACGGAGCGACATCTTTGAAGTCGTCCAAGCGGCGGATTTACAGACCTTTCGGGCGGTGGTTGATAGGGCCACTATTGTGGAACGTGGGTTTGCTATCACACGCGCCCGACGTGAGGGCTCAGAGTATAATCGAGACAGGAAGCGGTCACAGTCCTACCGTGGAGGGGGCTTTCCTGGCGGGAACCGGCCCCCGAAGCACCCCATGACGCAACAAGGGACCAAGAGCACACCATCAGGGGGGCAACGGCCGGTGGACAAGACCTGTATTATCTGCGGAGGAGCGCACCGAGTTACGGAATGCTCTAAGAGACAAGGCCACTGTTATCGCTGCGGCAAGCCGGGACATCTCCGATTCAGCTGCCCCTTGAACACGGGGACGGCATCTTCCGCCGCTTCCACCCCGACGCCACTACCGCAGGGACGGGGAAGAGCATCATCGGGAGCACTCCCATGTCCATCAACCTCTCAACAGGAAGGGGAAACGCGACCGCAACCTAGAGGGAGGGTCTACTCGATGAGCCAGCGGGGAGCGGAACCACCGGAGGACGTAGTAGCAGGTATTACCTTAATTTCTGAATTTCGATCTCGGACTCTGTTTGACACCGGAGCATCTCGCTCCTTCGTATCCCGCACCTTTGCTCACGCACACCTTCTAGAGGGTAGGTCTCTTGGCGACCTAATTACCGTCCAGACCCCTGGGGGACCAATTGAAGCAACCAGCTTTGTACTTTCCTGCTCGATTAGGTTGGGAAGGTTGTCCTGCCCTTGGGATTTGGTAGTCATTCCGTTGAAAGTGTTCGACGTGGTACTAGGCATGGATTGGCTTACCGAGTACCAGGCGATAATCGATTGCGACAAGCATCAGGTACGATTGCAGAAATCGGGTTTTCCGAAACACGTTTATTTAGCATGTAAAAGCACATTCTTCTCAGCCGTCATCTCCGCGTCTCGAGCCAGGAAGTTAATGGATGGCGGTTGCGTGGCTTACTTGGCCTCGGTGGACCTGGCAGCCCGACCCACCCCCTCGCTTTCCGACATCCCAGTTGTAAGGGAGTTTTCAGACGTGTTCCCGACGGAACTCCCTGGGATGCCACCCGAACGAGAGGTCAACTTTCCTATTGAACTACTCCCAGGCACTAAACCCATTACCAAAGCACCGTACAGGATGGCCTTCGCCGAGCTAAGGGAACTGAAAGCACAACTGGAAGACCTTCTGGATAAAGGCTTCATCAGACCAAGTGTGTCGCCATGGGGCGCGCCCGTTTTGTTCGTAAGAAAGAAGGAAGGAAGCCTTCGCCTATGCATAGATTATCGGGAAATAAACAAGGTCACAATAAAGAACAAGTACCCCCTGCCGCGGATCGACGATTTGTTCGACCAATTGCAAGGAGCAACAGTGTTCTCCAAGATCAATCTGCAGTCCGGCTATCATCAGCTCAGAGTCAGGGGTGAAGATATCCCCAAGACAGCGTTCCGGACGCGTTATGGCCACTACAAATTCACAGTAATGCCGTTCGGGCCCACCAACGCCCCAGCGGTGTTCATGGACATGATGAATAGGGTGTTTAAACCCTTCTTAGATCAATTCGTAGTAGTCTTCAATGATGACATCCTCGTCTACCCCCGCACAGATGAGGAACATGAGGAACATCCACGTATAGTTCTTCAGACCCTCCGGGACCGGAAACTATATGCCAAACTCAAAAAGTGTGAGTTTTGGCTCCGCGAGGTGGACTTTTTGGGGCATATCATCTCGGCGTCTGGGATTGCAGTGGACCCGAGGAAAATAGACTCTGTGGCCGACTGGCCCCGACCGACAACTGTAACGGAGATCCGAAGTTTCTTAGGATTGGCGGGATACTACATACATTTTGTGGAAGGATTTTCCAAGATAGCCACTCCCCTAAATCGTCTAACCCGGAAGGGGGAGAAATTTATCTGGACGGGCCAATGCCAGAAGAGTTTCGAGGAACTCAAGGATAAATTGACGCGGGCCCCGGTGCTCGCTCTGCCGGAGCCCGGAGAGGATTATGAGATTTATTGTGAAGCGTCGCGAAGCGGTCTTGGGAGCGTACTTATGCAACAGGGAAAAGTCATAGCCTACGCGTCAAGGCAGCTCAAGGAATACGAACGGAACTACCCCACACACGACTTGGAGCTTGCATTAGTCGTGTTCGCTCTTAAGCTGTGGAGACACTACCTATACGGGACACACTGCAATGTGTATTCCGATCATCAGAGCCTCAAGTACCTTTTCACTCAGAAGGAGCTATACTTACGGCAAAGGCGGTGGCTCGAGCTACTAAAAGACTACGATTTGTCGATCCACTACCACCCTGGGAAGGCAAATGTGGTGGCCGACACCTTGAGCCGCAAGGGGCAGACGGTGGAATCAATGACAAACGCCCTTACCCAGCAGGATCGTCTGATTGTGGAGTTCTCGCGATTAAGACTAGAGGTGGTACCGGCGGGTACGGTCGCACAACTCCTGACCCTGGTGGTCAGACCCACCCTGCTTGACAGGATCTTGGAAGGACAATCGACAGACACTCAGTTGCAGTTTGTGCGAGATTAAATACATTCGTACCAAGGGGGCGAATTCGCGATAGGCTCTGATGGCACAATACGATTCCAAGGACGAATTTGTGTGCCTGGCCTACCGGAACTTAAGGAGGAAATTTTGAGGGAAGCGCATAGTGCTCCCTACTCAGCGCACCCTGCGGGAACAAAGATGTATAAGGATATTAAACAGACCTTCTGGTGGCCTAAATTGAAGGAGGATGTAACACGATTCGTGGTGCATTGCTTGGTGTGCCAACAAGTAAAAGCTGAACATCAACGCCCAGTAGGGAAGCTACAACCATTGCTCGTGCCGGAATGGAAGTGGGAGAGGATTACGATGGATTTCGTGACCGGTTTTTCGCGGTCGCCACAAGGGCATGAGCAATATGGGTGTAGAGTCCTGGCGTTCCCTTGCCCTTGTATACCTCCGTTTTATTTTTTTTATGACCGGATCGTTAGGAAAACTTTCCACGGTGTTTTCTGAAACGGACTGGCCTGGACCGCGAGTATTTTTTTCCGATTGAGCTCGAAAAGCGGAGGACGGCAAAGCGAACGGATTCGGATTCCGATTTACGGATCTCCCGGGATGGGGGTCAAAGCAGTTGCCTTTGAGTGGTGCATCAGAATTCGTGCTAAGTGGCCGGCACGCTTTTCGAGGTGTTCGGACGGGATCCTGCTGTGATCAGACTTTTCATCTTTTTATGTCAGTGGGTTATTTTATTTATTTGGTAGTACCTCGACCTTTTGGTTTTCTGTTTTGGGTCCTAATTGAATTTTCTTCAGTTGTTAGAAGGGGAGTTGAAATTCGAGAATTTTTGGGCTGATCATCGGGGTTTGCGGGTATTTTTAGGTGGTAGAGCTCGCAAAACGGTGAACGGTGGCGCGATCGGATTTGAATTCCGACCCCGGGATCTCCCAGAAATAATTTTTGAAGTTTTACCATCTGTTTGGGCGCATCGAAAGCCGTGCAGGCGATCGGCACGTTTTTTGGGGTAATCTGGACCCCTCGTTGCATCCCGATTGATTTTAGTTGTGTTTTGGGGATTTAGGTCTTTCCCTTTTTTTTTTTTATTTGGGCGTTAAGTTTATTTGGGTGCGTGCAGGGGGGAAAAACCCCAGTTCCTTTTCCCCCTTCTCAAGAAATCGACGGAGGGAACCAAGACCGAGAAACGGGTAGAGAAAGGGGAAATCGCCCATCCTCTGCGGGATTGATCGGGCGTAGAGGGGACGATCCTCCTTCTTCCTCCTCCTCCGGCGGAATCAAGGTGAGCGGTTTGAGTTTTCCCGTTTTCCCTTTTGCAATTTCTGTGAGGTCGAGGATTTGGGTGTCGGTTGCTCGGGTGTTGTGGGTGTTGCGTGTTGTTGAGCAGGAGGCCGCCGCCGCCGTTGTTAAACGGGAGGCCGCCGCCGCCGTTATCTTGTTCGCGGGGTCGTCGCCGGAATCGCACGGGAGCGAAAACGGAGAAGCAAACGAAAAAGGGGGCGTTACTGTTCATCGCGTACGGATGCCTGCCTCAGCCGCGGTCCACAGACCCAGGCGTGCACCCGGTGCACGCCCCGCAGCCCCGGGGGCGCAGACCCGGCGCACGCAACCGTGCGCCGGGCTGCACACTGTGCGCGGTGCACGCTCCAGGCGTGCACCCGGCGCACGCATCGGCAGCCAAAGCCGCAGACCCGGCGCACGCTTTCGTGCGCCGGCCCGGCCCGCTCAGGCGCGGTGCACGCTACAGCGTGCACCCGGTGCGCGCCGCACGCCCCTGCGGCCGTGAGCCCAGTGCGCGCTCGTGTCGTGCACCGGCCCGGCCCAGGATGCGCGGTGCACGCTTCCTGCGTGCACCCGGCGCATGCCGCGCAGCCGCCGACGCTGTAAACCCGATCCACGCGCTGCTCTGTGCACCATCCGTCAGCCGGAAGTTCGGTAGCTCCGTTTTGGCCCGTTCTTCCACCCTTTTGAGCGCCGTTTTCGCCGTTGGGATCACTATTTCTGCGGTTTTCTTGGCATGGCTACTTGGGATCTTTTTGGTCACCGTTTCGCCACGTTGGGTGTTGGTTTCGCCGACGCTTCGCACCACGACGAAATCGTCGGGGTTGCGCGTGGGTCTTTTTCTCATCTTTTTTCGCCGTCGGGGTCTTCTTGGTTTAACCATTGACGTTCCGAGTTGGCTACCGGTTGAGAATTGGGTTTTTGTTGGTTTTCCGTTAGCGGGTTTTGGGTTCCGAT
Source organism: Tillandsia leiboldiana (assembly GCA_029204045.2). Taxonomy (NCBI): domain Eukaryota; kingdom Viridiplantae; phylum Streptophyta; class Magnoliopsida; order Poales; family Bromeliaceae; genus Tillandsia; species Tillandsia leiboldiana. The sequence continues at coordinate 24,807,992 of CM055071.1, forward strand.
GGAGTTCGCGATGAAATAGTCGCGGTCCGGTTGTTGTTAGCCTTTGATGTTACCGGTTTGATCTGAGTTTTCGGTTTTGTGGGTTTATTGTTATAGTGGTCGGGACCACTGGTTTTTACCTGATTAGGGTAAGGTGTTAATTTGTGTTCTCGGATATTTCAGTAGGCCGCGAGGAGTTCTGATCTGCTTAGGAGGGTCGCGGGCGCGGCCAGTTATCTTCATTCCAGGTGGGTACACTCTTAGAATCCCTTTTATGCACACTATCGTTATTTTCATGTTTATCATGTTGTGGGTTGTCGTTCGAGACTTAATGTTGGACTTTTCGAAAGCTGTTGATGATCTCCAATTGTTCGTTTAACTGTGCTAATGTTGATAGAGTTTATGTTTTTTATTATTGGATTGGTTTCATGTACTTGGTTATGATGCTCGAGGCTGCAGTACGCGCACCCGCGGTTTGGCCACCGCGAAGGGTGTGCTTTTCCGGAAAAGTGGTCTATGACCCGTGTATACCCACGAGGGGACGTAGTGGGGGCCCCTGTAGGTGGGGGGTTTGAGGCGCCAAAGTGTGAGCGGTGCGACCCGTCGAGGTAGGTGCTCGACGTGGTCTACCGAGGTAGGTGCTTGGTTTGGTTTCCCGAGGTTGGTGCTCGGTTTGGTTTCCCGAGGTTGGTGCTCGGTTTGGTTTCCCGAGGTTGGTGCTCGGTTTGGTTCTCCGAGGTTGGTGCTCGGTCCGGGTTGCCGGGGCAGGTGCCCGGGACAGGTTATGCAGGGATACTGTCGATTGCACGATGAGGAGGGCGGTTGCTCTGGTTTTACTGCGGTTTGCGTTACTTATAGCCCTTGTTACTTTCGTGCTTTATTTTTTGGTCATTGAGTTCCCACTCTGTGACAGGTTCGTCCAGGGATGAGTGCTAGGACGACGGTGAGGCCGTGGCAGGAGTACTTTTGGTCTTTTGAGGCCATAGACTGTATATTCTTCTTATTTGGCTCATTTCATTACCTGTTAGTAGCTTACTATGTGGATCGCGATACCCTTGTGGGGTCGGTGTGGATGTTGGAATGTCTTCTGTTATCCTTGTGGGTGGTTGTTTTACTTTTCCGGATTGGCCGCTTTCAAACTACAAAAAGAAAAAAAAGAAAACATTTCGAAAACTGTTTTAAAAATGTGGGTGTCGTGTGGGCACCATTTTAAAACCCTGTGGATTTATGGATTGCGAAAACCGGTTTGAAAATCTGGGTGTCGTGTGGGCACCATTTTAAAACCCTGTGGATTTATGGATTGTGAAAACTGGTTTGAAAATCTTGGTGTCGTTTGGGTACCATTTTAAAACTTGTGGATTTATCCTTTCAAAATTAGTCGGCCTCTTTAATACTTATGGAAAAATGGTTGTATATTTCGACTGTTGAACTAGTGTGGTTAAAGTGATGATTGTATGGTTGTTGTAGTCAGGACGCCGTGCATATACAAAGGAGACTCCGACCGTTCGCAGAGTGAATTTGTATATGCGGCGGGTCTGGGCACGCACCGGGGGAGTTCGGTTTCAAAATATATATATATACATACGCAAAAAGTTAAATCTTTTCAGTGGTCGTCTTCCGCTTAATGAAACCCCCGGGGCGTGACAATGGGTCATAGTGGATCGCTTGATGAAATCGGCCCATTTCCTGCCCATTCACACGACGTGGACGCGGGACCGTGTAGCACTCAAGAAATTCAAGTGTGTTTGCAGGCGAGGAAGCAGATCTAAACCTCAGTGATTTGCATACCGGTGCGCGAATTGCACAGTTTTCGATGCACAAATTATGCCTTTCCGATCCGACTCTGATCCCGAAAATCTGAGGTCGCCAGTGCTCCGCCGTACGCCGCCGCGGGGAGGTGTTCTTCTTCCCTAGTTTTCCGGCGAGGTGAGTGGTTGGAAGTTTTTGCTTTCTAATGGTCCAAGTGACCATGTTTAAGTATCCTGACATTGAGAGGATCCTACCTGTGAAGCCTGAGCCGCCGCCATCGACCCCATCGCCGGCGTGAGCAACCTCTTGCCGGAAGATGGTTTTTGGCCGAGCTCGACCGCGGGTGTCATCCGGCCGTTGAAACTCCGATCAAGACCATTGATCTTCTTCTTCTCGATGACTGCAAGGTGTACCCCAAGTCTCGGGCCGATCGGGCAAGGATCCGCGCCGCCCGTGGAAGCCCTAGGATCGGGCTTTGTGCTTCCTCGGCCGAGCTTCGCCGTCCGGCGCCGCCGCTCACCCGCGCTGCCGGCCACCACCTCAGCAAACTCCGTGGAGCCGAGAGGGAAAGTTTGGTCCAAGTTGCGCCGGCCTAGGAGCCGCCGACCGGAATCCGCCATTAGAGGGTTTAGCTTCGCCGAGCTTGAACTCCGGCGATCGCCGGGGCTCCACGCGATGGGAAAACGACCCAGGTGAGTTCCTTGGACATAAATATGGCTCCTTGTGAAGTTGCATGAAGCTTTTAACGTGGGGTTTTGTGTTTCCGTAGTTGCACCACCTTTGCAATTCAAGCTTCACCTCCGGCCGCCTCCGACGCCTCCGGGCTCCGGCCATCCACACAGGTAAGTCTTGTGTGCTAAATGCTAGCTTCCTATCATGTTGGTTGGGACAGTGGGCCTCGGTTAATTAGGTTACCTCAACGTGGTGTTTGGATGGGTTTTGTGGGTGTTCTCTCGGCCGCCGTCGCCTCCGGCCGCCGGCAGCCGACTTGGCCGAGTCTAAACCACATCTGAGAGGGTTATCCGACTTAGGCTCACCCTTGGTCCAGGTTTAAACCTGGTTTGATCCAAGACTGGTGCAACCCGAGCCTAGGTCATTGGAGGGTGTGGCTCCGGCGACTTCTCCGGCCGTCCTCCGGTGAGCTATAGGTGAGCACCGCACTCCTCTGTCATTATTAAGCATCATGCTCAAGTTTAAATCAGAATTGAGTAGGTGGTCGTTAAGTTTTAGCACAGTTGCACTTTTGACCTAAGTGATTTATGGCCCAACTTTGCCCTCGGGCCTCGTGCAAGCCCAAACCAGTGAGCACGGGCTTTGTCGCGTCAAAACCTACGTGCTGAAACTTACGGCGCTATCTTAAGCTTCCTGGTTTGGAAGAACGAGTGAAAACAATGGTTATAAAGGTGTACTTATAGCAATTTGTTTCGATAGAGGAAATTATGTTTTGGTCCCTGTCTGCCCGAACATCAAAATTATGATGTTTAGGGCCAGCAGGTGTAGTTGGACGATATTTGGATATTTTTACACCGTTGGCGGGTCAGGATTGGAGGGTCAGTGGTTTTTCGGGGATTTCGATTTAAGCCTAGTTTCGGCTAAGTTCCCTGTATTAGCGACATGTTATTGTAGTGTTGTCGGGATAGGTATGAGTGAGTCTATTTTCTGATCAAAGTCTCTGTTCAGGGCCCAGCAGTTCAGCACCAGCCTCCCGGTAGTCTAGCGGGAGTTCGGGATCGGCCTGCATTCAGGTGGGTTTTTATTTGGAGACTTAGCGTGGCATTTCCGACATTTGTAACTAACACTATTTGTGCATTTAACTAAGGTATTGTGGATAGTCTCTATAATTCTTGTTATCCGACTATATGTAGATGATAGTCTCTATGGTTCTTGTTATCTGACTATATGTAGATGATAGTCTCTATGGTTCTTGTTATCTGACTCTATGTAGATGATAGTCTCTATGGTTCTTGTTATCCGACTATATGTAGATGATAGTCTCTACGGTTCTTGTTATCTGACTATATGTAGATGATAGTCTCTATGGTTCTTGTTTCTTGATTTCGTACGGTATTCTTGGTTACTATGCTCGAGGCAACAGCACGCGCACCCGCGGTTTGGCCACCGCAAAGGGTGCGCTTTTCCGAAAAAGTGGTCTATGACCCGTGTATACCCACGAGGTGACCTAGTGGGGCCCCTGTAGGTGTGGGGTTTTGATGCGCCAAGGTGTGAGCGGTGCGACCCGTCGGTGTAGGTGTCCGACGTGGTCAGGTGTTGCAGGTTTACAGGTGTTCGTGTTTTCTTTTCCCTCTTGGGAGGGTGGTTACTCCGGATAGCTTTACGGTTGGCTTTACTACTTTTTCCTGCTTTATTATTGTGTTATCGTTTCGCTGACTTCCCACTCCGTGACAGGTTCTTCCAGGGGTGAGGGCTAGGCCACGGTGAGGCCGAGTCAGGTGCCTTCGGGTCCTTCGAGATCCCAGACTGTATCTTCCCTCCTTGTCGCATTTCATTTTCTACTTGTAGACTGTTGTGTGGTTCTCGATACCCTCGTGGGGTCGGTGTGGATGTCAGAACTTTACTATTTGGATTTGTGGATGATGTTTGAGCTCTTATCTCTGTTCGGCCGTTTTCAAAAAAAGAAAGAAAGAAAAAGAAAAGAAAAAAAATTGCGAAAACGGATTTCAAAACTTGGGTGTCGTGTGGGCGCCGTTTTCAAAACCCTGGGGATTTATGGATTTTAGAAAACGGATTTCAAAACTTGAGTGTCGTGTGGGCACTGTTTTAAAAAAAAAAAACTCTGTGGATTTATGGTTTTCGAACTGTTTTAGAAATCTGGGTGCCGGGTGGGCACTGCTTTTAATTTATGGATTTATCCTTTCAAATTAGCCGGCCTACAAAACAGTTTAGTTGTGTAAATGTTGAGAACTGTTGTGATTGAATAAGCTTCCATGTTTGCATGTTGTATTAGCCGCGACGCCGTGCATATACAGAGGAGACTCTGTCTGTTTGCAGGGTGATTCTGTGTATGCGGCGGGTCTGGGCACGCACCGGGGAGGAAGGCATTTCAAAAAAAAAAAAAAATAGACACACAAAACAAACCCTCTTTGTTGATTGTTTCCGCTGATTGAAACCCCCGGGGCGTGACAGATTAAGATGGTATCAGAGACTTTCTTTAATCACAACAGTCAGTGTCCGACATCCACGGAGATACCACACTTAGCTATAAATGAATGAAATGTGTAGGGCATAGGAGTGTAGAACGCGAGTGATCGGGGGGGGGGGGGGGGGGGGGGGGGGGGAATGTATAGGTCTCTTTTTGCGGTAGTTGTTTGAGTGCTATGCTAGCGGAGTCGTGAGCTGACTTATGTTGTGTGTGTGTACGGGTTAAGTTTGTTTTCCGGTTTAGCTCGGCTGTCGTGCTTGTGTAGTCGGGTGGTTTTGGAGGCTAGGGTCGAGGCCGGCTGCCACTGGGGTCTTGATGGTTGCTGGGAATCAATGGATTAAGCAACCAGCACGGGACACGGTGGGCCTGCTGACGGTGTTCATGCACTTGGTGCGGCTGTTAACACAGCAGATCGTGCGCCGGCTTTTGTTTTCCGAACCCCTTCCTCTGCCAATGTTCTGGTCGTCATTAGTAACGGTGACTAGTGGTAGTGTAATCCGCTGTGGTTGTTAGAGTGTCTGCTGGGTTGTCGGTCGTGGGCAACCGGGTAGCCTCTCGTCTAGATTTGCACCCTCTAGGTCTGCTGGTTTTAGGGTATAGTAGATAGTCGGCCGATTCGTTTTGCAGCTTGGATAGGGTAGGGGTGGGTACGAGGACTCTTCCCCTACGGTTGTTACCCAAGGTTCGGCTCTTTGCTGTGGTCACTGCGATGGTTGTAGGAATCGTCACGGTGGGGTCTTGGGGTTCTCCTTTGGGTGGAGAAAAGATACCACCGAGGCTAGCAAATCTTGTTCGTTTGGGCCCGATTCTTTCTTTTAGTTGAGCGGACCTAGAGCTTAGAATACTCCTAGTGGGGAATGTGATCGTTTGGTCTTGGGGTATGTAGCTCGGCTCAGTGCATGGTACTTGGAAGGGCAATGGATTGGGACCGAGCGGTAGGGGTTAATCAGAGTGTCGCACCCCTTGCGGTGCCAAGACGGAAGTAGGTCCGTGCTTCTTGGGTTTTGTCGCCAGCTTCCCATGACCAAGGCATAGTCTTGAGGATTTGGGTTGCGAGTTTGTGATCGTGAAGCAGTACGAGTCAATGGGGGGTTGTTGACCGCATGGTGCTCTGGCATTGGTCACTCTCGACTAGGATGCCCTGCATGCAACTTTCTCTATGGGGTAAGCCTTGTGGTAGGTCTGAGAGCTGAAAACTAGCTTTAGTTTTGACCGTCACCTCGGTAGAACGGACAGTCGGAGCGGACAGTCCGGGATGGTGGTTTTGTGCCGAGCTAGTGGCCCGTGTGGGTGACGGGTGGAAGTAGTCCGTGTTGGTGACGGGCGGGTTCGTTGTTTTCAAAGGAGGATTACTTGTAAGCGGTGACCCGGCTGGTTTGATTGCCACGTCCTGGAGTCGTGTGAGGGTATGAGTGTGTTTTCCCCCTTGGTTGTCGGGTTTCTTTTTGGGCATTTAAGGGACTATCGGTCCGGGTTGGGCGGTAGGACTGGGGTACCGCGACGCACCCCGAGACTTTGGTTGGTGATTGCTCAACACTGTAAGAGGTGGTCTGCGAACCGGTGGCGTCATAGCAGGGAACTCCAAGTCGAGGAGCAGGCTTTCTCAGGTTAGTTTCGATCAAGAGAGACGGGACGGTAGGGTTGCCAGGCGGGTCGAGCCGTCGCTTGTCCGAAATCTTAGGGCGGCCCAGTCCGGTAGTTTTCATTTCAGGGTTACCATCGAGTTTCACCAGGAGTTTTAGGGCGTTTCGCGTGTCATTGCCTCGGTGGTAGGTATTTGAACGCCCCAACGGCGTTCATGGGCTTGATGATCAGAATTTTCAGACCCTTCTTGGATCAACTCGCGTACAGACGAGGAGCGTTTACGAGTGACCTTGCAGACTCTCAGGGACCAGAGAGTGTAGGCCAAACTCCAAAGGTGTGAGTTTGGGCCTCGCGAGGTAGGCTTTTTGGGATGACTAGATGTCAGGAGAGTTAAGGCCTATACGACCAAGCAACTCAAGGATACGATTCGTCCAATCAAGATCACCCCGGAAAGACGAGTGGAACAGTCAATGCCTAGAGTGGTAAGAGTCAGACGGGAGACATATTGGTAACCGCGATTACGTAGTAGGACGGATCAACAGCAGACGGTTGGTGGCTTAAATTGACAAGGGATGTAGCATAACGCGTGGCTCGCTACTGGGTCGGTCATCGAATAAAGGCCGAACGTCAACGCCCGGCGGGGAAACAGCAATCTCTCCTAGTGCCAGAGAGAAACGAGCGGATCATGAGTGGCGCGAAGCCATTTGGGAGCGCAAGTCGGACATGTTTGGGCACTTTTCCCATTTATGGGATTCCTGGTGTATTTAAGTTTCGGGGACGAAACTTCTTTTAAGGTGTGAGTAATGTAGCACTCAAGAAATTCAAGTGTGTTTGCGGGCGAGGAAGCAGATCTAAACCTCAGTGATTTGCATACCGGTGCGCGAATTGCACAGTTTTCGATGCACAAATTCTGCCTTTTCGATCCGAGTCTGATCTCAGAAATCTGAGGTCGCCAGTGCGACCGTCTCATTGAATCGAGTGGAAATGGTATAGACCGTTTGCTGATCTGACGGTCGGATCGTCCGGAAATCAGCAAGAAAACTAGTGGGGCCGCGACTTAAGTGAATAGTGTTTTGAATAGTAACACCTTGATTTGGTCTCGCGCGTTGGCCAACGTTAGTTAATTCGTTGTCTGGACTCCGATCACAGCAATTCAGGTAGTCGATTTGATCGGTTTCATCGTTCTGAATGCAATGGCGCTGACGGAATTTCCGTTTGACGACCGTAGAGTCTCGAAAAGCGCGATAAACTGTATTTTGATACGGTATTTATGGACCGAGAATTTATCCGGGCTTTTTCTCGAAAAAAAAAAATCGCTACCTGATAGGTTTCGTCGAGCCGGACGTCGTGGTGGTGTCCACTTTTCAGTTTGACAACCTGGTTGTCTCGAAAAGTGTGAAATATGGGGAAAATCATAGTATTTTGCATAAAAGCCCTATATTTTATGCTCCAAAAAGCGTGCAAATTCATGGAGAGGGAGTTTATTGCGAAACAGAGTTTCTGCGAAGGACTTGGTTCAAATCATTAAGGGTGGAAGGGGCAGTTAGCATCTTGTTACACTAGGTTTATTAGTTGCTTTAGGGTTAACTAAGAAACCCTAGAGTCTAGAGGACCCTAGCCCCTGCCGCCTCTAGCAGAGATCTCTCCTCCCCCTCTGCGTCCCTTCCTAGCGTTGCGCCGCCGGCAGCCGTCGTCCCACGCCGGAGAAGAAGAAGGAGACAAGGAAACTTCTTCTCTCGGGTTGTGGGTGAGGGAGATGTTTAGGAAGGTTCAGGTCGATCCAGATTTCATCTGGGAGTTTCCATGTGTTGCAGACACCGAGCCATAGGATTCCCGATGCCCTGCTCCGCCGTAAGCCGCCGCGGGGAGGTGTTCTTCTTCCCTAGTTTTCCGGCGAGGTGAGTGGTTGGAAGTTTTTGCTTTCTAATGGTCCAAGTGACCATGTTTAAGTATCCTGACATCGGGAGGATCCTACCTGTGAAGACAGAGCCGCCGCCATCGACCCCATCGCCGGCGTGAGCAACCTCTTGTCGGAAGATGGTTTTTGGCCGAGCTCGACCGCGGGTGTCATCCGGCCGTTGAAACTCCGATCAAGACCGTTGATCTTCTTCTTCTCGATGACTGCAAGGTGTACCCCAAGTCTCGGGCCGATCGGGCAAGGATCCGCGCTGCCCGGGGAAGCCCTAGGATCGGGCTTTGTGCTTCCTCGGCCGAGCTTCGCCGTCCGGCGCCGCCGCTCACCCGCGCCGCCGGCCATCACCTCAGCAAACTCCGTGGAGCCGAGAGGGATAGTTTGGTCCAAGTTGCGCCGGCCCAGGAGCCGCCGGCCGGAATCCGCCATTAGAGGGCGTAGCTTCGCCGAGCTTGAACTCCGGCGATCGCCGGGGCTCCACGCGGTGGGAAAACGACCCAGGTGAGTTCCTTGGACATAAATATGGCTCCTTGTGAAGTTGCATGAAGCTTTTAACGTGGGGTTTTGTGTTTCCGTAGTTGCACCACCTTTGCAATTCAAGCTTCACCTCCGGCCGCCTCCGACGCCTCCGGGCTCCGGCCATCCACCCAGGTAAGTCTTGTGTGCTAAGTGCTAGCTTCCTATCATGTTGGTTGGGATAGTGGGCCTCGGTTAATTAAGTTACCTCAACGTGGTGTTTGGATGGGTTTTGTGGGTGCTCTCTCGGCCGCCGTCGCCTCCGGCCGCCGGCAGCCGACTTGGCCGAGTCTAAACCACATCTGAGAGGGTTATCTGACTTAGGCTCACCCTTGGTCCAGGTTTAAACCTGGTTTGATCCAAGACTGGTGCAACCCGAGCCAAGGTCATTGGAGGGTGTGGCTCCGGCGACTTCTCCGGTCGTTCTCCGGCGAGCTACAGGGGAGCACCGCACTCCTCTGTCATTATTAAGCATCATGCTCAAGTTTAAATCAGAATTGAGTAGGTGGTTGTTAAGTTGTAGCATAGTTGCACTTTTGACCTAAGTGATTTATGGGCCAACTTTGCCCTCGGGCCTCGTGCAAGCCCAAACCAGTGAGCACGGGCTTTGTCGCGTCGAAACCTACGCGCTGAAACTTACGGCGCTGTCTTAATCTTCCTGGTTTGGAAGAACGAGTGAAAACAACGGTTATGAAGGTGTACTTATAGCAATTTGTTTCGATAGAGGAAATTATGTTTTGGTCCCTGTCTGCCCGAACATCAAAATTATGATGTTTAGGGCCAGCAGGTGTAGTTGGACGATATTTGGATATTTTTAGACCGTTGGCGGGTCAGGATTGGAGGGTCAGTGGTTTTTCTGGGATTTCGATTTAAGCCTAGTTTCGGCTAAGTTCCCCGTATTAGCGACATGTTATTGTAGTGTTGTCGGGATAGGTATGAGTGAGTCTATTTTCTGATCAAAGTCTCTGTTCAGGGCCCAACAGTTCAGCACCAGCCTCCCGGTAGTCTAGCGGGAGTTCGGGATCGGCCTGCATTCAGGTGGGTTTTTATTTGGAGACTTAGCATGGCATTTCCGACATTTGTAACTAACACTATTTGTGCATTTAACTAAGGTATTGTGGATAGTCTCTATAATTCTTGTTATCCGACTATATGTAGATGATAGTCTCTATGGTTCTTGTTATCTGACTATATGTAGATGATAGTCTCTATGGTTCTTGTTATCGGACTATATGTAGACGATAGTCTCTATGGTTCTTGTTATCCGACTATATGTAGATGATAGTCTCTATGGTTCTTGTTATCTGACTATATGGAGATGATAGTCTCTATGGTTCTTGTTATCTGACTATATGTAGATGATAGTCTCTATGGTTCTCGTTTCTTGATTTCGTACGGTATTCTTGGTTACTATGCTCGAGGCAGCAGCACGCGCACCCGCGGTTTGGCCACCGCAAAGGGTGCGCTTTTCCAGAAAAGTGGTCTATGACCCGTGTATACTCACGAGGTGACGTAGTGGGGCCCCTGTAGGTGTGGGGTTTTGATGCGCCAAGGTGTGAGCGGTGCGATCCGTCGGTGTAGGTGTCCGACGTGGTCAGGTGTTGCAGGTTTACAGGTGTTCGTGTTTTCTTTTCCCTCTTGGGAGGGTGGTTACTCCGGATAGCTTTACGGTTGGCTTTACTACATTTTCCTGCTTTATTATTGTGTTATCGTGTCGCTGACTTCCCACTCCGTGACAGGTTCTTCCAGGGGTGAGGGCTTCGCGACGGTGAGGCCGAGTCAGGAGCCTTCGGGTCCTTCGAGATCCCAGGCTGTATCTTCCCTCCTTGTCGCATTTCATTTTCTACTTGTAGACTGTTGTGTGGTTCTCGATACCCTCGTGGGGTCGGTGTGGATGTCGGAACTTTACTATTTGGATTTGTGGATGATGTTTGACCTCTTATCTCTGTTCGGCCGTTTTCAAAAAAAGAAAGAAAGAAAAAGAAAAGAAAAAGAATTATGAAAACGGATTTCAAAACTTGGGTGTCGTGTGGGCGCCGTTTTCAAAACCCTGTGGATTTATGGATTTTAGAAAATGGATTTCAAAACTTGAGTGTCTTGTGGGCACTGTTTAAAAAAAAAAAACTCTGTGGATTTATGGTTTTCGAACTGTTTTAGAAATCTGGGTGCCGGGTGGGCACCGCTTTTAAATTGTGGATTTATCCTTTCAAATCAGCCGGCCTACAGAACAGTTTAGTTGTGTAAATGTTGAGAACTGTTGTGATTGAATAAGCTTCCATGTTTGCATGTTGTATTAGGCGCGACGCCGTGCATATATAGGGGAGAGTTTGTCCGTTTGCAGGGTGATTCTGTGTATGCGGCGGGTCTGGGCACGCACCGGGGAGGAAGGCATTTCAAAAAAAAAAAAAAAAATAGACACACAAAACAAACCCTCTTTGTTGATTTTTTCCGATGATTGAAACCCCCGGGGCGTGACAGACCGACTAGCGCATACCTCCATTAATGAGGTGGTGAGGTTGCATGGGATACCGGCGTCCATAACTTCAGATAGAGACACGCATTTTGTGTCAAACTTTTGGCAGAGCCTGCAACGGGCATTGGGAACTAAATTATATTTTAGTACGGCTTTTCACCCGTAAGCCGACGGACAATCGGAACGGGTGATCCAGATCCTCGAAGACATGCTTCGGGCATGCGTACTCGACCTGGGTGAGGGGTGGTCACGATATCTACCCCTCGTGGAATTTGCCTACAACAACAGCTACCAGGCGAGCATTCAGATGGCGCCATACGAGGCCCTGTATGGGCGCCGCCGTCGGTCTCCAATATGCTGGGACGACTTGGGGGAGCGCAAGTTCTTGGGACCGGATTTAGTGGAGGAGACCGAAGCGAAGGTGTGCCTTATGAAGCAACAGTTGCTGACTGCCCAGAGCCGACAGAAAAGTTACGCGGACCATAGACGACGGGATTTGGAATTCATGGTGGGCGAGCATGTGTTGCTCCGAGTTTCGCCTTCAAAGGGGACCCGACGTTTCAGCCTGAGAGGGAAGTTAAGTCCGAGGTACTTGGGACCGTTCGAGATCCTAGAACGTGTGGGCCCGGTGGCGTACCGGCTGGCCTTGCCGCCGAATCTTGATCGAGTCCAGAACGTGTTCCACGTATCAATGCTCCGGAAGTACCTTTCCGACCCCTCTCACGCCCTAGATGTTTCCACTATCGAGTTGCAAGAGGACTTAAGCGTCGAGGAGACGCTGGTGCGAATCTTAGCGCGAGAAGACAAGAAATTGCGCAATCGGACTATCCCCTATGTGAAGGTTCAGTGGAGCAATCACGAAGAACGCGAAGCAACTTGGGAACTGGAAAGAAAGATGAGAGAGTGTTTTCTAGAATTGTTTAGCGAGGGCTGAGAATGAGTTTCGTGGATGAAACTTCTTATAAAGTGTGAGTGGTGTAATGACATGACTTTTCATGTAATAATTGTCCCTCCTGTTAATAATGTACTTTTTAGGAAAGCTGAATTATCGAGTTTCCTTAGGTTGGCCGTTGTGCTACGCGGGTATTTTTCTGTGAAAGGGCTCGAAAAACGATGGCCAACGGTGCGATCGGATCTAAAATCCGACCTTGGGGTCTCCCGGAACAAGGATTTTGGAGTTGAAATCCGACCTTGGGATCTGAAATCCGACCTTGGGATCTGAAATCCGACCTTGGGATCTGAAATCCGACCTTAGCGCGCATCGGAATCCGTGCATAATATCCTGCACGCCTTTCGAGGATTTATGGGTTTATCCCGTATAATTAATTAATTAACGAATTAGTTATTTGATAACAATTTTAATTGTGGGATTAATTCATACGTACGAGGAGGAAAAATCCCACTTTTCGCAAAAGAGAAACCCTAGCCAGAGAGAACGAGACAGAAAAGAAAAGGATGGAACCCTAACTGGAGGAAAAAGAGAAGAGAGAGGGAGAAGGCGGAGGAGTCCGAACACCCCGATCGACGAGTTGGAAACGGGAGTGCAATCGGATCGTCTTTCCCGTCGGAACCGGTAAGTGGATTTTGGTTTTATTATATTTTTCTAGGGTTTCGTGTCTTTTGCGTATCTTCTTCGTGTCTTTATCGTGGTCGCCGCCGTCGCCGCCGCCGCCGCCGCCGCAGCCGCGCGACCTAGGGCCACGCGGGGCGTCGCTTGCCGGTGGCGCGCGCCGCGCGGCCTTGTTCCGCGGGCACGCGCCGTGCGGGCGCCACCCGCGGGCACGCGCCGCGCGGCCTCACGCCTCGCGGGCGCCACCCGCGCGCGCACGCCGCGCGGCCTCGTGCCGCGCGGGGCACCCGCGGGCGGAGGCGCCCGCGCGGCGCGGCCTTGTGCCGCGCAGGGCGCCCGCGGGCGGCAGGTGCCGCGCGGGTACCACCCTTGTGCGCGCGCCGCGCGGCCTCATGCCGCGCGAGGCGCCCGCTGGCGGCGGCGCCCGAACGGGCAGGTGCCGCGCGGGGCGCCCGCGGCGGCAGGTGCCGCGCGGGCGGCGGCGCCCGCGCGGGCCGTCTCCGCACGGATGCCACCCGCGGACGCGCGGGGAGCCGTCTTGCGACGGGAGCACGCCGTTACTGGGTTTTTCTCGCGTGGTTAGGTTTTGGGTTTCGTTTTTGCGGCATTAGTGCGTCAAATTGACTTATCGTTCTTTTCGGGGACTTCTTTAGGTCCAGGTGCGCAGCGGAAGTGCGTCAATATTCAAGGTGTCCCGATCTCCGCGCAACAAGGTGGGTACTTTGCATTAAGTGGTGTACGTTATCGCATAAGTAATAAAGTAGATGAATTGTGTTAATTGATTTAACCCATTGCATGAGAAATTTCTGTTCTTTCGTTATTAACTGTAGCGACTGAGTGTCGCGGTGCTTATTACACACCGGTTTCGGCTATTATGCTCTTAGATGCTTACACGCACACCGGCGGTTTGGCCACCGATTGGGTGTACTTTTCCGGAATTGTGGTATGTTGACCCGTGTACCCCACGAAAGTAAAGATGTCGAGTGGGGACCCCTCACGGTTGCTATAGGTTCAGCACTAGTGCCGTGGAGGGGTTAAATGCAATACGCGAGCAAGGTGATCGTTCACGAGGGGGTCTTTAGACCTTCCAACAGGTGTTTGTAATTAAAATAGGGAATACTATGACTCATGAGGGGAAAAGCGAAAGGTTCCGGTGTATCGGTTTGTCTTACCCGTACTTTTATTGTTTCATTCATCTACTTTATTTGTCACTGACTTTCCCACACCGTGACAGGTCGGACTAGGTGTAGTAGCCGGGACGATGGTGAGGCAGCGTCTAGAGGACATTAGCCAACTGAGGCTTTATTTCGTCGTTCTTGCTTTTGGGTTATCGCATATCCTTTTCTATTAGTCTTAAGTTTTCAATTGCTTGGATGTGGAATGTTACGGATGTTGGATTGAGAGTTAATCTAGTAATGTGGACTTCGGTATACTTTTATTTGAATTGTATGCGGCATGTTTTATACCAGATAAATGGGTTTCGAAAATACTTTCCAAAACCAAGTGTCGTGTGGGCACTACTTTGTAAACCTCTGGACTTATCCTTTCAAAAGATGTAGCCGCCCTAATGTGACTTACGTAAATACTTTGGAAAAACTGGGTGTCGTGTGGACACCGTATGTAAACCCGTAGTTTTATCTCGTGATGTCGTGAATGAAAGCTTTGATTACAAATAATGATATTACTCTCTCTCTTGTTGTATTCACTGTGACTGTGTGGTTAAAGAAGATGTTGTGAATGTGACGCCGTGCATATGCAAAGGAAACTCTGTCCGTTTTCAGAGTGAGTTTGCATATGTGGCGGGTCTGACGCGCACCGGTAGGCAAGGTCGTATTAAAAAAAATATATATACGCTTTTCCGCTTATTCTTAGACCTCCGGGGCGTGACAAGGAAGCACCGTCCCTGCCTCTGGTCACACTGCGACCGTGGATGGGGTCCGCCACAGATAACGCACCGCTCCTGTTGCTGATGCCGATACTGTTGCTGAGACTGCTGTCGCTGCTGATACTGCTGATTCTGCGGCTGCCGCGGGGGTCCACCAGATCTCTGGCGCCTCTGAAACCCACGATCCTCAGGGTGAAATCGTGGAGGTCTCGGAGGTCCCTGCCGACTCGTCTGTTCCTCGTCAACTTGTGCTGGGCGCTTCGCCCCCGGAATCACTGAGGGAGCTGGAGCCACCTCATCCATCACTGCCTCCCTGCGCTCTACGTAGAGTGCCTGCTCCATAGAGGCATCCAAAGTCTGCAATCTGCGCGAACGAACGAAATGATAAATGTCTCGGCGCAACCCTTGCTCAAACATGTAGATCCGATGCGCCTCGTCCCTGGCCGCATGCGGTACACTGGCCAACAGCCGGTTGAAGTCTGCGATGTACGCCTGCACGGGACGATCTCCCTGTCGGAGATTCCTTAACTCCTCCAACCTCTGCCTAACACTCTCCGGGAAGAAGGCTCCAAGAAGTAAACTGCGGAACTCCGCCCAGGTAAGAAGCTGAGTCCCAGGCGGACCAACAGGTCAAACGCGCCGCCACCAGGCCTCGGCGTTGTGCTCCAAGAAGCTCGTCGCCAGCAGAACCTGGAACCGCTCCTCGATAAGCAGACTCTCAAAATGTCGCTCCATCGTCGTGATCCTCGACTCCGCCTCCCACGGCTCCAAACTCTTCCCCGAGAAATGAGGCAGGTCAAACTGGCGGAATCTTATCTAACAATCTACCACCTCTTGCTGCTCTGCAGGGATCAACGGTCCCGCCGTCCTGGACGTCTGTCTGCTGGTAACCGGCGCAATAGGGGCTGCCGGTACCGCTGGTACAACAGGGGGTGCCACAACCGGTGAAGAAGGTACGTGGGAACTCTCCGGGGGTGCTACAACTGGCTGCGACCTCGGCTCAAGCATATGCATCATCCGGTCCATGGCCTCCTCCTGGCGCCGGGAAGTCTCCTCCTGACGTCGGACAACCTCCGACAACTAGGCCATCTGAGCCCGAAGCTCCTTTACCTCACTCTGCTGACCCTGTGCTAACTCCTCCTGCTCAGGCTCATCGGAGGAGGAAGGCTGAGAATGCGTCCGCATCCTGCGTCGGGGAGGCATCGTGCTCACCTGCAACAACATTCAAACATCAGGACAGAACCAAAACAACACTCAACCCAATCTAGTGAAAGTCAAAGGCATGTCCCCCTTCCTGTAGCACTATGTTGTTTGTAGCGAACATAGTCGCCACCGAGAGAAGACATGCCAATCACTCATCCCATCCCTTGGGCGAGTTAAGAACTCAATCAGGACTCTCACTAAAAATTACGGCTCTCACGTGAGTCATCCTAGGGTCCAACCACAAGCCTAGGGTTTCTAAGTCCACAATGACCTACATCCTAGGCTCTGATACCACTCAAATCTGTCACGCCCCGGCGTTGAAACTACGACCCGGGCTCGCCAACAAATCCGTCGCCCATACGGGAAGCCCCGTATAGACGAAGCGACTAATCTGCAAAAGATCAACTACACTATACAGATATCAGAGCTGAAAAGTAAACTACTAAATAAATATATACAAGTCCTCAAATAGTATATGCCAGGTCCTCACAATACATAAGTCGCTCCAAAACTAAAACTCTCAAAAGTAAAATGTACATGATACATTCCAAAATCACTGACAGTACTAGTACATCACCAAAATGGTACATCTACTCTCACTGGAAGAAGACTGGTAGGGATCTAGCTCGCGACTCCCTTACCTCGATCAGCAGGATCAGCAACTGGAGCAACAGGAACTGGAGTAGAGGTCCCTGGGGAAAAGTCACCACGGCAGGTGTGAGAACTACATCCCACAGTAGTTCTCAGTGGGTACCGCCAACAAGCCCGACGGTCTGCCCACTAAGTCTACTAGAGGCATAAAGTAACAAATGCAATACTAAAAGGAAAAGAGCTGGAAAATAACTCTACAACTACTATGCCTCTATCTAAATGCTCAAGGAGTGCTACTGATGGAAACATGATGCATCTACTATCTCTCAAATATAATCACCCAATCTACACTGACTGCCACATAGGGTCCAGTCAAACCTGCGCCCACCTACGGCCGTTACATCCAAGGAGGACCAAACTTACGTAGGGCGTCCGTGACTGCCAAAACTGACCCAGCCAGAGGGACTGCGTCGACAAGTCGTGATAGCAAAGTAACAGGCCCAGCTTCGGAGTGGCACTCGAGGGGCGCGACCCCACCGTGGAAAGTATCTGCGCATCTCTGTCGAGCTCAATATGGCTCATGCAGGCTATAGTCCAATCCATGATCAACAAGATCGACAGTACCCAAATTACCTCTCTAACTCACTAACAGGATCCACTCGAACAGTCGGGACCGCTGTCAACTCAATGGCTCCCCAAAAAGAACATCAACTCCACATGTAAACTCACTAGCTGGGTATACTCCACAGCCAACAACAATGAAGGGTCCGGGAACCCCGAAAGACTAGAACCTACAACCCAAATCAAACAAGAACAGGCTCTAGGCATAGCCTTTCATTGTTCTTGACCCAAAGAAAATGGCAGCCCTTAGAACCCAGACCACTCGAATCCTCTCGAGTGGGGAAGTTTACAGGAAAAATGTGACATTTACTATTGAAAACCATTTGTCACTCAAACCCACGCGGGGTGAGGACTAAAAGTAGTTCCTTTTTTGAAAAACCATCTTGATTTGAGGAAAACTCATTTTTAATGATTTTTAGTTCTTTTAGGAAAAACAGTTAGAAAACAAGTTTTTATACCCAAACCCCGAAGGGCTAATGCCTTCGTCCAATCAAACAAGAACAGACTCCGGCGACCCTTCGATGTTTAGAAGAAAAATATTGGTTGACTAAAATCATGTGTGTCCAAAAAGGTTCTGGGTTCAAGGTCCTGCTATCACTGGTATACTATTGCCACTAACACAGTGGCGACACATAAAACCGAGAAACACGACATCCCGGGACCACCGTTCACCCAAACGGCTCCCGCCACAGATATAAGACCAGCTACAACTACCAGACTCCACTCTGCCCCCAAGCACGAGTGTAACATGCATCCCACACTAAGAGAAATCCCGACCACTCAGCCCACTGCCTGGGCGAGGAAAACACTATGTCCAGGAATGGAGTAGAATGTGTGGATGTCTAAAGCATAAATAAACCTAGCCCAAGTGAGGGTTTTCTACTGGTCTGGTTATACATGCAACATATGACAGGGTGCTAGGTCAAGTTCCAAAAATAACATTAATTTAACATATTTAGGGAGCAATAAAACAACACTGATCAGCATAGCAACACAAGAAGTATCAATTTTCTCTTTCTAGCATGCTTCCTAGTGCATCTCAAAATCATGCAGGTTCCCTACTCAATAGAGTTAATGAACTGTCCATTGGTTCTGAAGACGAAGCAACCCACCTAAAGCGCGTGTCAATCGAAGATCCAAAAAGGCTGAAGCTGAACGAGGACAATCCTCGGATTCCCACGATTCCAACTGGTCCAAAAACACCTCCTGGGTACAAAGATATGGTCCAAACATTACCATCAACACAAAATTTCCAAGTGTACAATCTGCTAAAAATTTAGTCCCAAAGAAGCTTAATTATCACCTGCGATATTAATTCTACAAATTCCAATAAAAATACGGCGGCGATTCTCGCGAAGTGTAGATGTCAATCCAGTCCTCACACGTTGAAATCCAATGCTCGAGTGCAGAGATAAAAATACAACAATGTGCTGCTATCTAGGAAAACCACCAGCAAAACAGGGGCTTAAAGATGTACCCGAAACCCCTAAAAAAACTCAAATCTGGGAGGAGTGGAAAATAACGAAATCGTAGATTTACCTCTCGTGAATCCGACCCGCGAAAATCGCCCAAAAATTCCATTGGAGTAGCTCTGTGGACTTCGTGGACCGAAACACGACGGAAATGGGCCACCAACGAAAGAACGTCACACTGCGCTAACTCGCCGAAGACGTCGATGCCGCGGCCTCCAAAAATTCTGAAACTCCTTCGCAAGATGCAAAACAAGATGAAGATCAAACTCACTTGAGGGCTCAGAGGCAAAAGAGCTCGGGAAAAGGCCCAAAACAGCAGGGGAAGAGGCCTATTTATAGGCCCACACCAAAAAGAAATCAAAATCCACCCTTAATGGGCTTTCGGGCCAAATTTCCGGACGGCCGAAAATTCCGGGCTGCTATAGTGCCCGAAATCGGCCCACGGCGGCCCTCTACGCGCAGTGCCCGAATCGCCTAGGCGCTGACACGCATCCCGAACAGGGAACAGCGCGTGCAAGCCGCCTCAGGCGCCGACGCGTGGCACGCCAGGGTCAACGGAGCGGGTGGCCTCGGCGAATCACCGAGCGACACGTGGCGCCCGTACCACCTGCCCGCCGTGCCCGCACATCGCTGCACCTGCCCCGCTACCCACTCCTCGCATTGCGTGCGCCGCGCGCACGTGGACCAGCCAACCCGGGGCCGCCACGTGGCCCGCCCTGGTTCACTGCACCCGCCGCGTGCGCGCCCGTGGACCGCGCCGCGTGAGCCCGCCAACCAGGAGCCGCCACGTGTCCCCCGCGTCTGGACCACTGCACCCGTGCTAATTCCATGGACCACGCCGCGTGCGCCGGCCAATCCGAGGCTGCCTCGTGGCACAAGGCCGGTCCACGGCTTCCCCCATGCACCAAAATGTGTAGAAAACTTTCGGGAGTCCGTTTTTGGGCATCTGGACTCCGAAAAAACAAGTAAATAGCCGATTTTCGACGTTTTTCCGTGCTGAATCCAAATATGACCTCAGATTAGCCTGTAGCCCTTTCTAAAATTTGACAAAAATAGCCGGAAGGCAGACTCAATCTAGAGGCCTCACAAAGTTCGTCCAACGCGTCTATTTGATGTGTTGCGGGTCCGACGCACCAATAATAGGTGTTCCACATCATGGGTCATGGGGAAAGTTACACGGGGATCGGGGCTACTACATCACGTGGCACCTTCCGATTGGTCGACAACAACCCGGAAGACCCGGTGCAAAGCATGGCGCGCGGACCGCGCGTGCCATGTGGCGCGCTGCCATTGGCAGGTGCAAGCCGCCGCACGTGCGCGGGGCGGCAGGACACGTGGCAGCATCTGGTGGATTCGGGCGCTGGGCGGGACCGTAGGGATGAGCGCGGGTCGGATCCTGGTGCCTGAAAACTCCCTTGACTTGAAAAGTGAGTCTTCTTGGTCTTTCAGCTATAAATAGCCCCTCTTAGGCTTTTTTTGAGGGGTTTCTAGATCTGATTTTTGGGCCGTTTTTGACAGAGAGTTTCTTCATCGAGTCTTCTTTGTGTTTTGGCATCCTGGAGAATTTTTAGACGTCGTTTCATATTTTTCCTCCCCAACTTCACGAGCTTCGATATTTCTTCGACACTGGAGAATTTTTAGACTTCCCTACACACTTTTTATTGTTTTCCTAGACATAATGTTTCTCCTCCTCGGGTAGTGGATCGAGTGGTCGGGATAGTGTAGGGTGCATGTTGCGCTCGTGCCTGGGGGTCGAGAGGAGTCTGGTAGCTGAGGTCAGTTCAGTACTAGAGTTGGGAGCCGTGGGCAGACGGTAATTCTGAGTCGTGGAGTCTTTCGGCTGATGTTGTTAGTGATGGATCGATATTGTTGCTGATCTGATTGATCATAGATTTGGACTATAGCCTGCAAGAGCCATATTGAGCTCGACATAAATGCGCGGATACTTTCCTCGGTCGAGTCGCGCCCCTCGAGTGCCGCTCTGGAGCTGAGTCTGTTACTTTGCTATCGCGACTTGTCGATGCCGTCCGCGTGTGACGCCCTACGTAAATCCTGTCCTTTTGTGGATGTGTGGTAGTAGGTGGGCGCAAGTTTGACTGGACCCGATGTGGCAGTCAGGATGATTAAGTTGATTGAGCATATCGAGTAGATGCATACTTATCATCTGTATCATCCTTTGAGCATGATAGATAGAGGCATGATAGCTGTAGAGTTATTTTTCAGCTTTAATTTTCATTTTTACCATATTATTATCTTATGCCTCAAGTAGACTTAGTGGGCAGACCGTTGGTCTTGGAGATGGTACTCATTGAGAGCTACTGTTGGATGTAGTTCTCACACCCGTTGCGGTGTTGTTGCAGAGGTACCTGTTCCAGTTTCAGCTCGTTCGGAGGCTGCTGATCGATGTAAGGGCGTGGACGAGTAGTTCCATTCCTTGTCTTTTGGAGAGACATAGTAGTACCCCTGTAGACTGATGTATTTGTACTGGACAGTCTGGGACTTTTATTGTATATATATATATATATATACATATATATATATATATATACATATATATATATATATATACATATATATATATATATATATACATATATATATATATATACATATATATATACATATATATATATATATATATATACATATATATATATATATATATATATATACATATATATATATATATATATATATACATATATATATATATATATATATATATATATATATATATATATATATATATATATATATATACATATATATATATATATATATATATAGTTCGACTATTATGCTATCGATTGCACCAAACATTTGGTGCTACCAAGTTTTTCATCGTTAGATCTACCCTTTTGATTATTTTCATCCCTTAAATCATACTATTCCAACAACCACTCACTAAACTCTAGGGGCCCACTATCATCCTAATCACAATATTTCCTAATGCAAAGGCTAAAAATCTAATAGCACCAATGACTTGGTGCTATCGATAGCATAGTAGTCTAGTTATATATATATATATATATATATATATATATATATATATATATATATATATATATATATATATATATATATATATATATATATATATATATATATATATATATATATATATATATATATATATATATATATATATATAGTAACGCTCCTATATTATTGATAGTATTAGGGCCCTACTACTATAGTCACATTTTCGATTGTAAAATATTCAAATCAACGATCCACACCGCCAAATATGATTTAGGGTATATGAAGTTCTTAGAATTTTTTTTTTTTATAATTTTTCGACGTAGTTTACTTTATGATCAAACCATTTCAAAATTGTTAATTTTTAATAGCTACTATGGCGCGCTTGTAGTTTAACGGTGTAGAAGAATCAAAATTTATTTAAATTTTGATAGAAAATCTTTTAAACCATTTTGTTGGGGCCAAAATGTGACTTGCGCGTGATCGGCCACTGCTGGGTGACCCTCCAGAGGTGTTGAAGTGTGCTGCGTGCCAACAACCAAGCGATCGGGCCGAGGAGGGATCAGCTCGGCCGGGTTCTCCTCTGGTAACTCCTCGCAACCGCAACGACTGGTGACTGCTGAAGCGGATTCGCGGAGGTAGAGAGGGATTGCTGGTCTCGACTTGAATGAGTCGAATTGTTTGTAGATAAATGTACGACTGATGAGTCGATTGCAACGTTGAAAGCACAACAGATCTCCAATAGAGATACGGTTGATTGGCCGGCTTACACTCTAAAGAAAAAAAAGTAAATAATTACACGACTGAGCCGGTTTACACTCTAAATGCAAGGATAAATAAAGACACGACCGAAAGGCCGGTTTACGCTTTATATTGATAAAGAAGAAGGGGATACAAGTGGAAAAAAGGGATAGAAAGATTATAATTAAACCTACTTCTAGGAAAGTAGTAAAAAAGAAGAAAAAAGAGTTAAGTTACTCTACTCCTAGATAAGTGAAAAGCTGGGGTGATACCAGGCTTACGAGGTTGCCGGATCCCGATCTCCTCGATGGTTCGGGTATTTATACACATCCTGAACCGTGTTATTAGGCGCCAATTGAAATTACCGGCGTGGATTGGGGGAATTTGGCGGACAATTAGCAACAACTTCCTTTTGAGTTAAAATGCCCTCAATTAGGATAGCGGTCGCTGTTCCGTCTAGATGAGTCCCCTGATTGTTGCGCCGGGGCATATTTCTTCCCATGTTGGACGCCGCTAGTGTTAAGAATTTTTGTATTGGCGTATTCCGTGAAGTGTTTTGAGTCTTGAAGATTGAAGTTAAAGACTTGAAGATCACATACATCAATCTCAAGAAGAATGGATTCAAAATGATCAGGTACGTTAAATTAAATATTTTTGATGATTTCAATACATTCCTATAGTTTAGGAACACTTGGAATAATTTTCATTGCATAGAAATAAAAAAATTGGACATTTTATATGTTCTGAATCCGGATCAGGCAGATCCAGTCCGGACCCCGAACATGGTTTAGTTCATGCGAAAAACCAGTCCGGATCAACCCCTATCCAGTCCGGACCCCGAACATGATTTTTTGTAAAACGCATGAAACAGTCCGGATCAGACCCATCCAGTCCGGACCCCGAATCTTATTTATGGAAATTTTCTTGTCAATGACGACAGTCTGGATCAGATGAAATCCAGTCTGGACAGCCGTGCGGGAAAAATTCTGTTAAGGTTGTTTTTTATTCTTATCTCTTTCCAAAACGTTTCTAACCTATAAATACACCCTAAGATCATCATTTAGGGTATTACGAAAATTCCTAAAATTTATATTATTTCTTAATGGAATCAAAAGGTAATCCACGTATAGAGAAGAAAAAGGTAAACACCGTTTTATTTTAGGTTTTCTTTCTCTATATTTATCAGTTTGATTCGAGGTTTTTTCAATCTCTTTTCTTTTGAGGAATCAAATCGATGAATACTTAGATGGTGTTTCCTAGTCTATCTATATTGATCTAAGTATTCAAATATCATCACCACCAATAAACAAATAACGATTTTCGAAAAGGAGAATCGTTGCGTGGATTCGCGTGGCCTTGTGGATTCAAGGTGAACGACTTCGTGGATTCGAAGTTAGGCGTGTTCGTGGATTCGGCATGCTTCATTGGTGACCGTGGATTCGGCTGAAGACTTTGTGGATTCGAAGTTAGGCTTCGTGGATTCGAAATCGTGACGCCTTCGTGGATTCGAGGTGTGTTGTGGAGCGAGCGGAGAAGATCTACTTGGAGCGTATGGTAAAGGTTGAGTCGTGTGTGTACGTTATATCACCTTGTACGTGTTTAATCTTAGTGAATTTCATCGTGTGATCGGTCCCGTGGTTTTTTTACTCCTGTGATGGAGTTTTCCTCGTAAAATCTTGCATACTTTATTTATTTTTCCGCATTGGGTTATTTTTACGCAAAGATTTTTGAGTTTTATTGTTTACACCTATTCACCCCCCCTCTAGGTGGTTTTTCCCCTATTTAGATCCTTGGATCCGCATTGGTAGTTTTCCACGTAAAATCTATGTGGATGACATCGTGTTTGGTGCTACAAGAAATAATGATGCTTCAAAATTCGCCGAGACAATGGAAAGTGAATTTGAGATGTCCATGATGGGCGAACTTACGTATTTTCTTAGATTACAGTTTAAACAATGTGAAGATGGCATTCATTTGTGTCAATCCAAGTATGCGAAGGAGTTGGTTAAGAAATTCGGATTAGAAGATTCTAAAGACTATCCGACTCCTATGTGAACTAGCAATAATGGATTAGAAAGTGAATCTCACGGAGAGAGTGTAGACGAGAAACTTTATAGAAGTATGATTGTAAGTCTACTCTACCTTACTGCTAGTCTCCCGGATATTTCCTTCAGTGTTAGAATTTGCGCGAGATATCAATCAGCACCGAAGGAAATTCACCTGAAAGCGGTGAAAAGGATCATCCGGTACGTCAAAGGTACAATTAATTTCAGAATTTGGTATCCTATGGGCACATCTCTTAATATTATAGGATATTCGGATGTCGATTGGGCTAGATTAGTAGATGATCGAAAGAGCACGAGTGGTGCATGTTTTTATCTTGGCCATTGTTTGGTTAAATGGCAAAATAAAAAACAAAACTGCATTGCTCTCTCTACTGCCGAGGCGGAATATATTTCTGCGGAAAGTTGCTCAACTCAATTGATTTGGATGAAGAGTGTATTGAGTGATTTCCGCATTCCTGCGACCTCGGTAACAATTTTGTGTGACAACACTAGTGCCATTAATATTTCTAAAAATTCTGTGTTGCACTCTAGAACAAAACACATTGAACTAAGATATCATTTTTTAAGAGAGCTAGTTGAATCAAGTACTTTGCAAATTGCTTATGTTTCAACTGATGATCAATTAGCCGATATTTTAATAAAACCTTTGGATCAAAAATGTTTTATTCATTTGCGAAAGGCAATTGGTATACTTTCTTTGAAATAACTGATTTTTTAACCATTGCTTTAGGTTTTGTTTTGTGTTTTTGTTCTTTTTGTTTGTATTATAGAACATTAACTGAGTATTAGCATAATTGACTGTAATTGCATCCTTCCATATTTTGAGAAGTTTATTATGATTTGGATATCATTATAACTCATTTGATGCAATGATCATTCATATCAATTATCATCTTTAATTGATCAAAGTCAATTCCTCACTCAATGATCTTTTGGTATTATTTTTTATCTTATTTGATAATTGAAATAAGTATGAATACGAGATCAATTTTTGGTTGAATACTTAATATCTCAGATAATTGATAGCCAATTGAGGGGGAGCCTATTTAAAATTTCATGCTCAAAAGATATGGAAAGAGTTACATTCCTTAGTGGAGTGTGAAAACTACAACCACATGGAGGAAAGAGCTACCACCTCGGTCGTCCGAGTACTGTGTGCATCTACCACATGTTTACCAAGCATGTTGATACTGTTTATTTGATAAAATATTTTTTGGAATACTTGATTCTATCAAATTTCAAGGTTGGTATAAGGTGAGATTTTAGATTAAAAGATGCTCAAAGAGCCACTCCCTAAATATATTGACAAGATAATATTATTTGACATATTTGGAATTTCAAACATCTATCGATCTTGGTGCTTCATTTTCTTTGCTCAATTGATGATTTGATAAATTCACTACTCATTAGATCGTAATTGATTTTTTGAACTTGCTCAACTTTAGAGATTACATTTTTTATAAATTTTCGTTTCAAAATTTGAGATATTTTGATAGATTTCTCATAATCTATTTCTTTATATGTGAAATGATACTATTTGTATAAAGTTGGTATGCAAGAATGTTAACATTGTAAAATCACGACTTTTTGTGTATCGTTTTACCCTCTTGCTAATAAATTACAAGTTAGGAAAAATCGAATTATCGAGTTCTCTTAAGTTGACTATCACACGGTGCGGGTATTTTTTTCTGTGATAGAGCTCGAAAAATGATGAACGGTGGTGCAATCGGATCTAAAATCCGAATAACGGATCCCCTGGAATGGGATTTTGAAGGTCGCGGTAACCGTAGTGTGCATCGGAATCCGTGCTAAAGATCTGGCATGCTTTTCGAGGAGTTATGAAATTATCTCATGGGAATAATTATTATTTAATTATTAAATACCCGGATGGGGGTTTTACGGTACGTACCAAGAGAAAAATCAGTTTTTCCCGAAAAGAAAAGAGAGAAAACCCTAGCCGGAAAGAAAAGAAAGAAAAGAGGAAAGAAAACCCTAATCGGAGGAAAAAGATGGAGAGAAGAAGAAAACGGAGGAGTCCGATTGCCCCGATCGACGTGCCGGGGACCGGAGAACAAGACGCCACCATCTACGGGGAGCAGATCCGGATCCTCAGCGCCGCGAAGAACGAGATCGGATCATCGTCCCCGATAGATCGAGGTTAGCGCCGTTATTCTTACGATTTCATCGTTCTAGGGATTGACATTTTTGAGTCTTTCGCCGTTCTTGTTTGCTCTTATCGCCACCGCCGCCGCGAAGCCCTAGGGCACCGCCGTTGTCGTCATCGCGGAAAAACCCTAGGGCATCGCCGCCGCCGCCGCACCACACGCGGCACGCGAGGGGCCGGTGCCCGCGCGGACGCGCCGCATGCGCCGCGCGGGGCTAGAGCCAGCGTGGCCGCGCCGCTTGCGCCGCGCGGGGCTGGTGCCCGCGCGGCCGCCGCATTCGCCGCACGGGGCTGGAGCCCGCGCGGCCGCGCTGCATGCGCCGGGCGGGGCAGGAGCCCGCGCGGCCGCCGCTTGCGCAGCGCGGGGCTGGTGCCCGTGCGGCCACGGCATGCGCCGCGCGGGGATGGAGCCCGCGCGGCCGCGCCGCTTGCGCCGCGAGGGGCTGGTGCCCGAGCGGCCGCCGCATGCGCCCCACAGGGCTGGAGCCCGCGCTGCCACGCCACTTGCGCCGCGCGGGGCTGGTGCCCGCGCGGCCGCCGCATGCGCCGCGCGGGGCTGGAGCCCGCGCGGCCGCCGCATGCGCCGCGCGGGGCTGGAGCCCGCGCGGCCGCCGCATGCGCCGCGCGGGGCTGGAGCCCGCGCCGCATGCGCCGCGCGGGGCTGGAGCCCGCGCCGCATGCACTGTGCGGGGCTGGAGCCGCATGCACCGTGTGGGGCTGGAGACCGCGCCGCATGCACCGCGCGGGACTGGAGCCCACGCGGCCGCCGCATACGCCACGCGGGGGTGGAGCCCGCGCGGCCGCGCCACTTGCGCCTAGCGGGGCTAGTGCCCGCGCGGCCGCCGCATGCGCCGCACGGGGCTAGAGCCCGCGCGGCCGCGTCGCATGCACCGCGCGGGGCTGGAGCCCGCGCGGCCGCCGCATACACCGCGCGGGGCTGGAGCCCGCGCCGCATGCACCGCGCGGGGCTGGTGCCCACGCGGCCGCCGCATACGCCACGCGGGGGTGGAGCCCACGCGGCCGCGCCACTTGCGCCTAGCGGGGCTGGTGCCCGTGCGACCGTCGTGCGCGCCGTGCGTGGCAGACACCCGCGTGGCTGCACCGCACGCGGCGCGCGTACCTCGTGGGGGCCGCTTCGTCGCCGCCGCCACCGCGAGTCGTTAGTCCTTTTGTTTGCGCTTTCATAGTCCTGTTTCCCTTATGAGAGTCGTATCTTACCTGTTATGCCCTGTTGGGGGACTTTCTTTTAGGTCCGTGTGTCGTCCGAAGGTACGGCTCGATTTTTGGAGTTCCGGTCGATGCGATTTGAGGTGGGTACTTTATTGTATTTCAGTGTATGGTTGTTCTCGTTGTGACTTGTGAAAATAAAGTAGATGTATCTTTTGTGAACTGTCTAACCCCATTGCATGAGAATCCCACTATTTTATTTCTAACTGTGGCGACGAAGGTCGCGGTGCCTTATTACATGCCGGTTTCGGCATTTATGCTCACGATTGCTTACACGCACACCGACGTTTTGGCCACCGCACAGGATATATTTTTCCAGAAAGATGGTACGTTGACCCGTGTACCCCACAACTAGTGATGATGGGGACCCCTCACGGTGAGGCGACTGCTACTTGGGCAGTGGTGTAGTGGTCCAGAATCCCATGCAACTTTTCCGGTGAATCCATTGTGTAGAACACCTAGTGTTGGTGTGTCTGGCCCATAGTGCATCAAAGGGATGCCACTGATGGACCATGTGGGGTATTTTTAGCTGTATTGGCCTTCGGCTACATTTGCCGAAATTTTGAAAAGGTTTTTGGCCAAACGGAGGTTGGATTTGGATTCAGCGCGGAAAAACGCTTGAAAACAGCTATTTGCTTGTTTGATTCTGAGTCCGGATGCCCAAAATCTGACTCCCAGAAGTTTTTATTGGTTTTCGGTGCATGGGAGGGGCCGTGGACCGCCCGCATGCCACGTGGCGGCCTGTCATTGGCCGGTTAACAGCGCTCGGTCCACAGAGCGTCGCGGCTGGGTGCACAGACCCGGCGCAGGGACACGTGGCGCCGCCTGGTTGGCGGGCTCATGGCACGCGGTCTACAGAGCTGGCGCGGCGGTGCATGGACCAGGGCGGGGGACGCGTGGCAGCCCCCGGTTGGTCGGTGCACGCGGTGCGGTCCACGGAATCCCGAAGTAGGGTGCGTGGACCGGGTGCGGGGACATGTGTCGCCACGTGATTTGCGGGCTCATCAGGCGCGGTGCACGAAAGGGTGGGCTGGCGCCTCGTGGCGCGTGCGCGCGTGGGGGGCATGCGGCGCAACCGGCGAGGCGGCGACCGGTCGGCGGGTTCCCCGGGTTGGACACGTGGCACTCGCGCATTGGCTGGCGCCAACCACCCCTTTGACCGGGTGGAGGCCACGTGGCCGCATCTGGGTGGCCCGCGCGGCTGTTCCCTATTTGCCGGGCCACGTGGCAGCCCCTGGGCGATTCGGGCGCGCACAGTGTTGGGCCGGGCCCACCACTGTAGCCGCCCGAATCGACCGGGCGCCCGGAAATTGGGCCCAAAAAGCCCAATTTTGTAATTTTTGCACTTTTTCGAGTTGTGCCTATAAATAGGCCCTTTGCACACCGAGTTGAGGCTTTTCCCGAGCTCTCTAGACTTTGCACCCTTCACCAAAGTTGTTGCTCTCCTTATTCTACATCTTGTGGAGGAGATTCAGGATTTTATGTGGCACGCTTTTCGAGATCTCCGTTTTCTTGGCGCGTCGCGACGCTCCTTCGTCGGTGTTTCCTCCCGTCGCGTTTAGGCGCGCGAGCTCCCCCGGCCTACTCCGACCACCTTTTTGAGCGATTCTTTCGCCGCTCGATCCGCGATAGGTAGGGCTACAATCTTGGTGCTTTTAGCATCTCCTAGTTTCAGGTTTTTCTTAGAGTTTTTCCATGCTTACTGGGACCCTTGTTTGCTGTGAGTTTTTCGGGGACAGCATGATTGTTGCGTGGAGTTCTCCGCGCTTGAGCATCGGATCGAGACGAACCTGTACACTTTTTGCATCTACTAGTCGCGAGGATTATCGTTGTATTTTTCTGAGATTTTTCTCAGACTTCCTCGGAGGTATATTTTTCTCCCTTTATCTTTGCATGGGTTTACAGTTGTGTGGTTGTGAGGTTTTACGCACCCTATGTTGTGGAATTTGTAACTCGGCCTACGGGGCTCGGAATTGGACGTGCAGGTACCCGTTTCGAAGGTCTCGACGCGACGATCGCAGTAGTATTTTTATCGGATTTTTCAGAGCCCTTTCTGTAGGTGAATAAATTGCATCTTTGGGATTGATGTGCAGGATGTGTATACTTTGTTAAATTTTGGAATTAAGTGTAACTGTAAGCCTTGTGTTGTACCCAGGATGGTTTGCGGGTATTGCTGGACCCGTTGAATCTGGAGTTTGTGATTTCTGGATATTTTCAGTTGTGGGACTTTGGACAGTTCAGCTCTTCAGGTGGGTTCCCTCGTCTTCAAGATCTACGGATTGCACACTAATTCTATCTGTGTAGGAACTTGCATGAT
The DNA here is from genome assembly GCA_029204045.2 of Tillandsia leiboldiana. Classification (NCBI taxonomy): domain Eukaryota; kingdom Viridiplantae; phylum Streptophyta; class Magnoliopsida; order Poales; family Bromeliaceae; genus Tillandsia; species Tillandsia leiboldiana. The sequence continues at coordinate 24,838,201 of CM055071.1, forward strand.
TGTAATAGTATATTGATAGCATGCTAGAAATGTAGGAATTGATATTCCTGATGTATTCAGATGATCATGTGATTTATTGTTTCCTACAACCTATTAAATTATTATTATCTTGGAACTTGGCCTAGCACCTCCGCCATATGCAGCATGTTCAGCCAGACTTGTAGAAAACTCCAACTTGGGCTAGGTTATTATTGCTCTAGACATTCCCACACCACTATTTACTATTTCATCCTGGACTTAGAATTTTCCTCGCCCGGGTAGTAGGCCGAGAGGTCGGGTTGTTGTGGGATGCATTTTACACTCGTGTTTGGGGACCGAGTGGAGCCTGATAGCAGTCTGTAGATCAGTATTTCTTTTGGGAGCCGTCTGAGTGACAGTGGGTCTCGGTTGTGTAGTTTTCCAGCCTGTGAGTGAGACAGTGTTTTGTTGGTTATAGCCGATCTTGTTGATCGAGGATTTGGATTATAGCATGCATGAGCCACATTTGAGCTCGACAGAGATGCGCGGATACTTTCCTCGGTGGGGTCGCGCCCCTCGAGTGTCACTCCGGAGTTGGGCCTGATACTTTCTATCGCGACTTGTCGATGCAGTCCCTCCGGCTGGGCCAGTTTTGGTAGTCACGGACGCCCTACGTAAGTCCGGTCCTCCGTGGATGTAACGGCAGTAGGTAGGCGCAGGTTTGACTGGACCCGAGGAGGCAGTCAGTGTAGATTGGGTGATCTGAGAGATAGTAGATGCACCATGTTTCTTTCTGTTCCACTCCTTGAGCATCTAGATAGAGGCATAGTAGCTATAAAGTTATTTTGTTCAGCTTTTCCTTCCAGCACTGCATTTGTTACTTTATGCCTCTAGTAGACTTAGTAGGCAGACCGTCGGTCTTGTTGGCGGTACCCACTGAGAACTACTGTGGGATGTAGTTCTCACACCCGCCGTGGTGTATTTTTTCCCCAGGGACTTCTACTCCTGTTCCTGCTGCTCCAGTTGCTGCTTCTTCAGATCGACGTAAGGGAGTCGCGAGATAGATCCCTACCAGTCGTCGTCCAGAGAGTAGATGTACCCACTTACTTTTGAGAGTTCATGTTGAGAGACCTTTGTAGTGAGGTATAGAGTTGTACTTTTCTTTTATTGCTGAGAGACTTATGTATTTTGGTGAGGACATGGGTTGTTTATTTTGGAGTTGTATTTATTTTATTTCAGCATTTACTTTTCAGCTCTGATATCTGTGTTGTCACGCCCCGAGGGTTTTCGTTCAGCGCAAACAGTACACAAAAGCGGTCATTTGGCTCGAAATAAACCTTTTTTTTAAAAAAAAAGCTCCCTTCCTCGGTGCGTGCCCAGACCCGCCGCATACACAGGGTCACTCTGCACACGGACAGAGTCTCCCCTGTATATGCACGGCGTCGCGATCAATACAGTGTCCAAACACAATCCACAATTCAATCACAACAGTTCAGCGTTCATTCATACAAACATACAAGTATTACAACTAAAGCATTTTCATGGCCGGTTGGTTTGAAAGGATAAATCCACAATTGTTAAAAACGGCGCCCACTCGACGCCTAGAATATTTTGAAAAACGGTTTCGAAAGCCACATAAAACCACAGGGTTTTGAAAACAGTGCCCACACGACACTTAGGTTTTGAAATCCCTTTTCAAAGATCCATAAATCCACAAGGTTTGAAAATAGTGCCCACACGACACCTAGATTTTGAAAGCGGTTCTCGCAATCCCTTTTGGGTTTGTTTTTCTTTTTCTTTTTGAAAGCGGCCAACAAAGAGAGAAAGGAAGGTTTATTAAATAAGTAGAAGTTGCCGACATCCTACCGACCCCACGAGGGTATCGAGAACCACACATAAGACTACCGTAATAAATAGAAAGCGTCAATAAAGGAGGAAAATACAATACGGGGTCTCCGTAGACCCGAAAACTCCAGCCTCGGCCTCACCGTCGCCTATCACTCTCCCCGGAAGGATCCTGTCACAGAGTGGGAAGTCAGCGACAATATAGAATAATAAGGAAAGCAGGAAAAAGAAGTGCGCCCAACCGTAAACTATCCGGAGCAACATCCTCCCAAACTGGGAATAACCACGCACACCTGCATAACCTAATCCGGGCACCTACCCCGGCGTCCCCGGCGTCCCCACCGAGCACCTACCTCGGTAAACCACGTCGGGCACCTACCCCGACGGGTCACACCGCTCGCACCTCGGCGCCTCAAACCCCCCACCTGCGGGGGCCCCCACTACGTCACCTCGTGGGTTTACACGGGTCATAGACCACTTTTTCGAAAAAGCGCACCCTTTGCGGTGGCCAAACCGCGGGTGCGCGTGCTGCTGCCTCGAGCAAAGTAACCGATAATACCAACAATACTCAGTAATAAAACCATACCCGCTATCACGTTAGTAACATAAATGTATATTCAAGAGTAAGCACGTCAACCGCTATCATGTTAGTAACATCACGTATAATCAAGAGTAAAAATGACCGCCGGAAACCGATGCTAAACACCAAGGCAAAAGAACCCACCTCAAACACGAAGGAGGAAACGTGCGGGAGCTCCAACTGAAAAAAAGTACCCTCGCCGTGTGCCCGAACAGCTACAATAAAAATTATTTGTTAAAAACCATCGTCGTGGTTAAAAACACTCAAAAACGGGGAGAAACAGGCTAAAAACGGAGCTTCTGGACCCATTTTTTGAAGACGGGTGCACGGATTCAGGCGTGGACCGGGTCCACGACGGCGGGCGGCAGCGGTGTAGACCAGGCGAACGCCGCAGCGGTAGACCGCTGCGGCATGGGCCGGGCCGCGCACGAGTTGAGGCGCGCACCGGGTTCACGCTGTTCGGCTACGGGGTGTGCACCGGGTGCACGCCTCAGCGGTGGGCCGCGTGGGCCTGGCCCACGCGTTCGTGCGCCGGGTCCGTGCCGCGAGGCCCGGATGCCATGCGCCGGGTGCACGCCGGGTCCCATGGACCGCGCGGCCTAGCGCACGCAGCCGTGCGCCGGGTCCGCGCCCCTGGGCCCGGGAACCGTGCGCCGGGTGCACGACGACCCCGTGGACCGCCCGGCAGCCAATCCGTACGCCGTGAACAGTGTCGCTCCCTTTTGCCCCCCCGCGGCTCCGATCGCGACCCCGCGACCCCGGCGACTGCGGCGACGACCCCGTGGACACGACAACGGCGATGGCGGCCTCCCGTTTAACAACGGCGGCGGCGGCCTCCCGTTCGACATCCCGTATCGCACGCAACACCGACGAAAAAAGGAAAACCTCGTACCAAAACGAACGGAAAACCCGAAATGCTCACCTCGTTTTCGCCGGTAAAGGGTGGAACGAGGAAGATCGTCCTGCTCTCGTCGCCTCGGTTCTTCACGTCAACCGATGGAGGGGAAAATGCTAGGGTCGGGCTCCTCGCACGCGATCGGGTGGAAACTACGCACTGGAATGAGAAGTGGGAGCAAACCCTACGCCCCCAACCGAAGATGTAAATAATCGCACGAGTGAGAATGGGGGTGGAGTGGCACCCTAAACCCCCAGATTCGAAACTGAGCGATCGGGTGCGGGTCAGGGTCCACTTACCTCGAATAGTGTGCCGATCGCCCGCACGCTTTCTGATGCACCCGGGACCGCTGGTTTACCTCGAAAAGCGTGCCGATCGTCCGCACGCTTTTTGATGCACCCGGAACCACTGGTAATCTTCCGAATTTTATTCTGGGAGATCCCGGGGTCGGAATTCGAATCCGATCGCGCCACCGTTCTCCCTTTCGCGAGCTCTATTGCCTAAAAATACCCGCGAGCCCCGACGGTCTGCCAAGAAAAGAAGAAAAAGATCACGCACCAGACCCCCTAGGCGCACAAGATGTAAGTAAAACCAATTCAAGAACACCAAGATAACTCTAAATCAGTGGTTACTACATGTGTAGTGTAGATGTTTTTTTGCAGGTTAGTCGCTTCGTCTATACGGGGCTTCCCGTATGGGCGCCGGATCTGTTGGCGAGCCCAGGTCGCAGTTTCGACGCCGGGGCGTGACAGATTAGAGTGGTATTAGAGCCTAGGATGTAGGTCATTGAGGACTTAGAAACCCTAGGCTTGTGGTTGGACCCTAGGATGACTTACGTGAGAGCCGTAATTTTTAGCGTGAGTCCCGATTGGGTTCCAAACTCTCCCAAGGGATGGGATGACTGATTGACATGTCTTCCTTCGGTGGCAACTATGTTGGCTGCAGACAACATAGTACTACAGGAAGGGGGACATGCCTTTGACTTTCGCTAGATTGGGTCGAGTGTTGTTTTGGGTTCTGATTGCTCCTCTTTTCCCTCAGGTGAGTGATGCCTCCGCGACGCAGGATGTCGACGCGTTCGCAGCCTTCTTCCCCTGAGCCCGAGCGGGAGGACTCGGGGCTGGGACCGCAGAGTGAGGTGCAGGAGCTTCATTCCCAGATGGCACAGATGTCAGAGGCTATTCGGCGCCCGGAGGAGACTTCACGGTGCCAGGAGGAGGCTGTTCAACGCCAGGAGGAGACTTCACGGCGCCAGGAGAAGGCTTCGCAGCGCCAGGAGGAGGCTTCGCAGCGCTAGGAGGAGGCCTTGGGTCGGATGATGCTTATGATGGAGCAGAGGGTGCAGCCAGTTGTAGCACCCCCAGAGACTTCACCTGTACTTTCTTCGCCTGTTGTGGCACCCCCTGTTGTACCGACAGCACCGGCAGTTCCTGTTGAGCCGGTTTCCAGCAGACCTGTCACGCCCCGGCGTCGAAACTGCGACCCGGGCTCGCCAACAGATCCGCCGCCCATACGGGAAGCCCCGTATAGACGAAGCGACTAACCTGCAAAAGATCAACTATACTATACAGATATCAGAGCTGAAAGTAAAACTGCTAGAAATAAAAACTAAGTGAACAACTACAACCCTCAAATAATACAATCCAACCTCACCAAAATACAGAAATCTCTCGAGCAGTAAAATAAATACAACTCTATACCTCACTACAAAGTTCTCTCAACATGAACTCTCAAAAGTAATAAGGGTACATCTACTCTCAGGACGACCACTGGTAGGGATCTAGCTCGCGACTCCCTTACCTCGATAAGAAGAAGCAGCAACAGAAGCAACTGGAACAGGAGTAGAAGTCCCTGTGGGAAAAGACACCACGACGGGTGTGAGAACTACGTCCCAAGTAGTTCTCAGTGGGTGCCGCCAACAAGCCCGACGGTTTGCCCACTAAGTCTACTAGAGGCAAAAAGTAACATAATAATACTGAAAGGACAGGGCTGGAAAAGTAACTCTACAGCTACTATGCCTCTATCTAGATGCTCAAGAAAATGAAACAGATGGAAACATGATGCATCTACTAACCCACACAGTACAGTCACCCAATCTACACTGACTGCCGCATAGTGTCCAGTCAAACCTGCGCCTACCTACTACCGTGACATCCAGGAGGACCGGGCTTACGTAGGGCGTCCGTGGCTGCCACTAACTGGCCCAGCCAGAGGGACTGTGTCCGTAACTGCCACTAACAGGCCCAGTCAGAGGGACGGCGTCGACAAGTCGCGATACAAAAGTAACAAATCCACCCCGGGCGTGGCTCTCGAGGGGAGCGACCCCATCGAGGAAGAAGGTATCCGCGCACTCTGTCGAGCTAAAAGTGGCACTGCAGACTATAGTCAAAATCCACGCTCACGCATTGAACGGAAAGACTCAATCCTCAAACATCTCGCACAACAGCCGGAGCACTCTCGACGACTCAGCTGATCAGCTCACGCGAAACACGAGACACATGCCTCTCCAATAACTCACGGCACAAAACACACTGGCTGGAGATACTCCACAGCCAAGAACGACCCACAGCAGAACACTAAACTCACAGGAAGGACCGACACCATAAGGGTTCGAAAACCCGGTAGGCCGGTGCTTAGAACCCTATCAAACAAGAACAGACCCTAGGCTCCGCCTATCGAAGTTCCCGACCCCTTATAGTTCGGGGACACAACAACCTCGGTACAACACGCAGAAGACACCAACCAGGGCCCGAAAGTCCTGGGAGACCTACACCTACAACCCTATCAAACAAGAACAGGTTCCAGGCTCGGCCCCCGTGGCTTTCGTCCCGACAAGGAACGGCCCCTAGAACCCAGACCACTCGAATCCTTTCGAGTGGGGAAAATTTACAGGAAAAAATGTGACATTGTTATTGAAAACCATTTTGATCTGGAAGAAATCCATATTTAATGATTTTAGTTCTTTTTAGAAAAACAGTTAGAAAACAAGTGTTTTACCCAAACCCCGAAGGGCTGATGCCTTTGTCCAATCAAACAAGAACAGACTCCAGCGGCCCTTCGATGCTTGGAAGAAAGCATTGGTAAACTAAAATCATGTGTATGTCGAAAAGGGTTCTAGGTTCTAGGTCCGGCTAACACTAGTAAACTACTGCCATTAACACAGTGGCGACAACCCAAACAGGGGAAAAACAAGACCTCCCGGGACCACCGTTTACCCCAAACGGTTCCCGGTACAGACAAGCGATCCACTACATCAACCAGACTCCACTCTGCTCCCAAGCACGAGTGCAAATGCATCCCACACTAAAAGAAGTCCCGACCGCTTGGTCCACTACCCGGGCGAGGATAACACTAAGTCCAGGAATGAAACATAAAGTGTGGATGTCTAAACATAAAGAACCCTAGCCCAAGTGAGGGTTTTCTACTGGTCTGGTTACACATGCAACATATGACGGGGGTGCTAGGTCAGGTTCCAAGAGAACAAGTATTAAACAGATGGTAGGAAGCAAAAGAGATCATACGATCATCAGATAATTACAAAGAATATTAACACTCAAATTCTAGCATGCTACCAAGTCCAATCACTATCATGCATGATTCTATATCAATAGAATTAGAGAACAGTCCATAGATCCTGAAAGCAAAGCCACCCACCTGAAGGTGCTAACTGTCCGGGGTCACACAGCTGAGAAAACCAGAAAAATAGCAACTCACAATCCAATAGGTCCAGTATAGTCCAAAATCCCACCTGGGTACAACATAGGGCTACAGTTATACACAATTTCCAAAAATCTGCCCAAAAACACGCTGTAAATTCAGCCGCAAAGATGCAATTATTTCACCTACTGAAATAGCTCCAAAAATTCCGAAATAAATACTACAGCGTTCCTCGCGTCGATAGCTTCGAAACGGGTCCCTGCACGCCCAATTCCGAGCACCGTAGGCCAAGTTACAAATTCCACAGTATCGGTGCGCAAAAATCCCATAACCAAATAATTGTAAACTCTTGTATAGATAAAAGGAAAAGTGTATACCTCTGGGAAGGTCTCCAAAAATTTCAAGAAAAATCCACGATGATCCTTGCGTCCAGTAGATGAAAAAAGTCTATAAGAGCGTCTCAATCCGATGCCCGGTTGCGGAGATAAAATTCCATCAATCTGCTGCCCTCAAAAATCCACACAGCAAACAAGGTCGGTCCTCAGAGAGCAAGGTAGAACTCCTCGAAAAACATGAAACCAGAAAATGTACGAGAAACCAAAATCGTAGCATCACCTGTTGCGAATCCAACGGCAAAGAAATTGCTCAAAAAGATGGTCGGAGTGGGCCGGGGGAGCTCGTGCACCGAAGAGCGACGGAAGAAGCACCGAAGAAAGAGCGTCGCGCCGCACCAAGAAAATGAGAATCTCGAAAAGCGTGCCCCAAAAAATCCCCAAACTCTGCAAATGGAAGCTACTCTGCGAGAGGAACAACTTTGCTGAAGACCTCCCGTCGGTTTGAAGCTCGGAAGTGGAGGAAAATGGGTGAACAAGGCGGCTCGGATCGTTTAAATAGGCCCAGAAAACAAATTAAGAAATGACGGTTGAGTCCCAATTTCCGGGCGCCCGGAAGTTCCGGGCTGCTACAGTGTTGGGCCCGGCCCAACACTGTGCAGGTCCGAAACCTCCACGGGCCTCCACGTAGCCCGCCGAACAGGCGACAGCAACGTGTGCCAGTCATCGCTTGACACGTGGCCCGTCCCGGAAGGCGAAACGTGTCACGACAGCTGGTCAACGCGCGCCTGACGCGCGCACGTGCGCGCGCCAGCGCCGCTTGCGCACAGTGTCAGGCACGCGTCCCGAGGCGAGCGCACCAGCTCAGTGCACCGAGTGCGCAACACCGCGCCAACAGAAGGCCGACACGTGTCCACCCTCCGGTGCACGCAGGCGCTGTGGACCGCGCACCTGCCCGCACGCCTGCCCGCGCGCTGCGCGCTGCCCGCGCCTGCCCGCCGCCGCGCCTGCGTCCGCGCCGCCGCGCTCCCCCGCCGCCGCCGCCGCCTGCCGCCTGCCAGAACAGTACCAAGCTGCCTCCGCGCTCCGCCGCCGCCGCGACATCCGGGCTCCGAAAAAAGCATATAAATAGTCCATCTTCATCGTTTTCGCGCGCTGAATCCAAATCCGATGTCAGTTTCTCCAAAGAAAATTTGCCTAAGGCCCCCGGAAAGCCCACTTGATCCGATTTTCGCGCCGGGTCCATTTCAAAAATCCAATTTGCCAAATTCCATCTCTAAAAATTCCCGAAGGCATCTGGAGAGGTGATCTTTTAACCAAACTTCGCCCTGAGTCCAAATTTGACATCCGTGTCGCGCGAAATCACTTCTAAACACTCGACGGGTCCTCCAAATACTCCCGTGATCCATTTATAAGCCCGAAGTCCACCACTTGTGTCCAAATTGCGCACAAACACCTCCAACACACCACGCAGGCCAACGAAAGCTGCCAAACAACCAGAAAACTCCCCGCGGGGAAACCAGGTCCTCACAAGACCACCGTCTGGGTCGACGGGACCTTTGACCCCAGCTGAGCAGCGTGAGGTGGTTGATATATTGATGAGGTTCCGTCAGTTCGATCAGCCTCGTTTTTCGGGACTGAGTGCGGAGCCGTGGGAGGCTGAGTCGTGGATCACGGCTATGGAGCGACATTTTGAGAGCTTGTTCATTGAGGAGCGGTTTCAGGTTTTTTTGGCGACAAACTTCTTGGAGCGCAACACCGGGGCTTGGTGGCGGCGTGTGCGACCTGCTGGTCCTCCTGGGACGCAGCTTCTCACTTGGGCGGAGTTCCGCAGCCTTCTTCTTGGGGCTTTCTTTCTGGAGAGCGTTCGTTAGAGGTTGGAGGAGCAGCTGAAGAATCTCCGCCAGGGAGATCGGCCCGTGCATGAGTACATTGCAGATTTCAACCAGCTGTTGGCTTGTGTACCTCACGTGGCCAGGGATGAGGCTCACCGGATTTACATGTTTGAGCGAGGGTTGTGCTGGGACATTTATCAGTTTGTTCATTCACTTAGATTGCAGACTCTAGAGGCCTCTATGGAGCAGGCACTCTATGTTGAGCGCGGAGAGGCGGTGATGGAGGAGGTGGCTCCAGCTCCCGCAGTGATTCCGGGGGCGAAGCGCCCCGCACCGGTGGACGAGGGGCAGTAGAGTCGGCAGGGACCCCCGAGACCTCCACGATTCTATCCTCAGGGTCGTGGGTTCCAGGGGGCGCCAGAGATCAGGAGCACCCCGTCAGTCTCAGCAGCAGCAGCGTCGACCGCCTCGGCAGCTGCAGCCTTCGCAGCAGCAGCAGACCTCGCGGCAGCCACGCCCGGACCGATGTGTTATTTGTGGAGGGCCGCACTCACCGATTTTGTGTCCTCATAGGCAGGGCCGTTGTTTCCATTGTGGGCAGACGGGGCCACTTTCAGGGGTCGTGCCCCAGAGCAGGCCTTCCATTTCCTTCCTCAGCTTCAGCACCCTCTTTTCCTCATCAGACGGCAGGACCTTCTGCGGCCTACGGTAGCCCCGATCATGCTTCATCTTTCTCGCGACAGCCAGAGCGACGACCCCCAGCGCCGAGCGGGCGAGTCTTTGCCACTCAGGTTGAGGATGCTATAGCGGCTGACCACGCCGTCGCAGGTATTATTTTGATTTCTGCAGTTCATACTCGAGCTCTTTTTGATACCGGCGCATCGCACTCATTCATTAGTAGAGCATTTGCATCCCAACATGGTATAGAGGTAGTTTCTTTATCGCATGCATTAGAGGTTCAGATTCCAGATCATGTCTTGCATGTCGAGGAGTATTGTAGGGATTGCCCTGTACAGTTGGGACCCTGGATCTTGCCGGCAGACTTGCTTGTCTTGCGGCAGCTCCAGGATTTCGATGTTGTACTCGGCATGGATTGGTTGTCGCGGTATTTTGCCACCATAGACTGCAGAGAGAGGACAGTGACCCTCTGCTAGCCTGGACAGGAGGAGTTCGTTTTCAGAGGCTGCCAGACCACCTTCTTTGCGGTGACTATTTCTTCGGCGAGGGCTAGCCGGATGATGAGTAGAGGCTGCACCGCTTTCTTGGCGACGATTGTAGAGGTGTCTACGGCGGTACTGGGGCTCGAGGATATCCCTATTGTCCGCGAGTTCCTAGATGTGTTTCCCCCAGAGTTGACGACTATGCCGCCGGAGAGGGAGATAGAGTTTGTGATTGATGTGGTTCCAGGAACCGCACCAATCTCAAAGGCACCTTATAGGATGGCACCTGCCAAGTTGAGGGAGTTGAAGGCCCAGCTTCAGGATCTGATGGACAGGGGTTTTGTTAGGCCCAGTGTATCTCCGTGGGGAGCGCCGGTGTTATTTGTGAAGAAGAAGGATGGGTCGCATCGATTGTGTGTGGATTACAGGGAGCTGAACAAAGTGACCATCCAGAACAACTATCCCCTACCACAGATAGATGATTTGTTCGATCAGTTGCAGGGAGCGTCAGTGTTCTTGAAGATTGATCTCCAGTCAGGTTACCACGAGCTGAGGGTGAGGGCCGAGGACATCCCCAAGACGGCTTTTAGATCCCGGTATGGGCATTATGAGTTCACTGTTATGCCTTTTGGTTTGACTAATGCCCCTGCTGCATTTATGGATTTGATGAACCGGGTATTCCAACCGTACTTGGACCTGTTTGTGGTTGTATTCATCGACGACATTTTGATTTACTCCCGGAGTGATGTGGAGCATGAGGAGCACTTGAGGATAGTGCTGCAGCTTCTGCGAGAGAAGAAGCTGTATGCCAAGTTTAAAAAGTGCGAATTTTGGCTTCGGGAGGTTGCATTTTTGGGCCATGTGTCACGCCCCGGAGGTTCTAACATTGCGGAAAAATGTACCCATTTTTTTTTCTAAAATATTTTACTCAACCTTGCCTCCGGCGCGTATCAGACCCGCCGCATATACAAATTCACTCCCCAAACGGGCGGAGTCTCCTTTGTATATGCACGGCGTTGCCAACAAGTCGAATACTTTAACCATTCCAAACATGACACGCAAAGAGGAGAGATTATACTATATCACATCATCACCGCTATTCTATAAGTCTATAGCATAAACCCATGGGTTTTGAAAATCGGTGCCCACACGACACCCAGTTTTCTTAAAACGTTTTCGCAAACTCTTTGTGCGACCATTAACTTGAAAGGATAAATCCACGGGTTTTAAAATTGGCGCCCACACGGCACTTGCTTTGAAAACACTTTTGAAACCGGTTTGTATTTGAAAGCAAGCCGCTATTACACATCCTAACATCCACCAGTTAATTACAAGATAATCCTCATCCCAACATCCATCAGAAACCACAATAAATGAACCACAACTAAACTAACCATAGTGTAACTAAATAACCAAAAGTAAAGAAAGTAACGTATCGTTTTACTAGCCCTCTCGGCTAGTGTCCTCTAACTGATGCCTCACCGTCGTCCCAAATTCCACCCCTACTCGAACCTGTCACAGTGTGGGTTGTCAGTGACTGATAAAGTAGAAACATGTAAGTAAACGCAATAATAGAATGAACACACCGAATCACCGGAGCATTTACTTTCCCCCTCCCCCTCATGTATCGCTAGATCCCTGTTGAAAGTCCCGCTGGGCACCTACCCCAGCATTCATAGTAATTTGGGCCCCAACCCCAATACCGTACTCATCTTCTTGGTGCCTCCAACCCCTCGACTGCCCAAGTAGCAGCCGCCTCTCCTTGAGGGGTCCCCACTAACCTCCCCTTGTGGGGTACACGGGTAAACGACTTACCATCTTTCCGAAAAAATACACCCTCTGTAGTGGCCAAACTGTCGGTGTGCGTGAAAGATATATGAGTATTTTATTTTGCCTTGCGACCTCTGCCGCTTTAGTAAGAATAGTATAACGCACCTGCGACCGCAGCCGCTTTTATTGACAAATAAAAAGGGATCCACATGCTATGGGGTTAGTCAAACTATCAACAAATCTACTTTATCAAACGAGTATTCGAAAACGACACCACACCGGTAATAACCAACACCTACCCAGCTCGATTATGCGAAATGCGTACTCCGGAGACCGAACCTTGCTCTCTGTTGACGCCCGGACCTAGAAGTACTCCCCAAAAGAGCCGTGGTCAGATCAAAAATATAATAGTGGACAAACCGAGCCCGACAACTCAAAAATACTAAGGACAACTTGACCCGGCGGTGGCGCCCGCGCGCGTTGAGCGACGCGGCCGCCCCCGCGGAGTTGCGTGTCGTACGGCCGCGCGGGCACCGGCCCCGCGGGCACCGGCCCCGCGCGGCATTTGTCGTGACCGCGCGGACCCTAGCTCCGCGCGGCGCGGGCAAGAACCCCGCGCGGTCTCAACCGCAACCGTGGGGACCTCAGCCCATCACGGCGCAAACCGCGGCCGCGCGGGCGCCGGCTCCGCACGGCACTTGCCGCGGCAATGCGGGCACCGACCCCGCGCGCCGCAACCGCGTGGGTGCCCGCCCGCGCGGCATTAGCCGCGGTTGCGCGGGCATGGCCCCGTGCCGGACAAACCGCAGCTGCGCGGGCCAGTGCCCGCGCGGCATGTGCTGCCGCCGCCGCTCGGGCACCCGCCCGCGCGGCACAAACCGCAGCCGCGCGGGCAAGTCCCTGCGCGGCATGCGCTGCCGCCGCCGCGCGGGCACCCGCCAGCGCGGCACAAACCGCAGCCACGTGGGCAAGTCCCCGCGCGGCATGCGCTGCCGCCGCCGCGCGGGCACCCTCCCGCGTGGCACAAACCGCAGCCGTGTGGGCAAGGTCTCGCATGGCATGCGTTGTCGCCGCCGCGCGGGCACCCGCCCGCGCGGCACAAACTGCAGCCGCGCGGTCATGGTCCCGCGCGGCAAGTACTGCCGCCGCGCGGGCGCCCTCCCGTGCGGCACCAGCTGCAGCCGCGCGGGCAAGGTCCCGCGCGGCAAGTATCGCCGCCGCGCGGGCGCCCGCCCGCGCGGCACCAGCTGCGGCCGCGCGGGCATGGCCCCGCGTGGCACGCACCCCAGCCGCGCGGGTGCCTGCCCACGCGGCACTTGCCGCGGCCGTGCGGGCACCGGCCCTGCGCGGCGTTTGCAGCGGCCGCGCGGGCACAGGCCCCGCGCGGCGTTTACCCTAGCCGCGGCCACGCAGGAAGCTTGATCCCGCGCGGCTCTAGCCGCGGCCGCGCGGGCACCGTCCCCGCGCGGCGCGCATTACGGTCGCGCGGCGACGTCCTAGGGCTTCGCGGCGTGATACATTGGGTAGCAAACGGCTACTCCTAAACTACATGAAAGACCGAAACCCAAAAACCGCGCGAAACTATACGAAAATAAAATTAGTTTACCTCTAATCGTAGGAGACGGTTATCCGTTCACGCTCCCGGCTTCGGCACGTTCGTCGGGAGGGTTTGGGTCCTTTAGCCTTCACCTTTTTTTCCACCGTTCTCGTCCGATTAGGGTTTCGCCTTTCCTCTCATTTCCTTCCGGTTAGGGTTTCGTCTTTCTTTTCCTTTTCTCTCTCTTTCTTTCGGGAGAAGAAACAAAATAATCTTTTCCGTACGATAAAAACCACTTCGGGTATTTTAAAATCCTAATTAATTAATTTCTCAATTAATTAATCCCTCAATTAATTAATTTCTCAATTAATTAATTCCTCAATTAAGATCCTTCGGGATAATTGCTTAAAGATAATTCTATAAAGATAATTCCCTCTTTTTCCTCGGAAAGCGTGCCAAATCACTTACGCGGATTTTGATGCACCCCCCGGCCATTGCGATCACTTTCTACCCCTTTCCGGGAGTTCCGTAAGTCGGAATCCGGATCCGATCGCACTGTCGTTCTCTGTTTTCAGAGCTCTATCGCAAAAAAATACCCGCACCTCCGAATTATCGACTTAAGTAAAACCTGTTACATTAGTCACATTAAACGGAAACTTTAATAGCAGGAGGTATTAAGTGTTACAAAATCTATGATATTACACCACTCACCTCTTAAAAGAAGTTTCGTCCTCGAAACTTAATCTCACTCCTCGCTAAATAACTCGGGGTAACACTCTCTCATTTTTGTTTCAAGTTCCCACGTCGCCTCGCGCTCCTCGTGGTTACTCCATTGCACCTTTACGTAGGGGATCGTCTGGTTACGAAGTTTCTTTTCTTCTCTTGCCATGATCCGTATCGGCGTTTCCTTGAAGCTCAAATCCTTCAGCAGTTCGACGGCCGGAGCGTTGAGGACGTGCGACGGGTCGGGGGGGTACTTCCGGAGCATCGAGACATGAAACACATTATGCACCTGTTCAAGATCTGGCAGTAAGGCCAACCGGTATGCCACCGGGCCCACGCGCTCCAATATCTCGAACGATCCCACCCACCGTGGGCTCAACTTCCCTCGTTTGCCGAATCATCTTGTCCCCTTAGACGGTGACACGCGTAACAACACATGATTCCCCTACCGAAAATTCCAATTCCCGTCGCCTCTGGTCTGCGTAACCTTTCTGCCGGCTCTGGGTGGTCAACAACCGCTGCCTGATAAGGCGCACCTTTGCTTCTGTTTCCTCTACGAGGTCTGGCCCCAAGAACTTCCGCTCTCCTAAGTCGTCCCAGCAAATGGGTGATTGACACCGGCGTCCGTACAAGGCTTCGTACGGGGCCATCTGAATACTAGCCTGATAGCTATTATTGTAAGCAAATTCCACGAGGGGTAGGTAACGAGACCACCCCTCCCCCAGGCCTAGCACACAAGCTCGAAGCATATCTTCGAGAATCTGTATCACTCGTTCCGATTGCCCGTCCTTCTGCGGGTGAAATGCCGTGCTAAACTGCAGCTTGGTCCCCAATGCCTGCTGCAGGCTCCGCCAGAAGTTTGACACGAAGCGTGTATCCCTGTCCGAGGTTATGGATGACGGTACTCCATGCAACCTCACCACCTCGTCGATATAGGCCTGCGCCAGCCGATCCCTACTCCACGTCGTGTGAATCGGTATAAAGTGGGCTGATTTCGTCAGACGGTCCATAATGACCCATATCGCGTCGTGTCCTTGTTGCGATCGCAGAAAACCGGTCACAAAATCCATGGTGATCCGTTCCCATTTCCACTCTGGTATGGGCAACGGTTGTAGTTTTCCTGCCGGTCGCTGGTGTTCCGCCTTCACCTGTTGGCACACCAGGCATCGTGCCAAGAACTGCGCCACATCGTTCTTTAATTTAGGCCACCAAAAGGTCTGTCTCAGGTCCCTGCACATCTTTGTACCTCCGGGATGCGCAGTGTAGGGGGCGTTATGAGCTTCTGCCAGAATTTCTTTCCTTAATTCCGGCACTTCAGGCACGCAGACTCGTCCCCGGAACCTCAACACATCGTCAACGCCGATCACGAAGTCCCCACCTGGTTCCGAGGTTAACCTGTCCCGCACCTGCTGTAGTTGTGGGTCCGTCGCTTGGCCTTCTGCGATCCTCTCTATTCGCGTAGGCTTTATTTCCAAGGACAGAAATTTCGCAACTGCTCCTGCTGGCACTACCTCCAGTCTCAGTTGCGAGAATTGTGCAATTAGCCGATCCTGTTGGGTAAGGGCGCTCAGTGCCGTCTTCCCCGCCTGTCCCTTCCGGCTCAAGGCATCGGCCACCACGTTTGCCTGGATGGACAAATCGTAGACCTTCAGTAATTCCAACCACTGCCGCTGCCGTATGTTCAACTCCTTTTGCGTAAACAAGTATTTGAGGCTCTGATGGTCGGAGTACACGTTGCAGTGCGCCCCGTAGAGGTAGTGCCTCCAGAGCTTCAACGCAAACACGACTGTCGCGAGCTCCAAGTCGTGTGTGGGATAGTTCCGCTCATAATCCTTGAGCTGTCTTGATGCATATGCGATGACTTTCCCTTGTTGCATCAACACGCTTCCCAGTCTACTTCGAGATGCATCACAGCAGATCTCGTAATCCTCACCGGGCTGTGGCAACGTGAGTACCGGTGCCCGCGTGAGTTTATCCTTGAGCTCCTCGAAGCTCTTCTGGCATTGATCGGTCCAGACGAATTTCTCCCCCTTCCGGGTTAGTCGAGTAAGGGGAGTGGCTATCTTTGAAAAGCCTTCCACGAAGCGTCGGTAGTATCCTGCTAGCCCAAGGAAACTTCGGATTTCTGTCACCGTGGTCGGGCGAGCCCAGTCGGTCACCGATTTTATCTTTCTCGGATCCACCGCAATTCCCGTGGCTGAGACAATATGTGTCCCAACAAGTCTACCTCACGGAGCCAGAACTCGCCCCTTTTGAGTTTGGCATACACTTTCTGGTACCGGATGGTCTGGAGGATCACTCGCTAGTGCTCCTCGTGCTCTTTGTCTGTGAGAGCGTAGATCGGGATGTCATCTATAAAGACCACTATAAACTGGTCTAAGAAAGGTTCCATGATCCTGTTCATCACCTTCATGAACACCGCTGGAGCGACAATGAGTCCAAACGGTATAACCGTAAACTCGTAATGACCATACCGAGTTCGAAGGACTGTTTCGGTATGTCATCACTCCGGACCCTAACCTGGCGATAGCCGGACAGCAGATCAATCTTTGAAGACGCCGTCGCTCCTGGTAGTTGGTCGAATACGTCCTCCATCCGAGGCGAGGGTATTGTCCTTTACTATGACCTTATCCATTCCCCGATTATCGATGTACAATCGTAGACTCCCGTCCTTCTTCCGTATGAATGGAACGGGAGTGCCCCAATACGGCACGCTCGATCTCTCACAATCGACTAGCACCTGTTACTCGGTAAGCCCATCCTTTCCGAGTATCCCTTCGAATTCTCTTAGCAGTGACTCCACTAAGTCCTAAATGTCGGATCGTTGGCGCTAACCATTAACCCCGAAAGCTCGAGCTTTTAGAGATATGCAACCAATACACTAAAAGCGTACCGACACAGCGCCACGGATCTCGACCGGACTCAACCCACCTGGACGTTGGGTCTTTTGTTGGGTCTCTTGCCGTTAGGTCTGTCGTGGACCGTAGCCCCACTCAACTTATTGGGCTCACCCCACTCAACTTATTGCGCCTATTGTCTCGAGGCAAGAAGTTGGACCTATTTGACCCATAAATAAATGGCCAACACCAAAGACAACTAAGTCTTTGCATCCTTATTGGGCAGGAATGTACAAAGTATTTGCTTCTAAGGTTTCTCCTGGGGTCAAGACCAACATTACTCTTCGTAAGGGTCATTCCTGCTACTACTTCCCTTGGGTAGTGCGTCCTTTATCGTGTCGTCGCATAAGACCTCTCACCCGTGTCACGGCTCCGAAGAATTGTTCCCGGGTTCGGGGCAGTTAAAGCGGAACTGTCCCAGTTTGTCATATTAGAAGCAATGGTCATGCTTCCTGAAATGAATAATCCCCCGGGGTGCCCCTCTGTAGGTGATGTATGGCCGGTCCCTGCTAGAAAATCCCCCTCCGAAGAAGGGCTGGGGTCGTTTCTTGTTCTTGCTATACTCCGAGTCCTCTCGTCGGGCGCGCGTCACCACGAATCCGCGCTCCACTAGAGTGGCCCTATCCACCACTTTCTGGAAGGTGTGAAGTTCCACCGCTTGCACAATTTCGAAAATATTGCTCCGCAATCCGTCTACGAAGAGGCGGGCCTTGTGTGCTTCATCCCTTATAACAAAGGAAACATAATTGGTCAACCTTACCTATTCTTGTCGATACTCCATGACGTATCGATTCCGTTGTCTGACATGTTTCAGATTCCTTGTGGCGTCTTCGGATACTGTGGCGGTCGGCTCCTGTTGGGAAAGTCATTCCCAGGTTAAGGCTGGGGTCGTTTTCAGCCCCCGGCAGGGTCATGATCCTTCTGTCGGGTGCGTGGAACGGCCAATTCCCGCCCCACCATAGTGGTCCAGTCGATCACTTCTCGGTAAGCAGGTAATGTTGGGTTATGTATAATTGGATCTAAATAGGGGAAAAAACACCTAGAGGGGGGTGAATAGGTGTAAACAATAAACACTCAAAAATCTTTGCGATATAAAACCCAATGCGGAAAAATAAATAACACGCTGAGATTTTTACGTGGAAAACTCCAAACCGGAGTAAAAAACCACGGGACCGATAACACGGTGAAATCCACTAGAATTATAACACGTACAAAGGTGATATACCGTACTCACAGACGACTCAACCTTTTTCCATATGCTCCTACTTGATCTTCTCCGCTCGCTCCGCAACGCTTCTCGAATCCACGATCTGCGTCCAACGCCGAATCCACGACGTCCAACGTCGACTCCACGACGTCCGACCGAATCCACGGTCTTCACCTAGTAGCACGCTTCGAATCAACGAACGTACCTCGCTCCGAATTCACGAGAGCGGTAGCACCTTGAATCCACAAGGCCACGCGAGTCCACGCGCCGATTTTGGGGAAATCGTTGTTTTTGGGTGGTGATGATCCGCCGAATACTTAGATTAGAAATAGATCGGAAAAACCATCTAAGTATTCATTAATTTGATTCTACTCAAAATCTGAGTTTGGTAAACCTAGAATCAAATTAATAAAATAGATGAAGAAACATAGAATTAAATCTAGTATTTCCTTTCTTCTCTATTTGTGGATCTATCTATTTCGGTCGTCTTTTTCCCTTTTTTGTGGTTACCCTAAAAGATGAATTAAAGGGTCTATTTATAGGTTAGAACCCATTGGAAGAGGATAAGAATAAAAAACTAACCTTTTCTGGAATTTTACAGGACGGCGATCCGGATCGGATTTAGGCGATCCGGATTGCAGTATCGAGACAGACAGTTTCCAGAAAAACAAAGGTTCGGGATCCGGATCGAAGTGCCTGATCCGGATCGTTCATGCAATTTACTAAACACCAATGGTCGAGATCCGGATTGAACTGCCTGATCCGGATCGTTCATAAAATATGGTAAAAACCAGTGTTCGGGATCCGGATCAAAGGAGGCTACGATCCGGATTGGATTTGCGTATGAACTAACACCCTTCGGGATCCGGATCGAAGTGTCTGATCCGGATCCTGAACATGTCCCATGTCCAGTTTTTGATTTTTATGCAATTAGAAATTCATCCAAGTGTTTCTACACTATAAGAAGTATTCGGATCACCAAAGATAATTAGTTAAACATACCTGATCCTTTTGAATTCTTCTTTCATGAGATTGAGTTATATGATCCAACCTTCTTTATCTTCAATCTTCAAGACTTAACCGAATTCACAAAATACGCCAACTCAAATTCCATAACAATCTCCCCCTTTGGCGGTTTCGTGACAAAACACAAATCCACTCAAGAAAATTCAAAAAGATATTTTTGTTGCTATCACCATACAACAAAAATTTACAATGGAGATCCAAAATAAAATAGATACATGAGTTAAACTCCTAAAACAGACTCTAGACTTAGACATCTGTTGTAGTGGCCCAGGTTTCCGTTCAGTTTTTCCCGTGAATCCTGGGTGTGAAACACCTATTATTGGTGTATTAGGTCCACAGTGCATCAAAGGGATGTTACGGATGGACACAGTGTGGTATTTACTGTTGGTTTGACCTTCGAAGATAATTGCCGAATTTTATAGAAAGATTTGGGCCAATCGGATGCCGTATTTGGATTCAGCGCGGAAAAACGCTTGAAAACGGCTTTTTATTTGTTGAAAACGGAGTCCGGATGTCCAAAAACGGACCCCCGGAAGTTTTCTCTGAAAAATGGTGCATGGGGGGACCTGTGGACCGGCCAGGGACACGTGGCGGCTTCTCATTGGGCCGGCGCACGCCCCCCGGTCCACGGAAAGGGCGGCCGGTGCATGGTGGACCGGCTGGCCACGTGGCGGCACGCAGTTGGGCTGGTGCAAGGCGCGCGGTACACGGGAGGGTGCGCGGGCAACGCGGGCAGGCCGGGCAGGCGCGGAGGGGGCGCGGTGCACGGTGGACCGGGGCGCGCCACGTGGCGGCCCCGGGTTGGCTGGTCCATGTGCGCGTGGCGCACGCGGCGCCACGCGGCGGCGGCCGTACGCGCACATGGGCGCACGTGGGCGCACGTGGCGGCGGCGCCCGCCGACAGCCGTGTCGGGCGGGGCCACGTGGTTTCTTTGGATTCTGATTCCTTGGCACGATTCCCGAGGTGTTTTGACCCCCTCTTTTGCTGTTTGGGTTTTGGACAGCGGCGACTTCGACGAATTGTTTCTCCGCGTAGGAATATCAGATCGAGGCGATTCAAGAGTCGATTTTGGGCTACTTTTCGCGAGGAACGCAACCGTGATTTTTCTGGGATTTTTGGAGCTCGGAACAGAGGTGAAATTCCTCGTTTTGCGTGCTGATTATAAAAACAGCAAATCTGTTTTGAGACTTGTAGTTTTTACACCGTGTACACTTATGTGATGTTGTAGGATACTGTTTCAGCTGACGGCGTGCATAGAGGACAGCGGGTATTTTCTTGGGGTATTGTGCACGCTTTTCGAGGTGGGTGGTTGTTGCTTACCTCACTTCTGACTATCTCACTAGGAGTATTAGAGACTCCCGACTTTAAATTGATAATCGGTACTTTTAATCATAAAATGCATAAGTAAACCCCACAAATAATATAATAGCTCATTTATAATAAACTGGGACACTGTTGCTGGACATATGCTGTAACCTATCAGCGCATGCAATAGTCTTATCATATAACCATCTTTTTCTAAATAAATACCCAATACTTTCCTTCTGTTTTTAAATGCGAACCTTTGCATGCTTGTTTGGACATCTAAATGGACTACTATTTATTGCTACACTATCTTTGGGACTTGACTTAGGAGAAACCATGTTTCACTATTCTCCTTCACATTTGGATATATGTTGCTCGGTTTGAGCAGGGTTTGGGATAGTGTAGTTGAGGCTTGAGTCTGGGACAGGTTTGACTCGATTATATATATTGTGGGGCATTGTGGTAACCGCGGACATGAGGCGGTTAGCCAGATATTGTTTATGATATCAGATTGTGGACTTATAGGGTGTTGCGGCGACCGCGGACATTAGGCGGTTGACCGGATGTTCACTTATGCATCAGATTGGGTTTCAGATTTTCCTAGTGGATGGTGTTTCCCACTTGTTGATTACTATTGCGTCTGATTGGGGATCAGGGTTACTTTAGTGGATGGATATTTCCCACTTTGATCATAGTCATGATCCAGTCCTGCTATTGTGAGACATTGGTTACAGAGATGCTTGATACAGAGGTACTTTACTCGTGTGGGTCGCTCCCCTCGAGTGCCACTCCGGAGTAGGCTTTACACCGTGCCGAGCGCCGGGCACCTTGATGAGTTGCGAGTGACGACAGAGCAGGCAGTGCCAGTATTTCCTGGCCCTTTGATTGGGTTTCTTTGGGCAGTTAGCTTTATAGTTGCATATTTACAGTTATCTTTTGGCACTGCATTTAGAGGCTTAGTAGTGGTAGTTTCCTTTTTCAGCAGTCTTTATTGCATACCACTGTTCTTCCCTTTTCGCCTCTTATAGTCCTAGTGGGTGTGTCAGTGTTTGAGGTTTTACCCACTAGGGGAGGCTACTGGTTTATCTAGTAGTTCTCACCCCCCATTGTTGTTTTCTGTCATTTCCCACTGTGTTTTGCAGAGTCGTCTGCGGGAGCTGCTGGGCCTTCAGTGGCAGATCGAGGTAAGAGGATTGCGGACTAGCTAGATCATCTACCCCGACTGTGAGAGTAGCTGGACTTTTATTGTACCCCTTTTGTATCTCAGACTATATTCGTTTACTTTTGGGACTGGCTTTAGCCAGCTGGTTGTATATTCATGGTAAGCTGAGAGTTTATTGTACTTTATTTCAGCTTGTATCTTATTTTCAGTCTGAGATTACTTTTAGTTCTATTAGTTCAGCTCTGTTTACGCTCTTTTATTGTATATTATCTATCTGAGCAGGTTACCAGCGCTTCGTGTACATGGAAAATTCCGTGTGCACGGCGGATCTGTTGGCGGGCCCGGGTTCTGGTTCACACCCGGGGCATGACATCTGTACTCTCTGCAAAAGAAATCATTCTTGACAAAAGAAATCGTTAGATACCTCAAGAATTGTATGTCATTCAAAAACCACACACAGAGATGAAGTTTATACTCATTTATACTTACCATGACATTTATACATTCAGATATGTAATTAGATCATAGTTAAAAACCAACATATCTTCTATGCATTCAAAATCCAAATGTCACAAAATTGTTAGTCAACATCAACTTGTTAGTTATATTACATGCCCAAATAGTTAGCAAATAGTTAGTCGAGGCATGCATGAAATCACAAAAGAAAAACCAAAAGTTGAAATTATACTTACCTTCATGGTTCACAACTGGACAATCAAAGTTTCATTGTTCAACTGTTCTAATATTCTCTCCCCCTTTTTGTCACAAACTTTCGCCAAAATTACCAAAATGGAGAGAAAAGTTAACAAGTTCAAGAACCAAAAATGTGAGAACTAAAAGCAAAAAAAAAAACTAAAACTTAAAACCTGCACAAGAAAAGATTAAAAAATCTGCACAAGAAAAAGAAAAGTTTGAGTACAAATCAAGCATCTGAGTCAGAGTCTTCAGAGCTCGTGCAGCCCATCTTAGAGAACATCTTTTTCGCCAGCTTGTTCATTGAATTGACCTTCTTAGTTATGGTAATATGAGCTGCCGTGATGAGCTCAAGCTCATTGGAAATTCTCTTCTGTTCCTTCGAAATCTGTTCCTGCTCAAAAGATAATCGTTGTTGTTCTTTGTAGATGGATGAGACTGATGCTTCATCCGCTGGTGCGGGTGCTGGTTGTGATGGTGATGCGGAAGTGCCGGTACTGGTTTCGTTCCGCATGGAGGGACTGGAGTGACATGGGGCAACTTATGAAGGGACTTGACAATGGTGGACTCATCGATCATGCCCAAGCAGTGACGATAAGTCGTTGAACTAATATCAACCTGAAATTTCTTTAAGATCCTCATTATAATCAATGGAAATGGGATTCTTTCAGTGGGATGAGGATGCTCAACATATCTCGTCATTCTATTCCAAATAATGTATGGAATGTTGATATTTAATCCCATTGCCTCTGACGGATGTCCTAAGAGATACAAAAACAGCATTCGATCCCATCTCAAGACTTTCGTCTGCATATTTGGAAGGATATTGTAACATGTGATGAAGTTTAGGAACCGGTACTCAAGACGAAGTTCTTTGGATTTGACAGATTTCTCCGTTGATTGAGTTCCCTCCAAACAAATTTCCTTTATAACCATTTGCCACATCGTGTTTGTCAAACTCTTTCCCTTCAAGTAATTAACTCCTGTCTTGCTGGCTTGCATTCCCAAAACCTCGCCAATCAATTATGGAGTAATTTTAAACCTTGTGCCTTGGATATTCGTGTAAAACTCCATCGGACCGTTTTCATTTTCTCGAAGGTGCCGTGCATTTGTATAGAAGGTCCTCACGTGATGCAGACAGTATCCAAGCATTTCCGGGAATCGACATACTTGAATAAGGTTTGCTTCTTCAATCAGAATACCGAACTCAGGGGAGTGGTCTCGTAGAGCCTCAATATTAACATGCCTCTCGCCAATGCATTCACGATTCTCAAATGCCCTTAGGCGATCCGCATTAACGAACACTTGTTCCTCACGGGGTGGAGAATCCGGAACTATTGGTTCGTTAATCTCGAAACCTCGTGCTCGTCCAAACCGTCGAGCCAGTCTCTTTCTTTTCATTGGCGCTTTACCTTTTGATGTGTCGAAAGTCTTTTGCTTAGGTTGAACAGGCATTGATTCATCATCCGACAATTTGTCCCAATCTACTTCTTGATTATCTACTTCAGCCTCTGAATCGCTGACAAGAAGAAACTCACCTTTCCGTTGAGTTTTCTTAGCTCTTTTCAGTTTGTTTGTTGCTCAAGTGTGTACCATTGCAATTAGCAGAAAGATGATCCATGAAAACATCATTGTTGCTATTACTTGTGAAAAGAAATCATGTGAGCAACAACTCAAGAACACGAAGAATTGTTAATTTTCAAAAATTTGAAAAATCGTACCCAAATAATCATTATCGTGTAGAGAGACTAAGAATCAAATTAGTTTTGCAAAAAGAATTTTAAAAATAGATCAATCGCATGATTTTCGAAAATTCCCATTATATGCCCTAAAACCGAAATTTTTGAAATCGAAGGCCAAAAATCCGCTTATCATTAGAATACCTAGTATATAATCAAAACTAATCTACCCAAAGTTCTTATTTCAAAAGAAATTTGATCAAAAACCTTCCACAAACGAAAAAGATATAGAAATTTCATCACGTTTTGAGGAAGAATATGAAAAACTGTGAAAAACCGAGATTTTGATCAATAAAACTTACTTAGAATCGAAGAACTTGAGTTTGAAAGCTTCCAAGATGGATGAATTCTAGAGAGAGAAGCTCTGGAGACTTTTGAACAAAAGATTGAAGTAAAGAGAAATCAAAACCCTTTTGTTCTATATAAAACCCTAGCCGCGATCCGGATCAGTTCGTGAATCCGATCCGGATCGGCTACCCGCAGAGAATACCTGCGTTCGGGATCCGGATCGGCTTGTCCAATCCGGATCGGCTCCAACTTTTTCTTCAGAAAATTTCAGAAAAATTCTAGAAAATCCAGAAAAAGATTGTAACCACTTTTGTGTATCAACTTTAAATGAAAATCATCGTTTCATACAACAAGAAATAGATTATGCCAAATCTATCAATAACATCCAACAAATGAAACGAAAATTTATAAAAATTAAATCCCTTAAAGTTGAACAACTTCAATTACATCTAACTTGATCTTATGAGTAATGCCTTTATCAAATCATCAATTCGGTAAAGAAAATGAAATACAAAGATCAATAGATGTCTAACATCCCAGATAAGTTAGATAATATATCTAGTCAATTTATTGAAGAGAGTGGCTCTTTGAGCATCTTTCATTAAAATTCCCACCTTATACCGACCTTGAAATTTTGACAGAGTCAAATATTTCAACATGCATTTTATTTAATCAAACTTGAAAAACCTTGCTTGGTAAACATGTGGTAGCTGCACACAGTACTCGGACGACCGAGGTGGTAGCTCTTTCCTCCATGTGGTGGTAGTTTTCACACTCCTCATTGGGATGTAACTCTTTCCACATCTTTTGAGCATAACACTTCTTTGACTCCCCCTCAATTGGCTATCAATTATTTAAGATATAAAGTATTCAACCAAAAATTGATCTCGATTTCATACTCGACTAAACAGTCAAATAAGATAAAAACTATACCAAGAGATCATTGAGAGAGAAATTGACTTTGATCAAAACAAAGATGATTTAATTCACATAAATGATCATTGCATCAAATGAATTATTATGATATCCAAAGCATAATAAATTTCTAAACATATAAAAGGATGCAGTTAAAGTCAATAAAACTAATGCTCAATTAATGTTCTATGTCTAAGCATAGATAATGAACAAAAACACAAAAACAAAACCTAACCTAAACAAGAGTTTCAAAAAGTGGTTATTTCAAGGAAAGCATTCCAATTGCTTTACGCAAATGAATAAAACGTTTTTGATCCAAAAGTTTTGTTAAAATGTCAGCTAATTGATCTTCAGTTGAAATGTAGGGAATTTCACTACACCAATGTTGGCTTTTAGCGGCACTTTAAACTGCCGGGAAACATCATAAAAGTGCCGGTAATAGTTTTTCCCGGCATTTTTTTGTGGCATTTTTTTGTGCCGGCGAAAACTCCGTCGGCAAATCTTTTACCGGCACTTATATCAAACCGCCGGCATAGATGGTAAAGCCGGCACTTTAAACCGCCGGCAAAACGATCGATATTGCCAGCAAAATGATCTATTCCGGCACTCAAAACCGCCAGCATATCCCTATTTAGTGGCACTTACAAGTGCCGGCAAAACGATCTATTCCGGCACTCGAAACCGCCAGCATATCTTATTTTAGTGGCACTTACAAGTGCCAGCAAAAGTATCTATCCCGGCACTCAAAAATGCCAGCGTATCTGATTTTAGTGGCAGTTAAAAGTGCCGGCAAAACGATCTATTCCGGCACTCGAAACCGCCAGCATATCTTATTTTAGTGGCACTTACAAGTGCCAGCAAAAGTATCTATCCCGGCACTCCAAAATGCCAGCGTATCTGATTTTAGTGGCAGTTAAAAGTGCCAGCAAAAGTATCTATCCCGGCACTCCAAAATGCCAGCATTTCGCATTTAGTGGCACTTACAAGTGCCAGCAAAACGATCTATTCCGACACTCCAAACCGCCAGCATATCCCATTTTAGTGGCACTTACAAGTGCCAGCAAAACTATCTGTCCCGGCACTCCAAAATGCCAGTGTATCTGATTTTAGTGGCACTTAAAACTGCCAGCAAAACTATCTATCCCGGCACTCCAAACCGCCAGCATACCCCTTTTTAGTGGCACTCATAAGTGCCAAAATAATTATAAAATTATAGTTTTTTCATTTAATTATTCATTTTTATAATTAGCAATAAAATAATAGTTTAATTATGTCAAATACTTGTTTCATATCAACACAGAAGATTTTTAAAAGATATTTAAAAACATGCAAATAATTACAATTAAGCACAATAAATTTTATAGTCATAGGCAAAATACCATCAATTTATAAAATTTCAAGTATATATCATCTAATCAACATCCATAATAGACAAAAAATACCATCAATTTATAAATTTTCAAGTATATATATCATCTAATTAATCAACATCCATAATAGACAAAAAAATATACCATCAATTTAATTAATTGCAACAAGAAAATTATATCGGCATACTTCATATACATATTTGAGTCATATACAAAATGAAGGAAAGGAGGAGATCGACATTGCAATTAGTCACCAGATTACTTCTCCTTAACTTAATCAAACCTGCATTAGAAAAAAAAAAAAAACTATTAAGCGACTTTGAAACAACAAAAAGATTTAATTAGCATACTATTTTCAATCTATATGAGAAGATAAAATTCTAAGAAAATAACCTAATCATTTCCACATTCAACACACAGAATAAATAAATATCGAATATTTACCTTTTACAAATAATGAAAAGAACCCATAAAAAAAAAAGGCTTAGATCGACATCACTTATAAAAAAAAAGGTCATTACTTTCGATACTATATTTTGTTTTTTATCAAAGACTCAATCAAACTTCGTCTTTTATGGCCACTTTCAAACAGGATTTGGTAAAGTTCTAAATTTTATTGATTGGAATCACTTTGAAGCTTTAAATTGCAAAGCTTAAGTCCCCGTTCGCCGAATCTGCAAAATGGCAAAATGCGGCGAAATGATCTGTAACATATTTTAAATATGATTACAATCGAGTTCGGTGCGTTTCGGACCGACGCGAGGTGCATCGGGTCGAAAAGTGAGTTGAAGTTCAAGGACTTAGCGAATTTCAGAAATTCTGATTTTTGTTATCGGTAAGCTTTTTCGAGGCCCTATTTTGAAAACTTAAAGTAGTCAAAGAATTAAGAAGAAATCGTGAGGTGTCTCAGAAAAGTCTGCTGATTAAAAGGGATGAACTGCATAGGTGAGAGATTGAAAGAAAATAGGCAAACAAAGCGATGCAAAATGCTTCAAAAATTCTGCAACTGCAGTTTTTGCTGATGCAGTTTACGCCAAGCTTTTTCGGAGCCCTATTCCGAGGGCTTAGAGCAGCCCAAAAATTTAAAAGAAATCATGGGGAGTTTAAGAAAAAATTGTAGAATAAAGGGAAGAAGAAAAATTACAATTTCGATTTTCTAGTTGGCGGCAAAACGCAGATGAAAAGAGCTTGCCGATATCAAAAATCAGAATTTATGAAATTGGCAAATTTCTTGAACTTCAACTCACTTTTCGACCCGATGCACTTCGCGTCGGTCCGAAACGCACCGAACTCGACTGTAATCATATTTAAAATATGTTACAGGTCATTTCGCCGCATTTCGCCATTTTGCAAATTCGCGAGCGGGCACAAGCTTGAGATTAAGTTGCTGCAGAGCAGGTGCTGCAGAGCAGCAGCAGTGCTGCTCAAGCTGCTGCTTGAGCAGCAGCAGCAGCACCAGCTGCTTGAGCAACTGCTGCTCAAGCAGCAGCTTGCTGCTGCTCAAGCAAAGCAGCAGCAAGGCTGCTGCTTGAGCAGCATCCTGTGCTGCTGCTCAAGCAGCAGCAAGGCTGCTGCTCAAGCAGCTTGCTGCTGCTTTGAGCAGCAGCCTGTGCTGCTGCTCAAGCAGCAGCCTGCTGCTTTGAGCAGCAGCAAGGCTGCTGCTTGAGCAGCAGCCTGTGCTGCTGCTCAAGCAGCTTGCTGCTGCTTTTTGAGCAGCAGGCTGCTGCTCAAAGCAGCAGCCTTGCTGCTGCTCAAAAGCAGCAGCAAGCTGCTTGAGCAGCAGCCTGTGCTGCTGCTCAAAGCAGCAGCCTGCTGCTTTGAGCAGCAGCCTGTGCTGCTGCTCAAGCAGTAGCTTGCTGCTGCTCAAAGCAGCAGCCCTGCTGCTCAAAGCACCAGCAATGCTGCTGCTCAAAACAGCAGCCCTGTTATATCTCGTGAAAATTGGTTTTTTCGGCGAATTTTACAATTGATGAAATTCGCTAATTCCTTGAACTTCAACTCACTTTTCGACCCGATGCACTTCGCGTCGGTCCGAAACGCACCGAACTCGACTGTAATCATATTTAAAATATGTTACAGATCATTTCGCCGCATTTTTAAAGCTTTAAATTGCAAAGCTTTGAAGCTTGATTGGAATCACTTTGAAGCTTTAAATTGCAAAGCTTAAATCCCCGTTCGCCGAATCTGCAAAATGGCAAAATGCGGCGAAATGATCTGTAACATATTTTAAATATGATTACTGTCGAGTTCGGTGCGTTTCGGACCGACGCGAGGTGCATCGGGTCGAAAAGTGAGTTGAAGTTCAAGGACTTAGCGAATTTCAGAAATTCTGATTTTTGTTATCGGTAAGCTTTTTCGATTTTCTAGTTGGCGGCAAAACGCAAATGAAAAGAGCTTGCCGATATCAAAAATCAGAATTTATGAAATTGGCTAATTTCTTGAACTTCAACTCCTTTTCGACCCTATGCACTTCGCGTCGGTCCGAAACGCACCGAACTCGACTGTAATCATATTTAAAATATGTTACAGGTCATTTCGCCGCATTTCGCCATTTTGCAAATTCGCGAGCGGCACAAGCTTGAGATTAAGTTGCTGCAGAGCAGGTGCTGCAGAGCAGCAGCAGGTGCTGCTCAAGCTGCTGCTTGAGCAGCAGCAGCAGCACTAGCTGCTTGAGCAACTGCTGCTCAAGCAGCAGCTTGCTGCTGCTCAAGCAAAGCAGCAGCAAGGCTGCTGCTTGAGCAGCATCCTGTGCTGCTGCTTGAGCAGCAGCTTGCTGCTGCTCAAAGCAGCAGCCTGCTGCTTTGAGCAGCAGCCTTGCAAAACCTAGCAAATGTCGAGGAACAGTACAGTTGAGGAACAGTATACTTTGAGCAGCAGCCTATAGTTGAGGAACAGTATGTAAAAAAAAAATTCTTAACCTAACAAAACCTAACAAATGTAAAATCTAATAATTGCTCTGACACCATCCATAATATATTTGAGTTGTAAAGAAGATAAATAAACTCACAAATCAAAGACATATATTCAAAGGCTTATCAATTAAAAAATATACTAAATGTGTAAGAATGGTGAAGAAAAGAGAACCCACCTAGACTCCCCAAAATCTGTCTCCCTAGCTTAACGTTCTCACTGTTTAACCTTCTAACTGGCTTAACCTACATTAGAGGAAAAAAAAAATGAATTGAGATCAATAATTTCAATATTTACCAAACTAATACATGTCATTGTTTATGTATATATGTATTATACTTACAAGATAGGATGGCCAAGCAATAAATTGTCTTGCAGCATCACCTATCATCTTCATACCATGATAGCTCCGAATCAGACTCTCTGTAGGAATCATTACTACCTCAACATAGATTTCCCAATATTGATCACCTAATTTTTTCGCCTCCTACAATAGTAGAAGGATCCTTACTAAATAAAAGTCCTCGTGCTACAGGGCGATGAGGTTGTCCAAGGGACATCAAGAACACTTCTTTATCATCCCGTCTAGGATTATCCTATATAGAGGCACATATATTTTACTATTGGATAACTTTTAAAAATTAATATTAATCAAAATAGATGTTACCTCGGTTTCATGTTCATATCGCACCCTCCTTTTCTTCGTTTGGTGCACCTATATATATATAAATTAGAGAATGACATAACATATAATTTCACAATCTAGCTAGACAAGATATTACTTGATAAGACGGAAATTGGTGATTGGATGATGACGATCGCACTTCTCCTTCAAATGTATCATTAGGAATATTTGTATCAACAACATTCTACAAAAGAAATAACACTATGTAATTTCAACAAGATATTATTTAATAAATTCTTTTATAAATACTTAATTAGTAAAAGTAAACCTGTCGACCATCCAATGGATTAGTAGGTGAAGGTGCATTGGTAGACTTATTTTGCATAATAGATGCTATCATTGCTTTCATTTCAGCCAACTCGGTCTCCATAACTATCATTCTTTCCTTCATTCCTTTGTTTCCTCCTCAGCTTTCTTTCTAGCCTC
The DNA here is from genome assembly GCA_029204045.2 of Tillandsia leiboldiana. NCBI lineage: Eukaryota > Viridiplantae > Streptophyta > Magnoliopsida > Poales > Bromeliaceae > Tillandsia > Tillandsia leiboldiana. Next base: position 24,869,117 of record CM055071.1, read on the forward strand.
AGTTGCCATTCTTATACATGCTGCAGGTGTAGGTGCATCGGTCCAAATATGAGTAGGAGCAGGGCCCAAACCGAGGCCACGGACGTGACCATGTTTTTCTTTTCCAAATACATCTAGAATAAATCATCTACTGCTTTGGAACCTTTTTTTGCAAGATCTGGTTGATTCTTGGTCTTCACAGCAATCTCTCTCTATAACAAGTCATGCATATCACAATGAGTTAGGTAGAAATGCAAATATTTGAAATTTCCTCATCTTGTGGATCAAAGGAAACGAACATAAATGTATAAACTGCCATAAAAGTGATCCTTAAAAAAAAAACCACACTTACAATAAGCCTAGAAATCTTTACAAATAAAAACTTAAAAAAATATTAATCTACTTACAATAAAGTTAGCACATTCTTCATTCATCGGATCCCCATTTTGTGACATGAGTAATCTTAAATAGTTCGGCCCTAGTTGGCACTACGCCATTTTCCTTTCGCTGTTAACAATAAAAAAGTTTATAATTCAGTGAATTCATGTTATAGCATATATATGAACTTAGAAGAGAATAAGTGAATTAAGTGATTTACCTTTTCTTCACGAATACGAGCAAAACTTCTTGAGCCAGCAGTGTGAGTATAATTTGCTTAGCACGGTTACTTTGTTCTTAAACTACGCGTCTGTATACACATCAACTTGGTTAAAAGAAACATCTATATAGCTACACTAGAAAACATTCACTTGGTTAAAAGAAAAAATGAAGAGTGAAATTGATAAAGAATGAAAAATTGTTTAAAGCACCTGTCCTATCTTCAGTATCCCAAAATTCAATCAATTGTCTCCATTGCTCCGGGAGGACTCTAGAATCGCGATCAACAAGACGTTCTTCATAAGTATTGTGAGCATCATAGTGCTTTTTCTTAAGCTCACATTTGAAGTCCTTCCATTTTTTTCCAAGAGCTTTCATAACCCATAACCACTTATCATCTTCAAGATTATACTTTAACTATAAGAATTCACAAATATCAATTTACTGATAGATGTTTATGTATTAAAAATATAAAGAGAAATCAACTAATAAATTGATACCTTAATAATGTTCCACATTATCTTTTATTATCCAAAGGCATGTGCCTCCAATCCTTATATGTTAATGGTGCATCTTTCCACTTCTAGCAACAGTGCCTAAGAAGTTTGTGAATTGCGCAGCTTTATCACCAGTAGGCTGATCAAATTCATTAAAAAGTAAGTGCCAACATATCACCATCATGCCTAGCCCATAGTTTATGCATGCGAGTTGGACCTCTCCGATTACTGGACTTTTTAGAAGAATCTGTTTTCAAATAATCATAAGAGATAGCTAAGAAATAAATATTCAATAGTGATCATTGATTTTATAAACTAAATTCCTAAAGTTCGATGAACATGCATATCTTAGGGATTAATGAATACCCATATTTTCTTCAAGTTGGTCATCATCCGATATAAACTGGTTGTCCTTATCAACACCCAAATCAAAATCATTCTCCTCAAGGTCACCTCCAGATTGCCTAAGCGAGTGATTACTTGATGGAGTATTTTTCTGACTAGGATCACGAAAGTTTTTGTTGCAATTCGAGGACCAAGTATAGAACGTCCTGGCTTAAATCGTGTACGCGCCATAGTCAACCTGCAAAACAGTTAAAAAAAGATATATTATCTCATCTTTTAGAATCAGTAAAATACTTATGTACTATTTAATAGAAGTATTAAAAAAATAAAAACATTAAGAAATAAGCACCTACACATGAATTTTCAATATCATTGAGTAATTTGTTATCTAAACAATCAAGAAAAAAGTTGAGGAATTTAGAAATCAATAGAATAAACAAAATCCTAAATGTTATGAATGTATAAACAAGGCACTCTAATTATCATGAAATATGAATAATGAGACATTATTCAATTATATATAAAGCAAATTAACAAGCAATCATATATACTTTTTTGTTAAATCGAAAATTGCTTATTAAAGTAAGAATCATTGAAAGTGAATTCAATTTACAAGAGATTGAAGTCAAAGGAATTGAATCACCTTATAACTGAAAATCAATCACCAGCTCCATCAGGCTCTAAGTCGTCACTTTGTATAGCATCTTTTGGGCGAGTAATATCTAAAGGTGTATTAATAGTTGTTCCAGGTATATCTGTCCTCGCCCAATTACCAGTGTCAATATCATCACTAGTGGTGTTATCTCATTTAAATTACTCTCTAAACCATTTGGGTAGTACATCTCCATATCATCTCCACACTCTTCCTCTTTTGCAGACATGTCAAACAAGTCTCTAGGTTTGTACCAACTACACATGCCAATCTTCCCTCTAAGGGGTCTTGTACATAAAACACCTGTTCAACTTGTGATGCTAGTACAAAATGGTTCATTTGCTATATTCTCATTATTATATAATAATCGATTGAAGTTAACGAGTGTAAATCCAAATTTGTCCGTCTTAATTCCTCTGCCTTCAGAACGCACATCTACCCAATCACATTTAAACAACACAACTTTTGCCTTTTCATTATAGTATAGTTCAATGATCTCTTTAAGAACTCCATAGTAAGCAACATCTCTTTGATAGGATTTTGATCCTTTGCACTAGAAAAACTTGAGGTGCTTGCAACGACAACAACACCACTATTTGTGTTCTTCGTCTCTCCTCAACATCTTTCGTATGAAATCTAAATCCATTAACAATATATCCTTTATATCTTCTTACTGTCATAGAGGACCTCTGCCAACCATCGAATTTCCTCTAGTGACTCCACATTCTCTTCTCTTGTCAAATTATGACCTAGTAAACAAAGACAAGCTAATTAATGTCTTAATTTTAACTATATATTAGTTAAGAAATTAGTTCGAAGTGAAGTATACTTACATGTGATCTAAACCATTCAGGAAAAGTTTTCATTATAATACTCTCGACATCACGCCTTCGCCTCGATGATTATGTGCCTTGATTTCTTGAATATGTTTTCTGTAAATAAATAAGCCTAACTAAATACACTATTAAATTTAAAAACTACAACATTTTGACTTTTAATTAATATTCAAGTTTAAGAACTTACTCAAGATAAGAGCTTATAGAATCGAAATTAAATAGCACATATCGATGAGCTTGTACCCACGTTGTATAATCCAAAGTTATAGTTTCGCCATTATCTAGTGCACGACCAATATGGGAAAATAAGGTTTTCTTAGTCAAGTCACTAGCATTAGGATCATCATTTCTCACTGGACGGTTGAACCGAGTTTCAACACCATGTAAATAGCGAGAGCAAAATGTTAGGCTCTCCTCAATTAAATAGCCTTCCGCAATCGAACCTTCTGGATGTCTTCTATTTCGTACATATGACTTCAATCTCAAAAGAAACCTAAATATATAAAATAAGAACCAAAATAGAATAAATAAAACAAAAAATGAGTAATTTATTAAATTACAAGTCAAATCTTAATATCATAATATACCTCTCAATTGGATACATCCAACGGTATTGCACTGGACCAGCAAGTTTGGCCTCACTAGCAAGGTGAATTGGCAAATGGACCATGACGTCGAAAAAGGATGGAGGAAATATTCTCTCAAGATGGCATATTGTCAATGCTATTCGATCTTCTAATTGTTGCATATCCTTCACCTGAATAGATTTACAGCACAATTCCCTAAAAAAGCTACTTAGCTCTATCAAGGCCAAGCTAACATTTTCTGGCAAGATCCTTCTAACAGCTAATGGGAGCAAATGCTGCATCAACACATGACTATCATGACTCTTGAGCCCCAAAATTTTTAGCTCCTTAATATGTACACGATTTGAGATATTTGATGCATACCATCAGGAAATTTAACTCCCTTTAATAATTTACAAAAAATTTCCTTTTCCTTTCTACTCATGGAGAAGCATGACGGGGGTAGATATGTTTTGGTTCCATTTGATACTGGATGAAGATCTTGTCTTATTCCCATTTCTTGAAGGTCAAGACGAGACTTGAAAGTATCTTTTGATTTTCCGTCTGAATTTAGTAATGTATAAACTACATTATCAGTACAATTCTTTTCAATATGCATAACATCAAAGTTATGACGTACTAGAAGAGTTTCCCAATACGGCAATTCAAAAAAATGCTCCGCTTCTTCCAATTATGTGAAGGTTGAACATCTTCAGCTCGCTTACGTTTTCCACTTCTATATTACAATTATGCTTTCCCAATATAATGTTAACATCTTTGACTTGCTCTAAAACATCACAACCAGAAAGTGGAGTTGGTGCAGCTCTATGTTCCTGCTTACCATTGAAAGATGTGACATCACGTCGAAATTTATGTTCATTATCCAGGAATCTACGATGTCCCATGTAACAGAATTTTCTTCCATGCTTTAAATATCAGAGCAAGTTTCACCATTACAATAAGGACAAGCAAGTCGCCCTTTTGTGCTCCATCCCGAAAGACAAGCATAGCCTGGAAAATCACTAATGGTCCCACAAATTGCGGCACGCATTTGAAATGTTTGTTTGCAAGATACATCGTATGTTTTGATGCCTTCATCCCATAACTCCTTTAATTCATCTATCAATGGCTGCATGTACACATCAATATCATTCCCAGGGGCAGATGGACCAGGAATAAGTAATGAGAGTATAAAGTATGGTTGCTTCATGCACATCCAAGGGGGCAAATTATAAGGAATTAAAACAACAGGCCATGTGCTATGAGCAATACTCATTGTGCTAAATGGATTAAAGCCACTCACTTGCCAGCCCTAGCCTAACATTCCGCGGGTCCGATGAAAACAATTGATGCTTGTAGTCAAATCTTTCCATGCAGGAGAGTCAGCAGGATGTCTAAGTACTCCATCTTTTGTACGCCCGTCGTTATGCCATCTCATATCTGCTGCTGTTTTTGAAGACATAAATAACCTTTGTAGTCTTGGTTTTAGTGGAAAGTACCTCAATACTTTTGCAGAAACCTTTTGTTCACGATTCTTTCTTGATTTTTTAATTTTTACTTTACTTTCAACAGTTTTCCACCTTGAGACACCACAGACATGGCATAAAGATGCATTAGCAAATTCCTTCCGATATAGCATACAATTATTTGGGCATGCATCAATTTTCTCGTAGCCTAGACCCAAATCTTTAATGATTTTGTCAGTCTCATAAAAGGTACTTGGCAAAGTTTCACCTGCTGGTAATACTTCTTTTAACAATTTTAAAAGCATTTCAAAGCTTTTATTGCTCCATCCCCCTAAGCATTTTATTTGTAATAGTCTCACAATAAATGAGAGTTTGAGAACTTCTTACAACCTGGATATATTTCTTGATTAGCATCTTTCACTAAATTATAAATTTTTTAGTCTCTTCATCTGGCTCCGCTGTCAATTCTTCAATATCTAAATCTCCCACATCTAAATCTAACTCTGGATTAAAAAACATCGTGTAAAAGATCGTTCATTTCATCACTGATTTGTTCATTCTGAATGTTGACATTCTCATTAGGTTTTGTTTGGATAATATCCTCTCCATGAAATATCCATCTTGTATAACCTTGCATAAATCCATCACATAACAGATGTTCATAGACAACTTCCTCTTCTTTCCAAAAGCAATTAGTGCATTTTCTACATGGGCAAAGGATCATACTTTCTTTAGATGCATTGTCAAATGCAAATTTGAGGAATTGATTCAATCCTTGTTGGTATCATCATCACTTGACCTAAATATATTAATTGAATGGTACAAATAAATATTACTTAATTTTATATACTAACATAACTTAATATTCATAACTTTAGAAATATTAGAACATTACCTTGGCTTAAGAATCCATGTCTTATCCATATCCTAGACAAGTAATTTAGGTATTCTTGACAATAGAATTACCTGTATATGCATAAAAGTTAGTATTTTAAGTTCAGTTACATTGACATCATTATTAAGAGCTAAATATATATGTGTGCATGAGGTGTCAATCTTATCCTTTTCTTTAGACATTATTTGCACATTTTAAGCTATATTTTTCAGCTTAGAAAAAGCATGAGGTGGCACAAGTACGTCAATTTTGCGTAAAAAAGCCCTTGAAGTTTCAGAATGTAGTTTTCTAGCTGGTTAAACTATGACTATCATTTTTATGCCACTATTTTCTTATGAAATAAATTGTGATTATGCATTTGCATCAATTAAAGTAATGCATGAGTTCTACTCTACTTAAGGCAAACATTAAGAACTATTCATCAATACAAGTGTCACTATGTAGCAGAATTAATTTAATGCGACAGGGGTGATGACTAGTTCATATTCAATCATTCAACTAGATATAGAACATATTATGAATATGTTAACCTAAGACTTGGGGTATTACATCCTCACCCCCTTAACAAAATTGAGTCCTCTAAATTGACTTACCTTTACTCAAACAAATCCATAAGCAAATTCAATCACAAGACTTTTTAGTTATGTTCAATTAGTAAACCGTCAAAATTATATTGCGGTTTTAGAATCCTATCTATGTTTCCAATTAATTATAGGTCTCTTTAGTTATGTTATAGGCACCTTTGTTTCAGCTCTTGCTACCAAAAGGACTTGATTGGCTAGGCGATGATCCAAAGGCTCCAATTAACAGGTAAAAGCAAACGAATCCATCCTTAATTAAATGAAACAAACAAATAACATATATACATAGAACACGTATGTACTCTGCACAAGTATGTAATCCTATCAAGCAAAAAGCTTTGAAACCAAAAACTTAATCCCTCCAACCCTCCCACACTGCACAAAGAAAGCCGAAACTCCTAAAAGGAAATGAGATGAGATCTCTAGCAATTTAGTAGTTTCATCCAAGCGGCCTGAGAACTTATCAAACTTTTGAGAGGTTTAATAAACCGAAAGAACAAACCAAAAGTAAGGTATTTAAACGAGTTTAGAAATCAGAGGCATATCATGTAGAAGAATACACATTTCTCTGAACTTTTGTAAGAAATTTACCTATTTAAATTTGGCAGGAAAGCGAGGCCCCAAATCTTTTAATGTTGACTCAGTAAAGTTGATACACCCTCAACTTATTTGGTCCAAGACCAACAAAACTCTAACACAGTAGATGTCAGGTTAATTAATCACCTGCCAGTAATAGTTCCTTAATTACTTCCGGCCAATTTTTTCTGAAAGACTTATATAACCTCCACTAACTCAACTCAAATCTGTTAAACTTAATTTAGATCAGATTTGATATTGTACCTGATAATTGTACCTCTTAAGAATTATTGTAACCTCCACTAACTCAACCTAATATATAAATAAAAGGTGCCTTTTCTTAAGTGAGCAAGATCGAAACAAAATAACCAAAAA
>CM055071.1:24876581-24930657 GCA_029204045.2 Tillandsia leiboldiana
GCGACGTTGCTTTCTAGTGTTCTTCTTCGGCGCAGCAGCAGTGTTTTAGCTCCCCTGGGCTACCCCGAGCTCCTTTTTCTGTGATTCTTGCGCCGACAGACTCCAAAGAGGTAGGGCTTCATCTTTCGTATTGATCGCGCTTTTCCGTTGCGAGTTTTTGGCACGGATCCCGAGGCAACACTGTGACCCTTTTTCTGTTTGGCTTTGTGGACAGCATCGAGGTGTTTTGGCCATATCTTTGCGCCCAAGCGTCAGCCGGAAACGAGCTTATACAACTTTTTCATCTACAGATCGCAAGGAATGCGCTCGTATTTTTATTGGATTTTTCTGAGATTTCATCAGAGGTGAGAATCACTGTTTCTCTGTGTACAGTGCTACAGTCTTTTGTGCTGAAATCTTTTGAGTGTACCACCTTGCCGAATTTTTATCTTGACTTACCGAACTCGGATTTGGGCGTGCAAGGTACCGTTGCGAAGCTATCGACGCGAGGATCGCTGTGGGTTTTTTCTTGGAATTTTCTGGGCACTTTCTGCAGGTGATAATTTAACAGTTTCGGGACTGTTGTTGTATGGGATTATAAGAGTTATATTTGGGAGCCTTAGTGTAATTAGTGAGCTTTGTATTGTGCCAGGAGAGTTACGGGTGTGCTGAACTTATTGGAGCAAGGGATTAGAGTTATCTGGTGTTTTCAGCTGTTGGGCTTTGGACAGTCAGCTTTTCAGGTGGGTGCCTTATTCCCGGAACCGGTGGACGGTTCTCTATATTGTTATATGTTAGCATTGCATGCAGGTGTACGGTACAATAACTGAAATTGGTCGGTAAGTTTAACACTGAGGATTCTATGGAAATTGCAAGTGAATTTCTCATAGTATGACAATGGTATAATCAAATATTCATGTTGGTGATTAGTGGAAGCCCACCTAAGGCAAGGTTACCATATCAGGATTAATTATCATGCCATATTAGCACATAACCTTTTATGAGGCTGGTTTATGCATTGGGATAGGATTATGTAGTTATGTGCAGGTTCTACTCTAAGGAGTGATTATGGATCGAAAATCATGGACAGGTATGGTCATTGTTAATTCTGGCATGAGGTTTATTTCCTTTATCCTTCTTCAGGACAAATGCTTGCTTGTATGGACATATGTGTATGAACATATAGTTAGGCCATCTTTTACTGCTGCACTACATCTTGGAATTTGACTTAGGAGAAACCATGATTGCTTTCTTTCTCCTTTTTATTTAGACTTTTGAGTCATGTTGCTCGGGTTCGAGCAGAGGTTTGGGATAGTGTAGCTGGGACCTTAGGGTCAGAGACAGGGTGTGCTTGATGTTGGATTGTGGGTTATTGCGGCAACCGCGGACAGTAGGCGGTTGACCGGATCTTGATTAATTTACCCAATTGTGGGTTGTGGGTTATTGCGGTGACCGCGGACTTTGGGCGGTTGACCGGATGTTGACTATTGCATCAGATTGGGTATCAGATTTGTTCTAGTGGATGGTGTTTCCCACTTTTTGAGTATTATTGCATCAGATCGGGGTTGTGTTAGTGGACGGAGTTTCCCACTTTGATCATAGTCTTGATCCAGTCCTGCTATTATGAGACAGAGGTTACAGAGATACTCGATACAGTGATGCTTGATACAGTGATACTTTACTCGTGTGGGTCGCTCCCCTCGAGTGCCACTCCGGAGTAGGCTTTCCACGGTGCAGAGCGCCGGGCACCATGCTGGGTTTTGAGTCCTTGGGACTCCTTTGCTTCGGTGTTATGCGTAGGCTGGCATACCCGTCGCGGCAGAGCAGGCAGTACCAGTGATTACTGGTCTATCGATTGGGTTTATTCAGTCAGATACTTTTTGTTACACTCGTGCCCGGGGGACCGAGTGGAGTCTAGTAGCTGTGTTTAGACCAGTGCTAGTATTGTTGGGAACCGTTCGGGGATTGACGGTGGTCCCGTGGTCGTTGTGAGTTCTTTGACCTTTGTGTGAGAGGTTGAGCATCTTGAGTCTTTCCGTTCTGAGAGAGAGAGGGCATGGATTTGACTATAGCCTGCATGAGCCACTACTCGATAGCGAGTCAGTCCGTTTGGACGCCCTACGTAATTCCTGCCCGTCAGCGGGAGGTGGTTGTAGGTGGGCGCAGGTTTGACTGGACCCGATGCGGCAGTCAGCTCGATTGGGTCGATTGAGCATCTCGTGTGCGAGTGTTGCATATCTTCATCAGAGTTGCCCCATTTGAGCATTTGGTTAGAGGCATGGTAGCTGTAGAGTGTTTCCAGCTTCTTCTTTCAGTTTTACTGCATCGGTTATCTTTTGCCTCTAGTAGTCTTGGTGGGCAGATCGTCGGGCCTTGTGGCGATACCCACTGAGAACTCCCTTATTGCGAAGTTCTCACGCCCGTTGGGGGTTTTCCCCCTTTTGTCCTTTCTCCTCTTTGTTTTGCAGAGTCTTGGCGGGTGTTGCCGTTCTGTGGTTGCTGTGCGTGGTGAGGGAGTAGCGAGCTAGATCCAGACCCATCTTTGGAGAGTAGCGGTACCCCCTTTGGAGGAGATCTTCAGTATAGTCGGTAGAGTGGTATTTATTTCCTCTTTTGAGAGACTGATGTAGTGAGGATATGATGTATTGAGAGCTTGTACACTGATGTTTTATTTGAGTTATCTTCCTGTTGAGCTATGAGTTTTGTACTCGAGGTTATTGTATGATTATCTTTTTGGGAGAGGAACCTTGTTGTTTTATCTTCAGTTGTACAGTGGTTGATTTTATTTCTATAGCAGTTTTATCTTTTAGCTCTGATATCTGTTAGCTGTAGTTCTTTTTGCAGGTAGGACGCTTCGCCTATGCGGGTTTGGCATAGGTGGCGGATCTGTTGGCGAGCCCGGGTCGCAGTTTCGACCCCGGGGCGTGACAGATTAGGTGGTATCAGAGCCTAGGTTGTAGGTCATGGTGGACTTAGAAACCCTAGGCTTGTGGTTGGACCCTAGGATGACTTCGTGAGAGTCGTGATTTGTAGCGAGAGTCCTGATTGAGTTTTACACCTCTCCCGAGGGACGGGATGAGTGATTGGCATGTTTATTCTCCTAAGTAGTTATGTTGGCTGCAGACAACATAACGCTGTGGAATGGGTGACATGCTCTAGACTTTCGCTGGATTGGGTCGAGCGTTGTTGTGTGTGCTGATTTGTGGTTTCGTCGTGGCGAGCGGTGTCTCCCCGACGCTGGGTTTTGACCCGTGTGCATCCTGTCATAGCAGTTGAGCTTGAGCGGTTGGTTTTGGGCCGGATACCCGGATTGAGGTCAGAGAGCTCCGGACCCAGATGACAGGATTTTGGAGGCATATCTGTGTTTGTGTGGCCAGCTAGTTTTGGTGACACAGTTGTCGGAGCAGTGGGCAGCCTGACAGTGCTTTCCTCCTGAGACCACCAGGTTGCAGTACCCTCAGCGGCAGGGATTTCTGTGACGCCAATGGAGCGAGTTACCCCCTCCGTGCCAGTGTTAGTGCCAAGGCACTGAGGCAGGGTGGATTTCTGACAGCTGATGAGCTGTGGGACATTATTGATCGATGGAGCTAGCTTGGTAGATGAACCACCCCGATTCATGGAATTGAGTTGGAGCCTTAGGAGGCAGAATCGTGGTTGGTAGTGTCGGAGAGGCTACTTGAGAGCCCTTGTGGCAAGGGTTTACACAGTTGTTGAACTGCGCGTTCCATGGAACGAGGCGCATAGGATTTATGTGACCAGTAGTGGATGGCGCCAGGTTACCTTTCAGTTGATTTAGTCCCTCCTGTGCAGATTTTTGGATCTTGGATGCCGCGTTGGAGTTGGCATTGTGTTTGGAGCCTGGCGCTGCAGTTCGTTTGGATGGGGATCAGCTGCCAGAGGCAAGTTCTGGTTAGAGGCATTTGATGCCAGATGATGGAGGACAGATCGGCCGGCAGAGACATTTTTGTTTTCCCTTCCTGGATGATGGATATCCTTGTGAATGGATTATGTAAAGCTTACCCGTGGGGGATGTTACCCTGTGTGATTGATAACTGGCATGTTTGGGGTGCAATGTTTGTGATTGAGGGGTGAGATTTGTAAGGATAATTGTTTAAGGAATTGCATGAATCAATTGTGCTTGGTCGTATGATGATGATACCCAGGTGGATTTCTGAGACGTCAGGGGTTGGGTGGACCCCGATGATAGCTACAGCCCTTTTATCAGAGTGGCGCAGCGGTAGCGTGGATTGGTTGGTTGCGAGAGACCACGTTCGGCATCTCAGTGTGAGCATGGACAGAGGTCGTGCTCCCTTTGTGATTGGTCTAGATATTTTGGCAGGCTGAGCGACGACCACTTGCATCGAGCGGATGAATCTGTGCCGCCCGGTTGGAGGGCGCCACGGTAGTGGATTGAGTTGTCGCAGGTGTGATTTCTTCACAGCAGTCGGAGTTAGGACATGTTGCGTTCCTGCATGGGCTAGCGGTAGAGTCGTTACCACTTGCACTTGAGGTACAGGTTACTGTTGGCATTGTGCAAGTGGAGGAGGCTTGTCCAGTGCAGCTGAGGCCGTAAGTTATGCCGGCAGACTTATTGGTTTCTACGGCAGCTCAGTGTTATGACCCAGTGCTTGGGATCAGTTGGCATAGTGCCACAGGATGTTTGACTGCTGAGAGAAAGGACTTTGACTTTCTGCGAGGCGGATAATGGAAGGCATTTTGTTTGTTGAGACTTTTTGAGCACACAGGTTACAGCGTCCGTGTGAGAGGTGCCTACGGCGGCAGCGGGACTTAAGGATGTCCCTATTGTCCATGAAATCCCAGGTGTAAGTCCACCTAAGCCGATGATTAGGCCGCCAGAAAGGAAGATTAAGATTGCGATTGACGTGATTCTGGAAACCGCGCCAACTTCATTAGCCCCTCATTGGATACCGCCTTTAGAGCTACGAGAGTTGAGTTCTTAGGTGCGTGGATTTGATGGATAGAGGGTCTGTTTGACCTAGTGCCACGTCGTTGATACACGACGGTGAGAGCCCTTTGGGATCGGAGTCCAGGCAAGTCCAGGTATTATTTAGAACCTTTTGAAGGAGGTATATTTCGGCAGATATTGTGTGATGCCTGCGCCAATTTGGAATTTCAGTTGAGGGCACTGTCTAGATGGTGTTCAGGACACAGTAGGGGCATTACGAGTACAGTGAAGCCAATGGATTGACTAATGCCCTGTTGCCTCTAGATTGAGGAATTTTGTATTTCTGTTGGCCTTGAACGGGTTGATAGCGGCGTTCTCCTGGGATATTTTGGTTTTACCCCCTCCCTGAGTGGTTTAGAGCTTGTGCAGCATTTGTAGTCGTTGTGACAAGTCTGTGGGGATGAAGCTTTATGCCTAGTCGTTGTGGTACAAGTTTTAGCTTCGAGAGCATATCTTCCTGGACTACTTCTTCTAGCCGAAGGGGCGGCGGTGGAAATTCGGCCAAAGTGGATGCTATATAAGACTGGCCGAGATCGACGGTCATTGTTGGGGTGAGGAGTTTTTGGACCGGATAGTGCCAGCAGAACTTGATGACCGGGTGATGAGATTGGTACCAGCGCCGATTCTAACCTAGTCAGTGGTGGGAGATGGATTTGCGAGTTGTTGTGATACCTCCCGTAGTGGCTGTAGAGCCACCATTGGATGTTGTGAGCATCCAGTATCACCCCGACAGAGCCACTGTGGTGGCGGATGCCTGGAGCAGAAGAGCTACTTTGGAGTCAGGTTTGGCGGTTCCATAGCTGGCACTGTGTGGGGCCATCCTTGTGTGCAGGGTTTGAGTTGTGTCCCTGAGGATCCCTTTTGATGAAAGGCTGCGGCTGAGCAATCCACTTAGGTGGTTGAGTTTTGAGGGCGACCGAGTGTGAACCCCTGCTTGTTTGGGCCCCTTTTCTGTGCAGGTGTCTGTGCGGATGTGTTTCGGGTCGCTTTGGTTGAGCTGGCTCTTGAGTGTGATTTTAGAGCGTGTTACTCAGGCTGTTTGTTCCTTTTCCCCCGCCTTTTGTTGGAGTTTTTGAGGTTTTTCTGCGTCTCAGCTCTGGAGTGTCATGTTTTGGACCCCTCACCCGTGATCGACTCGTTTCTTTTGGGGTCTGTGAGAGTTTGGAGTACGAGGGACGCCCGTTGCGAATTCCGACTCGTGAGGTGAGGGAATTGCGCAATCGGGCTATGCCGTACTGGTTGTTGCTGTTGTTGTTGCTGAGGAGTAATCACGGGGAGTGATTGGTGACTTGGGAGCTGGAGACGGCGGTGTTGAATTTTGACCCCTGGTTTTTGAGACTCCCTGGGAGTTGCCTTAGTTTCGGGGACGAAACTTTCTTTTAGTGGGGGAGGATGTGGTGACCCGGACCTTTGCCGGGCTTCTACAGTGTGACCAGCAGCTTCTGGAAGCCTACGTGGCTTGTCGGCGGTGTTCGCGCGCCTATTTGGACACAAGAGATGGACCCTGTGAGCTTTGGTTGGGTGTATTGGCCTTCGGCTGCTTTTGCCGAATTTTAGGAAAGGATTTTGGCCAAACAGAGGGTGGATTTGGGTTCGGTGCGGAAAAACGCTTGGAAATGGCTTTTTGTTTGCTTAATTCTGAGTCCGGATACCCAAAAGCGGGCTCCCGGAAGTTTTGGCAGTTTTGGGGTTTGCGGGAGCCTCCGGCGAATTATAGGTTTGGAATTTGGCAAAATGGACGTCGTTTTTGGAATCAGCGCGCGAAAACGGTCAAGATGGGCTATTTACTTGATGTTTTTGGGCTGCGGTTACTGTTCATCGCCGGAACAGTGTTTCCGGCGATCGCCGGCGGCGGTTGGCGGCGGCGGGCAGCGGCGGAAGGCGGCGGAGGGCGCTCGGGCAGGCGGCGCGCGGCCGCGGGCAGGCGCACAGGGGCGCGGGCAGGCGCGCGGGGGCGCGGTCAGGTGCGCGGTCCACGCGGCCGTCGTGCACCCGAGGAAGGGACACGTGGCAGGTTTTCACTGGTCGGTGTTGTGGTCTGGGTTCACGGAGCAGGCCGGTGGTGCACGGTAGACCGGGTGGACACGTGGCGGGAGGTAGTTGGTCCGGTGTTGTGCTCCCGGTCCACGCAATCGGTGGGGTCGTTGACCGGGGCAGGTGGCCGTACGGCGGGGCAGGTGGCCGTACGGGCCCGGGTCAGCCGCGACGTGCGCGGTCCACGGCGCGACGTGCGCGGTGCACGGGTGGCCGGGCCACGTGTCGCGTCGCCATTGGCGGGCGCAGGTGCACCGGGTGCAGTGGGGCCCGGGGTGTTAGCGGATTGGGCTGTGTGGTGGACCGGGCCGCACTGTGCGCGCTCGAATCTTGGCGGGCCGGGCCGCACTGTGCGCGCCCGAAACCTGCGGGCTGGGCCGGGCCGCACTGTGCGCGCCCGAAACCTGCGGGCTGGGCCGGGCCGCACTGTGCGCGCCCGGAACTTGGGACACATTGGGTATTTCTCCTAATGTTTTTCTCAGCCTATAAATAGGCAGCCCGAGCCCTCTTCTTTGGCTTTTTCCTCTCAGCCCAAGCTTGATCTCCCCGAGCTCCCTTCTTGGAAGATTTTCATCTTCAAGTCCTTGATCTTCCTGCCAAGGTCTGGGATTTTTGGAGGCTCGAATCCCAAGGTTCCCCATTTTACGGCGCGGCGCGACGTTGCTTTCTAGTGTTCTTCTTCGGCGCAGCAGCAGTGTTTTAGCTCCACTGGGCTACCCCGAGCTCCTTTTTCTGTGATTCTTGCGCCGACAGACTCCTAAGAGGTAGGGCTTCATCTTTCGTATTGATCGCGCTTTCCCGTTGCGAGTTTTTGGCACGGATCCCGAGGCAACACTGTGACCCTTTTTCTGTTTGGCTTTGTGGACAGCATCGAGGTGTTTTGGCCATATCTTTGCGCCCAAGCGTCAGCCGGAAACGAGCTTATACAACTTTTTCATCTACAGATCGCAAGGAACGCGCTCGTGTTTTTATTGGATTTTTCTGAGATTTCATCAGAGGTGAGAATCACTGTTTCTCTGTGTACAGTGCTACAGTCTTTTGTGCTGAAATCTTTTGAGTGTACCACCTTGCCGAATTTTTATCTTGACTTACCGAACTCGGATTTGGGCGTGCAAGGTACCGTTGCGAAGCTATCGACGCGAGGATCGCTGTGGGTTTTTTCTTGGAATTTTCTGGGCACTTTCTGCAGGTGATAATTTAACAGTTTCGGGACTGTTGTTGTATGGGATTATAAGAGTTATATTTGGGAGCCTTAGTGTAATTAGTGAGCTTTGTATTGTGCCAGGAGAGTTACGGGTGTGCTGAACTTATTGGAGCAAGGGATTAGAGTTATCTGGTGTTTTCAGCTGTTGGGATTTGGACAGTCAGCTTTTCAGGTGGGTGCCTTATTCCCGGAACCGGTGGACGGTTCTCTATATTGTTATATGTTAGCATTGCATGCAGGTGTACGGTACAATAACTGAAATTGGTCGGTAAGTTTAACACTGAGGATTCTATGGAAATTGCAAGTGAATTTCTCATAGTATGACAATGGTATAATCAAATATTCATGTTGGTGATTAGTGGAAGCCCACCTAAGGCAAGGTTACCATATCAGGATTAATTATCATGCCATATTAGCACATAACCTTTTATGAGGCTGGTTTATGCATTGGGATAGGATTATGTAGTTATGTGCAGGTTCTACTCCAAGGAGTGATTATGGATCGAAAATCATGGACAGGTATGGTCATTGTTAATTCTGGCATGAGGTTTATTTCCTTTATCCTTCTTCAGGACAAATGCTTGCTTGTATGGACATATGTGTATGAACATATAGTTAGGCCATCTTTTACTGCTGCAATACATCTTGGAATTTGACTTAGGAGAAACCATGATTGCTTTCTTTCTCCTTTTTATTTAGACTTTTGAGTCATGTTGCTCGGGTTCGAGCAGAGGTTTGGGATAGTGTAGCTGGGACCTTAGGGTCAGAGACAGGGTGTGCTTGATGTTGGATTGTGGGTTATTGCGGCAACCGCGGACAGTAGGCGGTTGACCGGATCTTGATTAATTTACCCAATTGTGGGTTGTGGGTTATTGCGGTGACCGCGGACTTTGGGCGGTTGACCGGATGTTGACTATTGCATCAGATTGGGTATCAGATTTGTTCTAGTGGATGGTGTTTCCCACTTTTTGAGTATTATTGCATCAGATCGGGGTTGTGTTAGTGGACGGAGTTTCCCACTTTGATCATAGTCTTGATCCAGTCCTGCTATTATGAGACAGAGGTTACAGAGATACTCGATACAGTGATGCTTGATACAGTGATACTTTACTCGTGTGGGTCGCTCCCCTCGAGTGCCACTCCGGAGTAGGCTTTCCACGGTGCAGAGCGCCGGGCACCATGCTGGGTTTTGAGTTCTTGGGACTCCTTTGCTTCGGTGTTATGCGTAGGCTGGCATACCCGTCGCGGCAGAGCAGGCAGTACCAGTGATTACTGGTCTATCGATTGGGTTTATTCAGTCAGATACTTTTTGTTACACTCGTGCCCGGGGGACCGAGTGGAGTCTAGTAGCTGTGTTTAGACCAGTGCTAGTATTGTTGGGAACCGTTCGGGGATTGACGGTGGTCCCGTGGTCGTTGTGAGTTCTTTGACCTTTGTGTGAGAGGTTGAGCATCTTGAGTCTTTCCGTTCTGAGAGAGAGAGGGCATGGATTTGACTATAGCCTGCATGAGCCACTACTCGATAGCGAGTCAGTCCGTTTGGACGCCCTACGTAATTCCTGCCCGTCAGCGGGAGGTGGTTGTAGGTGGGCGCAGGTTTGACTGGACCCGATGCGGCAGTCAGCTCGATTGGGTCGATTGAGCATCTCGTGTGCGAGTGTTGCATATCTTCATCAGAGTTGCCCCATTTGAGCATTTGGTTAGAGGCATGGTAGCTGTAGAGTGTTTCCAGCTTCTTCTTTCAGTTTTACTGCATCGGTTATCTTTTGCCTCTAGTAGTCTTGGTGGGCAGATCGTCGGGCCTTGTGGCGATACCCACTGAGAACTCCCTTATTGCGAAGTTCTCACGCCCGTTGGGGGTTTTCCCCCTTTTGTCCTTTCTCCTCTTTGTTTTGCAGAGTCTTGGCGGGTGTTGCCGTTCTGTGGTTGCTGTGCGTGGTGAGGGAGTAGCGAGCTAGATCCAGACCCATCTTTGGAGAGTAGCGGTACCCCCTTTGGAGGAGATCTTCAGTATAGTCGGTAGAGTGGTATTTATTTCCTCTTTTGAGAGACTGATGTAGTGAGGATATGATGTATTGAGAGCTTGTACACTGATGTTTTATTTGAGTTATCTTCCTGTTGAGCTATGAGTTTTGTACTCGAGGTTATTGTATGATTATCTTTTTGGGAGAGGAACCTTGTTGTTTTATCTTCAGTTGTACAGTGGTTGATTTTATTTCTATAGCAGTTTTATCTTTTAGCTCTGATATCTGTTAGCTGTAGTTCTTTTTGCAGGTAGGACGCTTCGCCTATGCGGGTTTGGCATAGGTGGCGGATCTGTTGGCGAGCCCGGGTCGCAGTTTCGACCCCGGGGCGTGACAGGGGTGCCACGTGGCAGCTTCCCATTGGATGGTTCACAGGTCGCGGTCTACGGAGAAGTGTGGTGCATGGTGGATTGGGCGGGAAGACACGTGGCAGCCTGGCATTGGTTCGGTGCATGAAGTAGGGTGCACCGGGTGCAGCGAATTTATGGCTTGGACACGTGGCGTGCGGGGTTTGGGCGCATCACTGTGCGCGTGCAGGTGGCAGGGGGGCGCGGCAGGTGGTAGGGGCAGCTGGCGTGGTGGCCACGGCGCCGACGTGGCGCACGCGTGCGCCACGTGGCGGCCGGCTATTGGCTAGCGCCAACTGCCCCGTTGACCAGTGGAGCGCCACGCGGCGCGATGGGAGCGGCCGGATCGGCTGTACCGTGTTCGGGGACACGTGTCGTGAGGAGGAGCGGGTTGGACGGGTGTGCGGTCCGATCGGATCTGGTGTGCGAGCCTGGGCCGAGTGCGCCGGGCCACTGTGTGCGCCCGGTTCCGGGGCCCAAAAGTTTCGGGCGCCCGAAACCGGGGACACAGTGGTCATTTTCTGATTTGTTTTGTGGTCCTATAAATAGGCCTCCACTCCCCTCCTTTTCTGCTTTTTCCGAGTGATAGAAAGGGAATGAGAGGGAGAGATGTATACAAAGTTTGTTCCCCTTGGTGCTCTGGTTTTAATGGTGGATCCCCGGAATTTCTGGAAGCTCGGCAACGGCGATATCGATTTTACAGTTCGCCTCGGTTTTCTCCCCATTTCGGCCCGTTACCGTCACAGTTCAGTCAGAAATTCACTGTGAGCAAACCAGGAGGATTTTTTGGACGATTTCTTCAACAGCGTGTTCCTAAGAGGTAAGGCTTCGATTTTTGTGTTGATCGCTTCGCTCCGTTTCGCACTTTTGGCACATTTCCCGAGGCATCTTTGACCCCCATTTTTCTGTGATGGATTTTGGACAGCACCGACTTGCCGATTTTATATCTCAGCCTAGGAACATCGGATCAAGGCGTTTTAGGACTCGATTTTGATCTACTCGTCGCAAGAAACACAGTGGTTATTTTTCTGAGATTTATGGAAATTGTTTCGAAGGTAATAATTAAGCTTTTCTTGGACAGATCGCTACAGGAATTTTGATTTGGGAGGTTTTGAGGTGCTGCGGTGTTTTATTTTTATCTTGGTCTACAGATATCAGATCTGGGCGTTTAAACAGTCGTTTTGGGGATACTTTTTGCGAGGAATGCGAACGTGAATTTTCTGGATTTTCCTGAGGACTGGGAAGAGGTGTTATTTACCCTTTCTGGGGGCTGATTTTGGACTGTAGGAAATTGTACAGTTTTGGGATTAATTGTGCGCAATGTTTTATGCAGTGGGGCACAGTTTTCGATGGACTGCTGTGTTAGAGGACTGTGGGCAGCGAGACGTTTCTTTTGGTGCGGTGCGCGCTTTTCGAGGTGGGTGGTTGTTGCTTGCCTCTATATCTGACTTACTCACTAAGTTTATTAGAGAACCCCACTATTGAGCTTATGGATTGATTATCGTGCATAATTGCCTGTTATAAAATGTGAACTTATCATCTGAGTTAAATTTTGTGGATATAGCATGTTGGGGATATTATTGGGATATTATTGCTGTTGGAACTTGATCATTGGAATAATTTAATAAGTGATGATTAACATGCTATATTAGCACCTAGATTTGTATGAAAGTGGATTAAATGGATTAATTGTTGGGGACATGACGACATATCCATGTGCGGGTTTCACTTTGGGATTTATTATGGATCAGGGGTTATACATGTGTAGGTGACTGATGATTTTAGTATGATTGTTATATTTATGTGGATATTATTACTTATTACACATGTAAAACGCTTATTGGACATTCTCTCTCTTTCACATTGCTGAGGACTTTTGCATGCTTATTTGGACATCTAGATAGGCCACTATTTATTGCTACACTATCATATTGGGATTTGACTTAGGAGAAACCATGATTGCTTTCTTTCTCCTTTTTATTTAGACTTTTGAGTCTTGTTGCTCGGGTTCGAGCAGAGGTTTGGGATAGTGTAGCCGGGGTCTGAGGGTCAGTGACAGGGTGTTCTTGATGTTGGATTATGGGTTATTGCGGCAACCGCGGACAGTAGGCGGTTGACCGGATCTTGATTATTTTACCCAATTGTGGGTTGTGGGTTATTGCGGTGACCGCGAACTTTGGGCGGTTGACCGGATGTTTACTGTTGCATCAGATTGGGTATCAGATTTTCCTAGTGGATGGTGTTTCCCACTTTTTGAGTATTATTGCATCAGATCGGGGTTTTATTAGTGGACGGAGTTTCCCACTTTGGTCATAGTCATGATCCAGTCCTGCTATTGTGAGACATTGGTTACAGAGATACTTTACTCGTGTGGGTCGCTCCCCTCGAGTGCCACTCCGGAGTAGGCTTTTCACGGTGCCGAGCGCCGGGCACCACGGTGGGTTGTGAGGACTGATGGGGATTTCGAGCCTTATGTGCTGGTTCCCTACTTAGCTCTTGAGTTTGACAGCAGAGCAGGCAGTACCAGTTTTGCTGGTGGCACTAGATTGGGTCTATTTGATCAGATACTGTTTTCTGATGGATTCATACCGTCATTTCCTTCGGTATTGCATTTAGAGGCATACTTGTTGTGGTTTCCCCCTTTTATTCAGTAGTTCTGTTTACAGCTTTACCACTTGCCCCTTTTCTTGCCTCTAGTAGACTTAGTGGGTACGCCGGAGCTTGAGGCTTTACCCACAGGGGGAGGCTACTGGTTTACTAGTGGTTCCCACCCCCATTGTTGTTTCCCTTGCTTCTTCTTCCCCCCTGTTTTGCAGTGTTTTCTTCGGGAGTTGCTGATCTTCGATCGTTGTCCGAGGTGAGGGAGTCACGGGCTAGATCTTTACCACCCGAGTAGTGTAGCTGTATTCCCTGGATGGAGATTCATGGTAGTTGTTGGCTGGTTTTTACTGTTTTATTTGGAGAGAGATCTTTTGTATTTGGAGAGACTGATGTTGAGACTGATGTACTATAGTTTTAGTTTATCTCCTTTTATAGTTGAGAGATGCTGTACTGAGAACATTGTATGATGATCATCTGTATTTGAGGAAATGGATATTGTACTTTATTTCATGATGTACAGTGATTGGATTTTTTTTTATCTTACAGCATTTCATTTCAGCTCTGATATTTGTGTAGCTATAGTACTATCTTTTGCAGGTTAGACGCTTCGCCTATGCGGGTTTAGCATAGGTGGCGGATATGTTGGCGGGCCCGGGTCGCAGTTTCGACCCCGGGGCGTGACAGTCGGAATAATTGCTTCAACTTGAAGCTCATCCCAATCGATCGATTCCGTCTCAGAGTCCGTATCGGAATCATCCTTTGTTTTCTTCGCCTTCTTAGCCTTGTTGGGCTCGATAGTATCTCTTGTATGAACCATAGCAGCCAGAAGAAAAATGATCCAGGTGATCACCATTGCTACTAGTTTCTTGTGAGAAATACGGTCCTGTGGGAAACAACTCAAGAACACGAAAAATTGTTAATTTTCAAAAATTTGAAAAATTGTACCCAAACAATCATTATCGTGTAGAGAGACTAAGAATCAAATTAGTTTTGCAAAAAGAATTTTAAAAATAGATCAATCGCATGATTTTCGAAAATTCCCATTATGTGCCCTAAAACTGAAATTTTTGAAATCGAAGGCCAAAAATTTGTTTATCATTAGAATACCTAGCATATAATCAAAACTAATCAACCCAGAGTTCTTATTTCAAAAGAAATTTGATCAAAAACCATCCACAAACGAAAAAGATACAGAAATTTCATCACGTTTTGAGGAAGAATATGAAAAACTGTGAAAAACCGAGATTTTGATCAATAAAACTTACTTCGAATCGAAGAACTTGAGTTTGAAAGCTTCCAAGATGGATGAATTCTAGAGAGAGAAGCTCTGGAGACTTTTGAACAAAAGATTGAAGTAAAAAGAAATCAAAACCCTTTTGTTCTATATAAAACCCTAGCCGCGATCCGGATCAGTTCGTGATTCCGATCCGGATCGGCTACCCGCAGAGAATACCTGCGTTCGGGATCCGGATCGGCTTGTCCAATCCGGATCGGCTCCAACTTTTTCTTCAGAAAAATTTAGAAAAATTCTAGAAATTCCAGAAAAAGATTGTAAGCACTTTTGTGTATCAACTTTAAATGAAAAAACATCATTTCATATCAAAAGAAATAGATTATACTAAATCTATCAATAATAGCCAAACAACGAAATGAAGATTTATAAAAATTAAATCCCTTAAAGTTGAACAACTTCAATCACATCTAACATGATCTTATGAGTAATGCCTTTATCAAATCATCAATTTGGTAAAGAAAATGAAGTACCAAGATCAATAGATGTCTGAAATCCCAGATAAGTTAAATAATATATCTAGTCAATTTATTGAAGAGAGTGGCTCTTTGAGCATCTTTCATAAAAATTCCCACCATATACCAACCTTGAAATTTTGATAGAGTCAAGTATTTCAACATGCACTTTATTTAATCAAACTTGAAAAACCTTGCTTGGTATACATGTGGTAGCTGCACACAGTACTCGGACGACCGAGGTGGTAGCTCTTTCCTCCATGTGGTGGTAGTTTTCACACTCCTCATTGGGATGTAACTCTTTTCACATCTTTTGAGCATAACACTTTTTCTTTGACTCCCCCTCAATTGGCTATCAATTATTTAAGATATAAAGTATTCAACCAAAAATTGATCTCGATTTCATACTCGACTAAACAGTCAAATAAGATAAAAACTATACCAAGAGATCATTGAGAGAGAAATTGACTTTGACCAACACAAAGATGATTCAATTCACATAAATGATCATTGCATCAAATGAATTATTATGATATCCTAAGCATAATAGATTTCTAAACATATAAAAAGATGCAGTTAAAGTCAATAAAACTAAAGCTCAATTAATGTTCTATGTATAAGCATAGATAATGAACAAAAACACAAAAACAAAACCTAACCTAAACAAGAGTTTCAAAAAGAAGGTTATTTCAAGGAAAGCATTCCAATTGCTTTACGCAAATGAATAAAATGTTTTTGATCCAAAGGTTTTGTTAAAATGTCAGCTAATTGATCTTCAGTTGAAATGTAGGAAATTTGAAGAATATTTGATTCAACTAGCTCTCTAAGAAAATGATATCTAAGTTCAATGTGTTTTGTTCTTGAGTGCAACACAGGGTTTTTTTGAAATGTTTATAGCACTAGTGTTGTCACATAAAATAGTTACCGAAGTTGCTGAAATCCAGAAGTCGCTCAACACGCTTTTCATCCAAATGAGTTAAGTTGAACAACTACCCGCTGAGATATACTCCGCTTCGGTAGTCGAGAGTGCAATGCAGTTTTACTTTTTACTATGCCATGCAACAAGGCAATGGCCAAGATAAAAACATGCACCACTCGTACTTTTCCGATCATCCACTGATCCTGCCCAATCGGCATCTGAATATCCCATAATGTCAAGACTTGTTCCCATAGGATACCAAATTCCGAAGTTTACAGTTCCTTTGACGTACCGGATGATCCCTTTCACCGCTTTCAGGTGATCCTCCTTTGGCGCTGACTGATATCTCGCGCAGATCCCAACACTAAAGGATATGTCCGGGCGACTAGCTGTGAGGTAGAGTAGACTTCCAATCATACCTCGATAGAGTTTCTCGTCTACACTATCACTAAGAGATTCACTTCCTAATCCCTTATTGCTAGCTCCCATAGGAGTAGGAAAATCTTTAGAATCTTCTAATCCGAATTTCTTTACCAACTCCTTTGCATACTTGGATTGACACAGATGGATGCCTTCACCATTTTGTTTCACTTGCAATCCAAGAAAGTATGTCAGTTCGCCCATCATAGACATCTCAAATTCGCTTTCCATGGTTTTTGCGAATTTAGAAGCATCATTATCCTTTGTTGCTCCAAATACAATGTCATCGACATAGATTTGCGCAATAATGAAGTTATTTTGATAATGCTTCACAAAGAGAGTCCTGTCTGCTCCCCCTCGAGTATAGCCCTTCTCCAAAAGGTGCTTTGTCAACCTTTCGTACCACGCTCGCGGTGCTTGTTTTAAACCATAAAGAGCCTTTTTCAAACGAAAAACATGGTTAGGTAGTTTACAGTCTACAAAACCTTTCGGTTGAGCCACATAAACTTCCTCATTTAAAAACCCATTTAAAAACGCGCTCTTAACGTCCATTTGAAAGAGTTTTATTTTAAAGTGACAAGCAATAGCGAATAAGATACGAATGGACTCGAGTCTAGCTACAGGGGCGAACGTTTCATCAAAGTCTATACCTTCTATTTGAGAGTAGCCTTGAGCAACTAAACGTGCTTTGTTCCTGATGATGATACCATCCTCATTTTTCTTGTTCTTGAAAATCCATTTAGTACCGATCACATTGTGTTGCTTCGGAGGCGTCGTTAATTCCCAGACTTTGTTGCGTTCAAACTGATGGAGCTCTTCCTGCATTGCTTCAATCCAGTAGTCATCCGGAAGAGCTTCATCGACGTTCTTTGGTTCGATCATGGAAACGTAACAAGCGAATCCACAAACCAACTGTCTCCGAGTTTTGACTCCTTCTTGTGGGTCTCCAATGATGTTTGATTCAGGATGATCCTTGGAGATGCGTAACGTTTGATGTAATGGAGTACTCGGAGGTACATGAGATGATTCCTGCACATCAGATAAACTTGAAGAACCATTAGATGCATCATTAATATTGGAAGTATTATCATGAGAAGATGCATTTACAGGAGTATCATCATCAAGAGAGATATCAGGGGTAGATTTATCAGATGCAAAGTGGAAAGCTTCATCTACTTTAACATTTATGGATTCTACGATCGTTTTAGATTCCAAGTTAAATACCTGATATGCTCTACTATTTGTAGAATAACCCATGAAAATCCCTTCGTCACTTCGAGAGTCAAATTTTCCAAGATTTTCGCGGTCACGTAAAATATAACACCGACTCCCAAAGATACGAAAATATTTGATGTTTGGCTTTCTACAAAACCATAGTTCATATGGTGTATTTAACGTTCCCGGGCACAAATAAACTCAATTAATAACATAGATTGTAGTGTTCACAGCTTCAGCCCAAAAATATAATGGTAAATTCCGGCTATGAAGCATAACACGTGCCATCTCTTGTACAACCCTGTTTTTTCGCTCGACTACACCATTCTGTTGAGAGGTGTATAGGGTGCTGAGAATTCATGCTTAATGCCATTGGAAGTGCAAAAATCAATGAATTTAGAATTTATGAATTCTCCACCTCTATCACTTCTAACACGAATGATCTTTTCATTCTTTTCAATCATAATACGAAGGCAAATCTCGTGAAAAGAATCAAAAGTATCAGCTTTCTCTTTTAAAAATGCTACCCATGAGTATCTAGAGAAATCATCAACCAATAAGAAAATATACCATTTACCTCCCAAGAATGGTTGACGAGTCGGTCCCATAAGATCCATATGAAATAATTGTAAGGGCCGATTAGTACCAACATGGTTCAAGTTCTTGTGTGCAGTCCTAGATTGTTTTCCCTTTTGACAACCACCACACACAATGTTTTATTTAAGTGAAAGTTTAGGAACCCCCTTGACCACGTCTTTGTTTGAAATTCTAGCAAGTTCCTTAAAATTTATGTGACCTAGCCTTTCATGCCAAAGTGTTTCATTATTCAAAGAGGCTAAGTTACAATTTTCACAAATTTTATTGGGAACAACATAACAATTGTTTTCAGATCTAACCCCCTTTAAAATGAAAACATGATCCTTATCAGTTATAATGCATTCAACAGATGAAAAATTAACTGAAAAACCATTGTCACAAAGTTGACTGATACTTATGAGGTTAGTCTTAAGGCCATCAACAAATAGCACATTATTTAGAATCGGGCCATCTGGAATAGCTACTATTCCTTTTCCAACAATTTTGGAAGACTGACCGTCTCCAAAAACTACAAGTCCTCCGGAGATTTTCTCAAAATTTTGAAAACAGTTTTTGTCACCGGTCATGTGACGGGAACAACCGCTATCCAGATACCAAGACGAATTATCATATGCATGCAAGGAAATATTTGTAACAAGACAAGGGAACACTTCAGCTTTGCGTACCCAAACCTTTCGAGTTTTGGTGTACGTCGGAAATGATTGTGAAGTTGATACCTTTGGTGAAAGCGTCTTGATTGATCCATCGCTTTTCCTTGACATCGTCGTCTTGTTTCATGAACTACTGAGGCTCTTTTCCTTCGAATAATTTGCATTTGATTTCTGAGGAATTGCCCTTTTGGTAGTCGTTGCAAGAAGTGCTTGAGTTGAGCGTTTGGCTCCCATCTTGCAATTTCTTCTTATGTGCCCTGCAGTTCCACAACGAAAACATACCTTGATGCTTGACAATTCCGAAGAGGGGGAAATAGGTTTGTTGTCGTTGTTTGTCGTCAATTCCGGTGTCGGAGGAGGAGATACCGACTGGGGCACAAAGACTGTCCCAACCGAACTAAAATTGTCTTTAGTTCGATTGTATCCGAGGCTGAATTTGTTTGATTGACCAAGACGAAGAAGCTTATCCAACTTACTCCTTCCTGATGAAAATTGCTGTAAGTCATCCTTGAGTTGGAGAATGGTCTCTGTCATTTCCTGTCACGCCCCGGGTGTAAACCAGAACCCGGGCCCGTCCACAGATCCGCCGTGCACACGGTATTTCCCGTGTACACGAAGCGCCAGTAACCTGCTCAGATATAAGAGATATAATAAAAGAGCAATAAAAACAGAGCTGAACTAAAACTAATGCATCTCAGACTGAAGCTGGAAATAAAATACAATACATCTGTATATAAATGATACAGCAGTCTCTCCCAGCTCACAAAATAAATACAACCTGCTGGCGAAAGCCAGTCCCAAAAGTGAAAGTACTACCGTCTGAGGAAACATGGGTACACCAACAGTCCAGCTAACGTGCTCATCCTGCCTCAGGATCTATCTACTCAGCCGTCCTCTCTCCTCGACCCGCCACTGTAAGCCCAGTAGCACCCGCAGAAGACACTGCAAAATAAGGGAGAAGAAAAAGAGGAAAGAAGAATGGGGGTGAGACTACTAGTAAACCAGTAGCCTCCCCTAGTGGGTAAATCCTCAACTCTGACACGCCCACTAGGTCTACCAGAGGCAAAAGGAATAAAGGTGGTATGCAATGAGTATGACTCCTGATGAAAAGCTACCACTAGAATGCCTCTAAAAACTGAGCTAAAAGAATAGCTGAATGTATGCATCAGAATACAAATGCCTGTCTGAATAAACCCAATCTGACCACCAGTAAACACTGGTACTGCCTGCTCTGCCTGCCAAATCGGGTATGCCAGCCTATGCATAACACCGATAGGGGATGAGAGTCTTGAAGACTCGAGGTCTGAAAACCGCACACTCCGGAGTAGCACTCGAGGGGAGCGACCCACACGAGTCAAGTGCCTCAGTAACAAGTATCAAAGTCAGCAGGACCGGATCATGACTATGACCAAAGTGGGAAAACCCATCCACTAAAGGGAGACCCGATCTCAACCTGATGCAATATAACAAATAGTGGGAAACTCCATCCACTAGAGACCTGATACCCAATCTGATGCATAAGCAACCTCCGGTCAACCGCCCAAGGTCCGCGGTTGGCGCAATACCCTGCCATCAAGCCTGCCTGTCCCAAAACCCAAGATCCTGACTACACTATCCCCAAACCCCCTGCTCGCGCACGAGCTACAAATACCCTGAGCCTCAAATGAAAGGAGAAAAGAATAATAAAAAGGTTTCTCCTATGTCAATTCCAGCATGATAGTGTAGCAGAAAAAGGTGGCCTATCTAGGTGACCATACAAGCATGCAAATGTCCCAAGATGATATAAAGATAAACAGATGTCGATAACCTTCATAATGTCAGAGCATGTAGAGAACAGTATGAGAATAGTAAATATGAGATAGCCTGTGCCTGCCTATGCCACATACCCAAAGCCCACAAATCATTGATTAGCCTTATCCTTTAACATGACGTTGCTGTTCTACAATCATAATCCCCAATCAAGCAAGTTCTAACAATATCTGTTTAATCACAACAAGCCTGCCATTGCCACACATAAAGTGCATTTATCCTTTTAATCAAAGAAGCTACTCAAATGCCTAGCGGGTAATCAAAAGAAGAAGGGTTAACAACCACACCCATAATGACAATCCTGACCCAGATCCGACATCCGGTCAACCGCCTACTATCCGCAATAGCCGCAAAACCCCAAAAGCTAAAATCCAAGCCCCGACTACACTATGCCGACCCCTGCTCAAACCCGAGCAACAAATAGCCGCCTGCCTAAGGAATAGGGGAAGAAGAGACAATAGGGTTCCTCCTAAGTCAGTCCCAACATATAGTGTAGCGATCAGAAATGGTCTAACTAGATATCCCTGAAATCAAGCCTATCTCCTCATGGAAGAAAGAAGGGGAGTGACAAATAGTGGTTCACAATGTGTACCAAGTAATAACTCCACCTGGGTGTAATCATCATGCTAAACCATAATCCAACCACACATGTCCATAACCTGCTAATCACCCTCACATGAATCATCCACCTATGCCTGTCCAAAAATCCTCAAGTGGTACCCTCCCACAAGATGCCTCACAATATCACAATATGAAAGTACATCCCCCTCCCTCATGCAAGGTTAAATGCTAAAACGATGTCCATGAAGCATGTATAAGTTCCAACATGTCAAGTTTCCAAAATAATGTTTTCCATATGATAGGCTCACAATTATCCAGTTAAGCATGCATGTCCATTAGGTGACCATTCAACATGTTCAATAAAGGGGATCACTCTAATATTCCTAGTGGGTACATCAGAAAAGAGGAGTAAAGCAACCACCCACCTGGAATTGCGCAACCCAAGGCTGTCCAATATCTCTTTTTCACGCCACAAGTCCAAACAGATAAGCCGCCACGATCACTGTTCACAATTACCCCAAAACATGCAATTAAACATACAATTATCCTCAAAACATGCTATTCCAGTAATCAGTCCAGAGTTGAGCCTTTTTCACCTGCGAGTTGTGCACAGAATGTGAGGACCCGGAAATTCCAAACCGTTGGATTTTCGGGCTGGGCCTTTTTATAGCTGTCTTGTGAGGGAGTTTTGCCCCCTTTCCCGAGCTCCCCTGCCCATGGCCCCTTTAGCAAAGTTGGAGATCTTCATCTTGCGCATCTTCTGGCAGAGGCCCGGATTTTTTGGAAGCCGCGGCGTCGACGACTTCGGCATCGGAACGCAGTGTGGCGATCTTTCATCGGAGGCCCGTTATCGTCGCAGTTCGATCTGAGATGTCTACAGAGCTACTCCGTCAGTATTTTTGGACGATTTTTGCGGCGTTGGAATCACGAGAGGTACGTCTTCGATTTTCGTGTTGATCATCTTGCTGGATTCAGAGTTTATGACACGGTTTTCGAGGCATTTCTAAGCCGCTGTTTTCTGGTGGAGTTTTTGGACAGCGGCCCCTTGCCGGAATTTTTTCTCCGCAACCGAGTGTCGGATCGAGATGAGCCTATACACTTTTTGGATCTACTCGTCGCGAGGATTATCATCGTATTTTTTTTTGGGATTTTTATGAGGCTTGCCCGAAGGTATACTGTTTCCCCTCTTACTGTGCAGAGTTTTACAGTTGTGTGGTTGTGAGTGTTTGCGCACCTGTACTGTAGAATTTGTAACTCGGCCTACGGGGCTCGGATTTGGACGTGCAGGGTACCGTTTCGAAGATATCGACGCGAGGATCGCTGTGATATTTTTATTGGATTTTTCTGGCCATTTTCAGCAGGTGAAAAAGGGACATCTTTGGGACTGAAATTCTGTGTATGTTTTTATGGACAGTTCTGGACTTGATGTGTATTTGTGGACTTTGTGTTGTACCCAGGAGGGTTACGAGTGTTGCTGGATCTTTTGGAGTAGGAGATTTGGATTTCCTGGTATTTTCAGCTGTACGACCCTGGACAGTTGTGCACCTTCAGGTGGGTGGCCTTGTCTCCATGATTGACGGACTGTGCTTTAAATCTGCTATAGTAGGACTATGCATGATAATGAAATGCTTGTGCAGCATGTTAGAATGTAGGAATTGCTATTCCTTGTTTTATCTGATGGTATTGTCATCTTCTTGCTTTCTACCATCTGTAAATTATAGTTATTGGAACTTGACCTAGCACCCCGTCATATGTTGCATGTGTAACCAGACTAGTAGAAAACCCTCACTTGGGCTAGGCTTATTTCTGCTTTAGACATCCACGCTTCTACTTTCCTGGACATAGTGTTCTTCCTCGCCCGGGTAGTGGGCCGAGTGGTCAGGAGTTATCTTTTAGTGTGGGATGCATTGCACTCGTGCTTGGGAGCAGAGTGGAGTCTGGTAGATGTAGTGGTTCGCTTGTATGTATCGGGAACCGTTTGGGGTAAACGGTGGACCCGAGAGATCTTGTTTTTCCCCTGTTTGGGTCGTCGCCACTGTGTTAGTGGCAGTAGTTTACTAGTGTTAGCCGGACCTAGAACCCAGAACCCTTTTCAACATATACATGATTTTAGTCTACCAATGTTTTCTTCCAAACATCGAAGGGCCGCTGGAGTCTGTTCTTGTTTGATTGGACAAAGGCATCAGCCCTTCGGGGTTTGGGTAAAACACTTATTTTCTAACTGTTTTTCTAAAAAGAACTAAAATCATTAAATATGGATTTCTTCCAGATCAAATTAGTTTTCAATAACAAATGTCACCTTTTCCCGTAAATCTCCCCACTCGAAAGGATTCGAGCGGTCTGGGTTCTAGGGGTCGTTCCTCTGTCGGGACGAAAGCCATGGGGGCCGAGCCTGGAACCTGTTCTTGTTTGATAGGGTTGTTGGGGTAGGTCTCCCGGGACTTTCGGGCCCTGTTGGTGTCTTCTGCGAGTTGTACTGTGATTATTGCTTTCCCGAACTATAAGGGATCGGGAACTTCGATAGTCGGAGCCTAGAGTCTGTTCTTGTTTGATAGGGTTCTTAGCGCCGGTCTATCGGGTTTCCGAACCCTTATGGTGTCGGTTTTTCTGGAGAGTTTAGTGTTCTGTTGTGGGAGCCGTCTGGTGGACGGTGGCCCCAGCTGTGTGACTTCCAGCTTGTGGTTGAGAGTTGGTGTTGTTGGTCGATCTTGTTGATCGTGGTTTGGACTATAGCCTGCATGAGCCATATTTGAGCTCGACAGAGTTACGCGGATACTTTCCTCGGTGGGGTCGCTCCCCTCGAGAGCCACTCCGGAGTTGGGCCTGTTACTTGCTATCGCGACTTGTCGACGCCGTCCCTCTGACTGGCCCAGTTAGCGGCAGTCACGGACACCCTACGGTAGACCCGTCCTGTTGAGGATTTGCGGCAGTAGGTGGGCGCAGGTTTGACTGGACCCTTTGAGGCAGTCAGTTTAGATTTGGAGAGTTTACTATGTGTGTTAGTAGATGCATCATGTTTCATCTGTTCCTTTTCTTGAGCATCTAGATAGAGGCATAGTAGCTGTAGAGTTACTTTTCCAGCCATTTCATTTCAGTTTTATATTGTTACTTTATGCCTCTAGTAGACTTAGTGGGCAGTCCGTTGGGCTTGTTGGCGGCACCCACTGAGAACTACTTGGGACGTAGTTCTCACACCCGTCGTGGTGTATTTTCCCGCAGGGACTTCTACTCCTGTTCCTGCTGCTCCTGTTGCTGCTTCTTCTGATCGTGGTGAGGGAGTCGCGAGCTAGATCCCTACCAGTCGTCGTCCAGAGAGTAGATGTACCCTTTTTATTTTGAGAGTTTCTTGTTGAGAGACCTTGTAGTGAGGTATAGAGTTGTACTTTTCCTTCTGAGTTGAGTGACTTGTACTTTGGTGAGGACTTTGTACTAATTTATTTTATTTCTAGTGGTTTATTTTCAGCTCTGATATCAGGATAGTTTAGTATCTATCTTTTGCAGGTTGACGCTTCGTCTATACGGGGTTCACCGTATGGGCGGCGGATCTGTTGGCGAGCCCGGGTCGCAGTTTCGACGCCGGGGCGTGACAGATTAGAGTGGTATCAGAGCCTAGGTTGTAGGTCATCGAGGACTTAGAAACCCTAGGCTTGTGGTTGGACATTAGGATGACTACGTGAGAGTCGTGACTTTTAGCGAGAGTCCTGATCGAGTTTTGTACCTCTCCCAAGAGACGGGATGAGTGATTGGCATGTTTATGCTCCTAAGCGATTATGTTGGCTGCAGACAACATAATGTTGTGGAATTGGTAACATGCCTTAGACTTTCGCTGGATTGGGTCGTATGATTGTTGTGTCCTGATGTTTGTTATTGTGCAGTGGACCTACGATGCCCCTGAGACGTCGTGTAGCGAAGAGGGCACTATCCGCATCTGATTAGTAACCCGAGCAGCGGGAGGCAGAGCTATCAAAGCAGAGCGAGACCCAAGAGTTATGGATCCAGATGGCACAGATGTCGGAGGCTGTCCGATGCCAGAAGGAGGCCATGGAACGTTCGATGCGCTTGTTGGAGCAGAGAGCACAGCTAGTTGCAGTACCGCTTGAGTGTCCTCCAGTACTCTCTTCCTATGCAGTGGTATTTTCAGTTGTACCAGTGGCGCCGACGGAGCGAGCAGCCCCCTCCGTGCCGACGAGCAGTGCCGAGGCACCGAGGCAGGGTGGATAGTGGATAGTAGCTGAGCTTCGGGACGTCATTGATCGATGGAGCCAGTCCCGGCAGTCTGAACCATCCCGATTCATAGGTTTGAGTTGGAGCCTTTGTAGCCAGAATTGGGGTCGGTGGTGATGGAGAGACTATCTGAGAGCCTCCCTGTGCTAGGGAGTTTATACAGTTGTTGAACTGCACGCTCCAGGTTTCGAGGGACGAGGCGCATAGGATATGTTTGACTGGGGATGGTTGGCGCCAGGACACCTTTCAGTTTAGTTGGTCCCTCCGTTTTGGATTATTGACGCTTCGATAGAGTAGGCGTGGTGTGTGGAGCGTGGCGCTGCAGTTCCTTTGGATAGGGATCTGCCACCAGAGGCGAGTTCTGGATTTTGGTGCTTCGCGCCGAGTGATGGAGGACAGATCGGACGGCAGAGACATTTCTGATTTCTTTTCCTGGATAACGGGTCCCCGAGATGCCAGAGTTTGGGCGGGTCCCGATAGCAGCATCAGCATCTACGTCAGAGTGGCGCGGCGGTAGCATGGATTGGCTATCTGCGGAGGACCGCATTTGTCACCCCTGTGTGAGTAGAGGCGGAGGTCGTGCTCCCTATTTGGATAGTCTTGATTTTCAGGCAAACTGAGCGACGACCACTGTCAGCGAGCGGATAAATTGGTGCCGCCCGGCTGGAGGGCGCCACAGCAGCGGATTGGGTTGTCACCGGCATGATTTCTTTACAGCAGTCTGAGATAGAGTGTTTTTGGTTTTCCTGTCTGGACTGGAGGTAGAGTTGTTACCACGTGCACTAGAGGTACAGGTTCCTGTTGGTATTGTGCACTTGGGGAAGCCTTATGGATTATGTCTTGTGCTGTTGAGACTTGGAATTTTGCCGGCAGTCGACGGTTGGGTTACAGCTCCACGACTCAGATTGAGCACACGGGATGGACCAGTTGGTGCGGTATCGCGCAAGGATTGATTGTGGATTGAGAACCGTGACCTTCCCGCGAGTTGGACAACTGGAGATCATTTTCTCAGGTCACCGTGGCATCCTTCCTGCAGCAGTGGCTTCAGCGGTTTTGGGTTGGGTGCTACCTGTTGAGCGTAGGTGACGTTTAGGACTAGAGTTGTGTTCCTAGGGGTCACGGTTAGATCGTAGCTTCTGTTTTGTAGCCACAGCAGGAACGGCTTCAACACTTCTCTCCATTTTCTCGCCTTGTACTGAAATTTTCGAACATGACGAGAGCTTCGAAAGACTGCTCCAGAAATGGAGACGGTGCCCGAACCTGTTCTTGTTTGATTGGGGCGAAGGCACTGGTCTTTCGGAATTTTCAGACTTTTCGTTAATTTCAGCTGTTTTTATAAACAGAGAGTTAGGGTTGACGACTTTCCTGCTGGTGGGGCCCTTACCTTTTCTTGTTGGGTTGTGGTGACGTTCTTCGTGTAGTTTGGACGAGTAGATTCGGTTAATCTTCCTTGTCCCCAGTTTTTTGGAGTTCCTGAGGTTTTCTGCGTCTCAGCTCGGAGGTGTTTTGCGTTGGACCCCTCGCCCGTGATTGACTCGCTCTAGTTGAGATTTGTGGGTGTGGGAGTACGAGGGACGCCCGTTGCGAATTCTGGCTCGTGTGATGAGAGAATTGCGCAACCGGGCCATGCCGTACTGATTATTATTTTTTTTGTTGAGGAGCAATCACGGGGAGTGAGTAGCGACTGAGGAGTTGGAGACCGTGTTGTTGGATGCTTACCCTTGGCTTTGAACTCCCTTTGAGCCGTGTTTGTTTCGAGGACGAAACTTTCTTTTAGTGGGGGAGGATGTGAGGACCCGGAAATTCCAAACCGTTGGATTTTCGGGCTGGGCCTTTTTATAGCTGTCTTGTGAGGGAGTTTTGCCCCCTTTCCCGAGCTCCCCTGCCCATGGCCCCTTTAGCAAAGTTGGAGATCTTCATCTTGCACATCTTCTGGCAGAGGCCCGGATTTTTTGGAAGCCGCGGCGTCGACGACTTCGGCATCGGAACGCAGTGTGGCGATCTTTCATCGGAGGCCCGTTATCGTCGCAGTTCGATCTGAGATGTCTACAGAGCTACTCCGTCAGTATTTTTGGACGATTTTTGCGGCGTTGGAATCACGAGAGGTACGTCTTCGATTTTTGTGTTGATCATCTTGCTGGATTCAGAGTTTATGACACGGTTTTCGAGGCATTTCTAAGCCGCTGTTTTCTGGTGGAGTTTTTGGACAGCGGCCCCTTGCCAGAATTTTTTCTCCGCAACCGAGTGTCGGATCGAGATGAGCCTATACACTTTTTGGATCTACTCGTCGCGAGGATTATCATCGTATTTTTTTTTGGGATTTTTATGAGGCTTGCCCGAAGGTATACTGTTTCCCCTCTTACTGTGCAGAGTTTTACAGTTGTGTGGTTGTGAGTGTTTGCGCACCTGTACTGTAGAATTTGTAACTCGGCCTACGGGGCTCGGATTTGGA
This sequence comes from Tillandsia leiboldiana, assembly GCA_029204045.2. Classification (NCBI taxonomy): domain Eukaryota; kingdom Viridiplantae; phylum Streptophyta; class Magnoliopsida; order Poales; family Bromeliaceae; genus Tillandsia; species Tillandsia leiboldiana. Next base: position 24,904,329 of record CM055071.1, read on the forward strand.
CGTGCAGGGTACCGTTTCGAAGATATCGACGCGAGGATCGCTGTGATATTTTTATTGGATTTTTCTGGCCATTTTCAGCAGGTGAAAAAGGGACATCTTTGGGACTGAAATTCTGTGTATGTTTTTATGGACAGTTCTGGACTTGATGTGTATTTGTGGACTTTGTGTTGTACCCAGGAGGGTTACGAGTGTTGCTGGATCTTTTGGAGTAGGAGATTTGGATTTTCTGGTATTTTCAGCTGTACGACCCTGGACAGTTGTGCACCTTCAGGTGGGTGGCCTTGTCTCCATGATTGACGGACTGTGCTTTAAATCTGCTATAGTAGGACTATGCATGATAGTGAAATGCTTGTGCAGCATGTTAGAATGTAGGAATTGCTATTCCTTGTTTTATCTGATGGTATTGTCATCTTCTTGCTTTCTACCATCTGTAAATTATAGTTATTGGAACTTGACCTAGCACCCCGTCATATGTTGCATGTGTAACCAGACTAGTAGAAAACCCTCACTTGGGCTAGGCTTATTTCTGCTTTAGACATCCACGCTTCTACTTTCCTGGACATAGTGTTCTTCCTCGCCCGGGTAGTGGGCCGAGTGGTCAGGAGTTATCTTTTAGTGTGGGATGCATTGCACTCGTGCTTGGGAGCAGAGTGGAGTCTGGTAGATGTAGTGGTTCGCTTGTATGTATCGGGAACCGTTTGGGGTAAACGGTGGACCCGAGAGATCTTGTTTTTCCCCTGTTTGGGTCGTCGCCACTGTGTTAGTGGCAGTAGTTTACTAGTGTTAGCCGGACCTAGAACCCAGAACCCTTTTCAACATATACATGATTTTAGTCTACCAATATTTCTTCCAAACATCGAAGGGCCGCTGGAGTCTGTTCTTGTTTGATTGGACAAAGGCATCAGCCCTTCGGGGTTTGGGTAAAACACTTATTTTCTAACTGTTTTTCTAAAAAGAACTAAAATCATTAAATATGGATTTCTTCCAGATCAATTAGTTTTCAATAACAAATGTCACCTTTTCCCGTAAATCTCCCCACTCGAAAGGATTCGAGCGGTCTGGGTTCTAGGGGTCGTTCCTCTGTCGGGACGAAAGCCATGGGGGCCGAGCCTGGAACCTGTTCTTGTTTGATAGGGTTGTTGGGGTAGGTCTCCCGGGACTTTCGGGCCCTGTTGGTGTCTTCTGCGAGTTGTACTGTGATTATTGCTTTCCCGAACTATAAGGGATCGGGAACTTCGATAGTCGGAGCCTAGAGTCTGTTCTTGTTTGATAGGGTTCTTAGCGCCGGTCTATCGGGTTTCCGAACCCTTATGGTGTCGGTTTTTTCTGGAGAGTTTAGTGTTCTGTTGTGGGAGCCGTCTGGTGGACGGTGGCCCCAGCTGTGTGACTTCCAGCTTGTGGTTGAGAGTTGGTGTTGTTGGTCGATCTTGTTGATCGTGGTTTGGACTATAGCCTGCATGAGCCATATTTGAGCTCGACAGAGTTACGCGGATACTTTCCTCGGTGGGGTCGCTCCCCTCGAGAGCCACTCCGGAGTTGGGCCTGTTACTTGCTATCGCGACTTGTCGACGCCGTCCCTCTGACTGGCCCAGTTAGCGGCAGTCACGGACACCCTACGGTAGACCCGTCCTGTTGAGGATTTGCGGCAGTAGGTGGGCGCAGGTTTGACTGGACCCTTTGAGGCAGTCAGTTTAGATTTGGAGAGTTTACTGTGTGTGTTAGTAGATGCATCATGTTTCATCTGTTCCTTTTCTTGAGCATCTAGATAGAGGCATAGTAGCTGTAGAGTTACTTTTCCAGCCATTTCATTTCAGTTTTATATTGTTACTTTATGCCTCTAGTAGACTTAGTGGGCAGTCCGTTGGGCTTGTTGGCGGCACCCACTGAGAACTACTTGGGACGTAGTTCTCACACCCGTCGTGGTGTATTTTCCCGCAGGGACTTCTACTCCTGTTCCTGCTGCTCCTGTTGCTGCTTCTTCTGATCGTGGTGAGGGAGTCGCGAGCTAGATCCCTACCAGTCGTCGTCCAGAGAGTAGATGTACCCTTTTTATTTTGAGAGTTTCTTGTTGAGAGACCTTGTAGTGAGGTATAGAGTTGTACTTTTCCTTCTGAGTTGAGTGACTTGTACTTTGGTGAGGACTTTGTACTAATTTATTTTATTTCTAGTGGTTTATTTTCAGCTCTGATATCAGGATAGTTTAGTATCTATCTTTTGCAGGTTGACGCTTCGTCTATACGGGGTTCACCGTATGGGCGGCGGATCTGTTGGCGAGCCCGGGTCGCAGTTTCGACGCCGGGGCGTGACACAGAAAATTCCCAAAAATATACCGTCGCGATCCTCGCGACGAGCCGGTCGAAACTAGTACCTGCACGCTCCAATCCGAGTTTTCTACACTGAGATATAAATTCGGCAAGGGGACTATCCCAAAGAACTCTGTACTGTAAATTTCAGCACCAAATACTGAAAATAATGCCTTTTTAACCTTCGGGGAAAAATCCAGAAAAATCCAGGAAAATTTGAGGATGTTCCTTGCGATGTGTAGATGCAAAATGCCTTCTGAATCACCTCAATCCGATGTCCGGTTGCGGAGATATCGCTGAAAGATCGAACCGCTGTCCAAAACTCCATCACAGCAAATGGTGTCACAGTAAACTCAGGAAAACTCCTCGAAAAACGTGAAACGAAGGGAAATAGGAAATACCAACATTAAAGCTCTGTAAGTCGCGGCTCCAATGGCACAAGAATCGCCGGAAAAAGTGATCGGGGTAGGCCGGAAGAGCTCTCGCATTAAATTGCGACGAAAGGGATACACCGATGAAGGAATGTCACGCCGTGCCGGAGAAATGGAAATCTCGTAATCCGTGCCGCCCAAAAATCCGAAACTTCACAGGATGCTTCCTCTCTTCCTGATGAAGATTTCATCTTCTCACTCCTCGAGAAGATAAAGCCTCTACGGTGGTGAAAAATGCCTTTGAATGAGCCTCGGATGGAGATAATAGGAAAAACCAGAAAATCTTTTCCATTAATTCCCTCTGTGTCCCGCCGAACAGGAAACACCAAAACTGTCCACTAAAATGCTGCCACGTGTCCACAGAACACAAAACACCAACTACATCCAATCCAGCTGCGACACGTGGCCCCGACCGCGCCTGCCCGCGCGCCCAGACGCGCCTGCTGCCCCTTCTGCCCGCACAGTTGACCAACCAATGGGGGATTGCCACGTGTCATGACTCTGCCTAGTGAACCCGGTGCACTAAATCCTGTGGACCGAACGAATAGGAACCAGCCACGTGTCCAAGCCCGGTGCACCATAAACCAATACCCAACGCCATACTCCGTGGACCGGAAGCTGTGAGCCAGCCTATAGGATAATGCCACGTGTCCCCTGCCTTGGTGCACGCCGGCCGCGTTGACCGCCCGCCTGCCCGCGCGCCCGCGCGCTGCCCGCGCCCTGCCCGCGCCGCGGGCCGCCACTTGCTGCCTGCCCGAGGCCGCGCCGCCGCCCGCCGGCGCTGCCCGCCGCCGCCGGCGATCGCCGGAGTTACTGTTCCGGCAGTTAACAGTACCCGAGCACCAAAAATACAAGTGGGTAGTCCGTTTTGACCGTTTTCGCGTGCTGAATCCGAATTTGATGTCCGCTTCGCCAAATTCCCATCCGATAAATCGCCGGAGGCTCCCGGAAAGGCGTTTTCAATCCGAATTTTGTGCCGAGTCCAAATTTGATATCCGATTTGCGCGAAAACACCTCTAAACATCCGACGGGGTCCCCCTGATCACCCACGTGATCCATTTTAAGCCCGAAGTTCATCACTTGAGTCCAAATTGGCGCACGAACACCGCCGACATGCCCCGTAGGCCTCCAGAAGCTGCCGATCACACTGTAACAGCCCTGTAGAATTCTGGATCATCACATTTCCAATTTTTCCTGTCGAGCCTCCCCGTTGAGCTTCAAGAAGTAATTCGCTTTGTTCACCATATCTACATAATTCTTCTCGAATTGCTCATTGGACTCTTGAAGGGAAACATTTATTTTAATCAGATTATCCCTTTCCGCTTCAAGAGCGTTTGAGAGAGAAGTTGCTCTTTTTGCTTCTTCTTCGAGATCCTGCAATCTCCCTCTCAAACTCTTGTTTTGCTTTGCCAGTTTCTTTGAATCCCTCAAAAGCTTATGGTAGGCAAGAGCAAAGTCTTCACCTTCTGAGTTATCCGATTCATCGTCCGTTGCAATCTTTTCAACAGTGAAGTTGGACAATGACTCGGATGTATTAGCCATTAAGCACATGAAGGGTGAAGATGTGGACGCGTGGAACGCCGTTGCGTTATCTTCTTCATCACTTGACGATGACTCATTTGACGATGAGGTGTCATCCCAAGTGACGGCTTGCATCGCTTTCTTCTTTGACGGATTCTTATTAGGACACTCCGTTGAGATATGGTCGTACCCTCGGCACTTGAAGCATTGGACTTGTCCTTCTGAGCTTTTCTTATCCTTAGAAAAACCCTCTTGCTTTCTTGGTTTGAAACTTGAAGAACCTTTGCCTTTCTTCGACTTTACGAAGGATGGAGTTTTGCTTGAGTTACCCCTTCGAAAGTTTCGGTGAAATCTTCTTGTCAAGAGAGCAAGCTACTTCTCAAAGTCCTCCATAGATAGGTTTACATCATCGTCTGAGGAGGATGAATCCGCGTCTTCTTCTTTTGTTGTTTTCAACGCATAACCTGAAGACTTAGAAGAGGATGCTTTTCCAGAAGAATAGTTAGTAGGAAATGTCATTTCATAAGTTTGTAATGAACCAACTAATTCTTCTACACGGATTTCGTCCGGGTGTTTAATAGTTTCAATGGCCGTAACCTTGGATCGAAATCTTTCAGGAAGAGTTCTTAGTATTTTTCTTACAACTTTAAATTCTGGAATCTTCTCTCCTAAGTTAGCACATGAGTTTACGATATCTTGCAATCGTGTGTAATAGTCTGTGAAAGATTCATTTTCTGCCATGAAAATAGAGTCAAACTTGCTCGTAAGCATTTGCAGTTTCTGAATCTTCACAAGGTTAGTTCCCTCACATGCCGAGACGCGAGAGAACTCTGTTTGCGACAAAGTATTAAATAAAGCGTTAATCCCTTTGCCATTGTAAGAAGAAGAATCTATCTCTTCCTTGGTCCATTTCGACCTAGGTTTGATGGTGCGAACATCAGCAAGAATTTCAGTTGGATTAGACCATCCTAATTCAATTGATTGCCACACCCGTTCGTCGATGGAAATTAAAAAGGCTTTCATCCGTACTTTCCAGTAGGCATAATTTGTTCCATCGAAGAACGGGGGTCTGTTGATGTTTCCATGAGCTATGGTTTTGTAGAAATCCGAATATCAAATATTTTCGAATCTTTGGGAGTCGTTGTTATATTTTGCGTGATCGCAAAAATCTTGGTAAATTCGACTCTCGAAGTGACGAAGGGATCTTCATGGGTTATTCTACAAACAGTAGAGCATATCGGGTATTTAACCTGGAATCTAAAACGATGGTAGAATCTATTAATGTTAAAGTAGATGAAGCTTTTCATTTTGCATCTGATAAATCTACCCCTGATATTTCTCTTGATGATGATACTCCTGTAAATGCATCTTCTCATAATAATTCTTTCGATAAAGTTGATGCATCTAATGGTTCTTCTAGTTTATCTGATATGCAGGAATCATCACATGTACCTCCGAGTACTCCGTTACCTCAAACACTACGGATCTCCAAGGATCATCCGAAATCGAACATTATTGGAGACCCACAAGAAGGAGTCAGGACTCGGAGACAGTTGGTTTGTGGAGTCGCATGTTACGTCTCTATGATAGAACCAAAGAACTTCGATGAAGCTCTTCAGGATGACTACTGGATTGAAGCAATGCAGGAAGAGCTCCACCAGTTCGAAAGAAAGAAAGTCAGGGAACTAACGAAGCCACCGAAGCAACACAACGTGATTGGTACTAAATGAATTTTCAAGAACAGGAAAAATGAGGATGGTACCATCATCAGGAACAAAGCAAGCCTAGTTACTCAGGGCTACTCACAAATTGAAAGTATAGACTTTGATGAGACGTTCGCCCCGGTTGCTCGACTCAAGTCGATTCGTATTTTGTTCGCGATTGCTTGTCATTTTAAAATCAAACTCTTTCAAATGGACGTTAAGAACGCGTTTTTAAATGGGTTTTTGAACGAGGAAGTTTATGTGGCTCAACCGAAAGGTTTTATAGACTATAAACAACCTAACTATGTTTTTCGTTTGAAAAAGGCTCTTTACGGTCTAAAACAAACACTGCGAGCGTGGTACGAAAGGTTAACAAAGCACCTATTGGAAAAGGGCTAACTCGAGGGGGAGCAGACCGGACTCTCTTTGTGAAGAATTATCAGGATAACTTCATTGTGGCACAAATCTATGTCGATGACATTGTATTTGGTGCAAATAGAGACAATGATGCTTCTAAATTCGCTGAAACCATGGAAAGCGAATTTGAGATGTCTATGATGGGCGAACTGACATACTTTCTTGGATTGCAAGTGAAACAAAATGAAGAAGGCATCCATTTGTGCCAATCCAAGTATGCAAGGGAGTTGGTGAAGAAATTCGATTTAGAAAACTCTAAAGATTTTCCGACTCCAATGGGCACTAGCAATAAGGGATTAGGAAGTGAATCTCTTAGTGAAAGTGTAGACGAGAAGCTTTATCGCAGCATGATTGGAAGTCTACTCTACCTCACGGCTAGTCGCCCGGATATATCCTTTAGTATCGGGATCTGCGCGAGATATTAGTCAGCACCAAAGGAGGTTCACCTGAAAGCGGTGAAAAGGATCATCCGGTACGTCAAAGGAACTTTGAATTTCGGAATTTGGTATCCTATGGGAACAACGCTTGACATTATAGGATATTCAGATGCCGATTGGGCAGGATCTGCGTATGATCGGAAAAGTACGAGTGGTGCATGTTTTTATCTTGGCCATTGCCTTGTTGCTTGGCATAGTAAATAGCAAAACTGCATTGCACTCTCGACTGCCGAAGCGGAATATATTTCAGCGGGTAGTTGTTCAACTCAACTCATTTGGATAAAAAGCGTGTTGAGCAACTTCCGAATTTCAGCAACTTCGGTAACTATTCTTTCTGACAACACAAGTGCTATAAATATTTCTAAAAATCCTGTGTTGCACTCTAGAACAAAACACATTGAACTTAGATATCATTTTCTAAGAGAGCTAGTTGAATCAAGTATTCTTCAAATATCTTATATTTCAACTGAAGATCAATTAACTGACATTTTAACAAAACCTTTGGATCAAAAACGGTTTATTCATTTACATAAAGCAATTGGAATGCTTTCTTTGAAATAACACATTTTGAAATCATTGCTTAGGTTAGGTTTTGTTTTGTGTTTTTGTTCCTTATCTATGTTTGTACATAGAACATTAATTGACATATGTAATTGACTTTACTTGCATCCTTTCATATACTTAGAAATTAATTATGCTTTTGATATCATAATAATTCATTTGATGCAATGATCATTTATGTCAATTAAGTCATCTTTAATTGATCAAAGTCAATTTCTCTCTCAAATGATCTCTTGGTATAGTTTTTATCTTATTTGACAATTGAGTCCAGTATGAAATCGAGATCAATCTTTGGTTGAATACCGCATATCTTAGATGTGGAAAGAGTTACTGTTGGGTTATGTATAATTGGATCTAAATAGGGGAAAAAACACCTAGAGGGGGGTGAATAGCTGTAAACAATAAACACTCAAAAATCTTTGCGATATAAAACCCAATGCGGAAAAATAAATAACACGCAGAGATTTTTACGTGGAAAACTCCAAACCGGAGTAAAAAACCACGGGACCGATAACACGGTGAAATCCACTAGAATTATAACACGTACAAAGGTGATATACCGTACTCACAGACGACTCAACCTTTTTCCATACGCTCCTAGTTGATCTTCTCCGCTCGCTCCACAACGCTTCTTGAATCCACGATCTGCGTCCAACGCCGAATCCACGACTTCCAACGTCGACTCCACGACGTCCGGCCGAATCCACGGTCTTCACCCAGTAGCACGCTTCGAATCCACGAACGTACCTCGCTCCGAATCCACGAGAGCGGCAGCACCTTGAATCCACAAGGCCACGCGAGTCCACGCGCCGATTTTGGGGAAATCGTTGTTTTAGGGTGGTGATGATCCGCCGAATACTTAGATTAGAAATAGATCGGAAATACCATCTAAGTATTCATTAATTTGATTCTTCTCACAATCTGAGTTTGGAAAACCTAGAATCAAATTAATAAAATAGATGAAGAAACATAGAATTGAATCCAGTATTTCCTTTCTTCTCTATTTGTGGATTTTTCTATTTCGGTCGTATTTTATTCCATTTTCATTGTTACCCAAAAAGATGAATTAAAGGGTCTATATATAGGTTAGAAACCATTGGAAGAGGATAAGAATCAAAAACTAACCTTTTCTGGAATTTTTCAGGACGGTGATCCGTATCGGACTTCGGCGATCCGGATTACAGTAGCGAGACAAACAGTTTCCAGAAAAACAAACGTTCGGGATCCGGATCGAGGTGCCTGATCCGGATCGTTCATACAATTTCACCAAACACCAACGTTCGGGATCCGGATTGAAAAGCCTGATCCGGATCGTTCATAAATCATGGTAAAACCAGTGTTCGGGATCCGGATCTAAGGAGGCTACGATCCGGATTGAATTTGCGTATGAACAAACACCCTTCGGGATCCGGATTGGAATGTCTGATCCGGATCCTGAACATGTCCCATGTCCAGTTTTTGATTTTTATGTAATTAAAAATTCATCCAAGTGTTTCTACACTATAAGAAGTATTCGGATCACCAAAGATAATTAGTTAAACATACCTGATCCTTTCGAATTCTTCTTTCATGAGATTGAGTTATATGATCCAACCTTCTTTATCTTCAATCTTCAAGACTTAACCGAATCCACGAAATACGCCAACTCAAATTCCGTAACAGTTACATCCCAATGAGGAGTGCGAAAACTACCACCACATGGAGGAAAGGGCTACCACCTCGGTCATCCGAGTACTGTGTGCAGCTACCACATGTATACCAAGCATGGTTTTTCAAGTTGAATAGATAGAATGCTTTTTGGAATACTTGACTCTGTCAAATTCTAAGGTTGGTATAAGGTGGGGTTTTTATTGAAAGATACTCAAAGAGCCACTCCTTACAATAAATTGATTAGATATATTATCTAACCTATTTGGGATTTCAAACATCTATCGATCTTGGTACTTCATTTTCTTTACCATATTGATGATTTGATAAACGCATTACTCATAAGATCATGATAGATGTCATTGAACTTGTTCAACTTTAAAGGATTTAATTTTTATAAATTTTCGTTACATTACTTGGATATTATTGATAGATTTAGCATAATCTATTTCTTTTAATATGAAATGATGACTTTTGTTTAAAGTTGACATGCAAAAGTGCTTACATACTTTTTCTGGATTTTCTGGAATTTTTCTAAATTTTTCTGAAGAAAAAGTTGTAGCCGATCCGGACTGGAATATCCGTTCCGGATCCCGAACGCAGGAATTTTCTACGGGTAGCCGATCCGGACTGGATTCTTGATCCGTTTCGGACCGCGGCTAGGGTTTTATAAGAAACAAAAGGGTTTTGATTTCTTTTTACAACAATCTTTTGTTTCCAAGTCTCCATAGCTTCTCTCTCTAGAAATCAACCATTTTGGAGCCTTTCCAACTTGAGTTCTTCGGATCAAAGTAAGTTTTTATGATCAAAACTTCGGTTTTTCACAGACTTTCTCTCTTTTCTCAAAAACGTGAATGAAATCTTGTAACTTTTTCGTTTGAGATTGGTTTTTGGTCAAATTTCTTTTGAAATAAGAACTCTGAGTAGATTAGTTTTGATTATATGCTAGTTATTCTCTAGATTAACAGATTTTTAGGCTTCGATTTCCGAAAATTCGGTTTTAGGGCATATAATGAGAATTTTTGAAAATCATGGAATTGATCTATTTTTAAAATTCTTTTTGCAAAACTAACTTGATTCTTAGTCTCTCTACATGATAATGATTGTTTAGGTACAATTTTGCAAATTTTTGAAAATAAACAATTTTTTCGTGTTCTTGAGTTTTTGCTCACAGGTTTCTAAATCACTAACGCACTAGCAGCAAAGATGGCTTTTGCTTGGATCATTGTGCTCATTGTGGCATTGGTGGGAACTCGTGCATCTGTTAAAAAGGAACAAGATGGAACACATCAAGAAGAAACGAAGAATGTTCCTCAAATTGAGTCAGAATCGGAAGAAAAAGAGGATTGGGACACATTTTGTAAAGAAGTACAACAGGCTGTTGATGACGAAGATAGGTTTTATTTAAAGAACAAAAAGCTGATGAAGTCTTCTTCTACAACCAAGCAGCACACTAGGCGAAAGAATTCGAGGGGTAGTGGAATTCAGATTAATGAACCCCTCGCCAGAGCACGCTCTCTGCCTAGAGAATATCCATGGAATGAAGGTCAAAATGCACCGTCAGCGTCCACACAACCTCCTTTGACCTCCAGGAGAAACACCACAGAAGCTGATATATTATCTATCCAACGAGAACAGAGGAGAATGTCTAAAGAACAAGAAAGAATGTCCACTAACATTCACAAGATGAAAAGAAAATGTTCCAAAATATCAAGAATGCTTAAAGAAATTTTGAACAAATTGAACTGTAGCAGTTCAGACCAGTCTGATCTGGAATGATCATTTGCTCTAATGATCTAATCTGTGGTTTCTTTGTTATTCTAGCTAATCTTTTGTTTTGCAGGTTTTAGTTTTAGTTCTTACATTTCCTTTTGTTTTGGAACTTGTTAACTCCCTTTATTTTGTAATTTTGGCTATTTTTGTGACAAAAACGGGGAGAGAGATATGAACAATGGTGAACAATGGTTTGACAAGTTTGTGAGAACTTTTGGATATTGGATACTAAAACCTGGAAGGTAAGTATACAACAACTTTGGTTTTGTATTGTGAATGAATGCATGCCTCGACTAACTACTTGACTAACTATTTGGGCATGTATTATTACTAACAAGTTGTTTGATTACTAACAAACTTATGACATTTGGATGTTATTGCTTAGAAGATATGTCTATCTCTGATTGATATTTTATTACATATCTGATTTTATAAATGTCATGGTGAGTATAAACTCTATTTCTCTGTTTGGTTTTTGAATGCAAAAAATTCTTGAGATATCTAACGATCTTTTTTGTCAAGAATTACTTCTTTTTGCAGAGAGTACAAACGTCTAAGTCTAGAGTTTGTTTTAGGAGTTTATCTCATGTATTTAGTTTATTTGGATCTCAAATGTAAATTTTTGTTGTATGGTGATAGCAACACAAATATTTTTTTTGATTTTTCTTAAGTGGATCTATGTTTTGTCACGAAACCGCCAAAGGGGGAGATTGTTAAGGATTTTAGTTTTGGCGTATTTCGTGAAAGTGTTTAAGTCTTGAAGATTGAAGATGAAGAAGCTTGGATCATATACCTCAATCTCAAGAAAGAAGAATTCAAAAAGATCAGGTAAGTTTAACTAAACAATATTGGTGATCTGAATACTTCTTATAATGTAGAAACACTTGGATGGATTTTTAATCGCATAAAAATAAAAAACTGGACATGTTATATGTTCAGGATCCGGATCAGAGTACTACAGTCCGAACCCCGAACATAGGTTAGTTCATGCGCAAATCCAGTCCGGAACACATGTTGTTCAGTCCGGACCCCGAACGTGGATTTTGCTGAAACTGCATGAACAGTACGGACCGTGGGATTTCAGTCCGGACCCCGAACGTGGTTTTTGCAGAAACTGCATGAACAGTCCGGACCGTGGGATTTCGGTCCGGACCCCGAACGTTGTCTTTCTGGAAAAACTCTGTTTAATGACGACAGTCCGGATCGCATTATTTCAGTCCGGACTGTCGACACGAAAATTTCCAGATAAGGTTAGTTTTTGATTCTTATCCTCTTCCAATGGTTTCTAACCTAGAAGTAAACCCTAATTCTATTCTTTAGGGTTATCCACGATAAGTTTTATACTTCGGGAAATGACGGAAAAATATTAACGGAGAAAAACTTACAAGATCCACATATAGAGAAGAAAAGAAATAACTAGATTTAATTCTATGTTTCTTCATCTGTATTAATTAATTTGATTCTAGGATTTCATACTCAGATTTTGAGTAGAATCAAATTAATGAATACTTAGATGGCATTTCCGATCTATCATTGATCTAAATATTCGGCGGATCATCACCACCAACAAAACAACGAATTTCCCCAAAATCGGCACGTGGATTCGCGTGGCATTGTGGATTCAAGGTGCTACCGCTCTCGTGGATTAGGAGCGAGGTATGATTCGTGTGATCGAAACGTACTACCTGGTGGAGACCGTGGATTCGGTCAGACGTCGTGGATTCGACGTTGGACGCCGTGGATTCGGCGTTGGACGCAAATCGTGGATTCGAGGTGCGTTGCGGAGCGAGCGAAGAAGATCAACTCGGAGCGTATGTAAAAAGGATGAGTCGTCTGTGAGTGCGTTATATCACCTTTGTACGTGTTATAATCTTAGTTGATTTCACCGTGTTATCGGTCCCGTGGTTTTTTACTCATGTGATGGAGTTTTCCACGTAAAAATCTTGCGTGTTATTTTTCATTTCCGCATTGGGTTTTATTACGCAAAGATTTTTGAGTGTTTATCGTTTACACCTATTCACCCCCCTCTAGGTGTTTTTTTCCCCTATTTAGATCCATATTAGAGTTAACCCAACACTAGCATGCTATACAAAATACATTTACAACATGCAAGTTCCTACACAGATAGAATTAATGCACAGTCCATAGATCTTGGAGACGAGGCAACCCACCTGAAGAGCTGAACTGTCCAAGGTCCCATAGCTGAAAATACCACAAAGTCAATAACTCCAGATCCAACAGGTCCAGCAATACCCGCAAACCCTCCTGGGTACAACACAAGGTCCACAGTTACACTTTATTCCCAAAAATTAACCAAGTATACACAACCTGTAGAACAGTCCCAAAGATGTGATATTTTGACCTGCAGATAGGGCTTCGAAAAATCTAAAAAAAATACTGCTGCGATCGTCGCGTCGAGCCCTTCGAAACGGGTACCCACACGTCCAATTCCGAGCCCCGTAGGTTGAGTTACAAATTCCACAACACATGGTGCACAAAGTCTCACATCAACACAACTGTAATCCCATGCACATATAAAGGGAGAAAATATACCTCCGGGCAAGACTTGGAAAAAATCCCAGAAAAATACGGCGATAATCCTCGCGATGAGTAGATGCAAAAAGTGTATAGGCACACCCCGATCCGATGTCCGAACGCGGAGATAAAATTCCGGCGAGGTGCTGCTGTCAAGACAAAACCCCAGCGACAGAGAGGGTTAAAAACATACCAGGAACCCCTATAAAAGCTCAGATGCGAGGAAAGTGGACAATACCAAAAACATAGGTCTACCTCTCGTGGATCCAACACCGCAAAAATCGTCAAAAAATACTTTCGGGGTAGCTCTGTGGACCTCTCAGACCGAAGTGCGACGATAAGGGGCCTCCGATGAAAGAACATCGCTCTGCGTTACGATGCCGAAGTCGTCGACGCTGCGGCCTCCAAAAAAAATCTGGGCCTGCTCCACAAGTTGCAGGACAAGGAGATCAAAAAGTTCACAATAGGGCTCAAGAGGAGATGGGCTCGGGAAAAGTTTGAAAAGGCAGTGCAAAGGGCCTATTTATAGGCCTCAACCTGAAAAAATCCCAAAAAAAACGAAATTGGGCTTCCGGGCCCCAAATTCGGGCACCCGGTCGATTCGAGCTGCTACAGTGTTGGGACCGACCCAACACTGTGCGCGCCCGAATCGCCCAGGTGCTGCCACGTGGCCCGGCAAACAGGGAACAGCCGCGCGGGCCACCCAGATGCGGCCACGTGGCCTCCACCCGGTCAAAGGGGTGGTTGGCGCCCGCCAATGCGCGGGCGCCACGTGTCCCTGCGACAGTGCCCACGTGCGGCACTGTCGCGCCGCCTGGCTTCCTGACGCGCACGCGCCCCGAGGCGGGGTCCCACGCCTCCGTGCGCCGTGCCTGGTGAGCCCGCAAATCACGTACCGACACGTGTCCCCTACACCCGGTCCACGCACCCTACTTCGGGATTCCGTGGACCGCGCCGCATGCACCGACCAACCAGGGGCTGCCACGCGTCCCCCACCCTGGTCCATGCAACGCCGCGCCCGCTCAGTAGACCGCGCACCTTGACCCCGCCAATCAGGCGGCGCCACGTGTCCCTACGCCGGGTCTGTGCACCCAGCCGCGACGCTCTGTGGACCGAGCGCTGAAAACTGGCCAATGACAGGCCGCCACGTGGCATGCCGGCGGTCCACGGCCCCTCCCATGCACCGAAATCCACTGAAAACTTCCGGGAGTCCCTTTTTGGGCCTCCGGACTCAGAATAAAACAAGAAAATAGCTGTTTTCAAGCGTTTTTCCCCGCTGAATCCAAATCCAACCTCTGTTTGGCCAAAAACCTTTTCAAAATTTCGGCAAATGCAGCCGAAGGCCAAAACAGCTAAAGATACCTCACAGGGTCCATCTGTGGCATCCCTTTGTTGCACTATGGGCCAGACACACCAACACTAGGTGTTCTACACATTGGATTCACCAGAAAAATTGCATGGGATTCTGAACCACTACATCCTCCCCCACTAAAAGAAAGTTTCATCCCCGATACAAGGAAAACAAAATAGGCGTACCTCAACCGGAAGTCTCGAACAGAAAGGGATAGGTATCTCTCATCACCGTCTCTAGCTCCCAAGTAGCCTCACGCTCCTCGTGATTGCTCCACAAGATCTTCACATACGGAATGGCCCGGTTGCGCAATTCCCTCACCTCACGAGCAAGAATTCGCAACGGGCGCTCCTCATATCCAAGATCCTTGCCGACCTCCAAGGAAGTGAAGTCAATCACGTGCGAAGGGTCGAAAACATACTCCTCAGAGCCGAGACGTGGAAAACATCATGAATTCCGGCCAGGCGTGGAGGAAGGGCAACTCTGTAAGCCACAGAGCCTACTCTCTCAAGTACCTCGAAGGGTCCAATAAAGCGGGGGCTGAGCTTCCCATGAACTCCAAATCTCCGGACCCCTTTCGAAGGCGAGACCTTCAAAAAGACATGATCACCAATCTGAAACTCTACGTCTCGCCGTCGAGTATCAGCGTAGCTCCTCTGACGACTCTGGGCTACCTCAAGATGTCGGCGAACTAATCTGACTTTCTCCTCTGCCTCCAGCAGTAAATCAGGTCCCAAAGTCCTCCTCTCACCCACGTCACTCCAATACAAGGGCGACCGACACTTGCGTCCATACAACACCTCAAACGGAGCCATCTGAATGCTCGCCTGATAGCTGTTGTTGTACGCAAACTCAACCAATGCTAAGTGCCGGTACCACCCTCCTCCAAAATCCATAACGCACGCTCTCAACATGTCCTCGAGGGTCTGTATGGTGCGCTCGGACTGTCCATCAGTCTGTGGGTGGAATGCTGTGCTAAACCGGAGCTGGGTCCCCAAGGCTGACTATAGGCTCCCCCAAAAATGCGATACAAACCTCGGGTCCGTATCTGATACAATTGAGGCGGGTACACCGTGTAGCCTCACCACCTCATCCAAATACAACTGTGCAAGACGCTCCAACGGCCAAGTCATCTGTACAGGCAAGAAGTGTGCAGACTTGGTGAGTCTATCTACGATAACCCAAATCGCGTCGGCTCCACTCTACGCCCTCGGCAGTCCTGTGACGAAATCCATAGTGATGTGGTCCCACTTCCACTCGTGAATTGGAAGACTCTGCAACTTGCCAGCAGGAACCCGGTGCTCTGCCTTCACTTGCTGGCAAGTTAAACAGTGAGCCACAAATCTTCCAATATCCTGCTACATTCCGGACCACCAAAAGTGTTCCTTGAGGTCCTTATACATCTTAGTACCACCAGGATGAATGGTATATGGTGTATAATGTGCCTCTCTCAAAATCTGGTCTCTGATCTCAGGATCCGTAGGCACACACACTCGGTCCCTGTACCGCAGTACTCTCGAGCTATCCACTGCAAAATCCCCTATCTGATCTACCTGAATATGTGATCTGATCCTCGTCAAGTGGGGGTCCTAACTCTGTGTCTCCTTAATCCTGTCCAACAGAGTGGGCTGCAAGACCATAGACATGAGTCTAGCAGAGACCCCAGGGGATACCACCTCAATCTGTAACCGCCTCAACTGCTCCACTAGCGGTGCCTGCTGCGTGATCAACATGCTCAGGCTCTACACTGACCTCCTAATCAAAGCATCTGCTACCACATTGGCCTTGCCGTGATGATAAAGGATGCTCACCTCATAATCCTGTAGTAACTCCAACCACCGGCGTTGCCTCAAATTCAGCTCCTTTTGAGTAAACAAGTACTTCAAACTCTTATGATCAGTGTAAATCTCACAGTGTTCTCCGTAGAGGTAATGCCGCCACAACTTCAAAGCTGTAGGTTTTTATCGGATCCACAAGGATCTAAATAGGTACTATCAAACAACTAGAGGGGGGGTGAATAGGTGTAATACTTAAAAACTCAATCTCAGTGCAAAATAAAAACCAATGCGGAAAATAAAAACAGCACACCGAGATTTACGTGGAAACTCCAATCCAGGAGAAAAACCACGGGACCAACACGCAATAACAATCCACTAAGAATAGAAGAATAACAAGGTGATTACCGACTCCACGGACTCAACCCCTCCTTCAGCTTCTTCGGACCTTGCGCTGACCGGTTGGATATCCGCGCAATAACAATCCCTAAGAAAAGAAGAATAACAAGGTGATTACCGTCTCCACGGATTTAACCCTTCCTTCAATTTCTTGGACCTCACGCTCCACCGATTTTGCTCGTCCACTGCACATGTTCGAATCCACGAACGCAACTCGAATCCATGAGCACACGTTTCGAATCCACGAAACGCCTTTAGCACACCGAATCCACGATGCCACGTCGAATCCACGACGCAAACTCAGTCGATAAGAATATTGACTTCGATGGTGATCCTTTGCTTAGATTATCAATGAGGAACCGTAGAAGAAATCTCTAAGCAAAGATTAGATCAATTCGACAAAAGATATGTTCTTCAAAGAACCATCGAATTGACCTAAAAGAGGCTATAAAGAAGATCGATAAAAACCTAGCCTCTAGGGTTGCTCTCAAGTGTTTTAGAAATTGATCGGCCGTAGCTCCCACGTTTTTGAGAAATCCTAAATGTCTATTTATAGGTTAGAAACCTTTGGAAAGAGATAAGAATCAAAAACATACCTTATCTGGAAATTTTCAGGACGGCGATCCGGATCAGATTTATTGCGATCCGGATCGTCGTAACGAGATTGACGATTCCAGAAAACCAAGGGTTCGGGATCCGGATTGCAAGGCCCGATCCGGATCGTTCATACAAATCAGAAAACTTAACATTCGGGATCCGGATCGGAAATTGCATGGATCCGGATCGAAGTCTTGTATGAAGCAACAACCTTCGGGATCCGGATCGTTGGCTCTGATCCGGATCCTGAACAAGTCCGAACACCAGTTTTTGATTATTATGCAATTAAAAGTTCATCCAAGTGTTTCTACACTATAAGAAAGTATTCGGATCACCACAAATATTTAGTTAAACATACCTGATCCTCTTGAATACTTTCTTCTTGAGATTGATGTAACTGATCCACAATTCTTCAACTTCAATCTTCAAGATTCAAGACATTGAGTGCCAACTTGAGCTCTTGTTGAATCTTTTCTAAGTCTTTGGTTGCTGATTGACAATTTGATCCCTTTAAGACTCCGACTCAACTCACTGACTTGACTCACGAAATATGCCAACACCAAAATGCCGTAACAATCTCCCCCTTTGGCAATTTCGTGACAAAACCCAAAAATACATAAAAGCGCTCAAGTCACTCATCTTAAACCAAAAAATTGAAATTCAATGTCATCACCAAAACATTGATTTTCTTTGCGTGAAAGATCCAATAAATACAAAATTACATTTGAACCAAACAGTCCTAGAACATACTCTATGACTTAGGACTTGGAGTCTTAAAGTGATGTAATTCCTGCAAAACAAAACTCCAAACAAAATCAAACGTTAGTTGTTAGAAATTAAAATCCTACATTTGATCCGTCTTCCTTTTGGTTCTTTTGTTTTTCGGCTCTTTCAATTTTTCTTTGTCTCCCCCTATCTTGAGCATCTCTAACATGTTCTCCATGTTCTTGAGCATCTATGTTCTCCCCCTTTGTGGTACGATCATCATTTTCCGTTCTCCCCCATTTTTCAATTTTCGATTCGTTTGTCCTCTCTTGATGATCTCATCTCCGTCATTTCTCCTCCCCCTTTTTGTCACAAATTGTCAAACAGTGAACATACTAGACAAAAGGAAATCACTAACAATATTAGTTCATAGAGAAAAAGAGATAAAAGCTCAGTTCTGGTATATAACAAAAATGCAGATTCCGTACCTGTACCAGAAAGCAAAAATCAAATAATTTCTTAAAACAAATCCAGATTTTAGAATCTTTTCAAATACCGATTTGTATTCCATCAAGAAATCAATTTAAGTGCTTTAAACAGTGAATTCACACAGATGTCATTCAATCCAATTAATTTCACAAAATTAAAAAGATTTACTCCAAAATCATGAAAAATAAAGGTAAAACATTATAAACCGTTTTTCATGTTATATTCATCAAACACAAGTCATCAAAAATAATCTTGAGATCCAAAGTCTATCAAGATGTAACGGATTTACAAAGATGACATACGGAGATTTCCAAACGACATCAATCTTGAATTCTACCCTTTCAAATTGAGATAATCACTAAAATTCCTAAGGGTGGCTCTTTGAGCATCTTTCAACTATCCCACCTTATACCAACCAGGAGATTGTTCAAAATATAAGAGTTTTGCATATAAATCTCCAAATGCTTCAACTAAAGATTTTCTCATAAAATACTATCAAGCATCCATAACATGTGGTAGCTTCACACACAAACCGGACGACCGGGGTGGCAGCTCTTTCCAACATGTGGTGGTAGTTTTCACACTCCTTTCGGATGTAACTCTTTCCACATCTTTTGCAAATTATTTCAATACCCTTGTAAGAATGCAATCTCTTACGTGAAAGAATTATATCCCAAATTTTAGTCTATCGGTTGTCTCACGTTTATTACAATGAATTCACACAACCGAGATAGATTAAGCATCTAAAGATCACACATGATTTCTAAAATTTGATGCTTATAATATCAAAAACTCCTATAATGAAGTATCTTCAAGATTATGATTATGGAGTAAAGTTGATAATCCATATAAAATTAATTTGGAGTGAATAACGTGAAGCCCTTTTTATTCAATGCACTTGTTCAGTAAAAACCCTTTTGTTCAAAAACAAAGTATAAAAACGAAGAGCATTGAAAAACATGTAATGCAAAGATTAAGAAAGATATGAAGGGAAAACCAATCAAAACATTACATACAGTCATTAGCTATTTAGAACTTAAGACAAGGAAAGATATCACCTTTCCGAATCCAAAATCGCTGGATTTTTGGTTGTCTTGATTCGTTGTGGCCGAGGGTTGTCCGCTTTGACTGTTGGTCCACCTTAGGTCTTTGCCTCGCAATGATCCACTTGTATGATTGATGTTGTGGCTCGGACCTTTGGTGGGTTGAGTGAACTCCTTTGACTTGATGTGTCTTTTGATTCCGTTGAGTTCGCTCCGTAGATGAAGTTGCCGAAGAATTCTTCTTTCTCTTTTTCGGGCAATCCTTCACCAAATGTCCTTCAAGTCCACATAGGTGACAAGTTCTTCCTTTCAATTTAGTTGTGGAACTTGAAGCCTTCACAGTTTGGTTCTTTTTAAATCCCAAACCAACCTTGCTTGATTGACCTAATCCGGACATACAATCAAGTTTCTTGGAACCAGTTGAAAGCCTTTGTATGTCGGATTTAAGTTCATGAACTTGCTTGGTCAAAGCTTGGTTGGTGACATGAATCTCCTCAAACTGTTTTTCTAGAAAACCAACCTTGTCCGTATATGATTTAGCGTTTGTCTCCGATTGGTTTAGCTTTTCTTGGAGGATTTTATTGTTATTCAATAAACGTCCTTGTTCCTCCTCGAGATCATGAAGTTTTATCTTTAAAGCCATGATTCTCGTCTTGATTCTCAAGTCGTTGCTTCCTCAACTTCTTGATATGCTTGGCCA
Organism: Tillandsia leiboldiana; assembly: GCA_029204045.2. Lineage (NCBI taxonomy): Eukaryota > Viridiplantae > Streptophyta > Magnoliopsida > Poales > Bromeliaceae > Tillandsia > Tillandsia leiboldiana. The sequence goes on from CM055071.1 coordinate 24,924,716, forward strand.
TCTTCTTAGATTCCGCAAGAAGTTGTTGATATGCCTCAACGAGTTCTTCCTCGTCCGACTCCCCCTCACTTGATGACTCTCCGCCGATTGTTGATGTTTCATACAAAATCAAAGGAGTAGAGTCAGTGACTAAAGATGATAAACAATTATTAGAAGAGGGAAAATGAGAGGCATGAGAAGCAACGATTTTCCTTTTTCCTCTTTACTTGAGGTTGATTCATAGAAGTAGAATCGTCCCAAGTTTCTCGCTTGCAAAGCCTTCTTTTTATATGATTTCTTAGAAGGACAATCCATTGAAAAATGGCCGTAGCCTTTGCATCGATAGCATTGGATTTCCCCTTCGAAATCATCTTTTTCTTTTTCTTTAGAAGGTTTTGCAAAGCTTTTGAGTTTAGAGGATTTAGAACCCGATGATCCTTTAGAAGATTTCGTGGATGAAGATCCATCGGTTCGATTCTTCCCAAACTTCCGACGAAATTTCTTTACGATCCGCGCCAATTGTTCTTCAAAATCGGCAAAAGAGATTTCATCGTCGGAACTTGATTCGCTATCTTCTTCCTTTGTTGATTGAATGCAATACCTGTAAGCTTAGAAGAAGACTTGGAAGAAACTTGATTAGTAGGAAAAGTCATTTCATAAGTTGCAAAGCACTACTAATTCCCTATACTCATCTCATCCGGATGGACTAACGGTTTCAATGGCGGTAACCTTTACCCTAAACCGTTCCGGAAGAGTCCGAAGTATCTTTCTTACAATTTTCGACTCCGGGATCTTTTCTCCTAAATTAGCACATGTATTTATCACATCCTAAAGTCTGGTGTAATAATCTGTAAACAATTCATGCTCTTCCATATGAATAGAGTCAAATTGACTTGTAAGCATCTTGAGCTTTTGAATTTTATAAGATTAGTACCCTCATGTGTAATTTTGAGAATATCCCAAATTTCCTTCGCGGTTTCACACGCGGAAATTCTTGTGAACTCAGTCGAGGAAAGAGAGTTAAAAGAGCGTCCATACCTTTCCCATTGTAAGAAGATCTTTCAAATTTCTCTTTGGACCATCTAGAGCGAGGTTTTGGGGTAGTAGAATTTCCTACTTCCTCAACAGGATGCACCCAACCGTGTTCCACGGTTTTGCCATACCCGCTCATCAATTGCGATGAGAAAAGCTCTCATCCGCACTTTCCAATAAGCATAATTAGTCCCATCAAAAAGAGGAGGTCTATAAATATTACCACTTTCACCCATCATGATAGATAAACCTAAAACCCGCTCTGATACCAATTGTAGAGTTATTAATCCCAAAGGATCTAAATAGGTACTATCAAACAACTAGAGGGGGGTGGTGAATAGGTGTAATACTTAAAAACTCAATCTCAGTGCAAAATAAAAACCAATGCGGAAAATAAAAACAGCACACCGAGATTTACGTGGAAACTCCAATCCAGGAGAAAAACTACGGGACCAACACGCAATAACAATCCACTAAGAATAGAAGAATAACAAGGTGATTACCGACTCCACGGACTCAACCCCTCCTTCAGCTTCTTCGGACCTTGCGCTGACCGGTTGGATATCCGCGCAATAACAATCCCTAAGAAAAGAAGAATAACAAGGTGATTACCGTCTCCACGGATTTAACCCCTCCTTCAATTTCTTGGACCTCACGCTCCACCGATTTTGCTCGTCCACTGCACACGTTCGAATCCACGAACGCAACTCGAATCACGAGCACACGTTTCGAATCCACGAAACGCCTTTAGCACACCGAATCCACGATGCCACGTCGAATCCACGACGCAAACTCAGTCGATGAGAATATGACTTCGATGGTGATCCTTTGCTTAGATTATCAATGAGGAACCTGTAGAAGAAATCTCTAAGCAAAGATTAGATCAATTCGACAAAAGATATGTTCTTCAAAGAACCATCGAATTGACCTAAAGAGGCTATAAAGACGATCGATAAAAACCTAGCCTCTAGGGTTGCTCTCAGTGTTTTAGAAATTGATCGGCCGTAGCTCCCACGTTATTGAGAAACCCTAAGTGTCTATTTATAGTTTAGAAACCCTTGGAAAGAGATAAGAATCAAAAACATCCCTTATCTGGAAATTTTCAGGACGGCGATCCGGATCGGATTACTGCGATCCGGATCGTCGTAACGAGATTGACGATTCCAGAAATACCATGGTTCGGGATCCGGATCGCATTGCCCGATCCGGATCGTTCATACAAATCAGAAAACTTAACATTCGGGATCCGGATCAAAGTCTTGTATGAAGCAACAACCTTCGGGATCCGGATCGTTGGCTCTGATCCGGATCCTGAACAGTCCCAACACCAGTTTTTGATTATTATGCAATTAAAAGTTCATCCAAGTGTTTCTACACTATAAGAAAGTATTCGGATCACCACAATTATTTAGTTAAACATACCTGATCCTCTTGAATACTTTCTTCTTGAGATTGATGTAACTGATCCACAATTCTTCAACTTCAATCTTCAAGACTCAAGACACTGAGTGTCAACTTGAGCTCTTGTTGAATCTTCTCTAAGTCTTTGAATGCTGATTGACAATTTGATCCCATTTAAGACTCCGACTCAACTCACTGACTTGACTCACGAAATATGCCAACACCAAAATGCCGTAACAATCTCCCCCTTTGGCAATTTCGTGACCGGAGGCAAAGACCTAAGGTGGATCAACAGTCAAAGCCACATCACTCAATCCTACAAGTGGATCACTGCGAGGCAAAGACCTAAGGTGGATCAACAGTCAAAGCGGACAACCCCCCGGCCACAACGAATCAGACAACCCCAAAATCCAGCGATTTTGGATTCGGAAAGGTGATATCTTTCCTTGTCTTAAGTTCTAAATAGCTTATGACTGTATGTAATGCTTTGATTGGTTTTCCCTTCATATCTTTCTTAATCTTTGCATACATGTTTTTTCAATGCTCTTCGTTTTTTATGTTTTGTTTTTTTTTTTAAACAAAAGGATTTCAACGAACACGTGCATTGAATAAAAAGGGTTTTCACGTTATTCACTCCAAATTAATTTATTTGGATTATCAACTTTACTCCTTAATCATAATCTTGAAGATACTCATTATTAGGAGTTTTTGATATTATAAGCATCAAATTTTAGAAATCATGTGTGATCTTTAGATGCTTAATCTATCTCGGTTGTGTGAATCATTGTGATAAACGTGAGACAACCGATAGACTAAAATTTGGGATATAATTCTTTCACGTAAGAGATTGCATTCTTACAAGGGTATTGAATAATTTGCAAAAGAATGTGGAAAGAGTTACATCCGAAAGGAGTGTGAAAACTACCACCACATGTTGGAAAGAGCTGCCACCCCGGTCGTCCGGTTTGTGTGTGAAGCTACCACATGTTATGAATGCTTGATAGTATTTTATGAGGACAATCTTTAGTTGAAGCATTTGGAGATTATATGCACAAACTCTTATATTTTGAACAATCTCTGGTTGGTATAAGGTGGGATAGTGAAAGATGCTCAAGAAGCCACCCTTAGGTATTTTAGTGCTTATCTCAAATTTGAAAGGGTAGAAATCAAATTGATGTCATTTGGAAATCTCTGTAAGTCATCTTTTGTACATCCGGTACATCTTGATAGACTTTGGAATCTCAAGATTATTTTTGATGACTTGTGTTTGATGAATATAACATGAAAAACGGTTTATAATGTTTTACCTTTATTTTTCATGATTTTGGAGTAAATCTTTTTAATTTTTGTGAAATAATTGGATTGAATGACATCTTTGTGAATCATGTTTTTTCAAAGCACTTAAATGAATTTCTTGATGGTATACAAATCGGTATTTGAAAAGATTCTAAAATTTGGATTTTGTTTCAAGGAATTATCTGTTTTTTGCCTTCTGGTACCGGTACGCAATCTGCATTTTTGTTATATACCGGAACTGAGCTTTATCTCTCTTTCTCCTTTGAACTGATGTTGTTAGTGATTTCCTTTTGTCTAGTATGTTCACTGTTTGACAATTTGTGACAAAAAAGGGGGAGAGGAGAAATGACGGAGATGAGATCATCAAGAGAGGACAAACGAAACGAAAATGGAAAAATGGGGGAGAACGGAAACTGATGATCGTATATGACAAAGGGGGAGAACAGAGATGCTCAACGATAGGGGGAGACAAGAAAAAATTGAACAGAGCAGAAAAAACAAAAGAACCAAAGGAGACGGATCAAATGTAGGATTGTAATTTCTACGACTCTAACGTCTTGATTTTGTTTGGAGTTTTGTTTTGCCAGGAATTACATCACTTTAAGACTCCCAGTCCTAAGTCATAGAGTAGTTCTAGGACTGTTTGGTTCAAATGTAATTTTGTATTTATTGGATCTTTCACGCAAAGAAATCAATGTTTTGGTGATGACATTGAATTTCGATTTTTTGGTTTAAGATGAGTGACTTGAGGCTTTTTATGTATTTTTGGGTTTTGTCACGAAATTGCCAAGGGGGAGATTGTACGGCATTTTGGTGTTGGCATATTTCGTGAGTCAAGTCAGTGAGTTGAGTCGGAGTCTTAAAGGGATCAAATGTCAAATCAGCATTCAAATAGGACTAGAGAAGATTCACCAAGAGCTCAAGTTGACACTCAGTGTCTTGAGTCTGAAGATTGAAGTTGAAGAATTGTGGATCAGTTACATCAATCTCAAGAAGAAAGTATTCAAGAGGATCAGTATGTTTAACTAAATAATTGTGGTGATCCGAATACTTTCTTATAGTGTAGAAACACTTGGATTGAACTTTAATTGCATAATAATCAAAAACTGGTGCTTCGGACTTGTTCAGGATCCGGCTCCGAGCCAACGATCCGGATCCCGAAGGTTGGTGCTTCTTAAAAGAATTTGATCCGGATCCGAATGTTAAGTTTTCTGATTTGTATGAACGATCCGGATCGGGCAATGCGATCCGGATCCCGAACCATGGTTTTCTGGAATCGTCAATCTCGTTACGACGATCCGGATCGCAGTAAATCCGATCGGATCGCCGTCCTGAAAATTTTCCAGATAAGGTATTTTTGATTCTTATCTCTTTCCAAGGGTTTCTAAACTATAAATAGACATTAGGGTTTCTCAAAACGTGGGGAGCTACGGCCGATCTTTTTATAAAACACTTGAGAGCAACCCTAGAGGCTAGGTTTTTATCGATCTTCTTTATAGCCTCTTTTAGGTCAATTCGATGGTTCTTCAAGAACATATCTTTTGTCGAATTGATCTAATCTTTGCTTAGAGATTTCTTCTACGGTTCCTCAATGAGAATCTAAGCAAAGGATCACCATCGAAGTCAATATTCTTATCGACTGAGTTTGCGTCGTGGATTCGACGTGGCATCGTGGATTCGGTGTGCTAAAGGCGTTTCGTGGATTCGAAACGTGTGCTCGTGGATTCGAGTGGCGTTCGTGGATTCGAATGTGGCAGTGGGCGTGCAAAATCGGTGGAGCGTGAGGTCCAAGAAATGAAGGAGGGGTTAAATCCGTGTAGACGGTATGCACCTTGTTATTCTTCTTTTCTAGGGATTGTTATTGCGTGGATACAACGGTCAGCGCAAGGTCCGAAGAAGCTGAAGGAGGGTTTGAGTCCGTGGAGTCGGTATCACCTTGTTATTCTTCTATTCTTAGTGGATTGTTATTGCGTGTTGGTCCCGTGGTTTTTCTCCTGGATTGGAGTTTCCACGTAAATCTCGGTGTGCTTTTTTTATTTTCCGCATTGGTTTTTATTTTGCACTGAGATTTGAGTTTTTAAGTATTACACCTATTCACCCCCCCTCTAGTTGTTTGATAGTACCTATTTAGATCCTTTTGGGATTAATAACTCTACACACAACAGAGTGGAGATAGTCTAGGAATGTAAAAAACCAATTTGCTGTCCAAGGGTTGCAATTATAGCCTCAAAATC
>CM055071.1:24930757-24973695 GCA_029204045.2 Tillandsia leiboldiana
CCATTTTGGGCCTCCGGACTCAGAATAATTAAAAACAAGAAAATAGCTGGTTTCAAGCGTTTTTCCCCGCTGAATCCAAATCCAACCTCTGTTTGGCCAAAAACCTTTTCAAAATTTCGGCAAATGCAGCCGAAGGCCCAAAACAGCTAAAGATACCTCACAGGGTCCAATGTGGCATCCCTTTGTTGCACTATGGGCCAGACACACCAACACTAGGTGTTCTACACATTGGATTCACCAGAAAAATTGCATGGGATTCTGAACCACTAATCCTCCCCCACTAAAAAGAAAGTTTCATCCCGATACAAGGAAACAAAATAGGGTACCTCAACCGGAAGTCTCGAACAAAGGGATAGGTATCTCTCATCACCGTCTCTAGCTCCAAGAGCCTCACGCTCTCGTGATTGCTCCACAAGATCTTCACATACGGAATGGCCGGTTGCGCAATTCCCCACCTCACGAGCAAGAATTCGCAACGGGCGCTCCTCATATCCAAGATCCTTGCGAACTCCAAGAAGTAGTGAAGTCAATCACGTGCGAAGGGTCGAAAACATACTCTCAGAGCCGAGACGTGGAAAACATCATGAATTCGCCAGGCGTGGAGGAAGGGAAACTCTGTAAGCACAGAGCCTACTCTCAAGTACCTCGAAGGGTCCAATAAAGCGGGGGCTGAGCTTCCCATGACTCCAAATCTCCGGACCCCTTCGAAGGCGAGACCTTCAAAAAGACATGATCACAATCTGAAACTCTACGTCTCGCCGTCGAGTATCAGCGTAGCTCCTCTGACGACTCTGGGCTACCTCAAGATGTCGGCGAACTAATCTGACTTTCTCCTCTGCCTCCAGCAGTAAATCAGGTCCCAAAGTCCTCCTCTCACCCACGTCACTCCAATACAAGGGCGACCGACACTTGCGTCCATACAAAACACCTCAAACGGAGCATCTGAATGCTCGCCTGATAGCTGTTGTTGTACGCAAAACTCAACCAATGCTAAGTGCCGGTACCACCCTCCTCCAAAATCCATAACGCACGCTCTCAACATGTCCTCGAGGGTCTGTATGGTGCGCTCGGACTGTCCATCAGTCTGTGGGTGGAATGCTGTGCTAAACCGGAGCTGGGTCCCCAGGCTGACTATAGGCTCCCCCAAAAATGCGATACAAACTCGGGTCCGTATCTGATACAATTGAGGCGGGTACACCGTGTAGCCTCACCACCTCATCCAAATACAACTGTGGCAAGACGCTCCAACGGCCAAGTCATCTGTACAGGCAAGAAGTGTGCAGACTTGGTGAGTCTATCTACGATAACCCAAATCGCGTCGGCTCCACTCTACGCCATCGGCAGTCCTGTGACGAAATCCCATAGTGATGTGGTCCCACTTCCACTCGTGAATTGGAAGACTCTGCAACTTGCCAGCAGGAACCCGGTGCTCTGCCTTCACTTGCTGGCAAGTTAAACAGTGAGCCACAAATCTTCCAATATCCTGCTACATTCCGGACCACCAAAAGTGTTCCTGAGGTCCTTATACATCTTAGTACCACCAGGATGAATGGTATATGGTGTATAATGTGCCTCTCTCAAAATCTGGTCTCTGATCTCAGGATCCGTAGGCACACACACTCGGTCCCTGTACCGCAGTACTCTCGAGCTATCCACTGCAAAATCCCCTTCGATCTACCTGAATATGTGATCTGATCCTCGTCAAGTGGGGGTCCTAACTCTGTGTCTCCTTAATCCTGTCCAACAGAGTGGGCTGCAAGGACCATAGACATGAGTCTAGCAGAGACCCCAGGGGATACCACCTCAATCTGTAACCGCCTCAACTGCTCCACTAGCGGTGCCTGCTGCGTGATCAACATGCTCAGGCTCTACACTGACCTCCTAATCAAAGCATCTGCTACCACATTGGCCTTGCCGTGATGATAAAGGATGCTCACCTCATAATCTGTAGTAACTCCAACCACCGGCGTTGCCTCAAATTCAGCTCCTTTTGAGTAAACAAGTACTTCAAATCTTATGATCAGTGTAAATCTCACAGTGTTCTCCGTAGAGGTAATGCCGCCACAACTTCAAAGCTGTAGGTTTTTATAGGATCCACAAGGATCTAAATAGGTACTATCAAACAACTAGAGGGGGGGTGAATCGGTGTAATACTTAAAAAACTCAATCTCAGTGCCAAAATAAAAACCAATGCGGAAAATAAAACAGCCACCCGAGATTTACGTGGAACCTCCAATCCAGGAGGAAAAACCACGGGACCAACACGCAATAACAATCCACTAAGAATAGAAGAATAACAGGTGATTACCGACTCCACGGACCTCAACCCCTCCTTCAGCTTCTTCGGACCTTGCGCTGACCGGTTGGATATCCGCGCAATAACAATCCCTAAGAAAAGAAGAATAACAACGGTGATTACCGTCTCCACGGATTTTAACCCTTCCTTCAATTTCTTGGACCTCACGCTCCACCGATTTTGCTCGTCCACTGCACATGTTCGAATCCACGAACGCAACTCGAATCCATGAGCACACGTTTCGAATCCACGAAACGCCTTTAGCACACCGCATCCACGATGCCACGTCGAATCCAGACGCAAACTCAGTCGATAAGATATTGACTTCGATGGTGACTCCTTTGCTTAGATTATCAATGAGGAACCGTAGAAGAAATCTCTAAGCAAAGATTAGATCAATTCGACACAAAGATATGTTCTTCAAAGAAACCATCGAATTGACCTAAAAGAGGCTATAAAGAAGATCGATTAAAAACCTAGCCTCTAGGGTTGCTCTCAAGTGTTTTTAGAAATTGATCGGCCGTAGCTCCCACGTTTTGAGAAATCCTAAATGTCTATTTATAGGTTAGAAACCTTTGGAAAGAGATAAGAATCAAAAACATACCTTATCTGGAAATTTTGCAGGACGGCGATCCGGATCCGATTTATTGCGATCCGGATCGTCGTAACGAGATTGACGATTCCAGAAAACCAAGGGTTCGGGATCCGGATTGCAAGGCCCGATCCGGATCGTTCATACAAATCAGAAAACTTAACCTTCGGGATCCGGATCGGAAATTGCATGGATCCGGATCGAAGTTCTTGTATGAAGCAACAACCTTCGGGATCCGGATCGTTGGCTCTGATCCGGATCCTGAACAAGTCCGAACACCAGTTTTTGATTATTATGCCAATTCAAAGTTCATCCAAGTGTTTCTACACTATAAGAAAGTATTCGGATCACCACAAATAATTTAGTTAAACATACCTGATCCTCTTGAATACTTTCTTCTTGAGATTGATGTAACTGATCACACCATTCTTCAACTTCAATCTTCAAGATTCAAGACATTGAGTGCCAACTTGAGCTCTTGTTGAATCTTTTCTAAGTCTTTGGTTGCTGATTGACAATTTGATCCCTTTAAGACTCCGACTCAACTCACTGACTTGACTCACGAAATATGCCAACACCAAAATGCCGTAACAATCTCCCCCCTTTGGCAATTTCGTGACAAAACCCAAAAATACATAAAAGCGCTCAAGTCACTCATCTTAAACCAAAAAATTGAAATTCAATGTCATCACCAAAACATTGATGTTCTTTGCGTGAAAGATCCACTAAATACAAAATTACATTTGAACCAAACAGTCCTAGAACATACTCTATGACTTAGGACTTGGAGTCTTAAAGTGATGTATATTCCTGCAAAACAAAACTCCAAACAAATCAAACGTTAGTTGTTAGAAATTAAAATCCTACATTTGATCCGTCTTCCTTTTGGTTCTTTTGTTTTTCGGCTCTTTCAATTTTTCTTTGTCTCCCCCTATCTTGAGCATCTCTAACATGTTTCTCCATGTTCTTGAGCATCTATGTGCTCCCCCTTTGTTGGTACGATCATCATTTTCCGTTCTCCCCCATTTTTCAATTTTCGATTCGTTTGTCCTCTCTTGATGATCTCATCTCCGTCATTTCTCCTCCCCCTTTTTGTCACAAATTGTCAAACAGTGAACATACTAGACAAAAGGAAATCACTAACAATATTAGTTCATAGAGAAAAAGAGATAAAAGCTCAGTTCTGGTATATAACAAAAATGCAGATTCCGTACCTGTACCAGAAAGCAAAAATCAAATAATTTCTTAAAACAAATCCAGATTTTAGAATCTTTTCAAATACCGATTTGTATTCCATCAAGAAATCAATTTAAGTGCTTTAAACAGTGAATTCACACAGATGTCATTCAATCCAATTAATTTCACAAAATTAAAAAGATTTACTCCAAAATCATGAAAAATAAAGGTAAAACATTATAAACCGTTTTTCATGTTATATTCATCAAACACAAGTCATCAAAAATAATCTTGAGATCCAAAGTCTATCAAGATGTAACGGATTACAAAGATGACATACGGAGATTTCCAAACGACATCAATCTTGAATTCTACCCTTTCAAATTGAGATAATCACTAAAATTCCTAAGGGTGGCTCTTTGAGCATCTTTCAACTATCCCACCTTATACCAACCAGGAGATTGTTCAAAATATAAGAGTTTTGCATATAAATCTCCAAATGCTTCAACTAAAGATTTTCTCATAAAATACTATCAAGCATCCATAACATGTGGTAGCTTCACACACAAACCGGACGACCGGGGTGGCAGCTCTTTCCAACATGTGGTGGTAGTTTTCACACTCCTTTCGGATGTAACTCTTTCCACATCTTTTGCAAATTATTTCAATACCCTTGTAAGAATGCAATCTCTTACGTGAAAGAATTATATCCCAAATTTTAGTCTATCGGTTGTCTCACGTTTATTACAATGAATTCACACAACCGAGATAGATTAAGCATCTAAAGATCACACATGATTTCTAAAATTTGATGCTTATAATATCAAAAACTCCTATAATGAAGTATCTTCAAGATTATGATTATGGAGTAAAGTTGATAATCCATATAAAATTAATTTGGAGTGAATAAACGTGAAGCCCTTTTTATTCAATGCACTTGTTCAGTAAAAACCCTTTTGTTCAAAAACAAAGTATAAAAACGAAGAGCATTGAAAAACATGTAATGCAAAGATTAAGAAAGATATGAAGGGAAAACCAATCAAAACATTACATACAGTCATTAGCTATTTAGAACTTAAGACAAGGAAAGATATCACCTTTCCGAATCCAAAATCGCTGGATTTTTGGTTGTCTTGATTCGTTGTGGCCGAGGGTTGTCCGCTTTGACTGTTGGTCCACCTTAGGTCTTTGCCTCGCAATGATCCACTTGTATGATTGATGTTGTGGCTCGGACCTTTGGTGGGTTGAGTGAACTCCTTTGACTTGATGTGTCTTTTGATTCCGTTGAGTTCGCTCCGTAGATGAAGTTGCCGAAGAATTCTTCTTTCTCTTTTTCGGGCAATCCTTCACCAAATGTCCTTCAAGTCCACATAGGTGACAAGTTCTTCCTTTCAATTTAGTTGTGGAACTTGAAGCCTTCACAGTTTGGTTCTTTTTAAATCCCAAACCAACCTTGCTTGATTGACCTAATCCGGACATACAATCAAGTTTCTTGGAACCAGTTGAAAGCCTTTGTATGTCGGATTTAAGTTCATGAACTTGCTTGGTCAAAGCTTGGTTGGTGACATGAATCTCCTCAAACTGTTTTTCTAGAAAACCAACCTTGTCCGTATATGATTTAGCGTTTGTCTCCGATTGGTTTAGCTTTTCTTGGAGGATTTTATTGTTATTCAATAAACGTCCTTGTTCCTCCTCGAGATCATGAAGTTTTATCTTTAAAGCATGATTCTCGTCTTGATTCTCAAGTCGTTGCTTCCTCAACTTCTTGATATGCTTGGCCATCTTCTTAGATTCCGCAAGAAGTTGTTGATATGCCTCAACGAGTTCTTCCTCGTCCGACTCCCCCTCACTTGATGACTCTCCGCCGATTGTTGATGTTTCATACAAAATCAAAGGAGTAGAGTCAGTGACTAAAGATGATAAACAATTATTAGAAGAGGGAAAATGAGAGGCATGAGAAGCAACGATTTTTTCCTTTTTCCTCTTTACTTGAGGTTGATTCATTAGAAGTAGAATCGTCCCCAAGTTTTCGCTTGCAAAGCCTTCTTTTTATATGATTTCTTAGAAGGACAATCCATTGAAAAATGGCCGTAGCCTTTGCATCGATAGCATTGGATTTCCCCTTCGAAATCATCTTTTTCTTTTTCTTTAGAAGGTTTTGCAAAGCTTTTGAGTTTAGAGGATTTAGAACCCGATGATCCTTTAGAAGATTTCGTGGATGAAGATCCATCGGTTCGATTCTTCCAAAACTTCCGACGAAATTTCTTTACGATCCGCGCCAATTGTTCTTCAAAATCGGCAAAAGAGATTTCATCGTCGGAACTTGATTCGCTATCTTCTTCCTTTGTTGATTTGAATGCAATACCTGTAAGCTTAGAAGAAGACTTGGAAGAAACTTGATTAGTAGGAAAAGTCATTTCATAAGTTTGCAAAGCACCTACTAATTCCTCTATACTCATCTCATCCGGATGACTAACGGTTTCAATGGCGGTAACCTTTACCCTAAACCGTTCCGGAAGAGTCCGAAGTATCTTTCTTACAATTTTCGACTCCGGGATCTTTTCTCCTAAATTAGCACATGTATTTATCACATCCTAAAGTCTGGTGTAATAATCTGTAAACAATTCATGCTCTTCCATATGAATAGAGTCAAATTGACTTGTAAGCATCTTGAGCTTTTGAATTTTTATAAGATTAGTACCCTCATGTGTAATTTTGAGAATATCCCAAATTTCCTTCGCGGTTTCACACGCGGAAATTCTTGTGAACTCAGTCGAGGAAAGAGAGTTAAAAAGAGCGTCCATACCTTTCCCATTGTAAGAAGATCTTTCAAATTTCTCTTTGGACCATCTAGAGCGAGGTTTTGGGGTAGTAGAATTTCCTACTTCCTCAACAGGATGCACCCAACCGTGTTCCACGGTTTGCCATACCCGCTCATCAATTGCGATGAGAAAAGCTCTCATCCGCACTTTCCAATAAGCATAATTAGTCCCATCAAAAAGAGGAGGTCTATAAATATTACCACTTTCACCCATCATGATAGATAAACCTAAAACCCGCTCTGATACCAATTGTAGAGTTATTAATCCCAAAGGATCTAAATAGGTACTATCAAACAACTAGAGGGGGGGGTGAATAGGTGTAATACTTAAAAACTCAATCTCAGTGCAAAATAAAAACCAATGCGGAAAATAAAAACAGCACACCGAGATTTACGTGGAAACTCCAATCCAGGAGAAAAACTACGGGACCAACACGCAATAACAATCCACTAAGAATAGAAGAATAACAAGGTGATTACCGACTCCACGGACTCAACCCCTCCTTCAGCTTCTTCGGACCTTGCGCTGACCGGTTGGATATCCGCGCAATAACAATCCCTAAGAAAAGAAGAATAACAAGGTGATTACCGTCTCCACGGATTTAACCCCTCCTTCAATTTCTTGGACCTCACGCTCCACCGATTTTGCTCGTCCACTGCACACGTTCGAATCCACGAACGCAACTCGAATCCACGAGCACACGTTTCGAATCCACGAAACGCCTTTAGCACACCGAATCCACGATGCCACGTCGAATCCACGACGCAAACTCAGTCGATGAGAATATTGACTTCGATGGTGATCCTTTGCTTAGATTATCAATGAGGAACCGTAGAAGAAATCTCTAAGCAAAGATTAGATCAATTCGACAAAAGATATGTTCTTCAAAGAACCATCGAATTGACCTAAAAGAGGCTATAAAGAAGATCGATAAAAACCTAGCCTCTAGGGTTGCTCTCAAGTGTTTTAGAAATTGATCGGCCGTAGCTCCCACGTTATTGAGAAACCCTAAGTGTCTATTTATAGTTTAGAAACCCTTGGAAAGAGATAAGAATCAAAAACATACCTTATCTGGAAATTTTCAGGACGGCGATCCGGATCGGATTTACTGCGATCCGGATCGTCGTAACGAGATTGACGATTCCAGAAATACCATGGTTCGGGATCCGGATCGCATTGCCCGATCCGGATCGTTCATACAAATCAGAAAACTTAACATTCGGGATCCGGATCAAAGTCTTGTATGAAGCAACAACCTTCGGGATCCGGATCGTTGGCTCTGATCCGGATCCTGAACAAGTCCCAACACCAGTTTTTGATTATTATGCAATTAAAAGTTCATCCAAGTGTTTCTACACTATAAGAAAGTATTCGGATCACCACAATTATTTAGTTAAACATACCTGATCCTCTTGAATACTTTCTTCTTGAGATTGATGTAACTGATCCACAATTCTTCAACTTCAATCTTCAAGACTCAAGACACTGAGTGTCAACTTGAGCTCTTGTTGAATCTTCTCTAAGTCTTTGAATGCTGATTGACAATTTGATCCCTTTAAGACTCCGACTCAACTCACTGACTTGACTCACGAAATATGCCAACACCAAAATGCCGTAACAATCTCCCCCTTTGGCAATTTCGTGACCGGAGGCAAAGACCTAAGGTGGATCAACAGTCAAAGCCACATCATCAATCATACAAGTGGATCACTGCGAGGCAAAGACCTAAGGTGGATCAACAGTCAAAGCGGACAACCCCCGGCCACAACGAATCAAGACAACCCAAAATCCAGCGATTTTGGATTCGGAAAGGTGATATCTTTCCTTGTCTTAAGTTCTAAATAGCTTATGACTGTATGTAATGCTTTGATTGGTTTTCCCTTCATATCTTTCTTAATCTTTGCATTACATGTTTTTTCAATGCTCTTCGTTTTTATGTTTTGTTTTTTTTTTAAACAAAAGGATTTCAACGAACAAGTGCATTGAATAAAAAGGGTTTTCACGTTTATTCACTCCAAATTAATTTTATTTGGATTATCAACTTTACTCCTTAATCATAATCTTGAAGATACTTCATTATAGGAGTTTTTGATATTATAAGCATCAAATTTTAGAAATCATGTGTGATCTTTAGATGCTTAATCTATCTCGGTTGTGTGAATTCATTGTGATAAACGTGAGACAACCGATAGACTAAAATTTGGGATATAATTCTTTCACGTAAGAGATTGCATTCTTACAAGGGTATTGAAATAATTTGCAAAAGATGTGGAAAGAGTTACATCCGAAAGGAGTGTGAAAACTACCACCACATGTTGGAAAGAGCTGCCACCCCGGTCGTCCGGTTTGTGTGTGAAGCTACCACATGTTATGAATGCTTGATAGTATTTTATGAGAAAATCTTTAGTTGAAGCATTTGGAGATTTATATGCAAAACTCTTATATTTTGAACAATCTCCTGGTTGGTATAAGGTGGGATAGTTGAAAGATGCTCAAAGAGCCACCCTTAGGTATTTTAGTGCTTATCTCAAATTTGAAAGGGTAAGAAATCAAATTGATGTCATTTGGAAATCTCTGTAAGTCATCTTTGTACATCCGTTACATCTTGATAGACTTTGGATCTCAAGATTATTTTTGATGACTTGTGTTTGATGAATATAACATGAAAAACGGTTTATAATGTTTTACCTTTATTTTTCATGATTTTGGAGTAAATCTTTTTAATTTTTGTGAAATTAATTGGATTGAATGACATCTTTGTGAATTCATTGTTTTTCAAAGCACTTAAATGAATTTCTTGATGGTATACAAATCGGTATTTGAAAAGATTCTAAAATTTGGATTTGTTTCAAGGAATTATCTGTTTTTTGCCTTCTGGTACCGGTACGCAATCTGCATTTTTGTTATATACCGGAACTGAGCTTTTATCTCTCTTTCTCTTTGAACTGATGTTGTTAGTGATTTCCTTTTGTCTAGTATGTTCACTGTTTGACAATTTGTGACAAAAAGGGGGAGAGGAGAAATGACGGAGATGAGATCATCAAGAGAGGACAAACGAAACGAAAATGGAAAAATGGGGGAGAACGGAAAATGATGATCGTATGACAAAGGGGGAGAACAGAGATGCTCAAGATAGGGGGAGACAAAGAAAAAATTGAAAGAGCAGAAAAAACAAAAGAACCAAAAGGAAGACGGATCAAATGTAGGATTGTAATTTCTAACGACTAACGTTTGATTTTGTTTGGAGTTTTGTTTTGCAGGAATTACATCACTTTAAGACTCCAAGTCCTAAGTCATAGAGTATGTTCTAGGACTGTTTGGTTCAAATGTAATTTTGTATTTATTGGATCTTTCACGCAAAGAAAATCAATGTTTTGGTGATGACATTGAATTTCGATTTTTTGGTTTAAGATGAGTGACTTGAGCGCTTTTATGTATTTTTGGGTTTTGTCACGAAATTGCCAAAGGGGGAGATTGTTACGGCATTTTGGTGTTGGCATATTTCGTGAGTCAAGTCAGTGAGTTGAGTCGGAGTCTTAAAGGGATCAAATTGTCAATCAGCATTCAAAGACTTAGAGAAGATTCAACAAGAGCTCAAGTTGACACTCAGTGTCTTGAGTCTTGAAGATTGAAGTTGAAGAATTGTGGATCAGTTACATCAATCTCAAGAAGAAAGTATTCAAGAGGATCAGGTATGTTTAACTAAATAATTGTGGTGATCCGAATACTTTCTTATAGTGTAGAAACACTTGGATGAACTTTTAATTGCATAATAATCAAAAACTGGTGTTCGGACTTGTTCAGGATCCGGATCAGAGCCAACGATCCGGATCCCGAAGGTTGTTGCTTCATACAAGACTTTGATCCGGATCCCGAATGTTAAGTTTTCTGATTTGTATGAACGATCCGGATCGGGCAATGCGATCCGGATCCCGAACCATGGTATTTCTGGAATCGTCAATCTCGTTACGACGATCCGGATCGCAGTAAATCCGATCCGGATCGCCGTCCTGAAAATTTCCAGATAAGGTATGTTTTTGATTCTTATCTCTTTCCAAGGGTTTCTAAACTATAAATAGACACTTAGGGTTTCTCAATAACGTGGGAGCTACGGCCGATCAATTTCTAAAACACTTGAGAGCAACCCTAGAGGCTAGGTTTTTATCGATCTTCTTTATAGCCTCTTTTAGGTCAATTCGATGGTTCCTTCAAGAACATATCTTTTGTCGAATTGATCTAATCTTTGCTTAGAGATTTCTTCTACGGTTCCTCAATGAGAATCTAAGCAAAGGATCACCATCGAAGTCAATATTCTTATCGACTGAGTTTGCGTCGTGGATTCGACGTGGCATCGTGGATTCGGTGTGCTAAAGGCGTTTCGTGGATTCGAAACGTGTGCTCGTGGATTCGAGTGGCGTTCGTGGATTCGAATGTGTGCAGTGGGCGTGCAAAATCGGTGGAGCGTGAGGTCCAAGAAATTGAAGGAGGGGTTAAATCCGTGGAGACGGTAATCACCTTGTTATTCTTCTTTTCTTAGGGATTGTTATTGCGTGGATATCCAACCGGTCAGCGCAAGGTCCGAAGAAGCTGAAGGAGGGGTTTGAGTCCGTGGAGTCGGTAATCACCTTGTTATTCTTCTATTCTTAGTGGATTGTTATTGCGTGTTGGTCCCGTGGTTTTTCTCCTGGATTGGAGTTTCCACGTAAATCTCGGTGTGCTTTTTTTATTTTCCGCATTGGTTTTTATTTTGCACTGAGATTGAGTTTTTAAGTATTACACCTATTCACCCCCCCCTCTAGTTGTTTGATAGTACCTATTTAGATCCTTTGGGATTAATAACTCTACACACAACAGAGTGGAGATAGGCTAGGAATGTAAAAGAACCAATTTGCTGTCCAATGGTGCAATTTATAGCCTCAAAATCCCCTTAAAATACACCAAAGGTCCATCCAAACACACACACACACACACACTCCACACTTCCCTTGCACCGAATCCCGCGCAAGGCGGGTCGGACCATGCGTCCGACCGGGCGCCCACGCTGCGACACGCCCGCAAGGATCCGCCCGCAGCGCGTGCCACGTGCGCGCAGCGCTAGCGCGCGCTGCGGCCTCCAGTGCACGCACGGTGCACCGGTCGCCCCAGCCTGCGCCGCGAGCCCGATCCAGCATCGCGTGCTCCCCAGCGGCGTACCGCGCTGGCACATGCCCGTGCGCCCGCCTGCCGTGGACCCGGTGCACGCGCCGTCCCCTGCACCAGCGCTGCACCTACCGGTGTACAGCCCGTACGCCGACCCCCGTGAGCCCGGTTCACAGCTACAGTATGCACCCAAACTCTATTTTACCTCAAAAATATCTAGAAATAGTGTATTTCGCACAGTTTTTCGCCCTGAGTCCATTTTTCTCGTCCATTTGGCGAATCGAGGGTCCCGACATACAAAAAAAGTATACTCAAAGCTCTCCAAACCATAACTGTACAACCACCGCACTTCAGTACATCTACTTTATGCAGTTTTTCGCACTGGATCAGAGTTTCACGTCCTTTTCGCGCATCGACAACTCTAACACACCCAAAATGTGCCGACGAGCTACCAATCCACTAGTAACCCAACCCACAAAGATTTCGGTCTTCACAAACGAAGCCACCGAAGCAACACAATGTGATTGGTACTAAATGGATTTTCAAGAACAAGAAAAACGAGGATGATACCATCATCAGGAACAAAGCACGTCTAGTTGCTCAGGGCTATTCACAAATTGAAAGTATAGATTTTGATGAGACGTTCGCCCCAGTTGCTCGACTCGAGTCGATTCGTATTTTGTTCGCGATTGCTTGTCATTTTAAAATCAAACTCTTTCAAATGGACGTTAAGAGCGCGTTCTTAAATGGGTTTTTGAACGAGGAAGTTTATGTGGCTCAACCTGTAGAGTACCGGGACTTGGTGGAGTGTACCGACCTTGCAAGATGGCGTGGTGCGGAGAAATCGCCTCGGACGTGTTCCATATTTATTTGCAGATGATTTCGGGTTGATTCGGTTTGACGCGGAAGCCCCAGCCTGAATCGGAGTTTTTCCGGGCTTTGTGCGCCGTTAGAAGACTGGTTTGCTAGAGCCGCGACTCTACTGTGGTTTGCAGAAATTGGGAAAGGTTTGGAACAGGTGTATTTTCTGGTTACAGATGAGTTCGGGAGGTTTCGGACTGGTGCGGAGACTCCGAAGGCAAAAAGTGAGTTGGAATCGGCAGTTATGGGAGTCGGTTTTTGGATTGAGCACATTGACTACACGGTAGAGCTTTTTGAGTGGAAAAAATTTGGACATATGTATTTTCAGATTACAGCGGAGTTCGGGATGTTCCGGACTGATGCGGAGGCCCCGAGGGCAAAAAGTGAGTTGGAGTGGGCTTAATTGGATTATTAAATTTATTAATTAATTAAGCTATTAGTGGCCTGTGAAGGAATTAGTGAAGAATGTATAAAGAAAGGAAAAGGGAATTAAATTAGAGTGTGTTGTGGTGTATGGATGGATTTAAGGTTGGTGTTGGAAAGGGTATGATTTCCTTTGAGCCATGCACCATGCACCATCCTTTAATTAATTAAGGTGCCACGTCATCTTCTTCTTCCCAAAATGCAAACAGAGTATTTTGAAGAGAACAGAGGAAATAGAAAAAGAAGAAGAAGGAGAAGAAGAAGAAGAATTGAAGGGAAATAAAAGAGGGTTTTGTTCATCTGGTCGGCGCGAATCTACTGTTAGTAGCCGCGCGGAGCCGAGCGGAGCGCGCGCGAAGAACTTGAATGAGGTGTAGCAACTCTTTTTGTGAAGCTTGGTGTAGAGTACGGGATTTACGTCGTGCTTCGACTCCGCAGGTAATTGCAGAAAAATTTAAAATTTCTTGGAACATGTGTGTTTTATTTTTACAGTGTGGTTCGGGTGGTTTCAGACTATGGCGGAGGTTTCTGGAGCAAAAAGTGAGTCGGCGGCGCGTGTGGGAGGTGTTCAGCAAGGTTCTGGTGCCTTTGGAGTGAGGTGTTCCGGAACCTGTGGCTGTGTTCCGGAACAAGCCAATGTGTTCCGGAACACAGCTAGGTGTTCCAGAACAAGGCCTGTGTTCCGGAACAGGTTGGTTAGTTCCGGAACACAGGCAGCAGGGTGCGATTTTTTGGTGCTGACTGGGCTTTTTGAAGGGGGGTATTTAGGTAATTTCACTCTCCTATTGTATTAACCCTACTTTTGGTCTTTATATACAACCTTTTACCCTGATATCTTCTCCACGATAACCTAAGGAAAGGAAGAAAGAAAGGAAGAAAAGGAGAATAAGAAGAGAGAGCTGGAGCTTGAGTTTTGGGTTCCTGCAGCTTGGAGTTGGACTGCTAGCGCGCGCGCAGCAAGCTACACTCGAGGTGAGTTGCTTGATGTTTTGGCTGAGCTTGAGGTGGTTTCTTTTGGTTAAGGAGTGATTTTGGGTGGAGATTTCATGTTCCTTTGTTCCTCTTTTCTTTTTCTGCTTGAGAATTGGAAGCAGCTTGAGCCTTGGGTTACTGTGCTATGCCGCAACAGCATGCATGCAGTTTGCATGCACATGTGACTTGGGGGTTGGCTGTGAGTGATTTGGGTGGCTCAAGGAGGTTGTAGTGGATTCGAGAGTGCAGTGTGAGTTTCCGGAGATTTTTTTCGAGGCGCATCACCAGATTTTCGTCAGATTATGATCCGGCGCGACCCCGACTTCGGCTTGCCTACGGAAAGCTTTCTAGGTGGGTTAAAAATCTTTCAAATTGTACGAAATGCTCTCTAATGTTTTTTTTGGCATTTTGATCATGTCTAGGGTGTATTTTTACAGTTGGTAAATCTGATAGTTGCCTAAAAAATTCCAGAAAATTCAGTAAAGCCCCAGATTATTTTTAGTATACTCCTATTACTACAAGACACTAGTTTGCATGATTAGGAAGCTTTATTCTTGCACTGGAATCGAGATAAAAATCAATAAGGCCGTTTTAAGGACAAACCGGCAATTTAAAGGTAATTTTTATGATTTATAAACCTTCAATGAGAAGGGGTGATTCCAGGGTGCATGTGACCCCGTGCCTGGGGGCCGGGGGAGTTTTGTTTGGTTCTTAGAGGATTCTACTAGTGTCCTGGGGTTTAGGGATGGATTATCAGATTGAGTCGGGAAGAATCACCGACCTAGACATGAGTTGTGGTTTGGGTTTTGGGTTTCGATCCATTGATCGAGGTTTAGCGGTTAGCGGGACGCCCCACGCAGAGTGGGCAGGTGCGTTCCTCGCAGTTAGTAGGACGCCCCACGCATTGTGGGCAGGTGCGTTCCTAGCATTTAGTAGGACGCCCCACGCATGGTGGGCAGGTGCGTTCCTAGCATTTAGTAGGACGCCCCACGCATGGTGGGCAGGTGCGTTCCTAGCATATAGTAGGACGCCCCACGCATAGTGGGCAGGTGCGTTCCTAGCATTTAGTAGGACGCCCCACGCATGGTGGGCAGGTGCATTCCTAGCATTTAGTAGGACGCCCCACGCATGGTGGGCAGGTGCGTTCCTAGCATATAGTAGGACGCCCCACGCATGGTGGGCAGGTGCGTTCCTAGCATTTAGTAGGACGCCCCACGCATGGTGGGCAGGTGCGTTCCTAGCATTTAGTAGGACGCCCCACGCAGAGTGGGCAGGTGCGTTCCAAGACTTTTGACACAGGCCTGACTGGACCCGTTAGGGCAGTCATAGAGATTGGGTATACGAGCGGGTGGTTGCATGATACATTCATTAATAGTTTCCCTTGGAGCATCATATTGAGGCATATAGTGGTATTTTATTTTCCTGCATGCATTTTTATCTATCTACCTATCTATCTGTTGCCTCCGGTAGACTTAGTGGGCATACCGTAGATATTGGTGACGGTACCCACTGAGATCTACCTTCTGCAGTAGATCTCATACCCGCTGCGGTGACAGGTTCCTGAGGTAGCTGTTCCGGCTGGGTTCGCGCGGAGACAGCTGATCGAGGTGAGGACGTGGCTGTGTAATTCCTTACCGTTTTCAGAGTCAGAGGTAGATGTACCCTGTATTTTATGTTTCTACTTTTGTACTGGACAGTCTGAGTGATTGGTGCGGCTTTGTATATTTTGACAGTTGAGAGTTGTTGTATTGAGGATGATTTTATTATATCAGATGTTCAGTGGTTTATTCTATAGCTCTTGGTTTTAGTTATATTTCAACTCTGATACTTTTTAGCTATAGATCTGACTTGCAGGGTAGACGCTTCGTCTATGCGGCAGTTTCCGTACAGATGGCGGATCTGTTGGCGAGCCCGGGTCGCAGTTTCGACCCCGGGGCGTGACACAACCGAAAGGTTTTGTAGACTATAAACAACCTAACCATATTTTTCGTTTGAAAAAGGCTCTTTACGGTCTAAAATAAGCACCGCGAGCGTGGTACGAAAGGTTAACAAAACACCTATTGGAAAAGGGCTATACTCGAGGGGGAGCAGACCGGACTCTCTTTGTGAAGCATTATCAGGATAACTTCATTGTGGCACAAATCTATGTCGATGACATTGTATTTGGTGCAACTAGAGACAATGATGCTTCTAAATTCGCTGAAACCATGGAAAGCGAATTTGAGATGTCTATGATGGGGGAACTGACATACTTTCTTGGATTGCAAGTGAAACAAAATGAAGAAGGCATCCATTTGTGCCAATCCAAGTATGCAAGGGAGTTGGTGAAGAAATTCGATTTAGAAAACTCTGTGGAATTCGGGACGACGGTGAGGCATCAGTTAGAGGACACTAGCCGAGAGGGCTAGTAAAACGATACGTTACTTTCTTTACTTTTGGTTATTTAGTTACACTATGGTTAGTTTAGTTCTGGTTCATTTACTGTGGTTTCTGATGGATGTTGGGATGAGGATTATCTTGTAATTAACTGGTGGATGTTAGGATGTGTAATAGCGGCTTGCTTTCAAATACAAACCGGTTTCAAAAGTGTTTTCAAAGCAAGTGCCGTGTGGGCGCCGATTTTAAAACCCGTGGATTTATCCTTTCAAGTTAATGGCCGCACAAAGAGTTTGCGAAAACGTTTTAAGAAAACTGGGTGTCGTGTGGGCACCGATTTTCAAAACCCATGGGTTTATGCTATAGTCTTATAGAATAACGGTGATGATGTGATATAGTATAATCTCTCCTCTTTCCGTGTCATGTTTGGAATGGTTAAAGTATTCGACTTGTTGGCAACGCCGTGCATATACAAAGGAGACTCCGCCCGTTTGGGGAGTGTATTTGTATATGCGGCGGGTATGATACGCGCCGGAGGCAAGGTTGAGTAAAATATTTTAGAAAAAAAAATGGGTACGTTTTTCCGCAATGTTAGAACCTCCGGGGTGTGACAGATTTTGTGGTATCAGAGAAAACAACTTTAACCAAGGTGATCATGACCAACATCCACAGAATGTAATGACACAAGTGACTAACTAAGTTGATAACCAAAGTAAAGGTGTGTCACGTACAAGCGTGAGCGCGGGGGAAAAAAGGGATAGAGTCCTAGTGTTTGTAGGTGAAGGGGCTATACCAATCAAGTCTAGAACTAACTTGGTTTCTTTGTATGCACGGTTAATGGCCCGAAACTGCTCTTCAATCGATGGTGCAGAAGAGGATACGACGGTTCCGGCAACAGTGGAGAAGCGGCTACTCCAACAACGAATTATGCGACATGGCTTAGCACTTTCCCTTGTTTTAGGAAAGACGAACCCCACACGTCTCGCCTTCACAAGGATGGTCTACATAGCGACACTATTCGGGTAATACCGACGGTGGGTTTACCTGTTACGGAATTTGAGTTGGCGTATTTCGTGAATTCGGTTAAGTCTTGAAGATTGAAGATAAAGAAGGTTGGATCATATAACTCAATCTCATGAAAGAAGAATTCAAAAGGATCAGGTATGTTTAACTAATTATCTTTGGTGATCCGAATACTTCTTATAGTGTAGAAACACTTGGATGAATTTCTAATTGCATAAAAATCAAAAACTGGACATGGGACATGTTCAGGATCCGGATCAGGCACTTCGATCCGGATCTCGAAGGGTGTTAGTTCATACACAAATCCAATCCGGATCGTAGCCTCCTTTGATCCGGATCCCGAACACTGGTTTTTACCATATTTTATGAACGATCCGGATCAGGCAGTTCAATTCGGATCCCGAACATTGGTGTTTGGTAAATTGTATGAACGATCCGGATCAGGCACTTCGATCCGGATCCCGAACCTTTGTTTTTATGGAAACTGTCTGTCTCGATACTACAATCCGGATCGCCTAAATCCGATCCGGATCGCCGTCCTGTAAAATTCCAGAAAATGTTAGTTTTTGATTCTTATCCTCTTCCAATGGGTTCTAACCTATAAATAGAACCTTTAATTCATCTTTTAGGGTAACCACGAAAAAGGGAAAAAGACGACCGAAATAGATAGATCCACAAATAGAGAAGAAAGGAAATACTAGATTTAATTCTATGTTTCTTCATCTATTTTATTAATTTGATTCTAGGTTTACCAAACTCAGATTTTGAGTAGAATCAAATTAATGAATACTTAGATGGTATTTCCGATCTATTTCTAATCTAAGTATTCGGCGGATCATCACCACCCAAAAACAACGATTTTCCCAAAATCGGCGCGTGGACTCGCGTGGCCTTGTGGATTCAAGGTGCTACCGCTCGCGTGGATTCGGAGCGAGGTACGTTCGTGGATTCGAAGCGTGCTACTGGGTGAAGACCGTGGATTCGGTCGGACGTCGTGGAGTCGATGTTGGACGTCGTGGATTCGGCGTTGGACGCAGATCGTGGATTCGAGAAGCGTTGCGGAGCGAGCGGAGAATATCAACTAGGAGCGTATGGAAAAAGGTTGAGTCGTCTGTGAGTACGGTATATCACCTTTGTACGTGTTATAATTCTAGTGGATTTCACCGTGTTATCGGTCCCGTGGTTTTTTACTCCGGTTTGGAGTTTTCCACGTAAAAATCTCAGCGGGTTATTTATTTTTCCGCATTTGGTTTTATATCGCAAAGATTTTTGAGTGTTTATTGTTTACACTTATTCACCCCCCTCTAGGTGTTTTTTCTCCTATTTAGATCCAATTATACATAACCCAACAAGTGGTATCAGAGCGGGAATAGGGTTGTAAACAATGGTTGAAGGTAGAAACATCAACAGACCCCCGTTCTTCGATGGAACAAATTATGCCTACTGGAAAGTACAGATGAACGCCTTTTTAATTTCCATCGACGAACGGGTGTGGCAATCAATTGAATTAGGATGGTCTAATCCAACTGAAATTCTTGCTGATGTTCGCACCATCAAACCTAGGTCGAAATGGACCAAGGAAGAGATAGATTCTTCTTCTTACAATGGCAAAGGGATTAATGCTCTATTTACTGCTTTGTCTCAAACTGAGTTCTCTCGCGTCTCGGCATTTGAGACTGCGAAAGAAATCTGGGATGTTCTTCAAGTTACGCATGAGGGAACTAACCTTGTGAAGATTCAGAAACTGCAAATGCTTACGAGCAAGTTTGACTCTATTTTCATGGCAGAAAATGAATCGTTCATAAACTATTACACACGATTGCAAGACATCGGAAACTCATGTGCTAACTTGGGAGAGAAGATTCCAGAATTTAAAGTTGTAAGAAAAATATTAAGAACTCTTCCTGAAAGATTTCGATCCAAGGTTACGGCCATTGAAACTATTAAACACCCGGACGAAATTCGTGTAGAAGAATTAGTTGGTTCATTACAAACTTAGGAAATGACATTTCCTACTAACTATTCTTCTGGAAAAACATCCTCTTCTAAGTCTTTAGGTTATGCGTTGAAAACAACAAAAGAAGAAGACGCGGATTCATCCTCCTCAGACGATGATGTAAACCTATCTATGGAGGACTTTGAGAAGCAGCTTGCTCTCTTGACAAGAAGATTTCGCCGAAACTTTTGAAGGGGTAACTCAAGCAAAACTCCATCCTTCGTAAAGTCGAAGAAAGGCAAAGGTTCTTCAAGTTTCAAACCAAGAAAGCAAGAGGGTTTTTCTAAGGATAAGAAAAGCTCAGAAGGACAAGTCCAATGCTTCAAGTGCCGAGGGTACGGCCATATCTCAACGGAGTGTCCTAATAAGAATCCGTCAAAGAAGAAAGCGATGCAAGCCGTCACTTGGGATGACACCTCATCGTCAAATGAGTCATCGTCAAGTGATGAAGAAGATAACGCAACGGCGTTCCACAGGTCCACATCTTCACCCTTCATGTGTTTAATGGCTAATACATCCGAGTCATTGTCCAACTCCACTGTTGAAAAGATTGCAACGGACGATGAATCGGATAACTCAGAAGGTAAAGACTTTGCTCTTGCCTACCATAAGCTTTTGAGGGATTCAAAGAAACTGGCAAAGCAAAACAAGAGTTTGAGAGGGAGATTGCAGGATCTCGAAGAAGAAGCAAAAAGAGCAACTTCTCTCTCAAACGCTCTTGAAGCGGAAAGGGATAATCTGATTAAAATAAATGTTTCCCTTCAAGAGTCCAATGAGCAATTCGAGAAGAATTATGTAGATATGGTGAACAAAGCGAATTACTTCTTGAAGCTCAACGGGGAGGCTCGACAGGAAAAATTGGAAATGATAGAGACCATTCTCCAACTCAAGGATGACTTACAGCGATTTTCATCAGGAAGGAGTAAGTTGGATAAGCTTGTTGGTCTTGGTCAATCAAACAAATTCAGCCTCAGATACAATCGAACTAAAGACAATTTTAGTTCGGTTGGGACAGTCTTTGTGCCCCAGTCGGTATCTCCTCCTCCGACACCGGAATTGACGACAAACAACGACAACAAACCTATTTCCCCCTCTTCGGAATCGTCAAGCATCAAGGTATGTTTTCGTTGTGGTATTGCAGGGCACATAAGAAGAAATTGCAAGATGGGAGCCAAACGCTCAACTCAAGCACTTCTTGCAACGACTACCAAAAGGGTGATTCCTTAGAAATCAAATGCAAATTATTCGAAAGGAAAAAACCTCGGTAGTTCATCAAACAAGACGACGACGTCAAGGAAAAGCGATGGATCAAACAAGACGCTTTCACCAAAGGTATCAACTTCACAATCATTTGCGACGTACACCAAAACTCGAAAGGTTTGGGTACGCAAAGGTGAAACCTTCCCTTGTCTTGTTACAAATATTTCCTTGCATGCATATGATAATTCGTCTTGGTATCTGGACAGCGGTTGTTCCCGTCACATGACCGGTGACAAAAACTGTTTTCAAAATTTTGAGAAAATCTCCGGAGGACTTGTAGTTTTCGAAAACGGTCAGTCTTCCAAAATTGTTGGAAAAGGAACAGTAGCTATTCCAGATAGCCCGATTCTAAATAATGTGTTATTTGTTGATGGCCTTAAGACTAACCTCATAAGTATCAGTCAACTTTGTGACAATGGTTTTTCAGTTAATTTTTCATCTGTTGAATGCATTGTAACTGATAAGGACCATGTTTTCTTTTTAAAAGGGGTTAGATCTGAAAACAATTGTTATGTTGTTCCCAATAAAATTTCTGAAAATTGTAACTTAGCCTCTTTGAATAATGAAACACTTTGGCATGAAAGGCTAGGTCACATAAATTTTAAGGAACTTGCTAGAATTTCAAACAATGACGTGGTCAAGGGGGTTCCAAAACTTTCACTTAAACAAAACATTATGTGTGGTGGTTGTCAAAAGGGAAAACAATCTAGGACTGCACACAAGAACTTGAACCACGTTGGTACTAATCGGCCCTTAGAATTATTGCATATGGATCTTATGGGGCCGACACGTCAACCATCCTTGGGAGGTAAATGGTATATTTTCTTATTGGTTGATGATTTCTCTAGATACTCATGGGTAGCATTTTTAAAAGAGAAAGCTCATACTTTTGATTCTTTTCACGAGATTTGCCTTCGTATTATGATTGAAAAGAATGAAAAGATCATTCGTGTTAGAAGTGATAGAGGTGGAGAATTCATAAATTCTAAATTCATTGATTTTTGCACTTCCAATGGCATTAAACATGAATTCTCGGCACCCTATACACCTCAACAGAATGGTGTAGTCGAGCGCAAAAACAGGGTTGTACAAGAGATGGCACGTGTTATGCTTCATAGCCGGAATTTACCGTAATATTTTTGGGCTGAAGCTGTGAACACTGCAATCTATGTTATTAATCGAGTTTATTTGCGCCCGGGAACGTTAAATACACCATATGAACTATGGTGTTGTAGAAAACCCAACATCAAATATTTTCGCATCTTTGGGAGTCGGTGTTACATTTTACGTGACCGCGAAAATCTTGGAAAATTTGACTCTCGAAGTGACGAAGGGATTTTCATGGGTTATTCTACAAATAGTAGAGCATATCGGGTATTTAACTTGGAATCTAAAACGATCGTAGAATCCATAAATGTTAAAGTAGACGAAGCTTTCCACTTTGCATCTGATAAATCTACCCCTGATATCTCTCTTGATGATGATACTCCTGTAAATGCATCTTCTCATGATAATACTTCCAATATTAATGATGCATCTAATGGTTCTTCAAGTTTATCTGATGTGCAGGAATCATCTCATGTACCTCCGAGTACTCCATTACATCAAACGTTACGCATCTCCAAGGATCATCCTGAATCAAACATCATTGGAGACCCACAAGAAGGAGTCAAAACTCGGAGACAGTTGGTTTGTGGATTCGCTTGTTACGTTTCCATGATCGAACCAAAGAACGTCGATGAAGCTCTTTAGGATGACTACTGGATTGAAGCAATGCAGGAAGAGCTCCATCAGTTTGAACGCAATAAAGTCTGGGAATTAACGATGCCTCCGAAGCAACACAATGTGATCGGTACTAAATGAATTTTCAAGAACAAGAAAAATGAGGATGGTACCATCATCAGGAACAAAGCACGTTTAGTTGCTCAAGGCTACTCTCAAATAGAATGTATAGACTTTGATGAAACGTTCGCCCCTGTAGCTAGACTCGAGTCCATTCGTATCTTATTCGCAATTGCTTGTCACTTTAAAATAAAACTCTTTCAAATGGACGTTAAGAGCGCGTTTTTAAATGGGTTTTTAAATTAGGAAGTTTATGTGGCTCAACCGAAAGGTTTTGTAGACTGTAAACTACCTAACCATCTTTTTCGTTTGAAAAAGGCTCTTTACGGTTTAAAACAAGCACCGCGAGCATGGTATGAAAGGTTGACAAAGCACCTTTTGGAGAAGGGCTATACTCGAGGGGGGGCAGACAGGACTCTCTTTGTGAAGCATTATCAAAATAACTTCATTGTTGCGCAAATCTATGTCGATGACATTGTATTTGGAGCAACAAAGGATAATGATGCTTCTAAATTCGCAGAAACCATGGAAAGCGAATTTGAGATGTCTATGATGGGCGAACTGACATACTTTCTTGGATTGCAAGTGAAACAAAATGGTGAAGGCATCCATCTGTGTCAATCCAAGTATGCAAAGGAGTTGGTAAAGAAATTCAGATTAGAAGATTCTAAAGATTTTCCTACTCCTATGGGAACTAGCAATAAGGGATTAGGAAGTGAATCTCTTAGTGATAGTGTAGACGAGAAACTCTATCGAAGTATGATTGGAAGTCTACTCTACCTCACAGCTAGTCGCCCAGACATATCCTTTAGTGTTGGGATCTACGCGAGATATCAGTCAGCACCAAAGGAGGATCACCTGAAAGCGGTGAAACGGATCATCCGGTACATCAAAGGAACTGTAAACTTCGGAATTTGGTATCCTATGGGAACAAGTCTTGACATTATAGGATATTCAGATGCTGATTGGGCAGGATCAGTGGATGATCGGAAAAGTACGAGTGGTGCATGTTTTTATCTTGGCCATTGCCTTGTTGCATGGCATAGTAAAAAGCAAAACTGCATTGCACACTCAACTGCCGAAGCGGAATATATCTCAGCGGGTAGTTGTTCAACTCAACTCATTTGGATGAAAAGCGTGTTGAGCGACTTCCGGATTTCAGCAACTTTGGTAACTGTTTTATGTGACAACACTAGTGCTATAAACATTTCAAAAAACCCTGTGTTGCACTCAAGAACAAAACACATTGAACTTAGATATCATTTTCTTAGAGAGCTAGTTGAATCAAATATTCTTCAAACACTACACCAATGTTGGCTTTTAGCGGCACTTTTGTGGTGGCATTTAGGAAAAAAGCCACCAAAAATAAATTTTTGCCGGCAGTTTTTTAAAAATGCCGTTAAAAAAAATTTATATTTATTTTATTTTATTTATTTATTTAATCTTAAAAAAAAATTATATTAAAAATACCTAAAAAAATTTTTACTGGCATTTTTTTTAATGGCATTTGCAAAAAATGCCACTAAAACCTAATTAATACTGGCATTTGAATTAATTGCCAGTAATTAATTTGCTAATTGCCAGTAATTAATTTGCTAGAGTCCTATCAACACATTTGGTGAACCGCCAAGAGACCGCGCCATTTTTTTGGTGGGATTTTCTTTTCCCGCGCGCGCACGACCAGACCTACGCGCTCGCGTTCCTTCCCCCCTCTACCTCTATCTCTGGCGGTTCTCTTCCCCCCTCCACCACGCACCATCTCTGGCCCGTACCGATCAACTACTGCCCCACGCACGCGCGCGGACACCACGACGCTCTCAGCAGGCTGAAGATCGAAGCTCTGTGGAGCGCGCCTCTTCTCCACTACGCGCGGTGTCGACGCTTCGAGCCTCTTCTCCAACGACATTAGAAGCTCGAAGCTCTGTGGAGCGCCACGCACGCGGACACCACGACTGCCCCACGCACGCGGACACCACGACGCTCTCAGGCTGAAGATCGAAGCTCTGTGGAGCGCGCGTCTTCTCCACTACGCGCGGTGTCGACGCTCTCCGGTTCGAGCGTCTTCTACAACCACGCTCGGACCTCTGTCCAGGTTTGAGCCTCTTCTCCAACGACATTAGATTGTTCTGTTTTTTTTTTGGTTATTTTGTTTCAGATCTTGCTCACATTAAGAAAAGGCACCTTTTTATTTTATATATTAGGTTGAGTTAGTGGAGGTTACAATAATTCTTTAAGAGGTACAATTATCAGGTACAATTATCAAATCTGATCTAAATTAAGTTTAACAGATTTGAGTTGAGTTAGTGGAGGTTATATAAGTCTTTCAGAAAAAATTGGCCGGAAGTAATTAAGGAACTATTAAATGGCGCAGGTGATTAATTAACCTGACATCTACTGTGTTAAGAGTTTTGTTGGTCTTGGACCAAATAAGTTGAGGGTGTATCAACTTTACTGAGTCAACATTAAAAGATTTGGGGCCTCGCATTTCCTGCCAAATTTAAATAGGTACATTTTCTTACAAAAGTTCAGAGAAATGTGTATTCTTCTACATGATATGCCTCTGATTTCTAAACTCGTTTAAATACCCTTAATTTTGGTTTTTTCTTTCGGTTTAAACCTCTCAAAAGTTTGATAAGTTCTCAGGCCGCTTGGATGAAACTACTAAATTGCTAGAGATCTCCATCTCATTTTCCTTTTAGGAGTTTCGGCTTTTCTTTGTGCAGTGTGGGAGGGTTGGAGGGATTAAGTTTTTGGTTTCAAAGCTTTTTGCTTGATAGGATTACATACTTGTGCAGAGTACATACGTGTTCTATGTATTATATGTTATTTGTTTGTTTCATTTAATTAAGGATGGATTCGTTTGCTTTTTACCTGTTAATTGGAGCCTTTGGATCATCGCCTAGCCAATCAAGTCCTTTTGGTAGCAAGAGCTGAAACAAAGGTGCCTATAACATAACTAAAGAGACCTATAATTAATTGGAAACATATAGATAGGATATCTAAAACCGCAATATATAATTTTGACGGTTTACTTAATTGAACATAACTAAAAAGTCTTGTGATTGAATTTGCTTATGGATTTGTTTGAGTAAAAGGTAAGTCAATTTAGAGGACTCAATTTTGTTAAGGAGGTGAGGATGTAATACCCCAAGTCTTAGGTTAACATATCTCATAATATGTTCTATATCTAGTTGAATGATTGAATATGAACTAGTCATCACCCCTGTCGCATTAAATTAATTCTGCTACATAGTGACACTTGTATTGATGAATAGTTCTTAATGTTTGCCTTAAGTAGAGTAGAACTCATGCATTACTTTTAATTGATGCAAATGCATAATCACAATTTATTTCATAAGAAAATAGTGGCATAAAAATGATAGTCATAGTTTAACCAGCTAGAAAACTACATTTCTGAAACTTCAAGGGCTTTTTTTACGCAAAATTGACGTACTTGTGCCACCTCATGCTTTTTCTAAGCTGAAAATATCAGCTTAAAATGTGCAAATAATGTCTAAAGAAAAGGATAAGATTGACACCTCATGCACACATATATATTTTAGCTCTTAATAATGATGTCAATGTAACTGAACTTAAAATACTAACTTTTATGCATATACAGGTAATTCTATTGTCAAGAATACCTAAATTACTTTTCTAGGATATGGATAAGACATGGATTCTTAAGCCAAGGTAATGTTCTAATATTTCTAAAGTTATGAATATTAAGTTATGTTAGTATATAAAATTAAGTAATATTTATTTGTACCATTCAATTAATATATTTAGGTCAAGTGATGATTACCAACAAGGATTGAATCAATTCCTCAAATTTGCATTTGACAATGCATCTAAAGAAAGTATGATCCTTTGCCCATGTAGAAAATGCACTAATTGCTTTTGGAAAGAAGAGGAAGTTGTCTATGAACATCTGTTATGTGATGGATTTATGCAAGGTTATACAAGATGGATATTTCATGGAGAGGATATTATCCAAACAAAACCTAATGAGAATGTCAACATTCAGAATGAACAAATCAGTGATGAAATGAACGATCTTTTACACGATGCATTTTTTAATCCAGAGTTAGATTTAGATGTGGGAGATTTAGATATTGAAGAATTGACAGCGGAGCCAGATGAAGAGACTAAAAAATTTTATAATTTAGTGAAAGATGCTAATCAAGAAATATATCCAGGTTGTAAGAAGTTCTCAAAACTCTCATTTATTGTGAGACTATTACAAATAAAATGCTTAGGGGGATGGAGCAATAAAAGCTTTGAAATGCTTTTAAAATTGTTAAAAGAAGTATTACCAGCAGGTGAAACTTTGCCAAGTACCTTTTATGAGACTGACAAAATCATTAAAGATTTGGGTCTAGGCTACGAGAAAATTGATGCATGCCCAAATAATTGTATGCTATATCGGAAGGAATTTGCTAATGCATCTTTATGCCATGTCTGTGGTGTCTCAAGGTGGAAAACTGTTGAAAGTAAAGTAAAAATTAAAAAATCAAGAAAGAATCGTGAACAAAAGGTTTCTGCAAAAGTATTGAGGTACTTTCCACTAAAACCAAGACTACAAAGGTTATTTATGTCTTCAAAAACAGCAGCAGATATGAGATGGCATAACGACGGGCGTACAAAAGATGGAGTACTTAGACATCCTGCTGACTCTCCTGCATGGAAAGATTTTGACTACAAGCATCAATTGTTTTCATCGGACCCGCGGAATGTTATGCTAGGGCTGGCAAGTGGTGGCTTTAATCCATTTAGCACAATGAGTATTGCTCATAGCACATGGCCTGTTGTTTTAATTCCTTATAATTTGCCCCCTTGGATGTGCATGAAGCAACCATACTTTATACTCTCATTACTTATTCCTGGTCCATCTGCCCCTGGGAATGATATTGATGTGTACATGCAGCCATTGATAGATGAATTAAAGGAGTTATGGGATGAAGGCATCAAAACATACGATGTATCTTGCAAACAAACATTTCAAATGCGTGCCGCAATTTTGTGGACCATTAGTGATTTTCCAGGCTATGCTTGTCTTTCGGGATGGAGCACAAAAGGGCGACTTGCTTGTCCTTATTGTAATGGTGAAACTTGCTCTGAATATTTAAAGCATGGAAGAAAATTCTGTTACATGGGACATCGTAGATTCCTGGATAATGAACATAAATTTCGACGTGATGTCACATCTTTCAATGGTAAGCAGGAACATAGAGCTGCACCAACTCCACTTTCTGGTTGTGATGTTTTAGAGCAAGTCAAAGATGTTAACATTATATTGGGAAAGCATAATTGTAATATAAGAAGTGGAAAACGTAAGCGAGCTGAAGATGTTCAACCTTCACATAATTGGAAGAAGCGGAGCACTTTTTTTGAATTGCCGTATTGGGAAACTCTTCTAGTACGTCATAACTTTGATGTTATGCATATTGAAAAGAATTGTACTGATAATGTAGTTTATACATTACTAAATTCAGACGGAAAATCAAAAGATACTTTCAAGTCTCGTCTTGACCTTCAAGAAATGGGAATAAGACAAGATCTTCATCCAGTATCAAATGGAACCAAAACATATCTACCCCCGTCATGCTTCTCCATGAGTAGAAAGGAAAAGGAAATTTTTTGTAAATTATTAAAGGGAGTTAAATTTCCTGATGGTTATGCATCAAATATCTCAAATCGTGTACATATTAAGGAGCTAAAAATTTTGGGGCTCAAGAGTCATGATAGTCATGTGTTGATGCAGCATTTGCTCCCATTAGCTGTTAGAAGGATCTTGCCAGAAAATGTTAGCTTGGCCTTGATAGAGCTAAGTAGCTTTTTTAGGGAATTGTGCTGTAAATCTATTCAGGTGAAGGATATGCAACAATTAGAAGATCGAATAGCATTGACAATATGCCATCTTGAGAGAATATTTCCTCCATCCTTTTTCGACGTCATGGTCCATTTGCCAATTCACCTTGCTAGTGAGGCCAAACTTGCTGGTCCAGTGCAATACCGTTGGATGTATCCAATTGAGAGGTATATTATGATATTAAGATTTGACTTGTAATTTAATAAATTACTCATTTTTTGTTTTTATTTATTCTATTTTGGTTCTTATTTTTATATATTTAGGTTTCTTTTGAGATTGAAGTCATATGTACGAAATAGAAGACATCCAGAAGGTTCGATTGCGGAAGGCTATTTAATTGAGGAGAGCCTAACATTTTGCTCTCGCTATTTACATGGTGTTGAAACTCGGTTCAACCGTCCAGTGAGAAATGATGATCCTAATGCTAGTGACTTGACTAAGAAAACCTTATTTTCCCATATTGGTCGTGCACTAGATAATGGCGAAACTATAACTTTGGATTATACAACGTGGGTACAAGCTCATCGATATGTGCTATTTAATTTCGATTCTATAAGCTCTTATCTTGAGTAAGTTCTTAAACTTGAATATTAATTAAAAGTCAAAATGTTGTAGTTTTTAAATTTAATAGTGTATTTAGTTAGGCTTATTTATTTACAGAAAACATATTCAAGAAATCAAGGCACATAATCATCGAGCGCGAAGGCGTGATGTCGAGCGTATTCATAATGAAACTTTTCATGAATGGTTTAGATCACATGTAAGTATACTTCACTTCGAACTTAATTTCTTAACTAATATATAGTTAAAATTAAGACATTAATTAGCTTGTCTTTGTTTAATAGGTTCATAATTTGACAAGAGAAGAGAATGTGGAGTCACTAGAGGAAATTCGATGGTTGGCAGCAGGTCCTCTAATGACAGTAAGAAGATATAAAGGATATATTGTTAATGGATTTAGATTTCATACGAAAGATGTTGAGGAGAGACGAAGAACACAAAATAGTGGTGTTGTTGTCGTTGCAAGCACCTCAAGTTTTTCTAGTGCAAAGGATCAAAATCCTATCAAAGGAGATGTTGCTTACTATGGAGTTCTTAAAGAGATCATTGAACTATACTATAATGAAAAGGCAAAAGTTGTGTTGTTTAAATGTGATTGGGTAGATGTGCGTTCTGAAGGCAGAGGAATTAAGAAGGACAAATTTGGATTTACACTCGTTAACTTCAATCGATTATTATATAATAATGAGAATATAGCAAATGAACCATTTGTACTAGCATCACAAGTTGAACAGGTGTTTTATGTACAAGACCCCTTAGAGGAAGATTGGCATGTTGTAGTTGGTACAAAACCTAGAGACTTGTTTGACATGTCTGCAAAAGAGGAAGAGTGTGGAGATGATATGGAGATGTACTACCCAAATGGTTTAGAGAGTAATTTAAATGGAGATAACACCACTAGTGATGATATTGACACTGGTAATTGGGCGAGGACAGATATACCTGGAACAACTATTAATACACCTTTAGATATTACTCGCCCAAAAGATGCTATACAAAGTGACGACTTAGAGCCTGATGGAGCTGGTGATTGATTTTCAGTTATAAGGTTGATTCAATCCTTTGACTTCAATCTCTTGTAAATTGAATTCAATTTCAATGATTCTTACTTTAATAAGCAATTTTCGATTTAACAAAAAAGTATATATTGATTGCTTGTTAATTTGCTTTATATATAATTGAATAATGTCTCATTATTCATATTTCATGATAATTAGAGTGCTTGTTTATACATTCATAACATTTAGGATTTTGTTTATTCTATTGATTTCTAAATTCCTCAACTTTTTTCTTGATTGTTTAGATAACAAATTACTCAATGATATTGAAAATTCATGTGTAGGTGCTTATTTCTTAATGTTTTTATTTTTTTAATACTTCTATTAAATAGTACATAAGTATTTTACTGATTCTAAAAGATGATATAATATATCTTTTTTTAACTGTTTTGCAGGTTGACTATGGCGCGTACACGATTTCAGCCAGGACGTTCTATACTTGGTCCTCGAATTGCAACAAAAAACTTTCGTGATCCTAGTCAGAAAAATACTCCATCAAGTAATCACTCGCTTAGGCAATCTGGAGGTGACCTTGAGGAGAATGATTTTGATTTGGGTGTTGATAAGGACAACCAGTTTATATCGGATGATGACCAACTTGAAGAAAATATGGGTATTCATTAATCCCTAAGATATGCATGTTCATCGAACTTTAGGAATTTAGTTTATAAAATCAATTGATCACTATTGAATATTTATTTCTTAGCTATCTCTTATGATTATTTGAAAACAGATTCTTCTAAAAAGTCCAGTAATCGGAGAGGTCCAACTCGCATGCATAAAATATGGGCTAGGCATGATGGTGATATGTTGGCACTTACTTTTAATGAATTTGATCAGCCTACTGGTGATAAAGCTGCGCAATTCACAAACTTCTTAGGCACTGTTGCTAGAAGTGGAAAAGATGCACCATTAACATATAAGGATTGGAGGCACATGCCTTTGGATAATAAAAGATAATGTGGAACATTATTAAGGTATCAATTTATTAGTTGATTTCTCTTTATATTTTTAATACATAAACATCTATCAGTAAATTGATATTTGTGAATTTCTTATAGTTAAAGTATAATCTTGAAGATGATAAGTGGTTATGGGTTATGAAAGCTCTTGGAAAAAAATGGAAGGACTTCAAATGTGAGCTTAAGAAAAAGCACTATGATGCTCACAATACTTATGAAGAACGTCTTGTTGATCGCGATTCTAGAGTCCTCCCGGAGCAATGGAGACAATTGATTGAATTTTGGGATACTGAAGAAGGACAGGTGCTTTAAACAATTTTTCATTCTTTATCAATTTCACTCTTCATTTTTTCTTTTAACCAAGTGAATGTTTTCTAGTGTAGCTATATAGATGTTTCTTTTAACCAAGTTGATGTTGTATACAGACGCGTAGTTTAAGAAACAAAAGTAACCGTGCTAAGCAAATTAATACTCACACTGCTGGCTCAAGAAGTTTTGCTCGTATTCGTGAAGAAAAGGTAAATCACTTAATTCACTTATTCTCTTCTAAGTTCATATATATGCTATAACATGAATTCACTGAATTATAAACTTTTTTATTGTTAACAGCGAAAGGAAAATGGAGTAGTGCCAACTAGGGCCGAACTATTTAAGATTACTCATGTTCACAAAAATGGGGATCCGATGAATGAAGAATGTGCTAACTTTATTGTAAGTAGATTAATATTTTTTTAAGTTTTTATTTGTAAAGATTTTAGCTTTATTGTAAGTTGGTTTTTTTTTAAGGATCACTTTTATGGCAGTTTATACATTTATGTTCAGTTTCCTTTGATCCACAAGATGAGGAAATTTCAAATTATTTGCATTTCTACCTACTCATTGTGATATGCATGACTTGTTATAGAGAGAGATTGATGTGAAGACCAAGAATCAACCAGATCTTGCAAAAAAAGGTTCCAAAGAAGTAGATGATTTATTCTCAGATGTATTTGGAAAAGAAAAACATGGTCACGTCCGTGGCCTCGGTTTGGGCCCTGCTCCTACTCATATTTGGACCGATGCACCTACACCTGCAGCATGTATAAGAATGGCAACTGAGGCTAGAAAGAAAGCTGAGGAGGAAACAAAAGGAATGAAGGAAAGAATGATAGTTATGGAGACCGAGTTGGCTGAAATGAAAGCAATGATAGCATCTATTATGCAAAATAAGTCTACCAATGCACCTTCACCTACTAATCCATTGGATGGTCGACAGGTTTACTTTACTAATTAAGTATTTATAAAAGAATTTATTAAATAATATCTTGTTGAAATTACATAGTGTTATTTCTTTTGTAGAATGTTGTTGATACAAATATTCCTAATGATACATTTGAAGGAGAAGTGCGATCGTCATCATCCAATCACCAATTTCCGTCTTATCAAGTAAATATCTTGTCTAGCTAGATTGTGAAATTATATGTTATGTCATTCTCTAATTTATATATATATAGGTGCACCAAACGAAGAAAAGGAGGGTGCGATATGAACATGAAACCGAGGTAACATCTATTTTGATTAATATTAATTTTTAAAAGTTATCCAATAGTAAAATATATGTGCCTCTATATAGGATAATCCTAGACGGGATGATAAAGAAGTGTTCTTGATGTCCCTTGGACAACCTCATCGCCCTGTAGCACGAGGACTTTTATTTAGTAAGGATCCTTCTACTATTGTAGGAGGCGAAAAATTAGGTGATCAATATTGGGAAATCTATGTTGAGGTAGTAATGATTCCTACAGAGAGTCTGATTCGGAGCTATCATGGTATGAAGATGATAGGTGATGCTGCAAGACAATTTATTGCTTGGCCATCCTATCTTGTAAGTATAATACATATATACATAAACAATGACATGTATTAGTTTGGTAAATATTGAAAATTATTGATCTCAATTCATTTTTTTTCCTCTAATGTAGGTTAAGCCAGTTAGAAGGTTAAAACAGTGAGAACGTTAAGCTAGGGAGACAGATTTTGGGGAGTCTAGGTGGGTTCTCTTTTCTTCACCATTCTTACACATTTAGTATATTTTTTAATTGATAAGCCTTTGAATATATGTCTTTGATTTGTGAGTTTATTTATCTTCTTTACAACTCAAATATATTATGGATGGTGTCAGAGCAATTATTAGATTTTACATTTGTTAGGTTTTGTTAGGTTAAGAATTTTTTTTTTACATACTGTTCCTCAACTATAGGCTGCTGCTCAAAGTATACTGTTCCTCAACTGTACTGTTCCTCGACATTTGTTAGGTTTTGCAAGGCTGCTGCTCAAAGCAGCAGGCTGCTGCTTTGAGCAGCAGCAAGCTGCTGCTCAAGCAGCAGCACAGGATGCTGCTCAAGCAGCAGCCTTGCTGCTGCTTTGCTTGAGCAGCAGCAAGCTGCTGCTTGAGCAGCAGTTGCTCAAGCAGCTAGTGCTGCTGCTGCTGCTCAAGCAGCAGCTTGAGCAGCACCTGCTGCTGCTCTGCAGCACCTGCTCTGCAGCAACTTAATCTCAAGCTTGTGCCCGCTCGCGAATTTGCAAAATGGCGAAATGCGGCGAAATGACCTGTAACATATTTTAAATATGATTACAGTCGAGTTCGGTGCGTTTCGGACCGACGCGAAGTGCATAGGGTCGAAAAGTGAGTTGAAGTTCAAGAAATTAGCCAATTTCATAAATTCTGATTTTTGATATCGGCAAGCTCTTTTCATTTGCGTTTTGCCGCCAACTAGAAAATCGAAAAAGCTTACCGATAACAAAAATCAGAATTTCTGAAATTCGCTAAGTCCTTGAACTTCAACTCACTTTTCGACCCGATGCACCTCGCGTCGGTCCGAAACGCACCGAACTCGACAGTAATCATATTTAAAATATGTTACAGATCATTTCGCCGCATTTTGCCATTTTGCAGATTCGGCGAACGGGATTTAAGCTTTGCAATTTAAAGCTTCAAAGTGATTCCAATCAAGCTTCAAAGCTTTGCAATTTAAAGCTTTAAAAATGCGGCGAAATGATCTGTAACATATTTTAAATATGATTACAGTCGAGTTCGGTGCGTTTCGGACCGACGCGAAGTGCATCGGGTCGAAAAAGTGAGTTGAAGTTCAAGGAATTAGCGAATTTCATCAATTGTAAAATTCGCCGAAAAAACCAATTTTCACGAGATATAACAGGGCTGCTGTTTTGAGCAGCAGCATTGCTGGTGCTTTGAGCAGCAGGGCTGCTGCTTTGAGCAGCAGCAAGCTACTGCTTGAGCAGCAGCACAGGCTGCTGCTCAAAGCAGCAGGCTGCTGCTTTGAGCAGCAGCACAGGCTGCTGCTCAAGCAGCTTGCTGCTGCTTTTGAGCAGCAGCAAGGCTGCTGCTTGAGCAGCAGCCTGCTGCTCAAAAGCAGCAGCAAGCTGCTTGAGCAGCAGCACAGGCTGCTGCTCAAGCAGCAGCCTTGCTGCTGCTCAAAGCAGCAGGCTGCTGCTTGAGCAGCAGCACAGGCTGCTGCTCAAAGCAGCAGCAAGCTGCTTGAGCAGCAGCCTTGCTGCTGCTTGAGCAGCAGCACAGGATGCTGCTCAAGCAGCAGCCTTGCTGCTGCTTTGCTTGAGCAGCAGCAAGCTGCTGCTTGAGCAGCAGTTGCTCAAGCAGCTGGTGCTGCTGCTGCTGCTCAAGCAGCAGCTTGAGCAGCACCTGCTGCTGCTCTGCAGCACCTGCTCTGCAGCAACTTAATCTCAAGCTTGTGCCCGCTCGCGAATTTGCAAAATGGCGAAATGCGGCGAAATGACCTGTAACATATTTTAAATATGATTACAGTCGAGTTCGGTGCGTTTCGGACCGACGCGAAGTGCATCGGGTCGAAAAGTGAGTTGAAGTTCAAGAAATTTGCCAATTTCATAAATTCTGATTTTTGATATCGGCAAGCTCTTTTCATCTGCGTTTTGCCGCCAACTAGAAAATCGAAATTGTAATTTTTCTTCTTCCCTTTATTCTACAATTTTTTCTTAAACTCCCCATGATTTCTTTTAAATTTTTGGGCTGCTCTAAGCCCTCGGAATAGGGCTCCGAAAAAGCTTGGCGTAAACTGCATCAGCAAAACTGCAGTTGCAGAATTTTTGAAGCATTTTGCATCGCTTTGTTTGCCTATTTTCTTTCAATCTCTCACCTATGCAGTTCATCCCTTTTAATCAGCAGACTTTTCTGAGACACCTCACGATTTCTTCTTAATTCTTTGACTACTTTAAGTTTTCAAAATAGGGCCTCGAAAAAGCTTACCGATAACAAAAATCAGAATTTCTGAAATTCGCTAAGTCCTTGAACTTCAACTCACTTTTCGACCCGATGCACCTCGCGTCGGTCCGAAACGCACCGAACTCGATTGTAATCATATTTAAAATATGTTACAGATCATTTCGCCGCATTTTGCCATTTTGCAGATTCGGCGAACGGGGACTTAAGCTTTG
This sequence comes from Tillandsia leiboldiana, assembly GCA_029204045.2. Lineage (NCBI taxonomy): Eukaryota > Viridiplantae > Streptophyta > Magnoliopsida > Poales > Bromeliaceae > Tillandsia > Tillandsia leiboldiana. The sequence goes on from CM055071.1 coordinate 24,966,459, forward strand.
CAATTTAAAGCTTCAAAGTGATTCCAATCAATAAAATTTAGAACTTTACCAAATCCTGTTTGAAAGTGGCCATAAAAGACGAAGTTTGATTGAGTCTTTGATAAAAAACAAAATATAGTATCGAAAGTAATGACCTTTTTTTTATAAGTGATGTCGATCTAAGCCTTTTTTTTTTATGGGTTCTTTTCATTATTTGTAAAAGGTAAATATTCGATATTTATTTATTCTGTGTGTTGAATGTGGAAATGATTAGGTTATTTTCTTAGAATTTTATCTTCTCATATAGATTGAAAATAGTATGCTAATTAAATCTTTTTGTTGTTTCAAAGTCGCTTAATAGTTTTTTTTTTTTCTAATGCAGGTTTGATTAAGTTAAGGAGAAGTAATCTGGTGACTAATTGCAATGTCGATCTCCTCCTTCCTTCATTTTGTATATGACTCAAATATGTATATGAAGTATGCCGATATAATTTCTTGTTGCAATTAATTAAATTGATGGTATATTTTTTTGTCTATTATGGATGTTGATTAATTAGATGATATATACTTGAAAATTTATAAATTGATGGTATTTTTTGTCTATTATGGATGTTGATTAGATGATATATACTTGAAATTTTATAAATTGATGGTATTTTGCCTATGACTATAAAATTTATTGTGCTTAATTGTAATTATTTGCATGTTTTTAAATATCTTTTAAAAATCTTCTGTGTTGATATGAAACAAGTATTTGACATAATTAAACTATTATTTTATTGCTAATTATAAAAATGAATAATTAAATGAAAAAACTATAATTTTATAATTATTTTGGCACTTATGAGTGCCACTAAAAAGGGGTATGCTGGCGGTTTGGAGTGCCGGGATAGATAGTTTTGCTGGCAGTTTTAGGCCACTAAAATCAGATACACTGGCATTTTGGAGTGCCGGGACAGATAGTTTTGCTGGCACTTGTAAGTGCCACTAAAATGGGATATGCTGGCGGTTTGGGAGTGTCGGAATAGATCGTTTTGCTGGCACTTGTAAGTGCCACTAAATGCGAAATGCTGGCATTTTGGAGTGCCGGGATAGATACTTTTGCTGGCACTTTTAACTGCCACTAAAATCAGATACGCTGGCATTTGGAGTGCCGGGATAGATACTTTTGCTGGGCACTTGTAAGTGCCACTAAAATAAGATATGCTGGCGGTTTCGAGTGCCGGAATAGATCGTTTGCCGGCACTTTTAACTGCCACTAAAATCAGATACGCTGGCATTTTTGAGTGCCGGGATAGATACTTTTGCTGGCACTTGTAAGTGCCACTAAAATAGAGATGCTGGCGTTTTCGAGTGCCGGAATAGATCGTTTTGCCGGCACTTGTAAGTGCCACTAAATAGGGATATGCTGCGGTTTTTGAGTGCCGGAATAGATCATTTTGCTGGCAATATCGCTCGTTTTGCCGGCGGTTTAAAGTGCCGGCTTTACCATCTATGCCGGCGTTTGAGTATAAGTGCCGGTAAAAGATTTGCCGACGGAGTTTTCGCCGGCACAAAAAAATGCCACAAAAAAATGCCGGGAAAAACTATTACCGGCACTTTTATGATGTTTCCGGCAGTTTAAAGTGCCGCTAAAAGCCAACATTGGTGTAGTGAAATTCCCTACATTTCAACTGAAGATCAATTAGCTGACATTTTAACAAAACTTTTGGATCAAAAACGTTTTATTCATTTGCGTAAAGCAATTGGAATGCTTTCCTTGAAATAACCACTTTTTGAAACTCTTGTTTAGGTTAGGTTTTGTTTTTGTGTTTTTGTTCATTATCTATGCTTAGACATAGAACATTAATTGAGCATTAGTTTTATTGACTTTAACTGCATCCTTTTATATGTTTAGAAATTTATTATGCTTTGGATATCATAATAATTCATTTGATGCAATGATCATTTATGTGAATTAAATCATCTTTGTTTTGATCAAAGTCAATTTCTCTCTCAATGATCTCTTGGTATAGTTTTTATCTTATTTGACTGTTTAGTCGAGTATGAAATCGAGATCAATTTTTGGTTGAATACTTTATATCTTAAATAATTGATAGCCAATTGAGGGGGAGTCAAAGAAGTGTTATGCTCAAAAGATGTGGAAAGAGTTACATCCCAATGAGGAGTGTGAAAACTACCACCACATGGAGGAAAGAGCTACCACCTCGGTCGTCCGAGTACTGTGTGCAGCTACCACATGTTTACCAAGCAAGGTTTTTCAAGTTTGATTAAATAAAATGCATGTTGAAATATTGACTCTGTCAAAATTTCAAGGTCGGTATAAGGTGGGAATTTTAATGAAAGATGCTCAAAGAGCCACTCTCTTCAATAAATTGACTAGATATATTATCTAACTTATCTGGGATGTTAGACATCTATTGATCTTTGTATTTCATTTTCTTTACCGAATTGATGATTTGATAAAGGCATTACTCATAAGATCAAGTTAGATGTAATTGAAGTTGTTCAACTTTAAGGGATTTAATTTTTATAAATTTTCGTTTCATTTGTTGGATGTTATTGATAGATTTGGCATAATCTATTTCTTGTTGTATGAAACGATGATTTTCATTTAAAGTTGATACACAAAAGTGGTTACAATCTTTTTCTGGATTTTCTAGAATTTTTCTGAAATTTTCTGAAGAAAAAGTTGGAGCCGATCCGGATTGGACAAGCCGATCCGGATCCCGAACGCAGGTATTCTCTGCGGGTAGCCGATCCGGATCGGATTCACGAACTGATCCGGATCGCGGCTAGGGTTTTATATAGAACAAAAGGGTTTTGATTTCTCTTTACTTCAATCTTTTGTTCAAAAGTCTCCAGAGCTTCTCTCTCTAGAATTCATCCATCTTGGAAGCTTTCAAACTCAAGTTCTTCGATTCTAAGTAAGTTTTATTGATCAAAATCTCGGTTTTTCACAGTTTTTCATATTCTTCCTCAAAACGTGATGAAATTTCTATATCTTTTTCGTTTGTGGAAGGTTTTTGATCAAATTTCTTTTGAAATAAGAACTTTGGGTAGATTAGTTTTGATTATATACTAGGTATTCTAATGATAAGCGGATTTTTGGCCTTCGATTTCAAAAATTTCGGTTTTAGGGCATATAATGGGAATTTTCGAAAATCATGCGATTGATCTATTTTTAAAATTCTTTTTGCAAAACTAATTTGATTCTTAGTCTCTCTACACGATAATGATTATTTGGGTACATTTTTCAAATTTTTGAAAATTAACAATTCTTCGTGTTCTTGAGTTGTTGCTCACATGATTTCTTTTCACAAGTAATAGCAACAATGATGTTTTCATGGATCATCTTTCTGCTAATTGCAATGGTACACACTTGAGCAACAAACAAACTGAAAAGAGCTAAGAAAACTCAACGGAAAGGTGAGTTTCTTCTTGTCAGCGATTCAGAGGCTGAAGTAGATAATCAAGAAGTAGATTGGGACAAATTGTCGGATGATGAATCAATGCCTGTTCAACCTAAGCAAAAGACTTTCGACACATCAAAAGGTAAAGCGCCAATGAAAAGAAAGAGACTGGCTCGACGGTTTGGACGAGCACGAGGTTTCGAGATTAACGAACCAATAGTTCCGGATTCTCCACCCGTGAGGAACAAGTGTTCGTTAATGCGGATCGCCTAAGGGCATTTGAGAATCGTGAATGCATTGGCGAGAGGCATGTTAATATTGAGGCTCTACGAGACCACTCCCCTGAGTTCGGTATTCTGATTGAAGAAGCAAACCTTATTCAAGTATGTCGATTCCCGGAAATGCTTGGATACTGTCTGCATCACGTGAGGACCTTCTATACAAATGCACGGCACCTTCGAGAAAATGAAAACGGTCCGATGGAGTTTTACACGAATATCCAAGGCACAAGGTTTAAAATTACTCCATAATTGATTGGCGAGGTTTTGGGAATGCAAGCCAGCAAGACAGGAGTTAATTACTTGAAGGGAAAGAGTTTGACAAACACGATGTGGCAAATGGTTATAAAGGAAATTTGTTTGGAGGGAACTCAATCAACGGAGAAATCTGTCAAATCCAAAGAACTTCGTCTTGAGTACCGGTTCCTAAACTTCATCACATGTTACAATATCCTTCCAAATATGCAGACGAAAGTCTTGAGATGGGATCGAATGCTGTTTTTGTATCTCTTAGGACATCCGTCAGAGGCAATGGGATTAAATATCAACATTCCATACATTATTTGGAATAGAATGACGAGATATGTTGAGCATCCTCATCCCACTGAAAGAATCCCATTTCCATTGATTATAATGAGGATCTTAAAGAAATTTCAGGTTGATATTAGTTCAACGACTTATCGTCACTGCTTGGGCATGATCGATGAGTCCACCATTGTCAAGTCCCTTCATAAGTTGCCCCATGTCACTCCAGTCCCTCCATGCGGAACGAAACCCAGTACCGGCACTTCCGCATCACCATCACAACCAGCACCCGCACCAGCGGATGAAGCATCAGTCTCATCCATCTACAAAGAACAACAACGATTATCTTTTGAGCAGGAACAGATTTCGAAGGAACAGAAGAGAATTTCCAATGAGCTTGAGCTCATCACGGCAGCTCATATTACCATAACTAAGAAGGTCAATTCAATGAACAAGCTGGCGAAAAAGATGTTCTCTAAGATGGGCTGCACGAGCTCTGAAGACTCTGACTCAGATGCTTGATTTGTACTCAAACTTTTCTTTTTCTTGTGCAGATTTTTAATCTTTTCTTGTGCAGGTTTTAAGTTTTAGTTTTTTTTTTTGCTTTTAGTTCTCACATTTTTGGTTCTTGAACTTGTTAACTTTTCTCTCCATTTTGGTAATTTTGGCGAAAGTTTGTGACAAAAAGGGGGAGAGAATATTAGAACAGTTGAACAATGAAACTTGATTGTCCAGTTGTGAACCATGAAGGTAAGTATAATTTCAACTTTTGGTTTTTCTTTTGTGATTTCATGCATGCCTCGACTAACTATTTGCTAACTATTTGGGCATGTAATATAACTAACAAGTTGATGTTGACTAACAATTTTGTGACATTTGGATTTTGAATGCATAGAAGATATGTTGGTTTTTACTATGATCTAATTACATATCTGAATGTATAAATGTCATGGTAAGTATAAATGAGTATAAACTTCATCTCTGTGTGTGGTTTTTGAATGACATACAATTCTTGAGGTATCTAACGATTTCTTTTGTCAAGAATGATTTCTTTTGCAGAGAGTACAGATGTCATGCCCCGGGTGTGAACCAGAACCCGGCCCGCCAACAGATCCGCCGTGCACACGGAATTTTCCATGTACACGAAGCGCTGGTAACCTGCTCAGATAGATAATATAAATAAAAGAGCGTAAACAGAGCTGAACTAATAGAACTAAAAGTAATCTCAGACTGAAAAAAGATACAAGCTGAAATAAAGTACAATAAACTCTCAGCTTACCATGAATATACAACCAGCTGGCTAAAGCCAGTCCCAAAAGTAAACGAATATAGTCTGAGATACAAAAGGGGTACAATAAAGTCCAGCTACTCTCACAGTCGGGGTAGATGATCTAGCTAGTCCGCAATCCTCTTACCTCGATCTGCCACTGAAGGCCCAGCAGCTCCCGCAGACGACTCTGCAAAACACAGTGGGAATGACAGAAAACAACAATGGGGGGTGAGAACTACTAGATAAACCAGTAGCCTCCCCTAGTGGGTAAAACCTCAAACACTGACACACCCACTAGGAACTATAAGAGGCGAAAAGGGAAGAACAGTGGTATGCAATAAAGACTGCTGAAAAGGAAACTACCACTACTAAGCCTCTAAATGCAGTGCCAAAAGATAACTGTAAATATGCACTATAAGCTAACTGCCCAAAGAAACCCAATCAAAGGCCAGGAAATACTGGCACTGCCTGCTCTGTCGTCACTCGCAACTCTCAAGGTGCCCGGCGCTCGGCACGGTGTAAAGCCTACTCCGGAGTGGCACTCGAGGGAGCGCCCACACGAGTAAAGTACCTCTGTATCAAGCATCTCTGTAACCAATGTCTCACAATAGCAGGACTGGATCATGACTATGATCAAAGTGGGAAATATCCATCCACTAAAGTAACCCTGATCCCAATCAGACGCAATATAATCAACAAGTGGGAACACCATCCACTAGGAAAATCTGAAAACCAATCTGATGCATAAGTGAACATCCGGTCAACCGCCTAATGTCCGCGGTCGCCGCAACACCCTATAAGTCCACAATCGATATCATAAACATATCTGGCTAACCGCCTCATGTCCGCGGTTACCACAATGCCCCACAAATATATAATCGAGTCAAACCTGTCCCAGACTCAAGCCTCAACTACACTATCCCAAACCCTGCTCAAACCGAGCAACATATATCCAATGTGAAGGAGAATAGTGAAACATGGTTTCTCCTAAGTCAAGTCCCAAAGATAGTGTAGCAATAAATAGTAGTCCATTTAGATGTCCAAACAAGCATGCAAAGGTTCGCATTTAAAAACAGAAGGAAAGTATTGGGTATTTATTTAGAAAAATGGTTATATGATAAGACTATTGCATGCGCTGATAGGTTACAGCATATGTCCAGCAACAGTGTCCCAGTTTATTATAAATGAGCTATTATATTATTTGTGGGGTTACTTATGCATTTATGATTAAAAGTACCGATTATCAATTTAAAGTCGGGAGTCTCTAATACTCCTAGTGAGATAGTCAGAAGTGAGGTAAGCAACAACCACCCACCTCGAAAAGCGTGCACAATACCCAAGAAAAATACCCGCTGTCCTCTATGCACGCCGTCAGCTGAAACAGTATCCTACAACATCACATAAGTGTACACGGTGTAAAAACTACAAGTCTCAAAAAGATTTGCTGTTTTTATAATCAGCACGCAAAACGAGGAATTTCACCTCTGTTCCGAGCTCCAAAAATCCCAGAAAAATCACGGTTGCGTTCCTCGCGAAAGTAGCCCAAAATCGACTCTTGAATCGCCTCGATCTGATATTTCCTACGCGGAGAAACAATTCGTCGAAGTCGCCGCTGTCCAAAACCCAACAGCAAAAGAGGGGGTCAAAACACCTCGGGAATCGTGCCAAGGAATCAGAATCCAAAGAAACCACGTGGCCCGCCCGACACGGCTGTCGGCGGGGCGCCGCCGCCACGTGCGCCCACGTGCGCCCATGTGCGCGTACGGCCGCCG
>CM055071.1:24973795-25018398 GCA_029204045.2 Tillandsia leiboldiana
GCCGCGCCGTAAAATGGGGAACCTCGGGATTCGAGCCTCCAAAATCCCAGAACTTGGCAGGAAGATCAAGGACTTGAAGATGAAAATCTTCCAAGAAGGGAGCTCGGGGAGATCAAGCTTGGGCTGAGAGGAAAAAGCCAAAGAAGAGGGCTCGGGCTGCCTATTTATAGGCTGAGAAAAACATTAGGAGAAATACCCAATGTGTCCCAAGTTCCGGGCGCGCACAGTGCGGCCCGGCCCAGCCCGCAGGTTTCGGGCGCGCACAGTGCGGCCCGGCCCGCCAAGATTCGGGCGCGCACAGTGCGGCCCGGTCCACCACACAGCCCAATCCGCTAACACCCCGGGCCCCACTGCACCCGGTGCACCTGCGCCCGCCAATGGCGACGCGACACGTGGCCCGGCCACCCGTGCACCGCGCACGTCGCGCCGTGGACCGCGCACGTCGCGGCTGACCCGGGCCCGTACGGCCACCTGCCCCGCCGTACGGCCACCTGCCCCGGTCAACGACCCCACCGATTGCGTGGACCGGGAGCACAACACCGGACCAACTACCTCCCGCCACGTGTCCACCCGGTCTACCGTGCACCACCGGCCTGCTCCGTGAACCCAGACCACAACACCGACCAGTGAAAACCTGCCACGTGTCCCTTCCTCGGGTGCACGACGGCCGCGTGGACCGCGCACCTGACCGCGCCCCCGCGCGCCTGCCCGCGCCCCTGTGCGCCTGCCCGCGGCCGCGCGCCGCCTGCCCGAGCGCCCTCCGCCGCCTTCCGCCGCTGCCCGCCGCCGCCAACCGCCGCCGGCGATCGCCGGAAACACTGTTCCGGCGATGAACAGTAACCGCAGCCCAAAACATCAAGTAAATAGCCCATCTTGACCGTTTTCGCGCGCTGATTCCAAAAACGACGTCCATTTTGCCAAATTCCAAACCTATAATTCGCCGGAGGCTCCCGCAAACCCCAAAACTGCCAAAACTTCCGGGAGCCCGCTTTTGGGTATCCGGACTCAGAATTAAGCAAACAAAAAGCCATTTCCAAGCGTTTTTCCGCACCGAACCCAAATCCACCCTCTGTTTGGCCAAAATCCTTTCCTAAAATTCGGCAAAAGCAGCCGAAGGCCAATACACCCAACCAAAGCTCACAGGGTCCATCTCTTGTGTCCAAATAGGCGCGCGAACACCGCCGACAAGCCACGTAGGCTTCCAGAAGCTGCTGGTCACACTGTAGAAGCCCGGCAAAGGTCCGGGTCACCACAACCCCGCTCCGGTGCACGCCAGCCACGTGGACCGCGCACCCGCGCGCCCTGCCCGCGCCCTGCGCCCTGCCCGCCGCCGCTCTCCGCCTGCCCGAGGCCGCGCCGCCGCTCTCCGCCGCTGCCCGCCGCCGCCGGCCGCCGCCGGCGATCGCCAGAATCACTGTTCCGGCGGTGAACAGTAACCCGAGCTCAAAAACATCAAGTGGGTAGTCCATTTTGACCGTTTTCGCGCGCTGAATCCAAATTTGACGTCCGATTTGCCAAATTCCAACTCTAAAAATTGCCGAAGGCACCCGAAAATGTGTTCTTACCCCGAATTTCGTGCGAAGCCCAATTTTAATATCCGTTTCGTGCGAAACCACTTCTAAACTCTCCACGGGGTCCTCCGATCACTCACATGATCCATTTAAGCCCCGAAGTCCAACACTTGTGCCCAATTATGCCCCAAACACTTCCAACACACCATGTAGGCCTCCAATAGCCACCCCAACACACAGAAGCAGCTCTGCGGAGATCCGGGTCATCACATCCTCCCCCACTAAAAGAAAGTTTCATCCTCGAAACTTAAGTCGTTCCTCAACACGGAATCTCAACCAAATAAATGGGGGTAATTATCCAATCATCCACCACTCAAGCTCCCAAGGCTGACAAATACCTCTTCCAAAGATGCGATGTGGTCCTCGGGTCTCTAACTAGAACAAAATAAAGGCGGGCACTCCAGAAAAATCGTACCAACTCAACCAGGTATAGCTGGGCTAACCGCTCGAGCTACCAAGAAATCTGCATCGGTACAAGCCTCCGCTCCTCCCAGGGCCTCAGATAATCCAACCACAAGTCCACGGCACACAAGCTCGATCCAAGTACCTCTGTACTCCCAAGGTACCCAATATAAGTCCTCCAACTGATCACGTAAACTCTGATCTCTAATCCAAAAACCATCAGGGTGTAGAAACACCTCCCCAACTCTCGGGTATCAGCACACAACAATAAGCAGTTGGAAGAACCAGATCGCAAATCAATCTTCGAGAAGATCCAGTACCCTTGCAGCTGGTAAATCCAATCCTCCAGGCTCGAAAAAGGGTATTTGTTCCAGGCGATCACTTCATCAAATTCCGGGAGTTGTGTCCTCAACTCCCAAACCAGTGACATGCTAGGCAACTCCGAAAGGAAAGGAGCCCTAACCAGGAGGGAGGGGTCCTCGCCCGGTCGCTCCCAAATCTTGACCATCCAAGCGAACCATTCAACCGCGGTCTATCATCCAAAGAGTCCTCAACGACACCATCATACGCCACGTCGGCCTCGACAGTCCACACAGCGCCAGCTGCGGAGTCAACAAACTCAACACCAAATAGCTCTCCTGCTCCGGGTATCCGCCACCACAGTGGCCCTATCGGGGTGATACAGAATGCTTGCCACACATCCAACTATAACTTCATAGCTACTATGGGGGGCATCACTGTATAACACAAATCCATCTCCCCACACTGGCGATGCTGAAATCAGGGCTGGTATCAATCTCATCATCCGATTGCCAAGCTCTCCTGACACTGCCCAGTCCAAGAAGCTCCTTACCTCAACAAATAACTGCCGGTCTCAGCCATTCTCGCATAGCGTCCATTAAGGTCAGATTACCACCGCTGCCCCTTACGGCTAGAACAAGTAATCCAGGAAGATATGCTCCCAAAGTTAAAACTTGTATCACAACAGCTTGGCATACAGCTTCTTCCTCACAGACCTTGTTACACCATCTACAAGTATTCCACCAGCTCTAAACCACACAGAGATGGGGTAAAAATCAAAATATCCAGAAGAATACCTCCAATAATTCTTCCAAGTGCAACAAGAATACACAATTCCTCATATCTTAAAGACGACCGGGCATTAGTCATCCATTCATCCTCACTGTACTCACAATGCCCCTACTATGTCCTGAACACCATCTTGGCGAAACACCCAGCTGTATACTCCCAAAAGATACAAGCATCAATAACAACAACTGCTGGAGTATAATTCCAACAAAAGGTCCTAAATAAAATCCGAACTTTCCTGCGGACACATGATGCAAGGACCCTCACTGTCGTGTGCCAACGATGTGGCACTAGATCGAACAGACCCTCGATCCATCAGATCCTACGACTGCGCCATCAGCTCTCTCAGCTCTACAGGTGATATCCAATGAGGTGCTATCAGGGTTGATGTGGTTCCTTGAACCACGTCAATCACAATCTCAATCTCCCTAACCGGCGGCATCATTATCAGCTCCGGTGGAATCACACCCGGGATCTCACGATAATAGGGATATCCTCGTGTCCCGGTGGCGCCGTAGGCACCTCGAGCATAGTCGCTGCAACCTGTGTGCTCTGACTGTCTCAATGAACAAGTCTCAAATGTCTGCTTGCAGAAGATCATAACCTTCTCTCTCCGCAGTCATACATCATGTGGAACTATGCCACCCAATCCCACGCACTGGGTCAAATACTGACCAGGTACAACTACCAATAAGTCTGCCGACACCACTAGAGGTCTCAACTTGTGACGCCCCACTTCCCAGGGGGTCACCCATCCTAGAACTACTCTAGCTCTAGCACGCTTAACTCTCATGTTCCTCTTGGATCTTGCTACCATCCAAAATGCTATAGTCGGGTTAGAGATTTAGTCCTATTATATCATTTATATAGAGGACTAATCCAAATTCCGGGGGTGTCACATTCTTCCCCCCTTTAAGCCCTGACGTCCACGTCAGGCTCAAGCACACTCACAAGCACCAGGCGATGTGAGACTTGTCTCGCTAGCCTTAGCCGACCTTGTGAGGAGCTGCACTCCACTCACAACAGTCATTAGCCGGGGAGCCTCGCTCTACCCGCTATATAACCCTGGCTCAGCCCAGACTCATCTCACATTTCCGGCTGGTGAATGGCTCTGATACCAACTGTGACGCCCCACTTCCCAGGGGGTCACCCATCCTAGAACTACTCTAGCTCTAGCACGCTTAACTCTCATGTTCCTCTTGGATCTTGCTACCATCCAAAATGCTATAGCCGGGTTAGAGATTTAGTCCTATTATATCATTTATATAGAGGACTAATCCAAATTCCGGGGGTGTCACACAACTGCACAGGACATGATCCACAAGCCTCCCCCACATGCACCACCCCAACAGGAACCTGTACCTCAAGTGCATGTGATAACAAATCTACCTCTAGTCCATGCAGGAATGCAACCTGCCCTAACTTCGACTGCTGTGATGAAATCACACCTGCGACGACCCAATCCACTGCCTTGGCGCCCTCCACCCAGGCAGCACAGCCTCAACCGCTCAATGTAGGTGGTCGTCACTTAATCTGCCTGAAATTCAAGGCTATCCACCAAAGAAGCACAATTCTCCGCCTTTGCTCACACTGAGGCGATGAATACGGTCTTCCGCAGACAATAAACCCACGCTACCGCTGCGCCACTCTGATAATGATGCGGATGCTGTCACCGGGGTCCACCTGACCTCTGACATCTCAGAAAATCCATTATTGCAATCGTCATATGACAAAACGCAATTGATTCCTGCAATTCCTCATTCAATCATCCTTACTCAACTCACCCCTCAAACACATCCATTGTACCCCAAACACAAATGTTATCAATCACAAAGGGTAACATTCCTTTGGGTAAGCTTTACATAATCCATCCACAAAAATGTCCACCATCTAGGAAAGGAAAACAAAAGTGCCTCTACCAGCCGATCTGTCCTCCAACACTTAGCGCCAGGCGCCTCTATCCAGAACTCGCCTCTGGCGGCAGATCCCTATCTAAAGGAACTGCAACAGTACGCTCCATACACAATGCCTACTCCATCGATGCATGCAAAATCCAAAATCCAAAACAGAGGGATCAGACAAACTAAAAGGGTATCCTGGCGCAATCCACTCCCAGTCGCGCACATCCTATGCGCTTCGTCCCTCGAAACCTGGGGCGCACAATTCAACAACTGCATAAACTCTCTTGCATAGGGAGACTCTTAATTGATCACTCCATCACCACCAACCACGATTCTGCCTCCAAAGGCTCCAACTCAAATCCATAAATCGGGGTGGTTCATCTACCAAAACTGGCTCCATCCATCAATGATGTCCCACAACCTATCCATTATCAGCAATCCACCCTGCCTCGGTGCTGCACAACAAAACATTAGCACGGAGGGGGCCACTTGCGCCAACGGCGCCTCAGAAATCACTGCCGCTGAGGATACTATAACCAGGTGGTCTCAGGAGAAAAACACTGTCGGACTGCCCACTGCTCCGACAACTGTGTCACCTAGACCAGCGGCTCACTCTGTCGCTGATATACCTCAAATAATCCTACCATCGGGGACTGAAGCTCTCTAACCTCAATCCGGGTATCCAGCCCCCAAAACAATCCGCTCGAGCTCCACCGCTGCGACGAGTGCACACCAATCCGCACAACGCGTCGGGGAGACACCGCTCACCCCGACCAACAGCACCACAGCACAAAACAAAACTCGACCCAATCCGGCGAGAGTCTAGTGCATGTCAACAGTTCCGCCGCATTATGTTCTCTGCAGCCAACATAATTGCTTAGGAGAATAAACATGCCAATCACCCATCCCATCACTCGGGAGAGATATAAAACTCAATCTGGACTCTCGCAAAACTCACGACTCTCTCGAAGTCATCCTAGGGTCCAGCCATAAGCCTAGGGTATCTACAGTCCCAACTTACCTATCCCTAAGCTCTGATACCAACCTAATCTGTCACGCCCCGGGGTCGAAACTGCGACCCGGGCCCGCCAACAGATCCGCCACCTATGCTAAACCCGCATAGGCGAAGCGTCTAACCTGCAAAAGATAGTACTATAGCTACACAAATATCAGAGCTGAAATGAAATGCTGTAAGATAAAAAAAAATCCAATCACTGTACATCATGAAATAAAGTACAATATCCATTTCCTCAAATACAGATGATCATAATACAATGTTCTCAGTACAGCATCTCTCAACTATAAAAGGAGATAAACAAAAACTATAGTACATCAGTCTCAACATCAGTCTCTCCAAATACAAAAGATCTCTCTCCAAATAAAACAGTAAAAACCAGCCAACAGCTACCATGAATCTCCATCCAGGGAATACAGCTACACTCCTCGAGTGGTAAAGATCTAGCCCGTGACTCCCTCGCCTCGGACAACGATCGAAGATCAGCAACTCCCGAAGAAAACACTGCAAAACAGGGGGGAAGAAGAAGCAAGGGAAACAACAATGGGGGTGAGAACCACTAGTAAACCAGTAGCCTCCCCCTGTGGGTAAAGCCTCAAGCTCCGGCGTACCCACTAAGTCTACTAGAGGCAAGAAAAGGGGCAAGTGGTAATGCTGTAAACAGAACTACTGAATAAAAGGGGGAAACCACAACAAGTATGCCTCTAAATGCAATACCGAAGGAAATGACGGTATGAATGCATCAGAAAACAGTATATGATCAAATAGACCCAATCTAGTGCCACCAGTAAAACTAGTACTGCCTGCTCTGCTGTCGAATTCAAGAGCTCAGTAGGGAACCAGCACATAAGGCTCGAAATCCCCATCAGTCCTCACAACCCACCGTGGTGCCCGGCGCTCGGCACCGTGAAAAGCCTACTCCGGAGTGGCACTCGAGGGGAGCGACCCACACGAGTAAAGTATCTCTGTAACCAATGTCTCACAATAGCAGGTCTGGATCATGACTATGACCAAAGTGGGAAACTCCGTCCAATAATAAAACCCCGATCTGATGCAATAATACTCAAAAGTGGGAAACACCATCCACTAGGAAAATCTGATACCCAATCTGATGCAATAGTAAACATCCGGTCAACCGCCCAAAGTCCGCGGTCACCGCAATAACCCACAACCCACAATTGGGTAAAATAATCAAGATTCGGTCAACCGCCTACTGTCCGCGGTTGCCGCAATAACCCATAATCCAACATCAAGAACACCCTGTCACTGACCCTCAGATCCCGGCTACACTATCCCAAACCTCTGCTCGAACCCGAGCAACAAGACTCAAAAGTCTAAATAAAAAGGAGAAAGAAAGCAATCTTGGTTTCTCCTAAGTCAAATCCCAATATGATAGTGTAGCAATAAATAGTGGCCTATCTAGATGTCCAAATAAGCATGCAAAAGTCCTCAGCAATGTGAAAGAGAGAGAATGTCCAATAAGCGTTTTACATGTGTAATAAGTAATAATATTCACATAAATATAACAATCATACTAAAATCATCAGTCACCTACACATGTATAACCCCTGATCCATAATAAATCCCAAAGTGAAACCCGCACATGGATATGTCGTCATGTCCCCAACAATTAATCCATTTAATCCACTTTCATACAAATCTAGGTGCTAATATAGCATGTTAATCATCACTTATTAAATTATTCCAATGATCATGTTCCAACAGCAATAATATCCCAATAATATCCCCAACATGCTATATCCACAAAATTTAACTCAGATGATAAGTTCACATTTTATAAAAGGCAATTATGCACGATAATCAATCCATAAGCTCAATAGTGGGGTTCTCTAATAAACTTAGTGAGTAAGTCAGA
Source organism: Tillandsia leiboldiana (assembly GCA_029204045.2). Lineage (NCBI taxonomy): Eukaryota > Viridiplantae > Streptophyta > Magnoliopsida > Poales > Bromeliaceae > Tillandsia > Tillandsia leiboldiana. Next base: position 24,981,650 of record CM055071.1, read on the forward strand.
TATAGAGGCAAGCAACAACCACCCACCTCGAAAAGCGCGCACCGCACCAAAAGAAACGTCTCACTGCCCACAGTCCTCTAACACAGCAGTCCATCGAAAACTGTACCCCACTGCATAAAACATTGCGCACAATTAATCCCAAAACTGTACAATTTCCTACAGTCCAAAATCAGCCCCCAAAAAGGGTAAATAACACCTCTGCCCAGTCCTCAAGAAAATCCAGAAAATTCACAGTCGCATTCCTCGCGAAAAGTAGCCCCAAAACGACTGATTAAACGCCCAGATCTGATACCTCTAGACCAAGATAAAAATAAAACACCGCAGCACCTCAAAACCTCCCAAATCAAAATTCCTGTAGCGATCTTTCCAAGAAAAGCTTAATTATTACCTTCGAAATAATTTCCATAAATCTCAGAAAAAACCCCGTTGTGTTCCCCGCGACGAGTAGATAAAAATCGAGTCCTAAAACGCCTTGATCAGATGCTCCTAGGCTGAGATATAAAATCGGCAAGTCGGTGCTGTCCAATATCCATCACAGAAAAATGGGGGTCAAAGATGCCTCGGGAAATGTGCCAAAAGTGTGAAACGGAGCGAAACGATCAACACGAAAATCGAAGCCTTACCTCTTAGGAACACGCTGTCAAAGAAATCGTCCAAAAACTCCTCCTAGTTTGCTCACAGTGAATTTCTGACTGAACTGTGACGGTAACGGGCCGAAATGGGGAGAAAACCGAGGCGAACTGTAAAATCGATATCGCCGTTGCCGAGCTTCCAGAAATTCCGGGGATCCATCATTAAAACCAGAGCACCAAGGGGAACAAACTTTGTATACATCTCTCCCTATCATTCCCTTTCTATCACTCGGAAAAAGCAGAAAAGGAGGGGAGTGGAGGCCTATTTATAGGCCCACAAAACAAATCAGAAAATGACCACTGTGTCCCCGGTTTCGGGCGCCCGAAACTTTTGGGCCCCGAAACCGGGCGCACACAGTGGCCCGGCCCACTTGGCCCAAGCCCGCACACCAGATCCGGTCGGACCGCACACCCGTCCAACCCGCTCCTCCTCACGACACGTGTCCCCGAACATGGTACAGCCGATCCGGCCGCTCCCATCGCGCCGCGTGGCGCTCCACTGGTCAACGGGGCAGTTGGGGCTGGCCAATAGCCGGCCGCCACGTGGCGCACGCGTGTGCCACGTCGGCGCCGTGGCCGCCACGCCAGCCGCCCCTGCCACCTGCCGCGCCCCCCTGCCACCTGCCGCGCCCCCCTGCCACCTGCACGCGCACAGTGACGCGCCCAAACCCCGCGCGCCACGTGTCCAAGCCATAAATTCGCTGCACCCGGTGCACCCTACTTCATGCACCGAACCAATGCCAGGCTGCCACATGTCTTCCCGCCCAATCCACCATGCACCACACTTCTCCGTAGACCGCGACCTGTGAACCATCCAATGGGAAGCTGCCACGTGGCACCCCGCTCCGGTGCACGCCAGCCGCGTGGACCGCGCACCCGCGCGCCCTGCGCCCTGCCCGCCGCCGCTCTCCGCCTGCCCGAGGCCGCGCCGCCGCTCTCCGCCGCTGCCCGCCGCCGCCGGCGATCGCCGGAATCACTGTTCCGGCGGTGAACAGTAACCCGAGCTCAAAAACATCAAGTGGGTAGTCCATTTTGACCGTTTTCGCGCGCTGAATCCAAATTTGACGTCCAATTTGCCAAATTCCAACTCTAAAAATTGCCGAAGGCACCCGAAAATGTGTTGTTACCTCGAATTTCGCGCGGAGCCCAATTTTAATATCTGTTTCGCGCGAAACCACTTCTAAACCCTCCACGGGGTCCTCCGATCACTCACATGATCCATTTAAGCCCCGAAGTCCAACACTTGTGCCCAATTATGCCCCAAACACTTCCAACACACCATGTAGGCCTCCAATAGCCACCCCAACAAACAGCAGCAGCTCTGCGGAGATCCGGGTCATCACACCCACTGCTTCGAAAGGAAAAGCGCCTGCAGAAACATCAAGGGCTCCACCTACTGCTGCTGAAAAGGGAAAAGCTCCAATGGAAGAAACTTCTGTGAAAATAAAAAGAAAAAGTGTTGCCCGCAAGAGAGGGAGTGCTCAAGGAATTTCCATTGAGCAACCAGTTGCTAGCCAACCTCCTCCACAAGACTTTATCAGCTCTGCTAGGATAAAGGATTTCGAGAATAGGGAATGCATTGGCGAAAGACATGTTAATGTCAAAGCCTTGAAGGAACGATCTTCGCTTTTTGGGACTCTGTATGACCAGACACGTCTTGCTCCCATTTGCAATTTTTCCGAGACCACTGGGTATTGTCTTCACTCAGTAAGGATGTTTTATCAAAATGCTTGCTATCTAGTTGATCAGGAGAGCGGACGTCGAGAATTTCAAACATTGGTTAAGAATGTTAAGATTAAAGTAACCCCTCAACTGATTGCAGAGGCGTTAGGGATGAAGGCCAGAGCTGATGGGGCTCATTATCTGAAGAGTCAAATCTTCACCACCAACTCCTGGAGAGTGGTAGTTTATGGAATCTGTCTTCCAGATACTCTGTCGGCAGGAAACTCCGTCTTTTCAAAAGTGCTTCGACCAGAGTATCGCTACTTGAACTTCATTGTTTGTTATAACGTCCTTCCAAATATGAATACAAAGGTTCTTCGGTGGGATAGGATGTTATTCCTTTATCTTCTTGGAAACCCCTCAGCGGCAATGGGAGCAAACTTAAATATTCCTTACGTCATCTGGTCGAGGATGGCACGTTATGTGGAACATGCTCACCCCTCAGAGAGACTTCCCTATCCAATGATCATTATGCGCATTTTTCGAAAGTTTAAAGTTGACACAAGTGCGAGTTCCTACATACACAGTCTAGGAACAATCAATGAAACAACTATTGTAAAGTCTCTCTCAACAAAACAAGATGAGCCCCCATCACCTCCTCACCGACGAAGTGCACAACAACAAGCAACAACCTCTGCACCAGCAGCACCACCTCCAGTCCAACCAGCACATGCAGCACAACAAGCACCTCCATCGACATCCGATGATGATGCATCGGTTACCTCTATTTATAAAGAACAGCAAAGGCTCTCCAACGAGCAAGAACGCATATCGAATGAACTGATTGAAGTAAAGGAAGAAATAAAAAAGGTCAACAAGAAGTAGTCATCCATGAACAAACGATTAAAGAAAATCTTCCAAATACTCGGCTGCATCAGTTCGGATGAATCTGAGTAATCCCTATCCTTTATTCTTTTCTTGTGCAGGTTTTAAGTTTTGGTTCTTGAACTTGTTAACTTTTCTCTCCGTTTTGGTAATTTTGGCTAACTTTGTGACAAAAAGGGGGAGAGAATATTAGAACAGTTGAACAATGAAACTATGATTGTCCAGTTGTGAACCATGAAGGTAAGTAGAACTTCAACAATGAAACTATGATTGTCCAGTTGTGAACCATGAAGGTAAGTAGAACTTCAACTTTTGGTTTTCGGTTTTCTTTTGTGATTGCATGCATGCCTCGACTAACTATTCGATTAACTATTTGGGCATGTAATATAACTAACAAGTTGATGTTCACTAACAAGTTTGTGACATTTGGATTTTGAATGCATAGAAGATATGTTGGTTTTTAACTATGATCTAATTACATATCTGAATGTATAAATGTCATGGTAAGTATAAATGAGTATAAACTTCATCTCTGTGTGTGGTTTTTGAATGACATAAAATTCTTGAGGTATCTAACGATTTCCTTTGTCAAGAATGATTTCTTTTGCAGAGAGTACAGATGTCTAAGTCTAGAGTCTGTTTTAGGAGTTTAACTCATGTATCTATCTTTATTTGGATCTCATTGTAAATTTTTGTTGTATGGTGATATCAACAAAAATATCTTTTTGAATTTTCTTGAGTGGATTTGTGTTTTGTCACGAATCCGCCAAAGGGGGAGATTGTTACGGAATTTGAGTTGGCGTATTTCGTGAATTCGGTTAAGTCCTGAAGATTGAAGATAAAGAAGGTTGGATCATATAACTCAATCTCATGAAAGAAGAATTCAAAAGGATCAGGTATGTTTAACTAATTATCTTTGGTGATCCGAATACTTCTTATAGTGTAGAAACACTTGGACGAATTTTTAATTGCATAAAAATCAAAAACTGGACATGGGACATGTTCAGGATCCGGATCAGACATTCCAATCCGGATCCCGAAGGGTGTTTGTTCATACGCAAATTCAATCCGGATCGTAGCCTCCTTTGATCCGGATCCCGAACACTTGTTTTACCATGATTTATGAACGATCCGGATCAGGCTTTTCAATCCGGATCCCGAACGTTGGTGTTTGGTGAAATTTTATGAACGATCCGGATCAGGCACTTCGATCCGGATCCCGAACCTTTGTTTTTCTGGAAACTGTTTGTCTCGCTACTACAATCCGGATCGCCGAAGTCCGATCCGGATCGCCATCCTGAAAAATTCCAGGAAAGGTTAGTTTTTGATTCTTATCCTCTTCCAATGGTTTCTAACCTATATATAGACCCTTTAATTCATCTTTTAGTGTAACAGCGAAAATGGAATAAAATACGACCGAAATAGAAAAATCTACAAATAGAGAAGAAAGGAAATACTGGATTCAATTCTATGTTTCTACATCTATTTTATTAATTTGATTCTAGGTTTTCCAAACTCAGATTGTGAGAAGAATCAAATTAATGAATACTTAGATGGTATTTCCAATCTATTTCTAATCTAAGTATTCGGCAGATCATCACCACCCTAAAACAACGATTTCCCCAAAATAGGCGCGTGGACTCGCGTGGCCTTGTGGATTCAAGGTGCTACCGCTCTCGTGGATTCGGAGCGAGGTACATTCGTGGATTCGAAGCGTGCTACTGGGTGAAGACCGTGGATTCGGTCGGACGTCGTGGAGTCGACGTTGGACGTCGTGGATTCGGCGTTGGACGCAGATCGTGGATTCGAGAAGCGTTGTGGAGCGAGCGGAGAAGATCAACTAGGAGCGTATGGAAAAAGGTTGAGTCGTCTGTGAGTACGGTATATTACCTTTGTACATGTTATAATTCTAGTGGATTTCACCGTGTTATCGGTCCCGTGGTTTTTTACTCCGGTTTGGAGTTTTCCACGTAAAAATCTCTGCGTGTTATTTATTTTTCCGCATTGGGTTTTATATCGCAAAGGTTTTTGAGTGTTTATTGTTTACACCTATTCACCCCCCTCTAGGTGTTTTTTCTCCTATTTAGATCCAATTATACATAACCCAACAGTAACTCTTTCCACATCTAAGATATGCGGTATTCAACCAAAGATTGATCTCGATTTCATATTCGACTCAATTGTCAAATAAGATAAAAACTATACCAAGAGATCATTTGAGAGAGAAATTGACTTTGATCAATTAAAGATGACTTAATTGACATAAATGATCTTTGCATCAAATGAATTATTATGATATCAAAAGCATAATTAATTTCTAAGTATATGAAAGGATGCAAGTAAAGTCAATTACATATGCTCAATTAATGTTCTATGTACAAACATAGATAAGGAACAAAAACACAAAACAAAACCTAACCTAAGCAATGATTTCAAAATGTGTTATTTCAAAGAAAGCATTCCAATTGCTTTAGGTAAATGAATAAACCGTTTTTGATCCAAAGGTTTTTTTAAAATGTCATTTAATTGATCTTCATTTGAAATATAAGATATTTGAAGAATACTTGATTCAACTAGCTCTCTTAGAAAATGATATCTAAGTTCAATGTGTTTTGTTCTAGAGTGCAACACAGGATTTTTAGAAATATTTATAGCACTTGTGTTGTCACAAAGAATAGTTACCGAAGTTGCTGAAATTTGGAAGTTGCTCAACACGCTTTTCATCCAAATGAGTTGAGTTGAACAACTACCCGCTGAAATATATTCCGCTTCGGCAGTCGAGAGTGCAATGCAGTTTTGCTTTTTACTATGCCAAGCAACAAGGCAATGGCCAAGATAAAAATATGCACCGCTCGTACTTTTCCGATCATCCGCAGATCCTGCCCAAACGGCATCTGAATATCTGATAATGCCAAGCGTTGTTCCCATGGGATACCAAATTCCGAAATTCAAAGTTCCTTTGACGTACCGGATGATCCTTTTCACCGCTTTCAGGTGAACCTCCTTTGGTGCTGACTAATATCTCGCGCAGATCCCAACACTAAAGGATATATCCGGGCGACTAGCCGTGAGGTAGAGTAGACTTCCAATCATGCTGCGATAAAGCTTCTCGTCTACACTTTCACTAAGAGATTCACTTCCTAATCCCTTATTGCTAGTTCCCATTGGAGTCGGAAAATTTTTAGAGTTTTCTAAATCGAATTTCTTCATCAACTCCCTTGCATACTTGGATTGGCACAAATGGATGCCTTCTTCATTTTGTTTCACTTGCAATCCAAGAAAGTATGTCAGTTCGCCCATCATAGACATCTCAAATTCGCTTTCCATGGTTTCAGCGAATTTAGAAGCATCATTGTCTCTATTTGCACCAAATACAATGTCATCGACATAGATTTGTGCCACAATGAAGTTATCCTGATAATGCTTCACAAAGAGAGTCCGGTCTGCTCCCCCTCGAGTTAGCCCTTTTCCAATAGGTGCTTTGTTAACCTTTCGTACCACGCTCGCAGTGCTTGTTTTAGACCGTAAAGAGCCATTTTCAAACGAAAAACATAGTTAGGTTGTTTATAGTCTATAAAACTTTTCGGTTGAGCCACATAAACTTTCTCGTTCAAAAACCCATTTAAAAACGCGTTCTTAACGTCCATTTGAAAGAGTTTGATTTTAAAATGACAAGCAATCGCGAACAAAATACGAATCGACTTGAGTCGAGCAACCGGGGCGAACGTCTCATCAAAGTCTATACTTTCAATTTGTGAGTAGCCCTGTGCAACTAGGCGTGCTTTGTTCCTGATGATGGTACCATCCTCATTTTTCTTGTTCTTGAAAATTCATTTAGTACCAATCACGTTGTGTTGCTTCGGTGGCTTCGTTAGTTCCCTGACTTTGTTTCTTTCGAACTGATGGAGCTCTTCCTACATTGCTTCAATCCAGTAGTCATCCTGAAGAGCTTCATCGACGTTCTTTGGTTCTATCATGGAGACGTAACATGCGACTCCACAAACCAACTGTCTCCGAGTCCTGACTCCTTCTTGTGGGTCTCCAATAATGTTCGATTTCGGATGATCCTTGGAGATCCGTAGTGTTTGAGGTAACGTAGTACTCGGAGGTACATGTGATGATTCCTGCATATCAGATAAACTAGAAGAACCATTAGATGCATCAACTTTATCGAAAGAATTATTATGAGAAGATGCATTTACAGGAGTATCATCATCAAGAGACATATCAGGGGTAGATTTATCAGATGCAAAATGAAAAGCTTCATCTACTTTAACATTAATAGATTCTACCATCGTTTTAGATTCCAGGTTAAATACCCGATATGCCCTACTGTTTGTAGAATAACCCATGAAGATTCCTTCGTCACTTCGAGAGTCGAATTTACCAAGATTTTTGCGATCATGCAAAATATAACAACGACTCCCAAAGATTCGAAAAATATTTGATATTCGGATTTCTACAAAACCATAGCTCATATGGTGTATTTAAAGTTCCCGGGCGCAAATACACTCGATTAATTACATAGACGGCGGTGTTCACAGCTTCAGCCCAAAAATGTAATGGGAGTTTCCGGCTATGAAGCATCACACGCGCCATCTCTTGAGCAACCCTGTTTTTGCGCTCGACTACACTATTTTGCTGAGGTGTATAGGGTGCTGAGAATTCATGTTTTATGCCGTTGGAAGTGCAAAAATCAATGAATTTAGAATTAATGAATTCTCCACCTCTATCACTTCGAACACGAACGATCTTTTCATTTCTTTCAATCATAATACGATGACAAACCTCATGAAAAGAATCGAAAGTATCCGCTTTCTCTTTTAGAAATGTTACCCATGAATATCTAGAGAAATCATCAACCAAAAGAAAAATATACCATTTACCTCCCAAGGATGGTTGACGAGTCGGCCCCATTAAATCCATGTGCAGTAATTCTAAGGGCCGATTTGTACCAACGTGGTTCAAGTTCTTGTGTGCAACCCTTGATTGTTTTCCCTTTTGACAACCTCCACACACAATGTTATCTTTAAAAGAAAGTTTAGGAACCCCCTTAACCACGCCTTTATTTGAAATCCTTGCTAGTTCTTTAAAATTTATGTGACCTAGTCTTTCATGCCAAAGAGTTTCATTATCTAAAGAAACTAGGTTGCACTTTTCGGAAATTTTATTTTGAACTACATAGCAATTATTTTCAGATCTAACCCCTTTCAAAAAGAATAATTTACATAAATTACAGGACATTCAATCGCTGAAAAGTAAAAGACAAGGGAAGAATTCACCTTGGCGTACCCAAACCTTTTGAGTTTTGGAGTGCGTTGGCAATGATTGAGAAGTTATTTTCCTTGGTGAAAACGTCTTGCATGATTGAATGCTTTTCATTGATGACGTCGTCTTATGGGGTGAACTACCAAGGCTCTTTTCCTTTGAAAGATCCTTCTTTGATTTCCGGGAAGTGAACTCATTGGTAGTTGTTGCAAGAGGCGCTTGATTTGTTCGCTTCCCTCCAATCTTGCAATTTCTTCGTATGTGCCCTGAAAAACCACAATGAAAACATACCTTTGTACTTGACGATCCCGAAGTAGGTGAGGTAAGGTTGTTGTCGTTGATTGCAGTGAATTCCGTCGTCGGAGGAGGAGTTACCGACTGGGGCACAAAAACTGTCCCAACCGAACTAGGATTGTCTTCAGTTCGATTGTATCCAAGGCCGAAACAGTTTGTTTGACCAAGACCAAGCATCTTATCCAACTTGCTCCTTCCCGAAGAAAATTGCTTCAAATCATCCTTAAGTTGGAAAATGGTCTTCGTCATCTCCATTTTTTCCTGTCGAGCCTCGGAGTAGAGCTTCAAGAGGTAACTTGCTTTATCCACCATTTTTACGTGTTCCTTCTCGAAATGCTCATTTTTCTCTTGAAGGGAAACATTTACTTTGATCAAGTTATCCCTTTCCACTTCAAGACCGTTTGAGAGAGAAGTTGCCCATTTTACTTCTTCTTTGAGATCCTGCAATCTCCCTCTCAAACCCTTGTTTTGCTTTGCCAGTTTCTTTGAATCCTTTAAAAGTTTATGGTAGGCAAAAGCAAAGTCTTCACCTTCGGAGTTGCTCAATTCGTTGTCCGTTGCATTCTTTTCAACTTGGGAGGAGTTGGACAAGGAATCGGATGTACTTGCCATAAAGCACACGAAGGGTGAAGATGTGGACGCGTGGAATGTCGTTGCGTTATTTTCTTCATCACTGGAAGATGACTCATTTGACGATGAGGTGTCATCCCAAGTGACGGCTTGCATCGCTTTCTTCTTTGACGGATTCTTATTGGGACACTCCGTTGAGATATGGCCGTACCCTCGGCACTTGAAGCATTGGATTTGTCCCTCTGAGCTTTTCTTATCCTTTGAAAAACTCTCTTGCTTTCTTGACTTGTAGCTTGAAGAACCTTTGCCTTTCTTCGACTTTACGAAGGATGAAGTTTTACTTGAATTACCCTTTCGAAAGTTTCGGCAAAATTTCCCTGTCAAGAGAGCAAGCTGCTTCTCAAAATCCTCCATAGATAGGTTCTCGTCATCGTCTGAGGAGGATGAATCCGCGTCTTCTTCTTTTGTTGTTTTTAACGCAAAACCTTTAGACTTAGAAGAGGATGCCTTTTCAGAAGAATAGTTAGTAGGAAATTTCATTTCATATGTTTGAAGTGCACCAACTAATTCTTCTACACGGATTTCGTCTTGGTGTTTAATAGTTTCAATGATCGTAACCTTAGAACGAAATCTTTCAGGAAGAGTCCTTAAAATCTTTCTTACAACTTTAAATTATGGAATTTTCTCTCCCAAGTTTGCACATGTATTCACGATGTCTTGTAATCGCGTATAGTAATCTGTGAAAGATTCATTTTCTGCCATGAAAATAGAGTCAAACTTGCTCGTAAGCATTTGTAGTTTTTGAATCTTCAAAAGGTTTGTTCCCTCGTGTGTAACTTGTAGAACATCCCATATTTCTTTCACAGTCTCACAAGCCGAGACGCGAGAGAACTCAGTTTGCGACAAAGCATTAAATAAGGCGTTAATTCCTTTGCCATTGTAAGAAGATGAGTCAATCTCTTCTTTGGTCCATTTCGACCTAGGTTTGATGGTGTGAACATCAACAATAACTTCAGTTGGATTTGACCATCCTAACTCGATAGATTGCCACACCCGTTCGTCGATGGAAATTAAAAAGGCTTTCATCCGTACTTTCCAGTAGGCATAGTTTGTTCCATCAAAGAACGGGGGTCTGTTGATGTTTCCACCTTCAACCATTGTTTACAACCCTATTCCCGCTCTGATACCAATTATTGGGTTAACTCTAATATGGATCTAAATAGGGGAAAAAACACCTAGAGGGGGGTGAATAGGTGTAAACGATAAACACTCAAAAATCTTTACGTAATAAAACCCAATGCGGAAATGAAAAATAACACGCAAGATTTTTACGTGGAAAACTCCATCACAGGAGTAAAAAACCACGGGACCGATAACGCGGTGAAATCAACTAAGATTATAACACGTACAAAGGTGATATAACACACTCACAGACGACTCATCCTTTTTTCATACGCTCCGAGTTGATCTTCTCCGCTAGCTCCGCAACACGCCTCGAATCCACGATTTGCGTCCAACGCCGAATCCACGGCGTCCAACGTCGAATCCACGACGTCTGACCAAATCCACGGTCTCCACCAGGTAGTACGTTTCGATCACACGAATCGTAGCTCGCTCCGAATCCACGAGAGCGGTAGCACCTTGAATCCACAAGGCCACGCAAATACACGCGCCGATTTTGGGAAAAATCGTTGTTTTGTTGGTAGTGATGATCCGCCGAATACTTAGATCAAAGATAGATCGGAAATGCCATCTAAGTATTCATTAATTTGATTCTACTCAAAATCTGAGTATGAAAACCTAGAATCAAATTAATTAATATAGATGTAGAAACATAGAATTAAATCTAGTTATTTCCTTTCTTCTCTATATGTGGATCTTATAAGTTTTTCTCCGTTAATATTTTTCCGTCATTTCTAGGAGTATAAAACTTATCGTGGATAACCCTAAAGAATAGAATTAGGGTTTACTTATAGGTTAGAAACCATTGGAAGAGGATAATAATAAAAAACTAACCTTATCTGGAAATTTTCGGTTCGACAGTCCGGACTGAAATAATGCGATCCGGACTGTCGTCATTAAACAGAGTTTTTCCAGAAGGACAACGTTCGAGGTCTGGACTGAAATCCCACGGCCCGGACTGTTCATGCAGTTTCTGCAAAAACCACGTTCGGGGTCCGGACTGAAATCCCACGGTCCGGACTGTTCATGTAGTTTCAGCAAAATCCACGTTCGGGGTCCGGACTGAACAACATGTGTTCCGGACTGGATTTGCGCATGAACTAACCTATGTTCGGGCTCCGGACTGTAGTACTCTGATCCGGATCCTGAACATATAACATATCCAGTTTTTGATTTTTATGCGATTAAAAATCCATCCAAGTGTTTCTACATTATAAGAAGTATTCAGATCACCAATATTGTTTAGTTAAACTTACCTGATCCTTTTGAATTCTTCTTTCTTGAGATTGAGGTATATGATCCAAGCTTCTTCATCTTCAATCTTCAAGACTTAAAAACTTTCACGAAATACGCCAAAACTAAAATCCTTAACAGCTAGAATATAGGAATTGATGTTCCTGATGTTGTCAGATGATCATGTGATTTATTGTTTCCTACAAGCTGTTAATTATTGTTATCTTGGAACTTGACCTAGCACCCCCGCCATATGCAGCATGTTCAACCAGACTTGTAGAAAACCCCAACTTGGGCTAGATTATTATTGCTTTAGACATCCCCACACCACTATTTTTCTGTTTCCTGCTAGACTTAGAGTTTCCTTCGCCCGGGTAGTGGGCTGAGAGGTCGGGTTGTTGGGGGATGCATTTTACACTCGTGTCTGGGGACCGAGTGGAGTCTGATAGCAGTCTATAAATCAGTGTTTCTTTTGGGAGCCGTCTGAGTGACAGTGGGTCTCGTCCGTGTAGTTTTCCAGCCCGTGAGTGAGACAGTGTTTTGTTGGTTACAGCCGATCTTGTTGATCGAGGATTTGGATTATAGCCTGCATGAGCCACATTTGAGCTCGACAGAGATGCGCGGATACTTTCCTCGGTGGGGTCGCGCCCCTCGAGTGCCACTCCAGAGTTGGGCTTGTTACTTGCTATCGCGACTTGTCGACGCAGTCCCTCTGGCTGGGCCAGTTTTGGTAGTCACGGATGCCCTACGTAAGTCCGGTCCTCCATGGATTTAACGGCAGTAGGTTGGCGCAGGTTTGACTGGACCCGACGTGGCAGTCAGTATAGATTGGGTGATCTGAGTTGAGAGTTAGTAGATGCACCATATTTCTTCTGTTCCACTTCTTGAGCATCTAGATAGAGGCATAGTAGCTGTAGAGTTATATTTATCCAGCTTTTCCTTCCAGCACTGCATTATTACCTTATGCCTCTAGTTGACTTAGTGGGCAGACCGTCAGGCTTGTTGGCGGCACCAACTGAGAACTACTGTGGGATGTAGTTCTCATACCCGCCGTGGTGTCTTTTCCCCAGGGACTTCTACTCCTGTTCCTGCTGCCCCAGTTGCTAAACCGGCTGATCGAGGTAAGGGAGTCACGAGATAGATCCCTACCAGTCGTCATCCAGAGAATAGATGTACCCCCTTACTTTTTGAGAGTTCATGTTGAGAGACCTTTGTAGTGAGGTATAGAGTTGTACTTTTATTTTACTGTTATTGGGAGACTTATGTATTTTGGTGAGGACTTGGGTTGTATATGTTCGATTTGTATTTACTTTAGTTCAGCATTTACCTTTCAGCTCTGATATCTGTATAGTGTAGATGATCTTTTGCAGGTTAGTCGCTACGTCTATACGGGGCTTCCCGTATGGGCGGCGGATCTGTTGGCGAGCCCGGGTCGCAGTTTCGACCCCGGGGCGTGACAGCACCGGTGCTCTTCGTGCGGAAGAAGGACGGGAGTCTACGGCTGTGCATCGATTACCGGGAAATCAACAAAGTCACGGTGAAGAATAAGTACCCCTTACCCCTGTCGACGATTTGTTTGACCAACTTCAGGGAGCAACGGTGTTCTCAAAGATCGACTTGCAATCCGGCTACCACCAGCTACGGGTTCGAAGGGAGGATGTACCCAAAACAGCCTTCAGGACCCGTTACGGCCATTACGAATTCACGGTCATGCCTTTTGGGCTTACAAATGCCCCGGCCGTGTTCATGGATATGATGAACAGGATTTTTAAGCCCTTCTTGGACCAGTTCATTGTGGTCTTCATCGACGACATCCTGGTCTACTCACGCACGGATGAGGAGCATGAGGAACATCTACGGACCATTCTACAGACACTTAGGGATCAAAAGTTATTTGCTAAACTCAAGAAGTGTGAATTTTGGTTGCGTGAGGTGGACTTCTTGGGACACATAGTATCAGAAACCGGAATCGTGGTGGATCCCAAGAAAGTGGAGTCGGTGACGCACTGGCCCCGACCAACTACGGTGACGGAGGTCCGAAGCTTCTTTGGATTGGCGGGATATTATCGACGCTTTGTGGAGGGCTTCTCAAAAATCGCAACTCCCCTGAACCAACTAACCAGAAAGGGGGAGAAATTCATTTGGACGGCGCAGTGCCAAGAACGTTTTGAGCAACTCAAGGATAGACTAACACGGGCACCTGTACTTATACTGCCGACACCCGGCGAGGACTTCGAAGTCTACTGTGACGCGTCAAGGAACGGCCTAGGAGGTGTATTAATGCAGCAGGGGAAAGTCATCGCCTACCCGTCAAGACAACTCAAGGATTACGAGCAAAACTACCCCACCCATGACCTGGAACTCGCGGCAGTCGTTTTCGCACTGAAACTCTGGAGACATTACTTATACGGAACCCATTGCAACGTGTTTTCAGATCACCAGAGCCTCAAGTACATTTTCACCCAGAAGGAACTGAACTTACGCCAAAGACGCTGGCTTGAACTGTTGAAGGATTACGACATATCACTGCAATATCACCCTGGGAAAGCGAACGTGGTGGCGGACGCCCTGAGTAGAAGGGGCCAGGCGGAGGAGCTACCCGCGAGCCCCATCACGCCGGAAGACCGCTTAGTCGCCGAACTCTCGCGTTTGAGATTGGAGGTAGTACCAGCCGGTACGGTATCGCAACTCTTGACCCTTGTAGTCAGGCCTACCCTATTAGAGAGAATCCTAGAAGGCCAAAAGACGGATCCCCTACTACAACACAAGCGGGACGAGCTTCTTGTGAATAAAGACAGTGGCTTCTCGATCAGGACGGACGATGTGATTAGGTACCGAGGAAGAGTCCGCGTGCCTGCCATACAAGACCTGAAGAGCGAGATCCTGACGGAGGCACACAACGCCCCCTACACGGCACACCCAGGCGGCACGAAGATGTACCAAGATCTCAAGCAAACCTTTTGGTGGCCTGGGCTAAAGTTAGACGTGACGCAACACGTGGCCCATTGCTTGGTCTGCCAACGGGTGAAAGCCGAGCACCGGCGTCCAGCGGGAAAACTTCAACCCCTACCAGTGCCAGAGTGGAAATGGGAACAAATCACCATGGACTTCGTCACTGGGTTTCCGAGGTCCCAGCAGGGCCACAACGCAATCTGGGTCGTAGTTGACCGATTGACGAAAACGGCCCATTTCCTACCCATCCACACGACGTGGACTCAAGACCGGTTGGCGCAAGTCTACATTAGCGAAATCGTGAGATTGCATGGAGTGCCGGCCACTATCACTTCAGATAGAGACACCCATTTCGTATCAAAATTTTGGCATAGCCTGCAACGAGCTATGGGAACCAAATTACACTTTAGCACGACCTTCCACCCTCAGAGAGACGGACAATCTGAGAGGGTAGTCCAAGTACTTGAGGACATGCTTCGTTCGTGCGTGCTTGACCTAGGTGAGGGATGGTCCCGCTACCTACCCCTTGTGGAGTTTGCCAACAACAATAGCCATCAGGCTAGTATTAGGATGGCACCTTATGAGGCACTCTATGGACGCCGTTGCAGATCCCCTATCTGCTGGGACGACTTGGGAGAATGGAAGCTCCTGGTTACTGACGCCATAGAGGAAACCGAAGCAAAGGTATGACTCATCCGACAGCTACTTCTGACCGCCCAGAGCCGGCAAAAGAGTTACGCGGACGAAAGACGCCGCGACTTGGAATTCCAGACCGGTGAACATGTGCTACTCCGAGTCTAGCCATCCAAGGGAATCAAAAGGTTTGGGCTGTGAGGTAAGCTAAGCCCGCGTTTCGTGGGACCTTTCGAAATCCTAGAACGGATAGGCCCGGTAGCCTACCGCTTGGCACTACCACCAAACCTCGACCGCGTGCACAACGTCTTCCACGTGTCAATGCTCCGGAAATACCTACCGGACCCGTCGCAC
The DNA here is from genome assembly GCA_029204045.2 of Tillandsia leiboldiana. Lineage (NCBI taxonomy): Eukaryota > Viridiplantae > Streptophyta > Magnoliopsida > Poales > Bromeliaceae > Tillandsia > Tillandsia leiboldiana. Next base: position 24,997,315 of record CM055071.1, read on the forward strand.
CTCTTGGATACGTCTACAATCGAACTCCGAGAAGACTTGAGTTATGAAGAGATGCCCATACGGATCTTAGCATGGTAAGACAAGAAACTACGCAACCGGACCATCCCATACGTAAAGGTGTTGTGGAGTAATCACGAAGAATGCGAGGCGACGTGGGAGATGGAAGAAAAGATGAGAGAGTGTTTTCCGGACTTGTTCAGCGTATAAAAAAATTAAGTTTCAGGGACGAAACTTCCTTTAAGGGGTGTATGGTGTAAAGATCCGACTTTTCCGGCGCTTTTTAACTCTCGTTGGGATTTATGAATGAAAAGAACTTTCTTTGTCTCTTGTTTGGGGTGTTTTGTCTTTGGGCACTCGTCTTATTTAATTATGAAAGAGCACAAAAAATGTTGACTGGTGGCGCGATTGGGGCGTAAATCCGACTTACGGATCTCCCGGAATAGGGATTTAAAGCTCTGGGTGATTTTCGAGTGCCTAGAAATTCGTGCATCATGATTTGCACGATTTTCGAGGGAGGTCTAGGCCTGACCCTTTAGCCTAGGGTTTCGAGGGTTACGAGCCACCCTTTTTACTTTTCGCTCGGTAACGCCCCCTTTTGAGAACGAGAGCGCGGTAAAAGGAAAAGAAAAAGGGGATTTCAAACTTTTGATTAGTTTTGAAAAGAGAAAGAACGCGAGAAGGGGGGGGGGGAAGCTCCAGCCGCGCAGACCATCGTGACCGGAGACGGAAGGGAAGATCCACCGGCCTCCTCTTCGCGACCTAGGTGAGCGATCGTTTCCCCTCCTCCTTTCCCTCTCTCTGTTCGTCGTGATTGACGGGGATCGGGTTCCCGCCGCTGTCACGCCCCGGGGGTTTTATTTTAGCGGAAACGATACCTCAAAGTACGCGTAAAGTGCGTACATCTTTTTTTTTTTTGTTTGTTTAAAAACCTCCTTCCCCGGCGCGTGCCCAGACCTGCCACATATACAGATTTAGTCGATAATCGGGCAGAGTCTCCTCTGTATATGCACGGCGTCGCGGCTGTTACAATAGTCGAACATAAGCAATCATTTTCCCATTTAGTCACAACAGTTCGAAGTAGTATGGTGCATGAAGACTAAACAATACCCGTGGCCAGTCAAGTTGAAAGTATAAATTCACCGTTTTGAAAACAGGCCCACACGGCCTTAGGTTTTGAAAACAGATTGGAAAACGGCATAAATCCACAAGGTTTAGAAAACGGGCCCAACGGGAACAATAAAGGAAATAGTAGTGCATAACCAGCAAGAAAGTACTCAACATCCACACGACCCCACAAGGGTATCAAGAACCACACCATAACCTACAATTCTGAATGAAATGCAGAGAAAGTAAATGATACAGCATACTAGGGCTCCCTCAGCCCGACTGCTACCACCTCGGCCTCACCGTCGCCTACCTCTACCCCCTGGAGGTACCTGTCACAGAGTGGGTAGTCAGCGACACTATCATAAGAATAGTACTAAAACAGTAAAGTAATACCAAGTCACAAAAGTAAGACTAGCCGGAACAACCGCTCTACTCGTAACGGTAACTCGCAACCACCTGTACCACCTGTAACACCTGCAACCCCGGTATCACCTGTAACACCTGACCGCATCGGGATCCAATCCCAGCGGTCGCACACCTGACCACATCGGGATCCAATCCCGGCGGTCGCACACCTGACCTCATCGGGATCCAATCCCGACAGGTCGCACCGCTCGCACCTCGCTGCCTCAAACCCCACACCTACGGGGGCCCCCACTACGTCACCTCGTGGGGTAACACGGGTCGAAGACCGCCTTTCCGGAAAAGAGCACCCTTTGCGGTGGCCAGACCGCGGGTGCGCGTGTCGCAACTCGAGCATAAGTAACCAAGACACGGGGTAATATAGTACATCATAGAAACCGTCAGTGTTAGTACCGATTAACAATAAAAAGTCCCTTTCGAATTACCCACACAATACCCAGCCTCGACCGTAAACCCACCTCAACACAAGCGATCCTGAAATCCGCTGGGAGGCTCACTGGCTAGCGGCTGATTGCTAGCACCTGGATAATAGATACAAGTCAATAATAAACTCTCTCTCATATCCATCCCTCTAACTCACTGTGTACAGCAGTCTACCAGGCTATAATTACAAATTGACCCCTAGGGTTTTACCCAATTGCACTTTTACAATAAAATAAGAGCCGTTTTCGCTCGTTCTCTTAACTGGGATATTATTTTTACGAACCGTCACTTCCAGTAAGTGATACACGACCCGCTGAACACCGTGCTCACCCATTTGCAGCAGCACGGAACCCGAGGAAAACTTCGGGCCATAATATACCTCTCTAACATAGCTTAAATGCATTTTTGTTTCTTCGGCTCAACGAAACCGAAATCCGACGCGAGCATCGCGTCCAGTGACCCCAAATTAGCTAGGAGCTCACTGTCGCGGCTTCGCAAACAGCCCAGAACTGCTGGATCAAGCAGATCCAAGCCCCTTGCTCTCGAATGGCTTAGCTTGGCTCCACACATTGATCCACACAGTCAAACATGCAACTGAAGTGAGCATCAAGCTCATGGAATCATGTGGAGTAATCTGGTACTTTGCTGGATGCCCATAATTTGCTAAAACCAACTTCGAGTTCTTTGAGGCATTACATCAAGCACTTGGTGGGCACAATCCTATAACATACTAGTCTCCCAAACCCAAGCTGCAACCCCGCAAAAAGGGGTTCTGGGAGCTCCTAACTTGGATAGGATTATTTTATAAGGCAGTATGAGCATTCACTTTAAAGCTCGGGTCACCTTGCACCCTCGGTTGGCCGGGAACCAAGGTTGAAGATGAAGCTCGGGCACCATTAATGGTGATTTTCCATCACTGGTTCCTGAGCCTCTCCCAACAGCACTAAAAGGTGCTACTCGTCCCCACAAAGCTTCCTGTACCCGTGCCCGACGACAGGACACGGCGGCGACGGCGGCGGAGCAAAGCTCGGTTTGAGCTTCCACCTCTAATGGTGGATTTTTACCAAGGCTGCATGGAGCCCATACAATAGCATGGATGGGATCCACTTGATCCCAGAAAGCTTCCCGACCACTCCCCGCATTGCCGGCGACGGCCGGAAAGCCGACCACCGCAACAAGACCCTATCTTGGGTCATCCATGGTCGCGCTTTGTCCAGGCTGCATGGAAGCCATGCAAAGGCATGGATGCAACCCTCTCACCCCCAGGGTGCTCCTCGACCACTTGGCCGGAGGTGGGGAGTCCCGCCGGAGCCGGAGCAAGAAGCTCGGCCATGGCTTCATCTTCCCGAAACTAGGGCTTAGGTCTGCGACTCGCACACTAAGCCAAAAGCCATGAAACTTCATGGAAGTGTTCATTAGACTCAACAGAAGATTTCCACCATTCTGGTTCAAGACCAGAGCCGCCGAATAAGACGGATGAACGCGGCGGAGCAATATGGGTTCTCCGGCGGTGCAACTTCACCGCCGGCAAACGGCCGGTTCTCCGGCTTTGAGGTTAGACAGGGAAAGTCTAAAGGACCTCAAAAAGACTCTGCCATGGGTCTTGGGCCAATAAAACCAAAGGATAAGGAGCCTCACCTTCGCCGGAGTTGGAGAAGATGGAATGACGCCGGTTTTGTTCCTCCCAGCGTCGCGCGGCCACGGCTCGCACCCGAATTCCCTTGTCTCGAGTTCTGGGGTATGCAGAAGACCTCCGGATACTCTAGAAGCAATCCCAAGGATCTTAGTGATCCTTCCTCCAATAACACTTAACTAAAGTCTCTCCCCCCCTCTCTCTCTCACTCCGGCCATGCTAATAAAGGGAGAGGTTTCCTGGATCATGGCCCATAGCAGAGGTGGTGGAAGGAGTGGGGGTCATGGCCTGGTTACGGTTACAAGGAGTAACCACTCAAGGTTAGTTATTTTAACTAACTTTGCAGTATTCTGCAAATTAGTCCCCCAAATCTTAACCAATTAATTTCAGCTCCTTAATATAGATCCATTTCGCAGTTAGGTCCCTCTACACCAAGTTTTACCTAGACCCGGTGCATAAAATATTGGGTTTACACCAAAAATATAGTAAATTATATAATTCGGCACGCTTTACGATGCTTTAGGCTAGTCAAACGGAAATTTCGTCAGCGCCACTGCGCTCAGAACGTCGATGCCATTCAAAACGACTACCTGGATCGCTAGATTCGGACTCCAGACAGTGAATCGGCCAACGTTCGCTCGGTGGGGAATTAAATCAGGGGTTACTATTCATGACTTAAGTCGTGGGCCCCACAAGCTTCTTCACTGATTTCTGAACAATCCGACCGTCGGATCGAAAATCAGTTTATATCATTTTCAATCGGTTCGACGAGACGGTCGCACTAGTGATTTCAGATTTTCGAGATCAGACTCGGATCCGAAAGGCAGACCTAGTGCTCCGTAAACTGTGCAATACGCGCACCAGTATGCAAATCACTAAGGTTTAGATCTGCTTCCTCGCCCGCAACCACACTTGAATTTCTCGAGTGCTACAGCCGCCGCTGCCGCTGTTGCCGCCGCCGCTACCGCGGATCACCACTGCCGCTGTTGCCACGGCCATTGCCCGCGTGGGCCCCTGCCCACGCGGAGCAGCGTGCCGCGCTACTGCCTCCGCGCGGAGCAGTACGCCCCGCTGTTGCCGCCGCCGCTACCACGGATCGCCACTGCCGCTATTGCCGCGGCCATCGCCCGCGCGGGGCCCCTGCCTGCGCGGAGCAGTGTGCCGCGCTGCTGCCTCCGCGCGGGGCCCTCACCCACGCGGAGCAGCACGCCGCGCTGCTGCTGCCGCGCGGGGCCCTCACCCACGCGGAGCAGCACGCTGCACTGCTGCCTCCGCACGAGGCCCTCGCCCGCGCGGAGCAGCACGCCGCGCTGTTGCCGCCGCGCTGCTGTCGCCGCGCGGGGCCCTCGCCCACGTGGAGCAGTACGCCGCGCCGCTGCCGCCGCGCTGTTGCCACCACGCGGGGGCCTCGCCCGCGCGGAGCAGCACGCCGCGCTGCTGCCACCGCGCGGGGCCCTTGCCCGCTCGGAGCAGCACGCCGCGCTGCTGCCACCGCGCTGTTGCCACCGCGCTGTTGCTGCCGCGTGGGGCCCTTGCCCGCGCGAAACAGCGTGCCGCACTGCTGCCGCCGCGCGGGGCACTGAGCCGCGCGGAGCAGCACGCCGCGCTGCTGCCACCACGCTGTTGCTGCCGCGCGGGGCCTTTGCCCGCGCGGAATAGCGCGCCGCGCTGTTGCCATCGCACTACTGCCGCCTCGCGGGGCCCTGAGCCGTGCGGAACGCCACGCCACTGCCGCGACACCGCCACTCCCCGTACCCTTGTGTCTCGGTCCCACTCGGGGAGTTCAAGTCTTTTAGGTAGCGGTTCTCCTTTCATGTCTTAACGATTAACCTCCCGGTTCGGACTCGGGGAGCACCCACCTTCGGGACTCCGTAGGTTCGGACGCCAGTCGAGATCAAGGGTGGCCGTTGGGTGGGTCGGTTGACACGATAAGGTGGGTGCTCCCCTCTGTCACTTCAGTATCTTGGGTAAAAGAAATTATGTCGTGTATGGATAAGCAACACTATTATTATTATGATCATGTCTAACCCCTGTTTTACGTAAGCATGTTTATTACTAATATCTCTAGTGATTGCGGGTCGCTCTGGTTATGATGTACACATTTAGCACGTTATGAGCCCATGGTTTGCTTTTTCACGCACACCGGCGGTTTGGCCACCGCACTGGTGTATTTTTCCAGAAAGATGGCACGTTGGCCCGTGTACCCCACGACTAGTGGTGCTGGGGACCTCTCACGGCTGCTCAAGTACCGCACGAGAGCCGTGGAGGGGTATAGGAAAATCACGAGAGGCAGGTGCACTTGTTTAAATTGTTACAGGGGTGCTGTGGAAATCTCGAGGGGGGGGAAGTATGGAATCCCCGAGTATTTTCGGTTTGCATGAAATTCAATTCGTACTCGAGCATTTCATTCATATTATACCTAATTTTTATATTAGTAGTGTTGCTGACATTCCACTGTTGTGACAGGTCAGGGGAGAGGTTCGGAACGTGGGTGAGGCCACAATGCAAGGATTCCGTTAAAACCGAGAAATAAAACTGATGTTTCATTTCTGTTCTTATTATTTCCACATTTTTAGCTGATGTGGGTGGGTGGCATGTAACTGTATGTGGATTTTGATTGTGTTAAGCGTAGTGGCCGAATGTTCGAACACCTGCTTGCCTCGGTTGGGGTTCGCCCTTCTTGCAAATAAAAATCAAATGATTGTGAAAAGGATTTCGAAAACACGGGTGTCGGGTAGACACCGTTTTATAAAACCTTGGATTTATCTTTTCAAAACACCGGTGGCCGTTCTACGTAATTCATTCTCTTTTTGACAGTGTGTTCCATTGCTGTGGTTATAGAGTATAATGGAATTACTTCGCCGTGCGCATGCAAACGGGGCCCGTCGATGTGGGGGGCGAGTCTGGCACGGACCGGGAAATGCTGCGCCTTTAAAAAAAAAAAAAAAAAAACCCGGGGGCGTGATAGGTGCCCAGCATGATTTTGATAGGGAACGTGGTGATTCATGAGGGGGAAGTGGAATTCTCTGGTGTATCGGTTTGTTTAGTACAGTTTTTATAGCAATGCCTGATTTCATCTACTTTATTTGTCACTGACTCCCCACACTGTGATAGGTCCGAACAGGGGTTGGAACCGGGACGATTGTGAGACTGCGTTTAGAGGACCATAGCCGTTTGAGGCTGACGAATGTCTTATTTACTTTCGGTTATCTCTCTATTGCTTTTGGTTGGTAAGCTAGTGTTTACCTGTTAGTGGAACAATGTGGATGCTGGGTTGAGATCCTAACTTAGTGGTGACATCTTCTATTGTGATTATCTTAGATTTGTATGCGGCGTGTTTTCAAATAGCAAAATGGTTTCGAAAACGTTTTCAAACTAAGTGTCGTGTGGGCACTGGTTTCCCAAACCCGTGGATTTATCCTTTCAAGATATGTTGCCGCCTAAAAGAGATTGAGAAAATGTTTTTGAAACCGGGTGTCGTGTGGACACCGTTTTTCCAAACTTGTGGATTTATGCATTCAACCTTGTGGTAGTAATTATGGATATGATTAAGTGTGATCTCTCCGTTTGGTCTCATTGTGACTGCATGGTTAAAGTACGTGTTGTAATCGAGACGCCGTACATATACAAAGGAGACTCCGTCCGTTTGTGGAGTGAATTTGTATATGTGGCGGGTCTGGCGCGCACCGGTGGGCGAGGTTGATTTTTCAAAAAAAAAAGATACACGTCTTTCCACTCATTTAGAACCTCCGGGGCGTGACTGATTATATGGTATCAGAGAATTACGACTTTAACCACAGTGAACGGTGACCAACATCCACAGAAGGCAGTGCCACTAGCAACTAACTAATGTGATAACCAAGGTGTAGGTGCGTAGAACGCGAGTGTGAGTGCGGGAAAAAGGGGTAGAGTCCCAGTGTTCGTAGGTCAAGGTGCTAGGCCAACTAAGTCTAGGACTAACTTGGTTTCTTTATATGCACGGGTAATGGCCCGAACCCGGTCTTCAATCGATGGCGCAGAAGTGGATATGACGGCTCCGGCAACTGTGGAGAATCGGCTACTTCAACAACAGTTCCACGACATGGCGGAGCGACACCTTTCAGGTAATACCGACAGCGGGTTTACCCGCTTTCCGAGAAGTGATCGACAGGGCCACTTTGGTGGAGCGGGAATTGGCCGTTGCACGCACCCGGCAGAAGGATCATGAGCCCAGCCGGGGGCCAGAAACGACCCCAGCCTTATCCCGGGAATGACTTTCCCAATGGGAGCCGACCACCCAAGTATCCGAAGACGCAGCAAGGAATCAGAAGCACGCCGGCGAGAGGACCAGAGCCGGGGGGACTGGCCATGCATCATCTGCGGAGGAGCACACCGGGTGACCATCTGTTCCTGGGAGCACGACCATTGCTTCCATTGTGACAAACTGGGGTAGTCCCGCTTCAACTGCCCCTGAACACGGGAACAATTCCTTCAGTGGCACGACCCGAAAGAGAGGTCTTACGCGACGGCACGACAAAGGATGCACTGCCCCGAGGGAAGTAGTAGTAGGTGGCACCCTACTCTTAGTTTTTCCTTTGCGAGTAGGGCCTTGTTAGATATTAGTAGCATCCCACTTCTCCATTTCTCGCTTTGTACTCCTACCCATATTTATTTAGGAAAGACCCCCTTTCTAAGTGTAATGTCGGTCTTGACCCCAGGAGGACCCTTAGAAGTGAATATTTTGTACCTTCCTGCCCAATAAGGTTGGGAAGGCTTAGTTGTCTTTGGGACTTAGTGGTTTCACCGCTAAGGGAATTCGAGGTGGTACTCGGAATGGATTGGCTTACTGAGTATCAGGTGCTAATCGATAGCGAGAAACCGAGTTTGCCATCGAGCCTATTCCGGACACACAACCTATCACCTAGGCACCACATCGAATGGCGTTTGCGGAGCGAAAGGAGCTTAAGGTGCAATTAGAATACCTCTTGGATAAGGGGTTCATCAAACCGAGCGTGTCGTCTTAGGGCGCACTCGTACTATTCGTGCGGAAGAAGGACGGGAGTCTACGATTGTGCATCGACTATCGGGAAATAAATAAGGTCATAGTGAAGAACAAGTACCCCTTACCTCGGATTGATGCCTATTCTACCAACTACAAGGAGCGACGGTGTTCTCGAAGATTGATCTGCAGTTCGGCTATCGCCAGCTTAGAGTCTGGAGTGATGACATACCGAAAACAGCCTTTCGAACTCGGTATGGTCATTACGAGTTTGTAGTGGCCTTTATAGATGACATCATGATCTACTCTCGCACAGACAAAGAGCACGAGGAACACTTGCGAATAACCCTCCAGCCCCTCCGGGACCAGAAATTGTATGCCAAACTTAAGAAGTGTGAGTTCTGGCTCCACGAGGTAGACTTTTTGGGACACATAGTCTCAGTGTCAGGAATAGCGGTGGACCCGAGAAAGGTAGAATCCGTGGCCAACTGGGCCCAGCCAACAACGGTAACGGAGATCCGGAGTTTCCTAGGACTGGCAAGGTACTATAGACGCTTCGTGGAAGGCTTCTCAAAGATAGCCACTCCCCTATATCGATTAACTCGGAAAGGGGAGAAATTCATCTGGACGGCTCAATGCCAGAAAAGCTTCGAGGGACTCAAGGACAGACTAACACGGGCGCCAGTACTCACACTGCCGAAGCCCGAAGAGGACTATGAGATATATTGCGACGCATCACGAAGCGGTCTTGGAAGCGTACTAATGCAACGAGGGAAGCTCATAGCCTACGCATCAAGACAGCTCAAGAAATACGAGCAAAACTACCCTACACACGACTTGGAGCTCGCAGCAGTAGTGTTTGCTTTAAAGCTCTGGAGACACTACCCTTACGGAGCGCACTGTAATGTGTTTTCCGATCACCAGAGCCTTAAGTACTTGTTCACACAAAAGGAGTTGAATTTACGGCAAAGGCGATGGCTAGAACTACTGAAAGACTACTATTTGTCTACCTATTACCACCCCGGAAAGGCAAATGTGGTGGCCGACTCCTTGAGCCGGAAGGGACAGACGGAAGAAACGACGATGAGCGCCTTACCCAACAGAATCGTCTGATTGCAGAATTCTCGCAATTGAGACTGGAGGAAGTGCCAACGGGTACGATTACGCAACTCCTATCGTTAGTAGTTAAGCTTACTTTGATCGAGAGGATCTTGGAAGGCCAGTCAACGGACACACAATTACAACTTGTGCGGAACAGAATATCTTCGGAACAAGGGGGGGCGATTTTATGATTGGCACGGATAACGCAATAAGGTTCTGGGGACGAATCTGTGTGCCCGACGTACCGGAAATAAAGAAAAAAATTCTGACAGAAGCGCATAGTGCTCCCTACGCTGCGCATCCCGGTGGTACGAAGATGTATAAAGACCTTAGGCAGACCTTTTGGTGGCCTAAATTGAAGGGGGACGTGATGAAATTTGCGGCACATTGTTTGGTATGCCAACAAGTGAAGGCTGAACACCAGCGCCCGGCGGGGAAACTACAACCATTGCCCGTACCGGAATGAAAATGGGAATGGATTACCATGGACTTCGTGACTGGATTTCCCCGATCGCAACAAGGACACGACGCGATTTGGAGTTTATGGTGGGGGAACACGTGTTACTCCGTGTATCGCCAGCTAAAGGAACTAGACGTTTCGGCTTAAGAGGGAAATTAAGCCCACGATATGTGGGACCGTTCGAGATGTTGGAGCGCGTGGGCCCGGTGGCATACCGGTTGGCCTTACTGCCAAACCTCGAGCGGGTACACAACGTGTTTCATGTGTCGATGCTCCGAAAATACCTCCCCGACCCGTCGCACGTCCTCGATGTTTCTGCTGTCCAGTTGTGTGAGGACTTGAGCTTCGAGGAAACACTGATACGAATCTTGGCGCGTGAAGATAAGAAGCTATGCAACCGGACGATCCCCTACGTGAAGCTGCAATGGAGTAACCATGAGGAGCGCGAGGTGACGTGGGGACTGGAGATGAAGATGAGAGAGTGTTTTCCCGATTTGTTTAGCGAGGGTTGAGGTTAAGTTTCGGGGAAGAAATTTCTTTTAAGTGGTGTGTGGTGTAATATCACGACTTCTCGTGTATCGTTTTATCCTCTTGCTAATAAATTACATGTTAGGGAAAATTGAATTATCGAGTTCTCTTAACTTGACTATCACATGGTGCGGGTATTTTTTCTGTGATAGAGCTCGAAAAACGATGAACGGCGGTGCAATCGGATCTAAAATCCGACTTACGGATCCACCGGAATGGGGCTTTGATGGTCGCGGTAACCGTAGTGTGCATCGGAATCCGTGCTAAAGATCTGGCACGCTTTTCGAGGAGTTATGGAATTATCTCATGGGAATAATTATTATTTAATTATTAAATACCGGGATGGGGGTTTTACGGTACGTACCAAGAGAAAAATTAGTTTTTCCCGAAAAGAAAAGAGAGAAAACCCTAGCCGGAGAGAAAAGAAAGAAAAGAGGAAAGAAAACCCTAATCGGAGGAAAAAGAAGGAGAGAAAAAGAAAACGGAGGAGTCCGATCGCCCAGATCGACGTGCCCGAGACAGGAGAACGAGACGCCAACATCTACGGGGAGCAGATCCGGATCCTCAGCACCGCGAAGAACGAGATCGGATCATCGACCTCGATAGATCGAGGTTAGCGCCGTTATTCTTACGATTTCATTATTCTAGGGTTTGACATTTTTGAGTCTTTCGCCGTTCTTGTTTGCTCTTATCGCCACCGCCGCCGCCGCGAAGCCCTAGGGCACCGTCGTTGTCGCCATCGCGGAAAAACCCTAGGGCATCGCCGCCGCCGCCGCACCGCACGCGGCACGCGCGTGCCGCGCGGGGCCAGTACCCGCGCGGACGCGTCGCAAGCGCCGCTTGCTGTGACGCCCCACTTCCCAGGGGGTCACCCATCCTAGAACTACTCTAGCTCTAGCACGCTTAACTCTCATGTTCCTCTTGGATCTTGCTACCATCCAAAATGCTATAGCCGGGTTAGAGATTTAGTCCTATTATATCATTTATATAGAGGACTAATCCAAATTCCGGGGGTGTCACATTCTTCCCCCCTTTAAGCCCTGACGTCCACGTCAGGCTCAAGCACACTCACAAGCACCAGGCGATGTGAGACTCGTCTCGCTAGCCTTAGCCGACCTTGTGAGGAGCTGCACTCCACTCACAACGGTCATTAGCCGGGGAGCCTCGCTCTACCCGCTATATAACCCTGGCTCAGCCGAGACTCATCTCACATTTCCGGCTGGTGAATGGCTCTGATACCAACTGTGACGCCCCACTTCCCAGGGGGTCACCCATCCTAGAACTACTCTAGCTCTAGCACGCTTAACTCTCATGTTCCTCTTGGATCTTGCTACCATCCAAAATGCTATAGCCGGGTTAGAGATTTAGTCCTATTATATCATTTATATAGAGGACTAATCCAAATTCCGGGGGTGTCACATTGATGTGATGATCCAGGTTTCCATGCACTGTTTTCCCGTGAATCCAAGTGTGAAACACCTAATGATGGTGTTTGATCCACAGTGTGTCAAAGGGACAGCACAGGTGGGTCCGTGGCAGTGTTTATTGTTAGTTTGGCCTTCGGCGGGGTTTGCCGAATTTTAGAAAAGTTTCTAGGCCAAACGGATGGCGTATTTGGATTCAGCGCGGAAAAACGCTTGAAAACGGCTATTTATTTGCCGGATTTGGAGTCCGGATGCCCAAAAACGGACTCCCGGAAGTTTCTAGTGTCTCCTGGTGCATGGGGGAGGGCCGTGGACCGCCGGATGCCACGTGGCGGGCCCTCATTGGCCGGCCCGCGGCGCCCGGTGCATGGAACGGCTCGGCGGGGTGCACGGACCCGGCGCACCGACACGTGGCGCATGGCTACTGGCGGGCTCATGGGACTCGGCGCAGGGGACAACGCCTGCCCCCGCGCCTGACCGCACAGTGCGTGGGACGCGCGTCGCCTCGCCATTGGCGAGCGCCTGCGGGGCTGACCGCGCGGTCGGGACGCGCGTCGGCCGCTGGCGCGCCCCGCACGGCTGTTCGCTGTGCGGGATGCGCGCCGATCTCCTGTGGGGACGCGCGTCGCGTGCTGGTTGGTTCCGCCCGGTCGGACGGAACGCGTCCGACCCGCCCTGGCGGATCCGGGCCCAAACGCGGCCCGAATCCAATAACGCGGGTTTGTTTTTTCTCCTTCTTGATTCTTTTAGGGCATTGGGAGCCCGATTTCTCCCTTTCTGTTTGGAACCACTCCGAGCCCCCTCTTAGACATTTCTTCCTCTCCCAATCCTCCATCCACTGTAGAAATCTCAAGAATTTTGAAGGCTCGGATCCCAAGGTTTGCATTTATCCGGCGCGGCGCGACGATCGTTCTACGGCTACCAGATTCGTCGCATTTCGGTGTTCTAGCTCCCCCGGCTCACCCCGACATCCTGTTTTTACGATTTTTACGCCGTCGGATTCTTGACAGGTAGGGCTTCACTTTCTCTTTTATGAGTTTCTCTTGATTCAGAGGTTTTGATGGTGATTCTGTGGCTTCTTTCTGACCCTTTTTCCGTCGCGGAGTTTTGGGACAGCACCATCTCGTTTTGGCGATAACTTCGCGCTCGAGCATCGAAACAGGGCGATTCAAAAGGGGATTTGCATCTACGCGTCACGAGGAATCTCCTGGAATTTTCGTGGATTTTTGTGGAATTTCCCTGAAGGTGAGGAATCCCTTTTTACAGAATTTTATATCGCTGTTTTGGGATGAATGTATTGTTTGAGGTGGTCCTCTTGTCGATTTTCGTTCTCAGCACAGAAAAATCGTGGGAAAACGTGCAGGTACTTGTTTCGACCGGATCGTCGCGTAGATCGCAGTGTATATTTTCTGGGAATTTTGTGGGCACGTGTCACAGGTAAAAATGGCTGAACAGTAAATCTGAATTTGGGAGACAGATTTTGGGTTAAACTTGAATTGTAATTTGTGTGTGTTCTTTGGGATCTTTGGCACAGTGTTGCGGGGTTTTTCCGGAGCGAGCGCGGACTTAGCCTTTGAGGACCGGATTTAGCGCTCGAGGTGGGTACCGTTGTTTACCTCCTACTTATGATGTCCCCACTAGGCCTATTGGAGTGCTTCACTGTTATGTTGCTAAATGAACCGGAATAAGTTAAAATGGCATCTTGGTTGAGAATTGGACTTATTGCTTGGGCTACATCTTAAAATGGACTAAGTATTAATGAATGGATGATTCTTATATTAATATGTCGTTTAAACCTCACGGGGGGGGGGAGTTTTGCTATAAAGGACTATCTTACTCGTACACTTTGGGACCTCTTATGCTTATGTGATAAATGGATATGAGATAACTTAGCAAATGAAAGTTTAACTAGTGGCATACCTCTCTATTGGGAAGGATAATAATATTTAAACCCTGTTTTTATATAAAGGACTTTGCATGCTTAAATGGACATCTAGTTAGGCCACCTTTTTCTGCTACACTATCATGCTGGAATTGACTTAGGAGAAACCATGCTTTTCTCTTCTTTTATTTATATTCGGGGGATAGTGCGCTCGGGTTCGAGCAGGGACTGGGATAGTGTAGTCAGACAGTTGTGGGCTTTGGGACAGGCAGGCTGTGAGGGCCGGGCATTGCGGCAACCGCGGATCTTTGGCGGTTGACCGGACAGTAGTTATTGCATCAGATTGGGATAGAGGATTTGGATTTCTTTTAGTGGATGGGTTTTCCACCGTGATCAGAGTCATGATCCAGTCCTGCTGATTTGGTACTTGTTACCCAGGCATTATACTCGTGTGGGTCGCTCCCCTCGAGTGCCACTCCGGAGTGTGCGTTTTTACAGGCTTCGAGTCTTCGAGACTCCCTTTTCCTATCGGTGTTATGCGTAGGCTGGCATACCCGATTTGGCAGGCAGAGCAGGCAAGTACCAGTGCTTACTGGTGTATCGATTGGGCCTAGACAGGCAGGCGTTGACATTCTGATGCATACATATAGCTAATCTATCAGTTAGCTCATTAGAGGCATGTAGTGGTAGCTCTATTCATCATCAGCAGTTTTAATTACAGCTTACCACCTCTGTTCATCTTTTCTGCCTCTTATAGTCCTAGTGGGCACATTTGTGTTGAGGTCTACCCACTAGGAGGAGGCTACTGTTTTATAGTAGTTCTCACTCCCCACTGCTTTTCTTCTTCTATTCCCCTTTGTTTTGCAGAGTCGTCTGCGGCTGTTGCAGGACCCTCCACTGCGGACCGAGGTAAGAGAATCGCGGACTAGGTAGCGGTCCACCCAGGCACCAGTTCTATTATTAGATGTACCCCGATACTCTCAGATACTCTACTATTCATTTCTTTTTGGGTCTGGCTTCGGCCAGCTGGTTGTATTTGATTAGTGAGCTGGGAGAGACTTATGTATTATTGAGAGTTACTTTCTGCACCTTGCTTTTCTGCTTTATCTGAGATGTATTAGTTACTGTTTAGCTCTGTTTATGCTCTTTTATTATATCATCCATACTTGAGCAGGTTACCAGCGCTTCGTATACACGGGAAATTCTGTGTATACGGCGGATCTGTAGACGGGCCCGGGTTCTGGTTTACACCCGGGGCGTGACAGATTAAGTTGGTATCAGAGCTTAGGGATAGGTCAATTGGGACTTAGGAAACCCTAGGCTTTTGGCAGACCCTAGGAAGGCAGGGCGTGAGTGACGTGACATTATGCGAGAGTCGGCAATTTGGTCATATATTATTTTGACTCTTCCAGGGAGTGAAGAGGGATTGGCATGTCCTGTTTCTGGCGAACTATTATGTTGGCTGCAGACAACATAAGGTTACAGAAATAGGAGGATGCCTTTGACTTTCGCTAGATTGGGTCGTGTGTGGTTTCGGTTCTGATTCGTGGTTTCTTGTGTGACAGGATGCCTCCCAGGCGGCGGATTCCTACCCGGGGTACCCCTACACCCCCGGAGGGGCCGGAGCAGTCCGGACCTTCAGAGATTGCTGAGTTGAGGGCCATGGTGGCCCAGCTGGCGGAGGGTCACCGCCGGCAGGAGCAGAGGTTTGAGCAGCTGCTTGCTCAGGTTGGGGCCCCTCCCCCTACTACTACTGAGGCCCCCGCACCACCTGTTGTACCACCGGCTATACCGCTTGTGCCTACGGCACCATCTTCGAGCAGCGGGGCCCCGGGAGCGATCCGACCTTTGGCTCCCGAGGAGGAGCAGGAGTTTACTGATAAACTCACCCATTTCTGCAAGCGGGGACCGCCTAGATTCTCGGGGCGGAGCACTCACCCTTGGGAGGTTGGGACGTGGCTTTCAGCAATGGAGAAGTTGTTCCGAGACTTCTTCATCGATCAGAAGTACCGGGTACACATGGCTGTGCATTGTCTGGATGGAGATGCGGACACGTGGTGGCGTCGGGTGGAGCCCCTGGAGTTTCAGATCACCCGGCAGCTACCTTGGGCAGAGTTCAAGAGGATGGTCCTGGACACTTACTTTTCCACCAGCGTGAAGAAAAAGGTAGAGGATGACCTGAAGAATCTCCAGCAGGGCGACCGGTCGGCATGGGACTACTTTCAGGAGTTTTCGCGACTGCTCAGCTGCGTTCCCTACGTCGCGAGGGATGGACCACATCAGGTGGAGCTCTTCGAGTCGGGCCTGCGCCCGGAGCTCTATACCTTGGTGCATGCACAGAGATTACAGACCCTGGAGGAGGCGGCCGAGCATGCACAGTGGATCGAGAGAGGAGACCACGTTGTTGCCAGACATGGGGGCCTGGCCGCTCAGGGATCGGACAGGAAGCGGCCAGCGCAGGATGATGGGGGACAGGCCAGCTCCTGGAGGCCGCCCCGACCCCCGCCGCCTCAGTTCCAGGCCGCGGGCGTTCGGAGCGGCGAGGGCATGGTGGATCTCCGAGGCCCCCACAGCACCAGCAGCAGCACTCACGACAGCAGCAGCATTCTCAGCAGCAGAGGTCGCAGTCCCGGCACCAGGGATCTCAGCGGCAGATGGCAGCAGCAGCAGGGGAGGCAGCCCCAGACCCCAGCCAGGTGCATTTTCTGCCAGGGACAGCACTCTCCTGATACTTGTGACAGAGGTTTGGCCGCTGTACCGGTGCGGACAGTCGGGCCACGTTCGAGCTACTTGCCCTTATGCGCCAGCACCGGGCTCCTTCCTCGGCATCCGCCCCACCGGCGCCCCAGCAGCGGTCCTATGCTCCGGCAAGCAGGGCCCCTTCTTCCCACCCGGCAGATCACCGACCACCGGCACAGATGCGGGGCGGGTTTATGCCGCCCAGGTTGCGGACTCCCTGGCAGCCGACCACGTGGTGGCAGGTATCGTTTTACTTTCTGGCAGTAGAGCTCGCACCTTATTTGATACCGGGGCATCACATTCTTTCATCAGTAGAGCATTTGATCATCTCATGGACTAGAGTTAGGTCGGTTGCCACGTGCGTCTAGAGGTACGGGTTCCCGAGCATACTTTACTTGTAGAGGAGTGTTGTTGGTCTTGCCTGTACAGATCGAGTCGTGGATCTTGCCAGCGGACCTGATGGTCCTGAGTCAGCTGCGAGACTTTGATATGGTACTTGGGATGGACTGGCTGACTCGCTATTATGCGACTATTGATTGTGCCGCGAGGACGGTGACTTTTAGCGAGCCAGGCCAGGAGGTGATTGTGTACAGAGGATGCCAGAGTACCTTCTTCGCCGCGATAGTTTCGACTTCTCGTGCGAGGCAGATGATGCGCAGCGGATGCGTGGCCTTTTGGCCAGTGTGGTTGAGGGGCCTGCGGCGGCACCGGGACTCGCGGATATCCCTATAGTCCACGAGTTCCCGGATGTTTTCCCACCAGAGCTGACTTGTATGCCGCCGGATAGGGAGATCGAGTTTTTGATTGACGTAGTCCCAGGAACTGCGCCAATCTCTAAGGCCCCTTACCGAATGGCACCGGCCGGAGCTGCGGAGTTGAAGGCGCAACTCCAGGATTTATTGGATAAGGGTTTTGTGAGGCCGAGTGTATCACCTTGGGGAGCACCGGTGCTGTTCGTGAAGAAGAAGGATGGTTCACTTCGTCTTTGTGTGGATTACCGAGAGCTGAATAAAGTGACCATCAAGAACAAGTACCCTTTGCCGCGCATCGACGACTTATTTGATCAGCTGCAAGGGTCTTGTGTCTTCTCTAAGATTGATTTACAGTCTGGTTACCACCAACTGAAGGTGAAGACCGAGGATGTTCCTAAGACAGCATTCAGGACTCGGTACGGGCATTACGAGTTCACCGTCATGCCTTTTGGATTGACTAATGCCCCTGCCGCATTTATGGATTTGATGAACAGGGTCTTTCGACCTTATCTGGACCGGTTTGTGGTAGTGTTCATCGATGACATCCTGATTTACTCTCGGAGCGATGTGGAGCACGAGGAGCATCTGAGGATAGTGCTGCAACTTCTGAGGGAGAAGAAGTTGTATGCCAAGTTGTCTAAGTGCGAGTTTTGGCTTCGAGAGGTTGCCTTTTTGGGCCATGTGATTTCAGCCGCGGGAGTGGCGGTAGACCCGGCGAAGATTGAGGCGATCCGGGATTGGCCTCCGACCGACGACGGTAGCAGAGGTTCGCAGTTTTATGGGCTTGGCAGGTTATTACCGTCGGTTTGTGGAAGGTTTTGCGAAACTTTCCGCACCCCTCACTCGTCTGACGCGCAAAGGAATAAGTTCATCTGGAGTGAGGATTGCCAGAGAAGCTTCGAGGAACTGAAGACCAGATTGATGTCAGTCCTATCCTTCCCTCCCTGTTATGGGGAAAGGATACGTGATCTACAGTGACGCATCGCATAGTGGACTCGGGTGCGTGCTGATGCAGGAGGGTAAGGTAATCGCTTATGCTTCGCGACAACTCAAGGATTATGAGAAAAATTACCCTACCCATGACTTGGAGCTAGCGGCTGTGATCTTCGCACTGAAGTTGTGGCGCCACTATCTGTATGGGGAACACTGCGAGATTTACACCGACCACAAGAGCTGAAGTATCTGTTCACGCAGAAGGAGCTCAATCTGAGGCAGCGCAGATGGTTGGAGCTTTAAAGGATTACGATGTGGACATACTTTACCATCCTGGCAAGGCAAACGTGGTCGCTGATGCCCTGAGCAGGAGAGCAGTGCAGAGCTTATCTATGATGATCACCGATCAGGCGCCATTATTGGAGCAGATGAGGCGGTTAGAGCTTGAGGTGGTGTCCCCGGGGGTTTCTGCTAGACTATTGTCCTTGGTCGTGCAGCCCACTCTGTTGGACAGGATTCGGGAGAAACAGAGTGAGGACCCCCATCTGATGAGGATTCGAGAGCAGATTCGGCTGGAGAGGCAGGGGATTTCTCAGTTGATGCTTCGGGAGTACTACGGTACAGGGACCGAGCTTGCGGCTATGGGACTCGGAGACTCGAGAGCAGATCTTGCGGGAGCTCATTATACACCTTATACCATCCATCCTGGTGGGACTAAGATGTATAAGGACCTCAAGGCACAGTTCTGGTGGAGCGGCATGAAAAGAGATATTGGCAGATTGTGGCGCACTGCTTAACTTGTCAGCAAGTAAGGCTGAGCATCGTGTACCTGCTGGCAAGTTGCAGAGCCTCCCGATCCCTGAATGGAAGTGGGATCATATCACTATGGATTTGTCACGGGATTGCCGAGAGCTCAGGCTGGAGCGGATGCGATCTGGGTGGTCGTGGACAGACTCACCAAATCCGCTCACTTTATACCAGTTCAGATGACTTGGCCATTGGATCGACTGGCACAGGTGTACTTGGCGAGGTGGTCAGATTGCACGGGATACCCATTTCCATCGTGTCGGATAGGGACTCGAGGTTTGTCTCGCACTTTTGGAGGAGTTTACAGACGGCCCTAGGGACACGGCTTCACTTCAGCACAGCTTTTCACCCAAAGACGGACGGACAGTCAGAGCGACCATTCAGACTCTCGAGGATATGCTACGAGCATGCGTTCTGGACTTGGGGGGCGGGTGGCACCGACATCTGGGATTGGTCGAGTTTGCGTACAACAACAGCTATCAAGCGAGCATCCAGATGGCCCCGTTTGAAGCGTTGTATGGGCGCAAGTGTCGGTCACCCCTATATTGGAGTGATGTGGGCGAGAAGGAAGACCTTGGGTCCTGATCTACTATTGGAGGCAGAGGAGAAGGTCAGACTGATTCGACGACATCTGGAGACAGCTCAGAGCCGGCAGAAGAGTTATGCTGACACCCGACGACGAGACTTGGAGTTTCAGGTGGGCGATCATGTCTTTTTGAAAGTCTCGCCGTCGAAAGGGATTCGGAGATTTGGGATTCGTGGAAAACTGAGCCCTCGTTATATCGGACCTTTTGAGGTATTGGAGCGCATCGGGCCAGTTGCCTACCGGCTTGCACTTCCTCCAGATGGCTAGTGTCACGACGTGTTTCATGTACCACCCTGAGGAGATAGTTCATGACCCGTCGCACATCATTGATTTCGTCCCACTGGAGGTTGCGGAGGACTTGAGCTATGTCGAGCGGCCACTGCGGATTTTGGACCGCGAGGTTAGAGCTGCGCAGCCGGGCCATCCCTTATGTGAAGGTTCTGTGGAGCAACCAGGGCGAGCGCGAAGCTACGTGGGAGCTGGAGTCAGCGATGTTGGATGCCCACCCCCAATTGTTTGAGGCCCCGACTTGAGGTATGATTTTAGTTTCGAGGACGAAACTTTCTTTTAGTAGGGGAGGATGTGATGATCCAGGTTTCCATGCACTGTTTTCCCGTGAATCCAAGTGTGAAACACCTAATGATGGTGTTTGATCCACAGTGTGTCAAAGGGACAGCACAGGTGGGTCCGTGGCAGTGTTTATTGTAGTTTGGCCTTCGGCGGGGTTGCCGAATTTTAGAAAAGTTTCTAGGCCAAACGGATGGCGTATTTGGATTCAGCGCGGAAAAAAACGCTTGAAAACGGCTATTTATTTGCCGGATTTGGAGTCCGGATGCCCAAAAACGGACTCCCGGAAGTTTCTAGTGTCTCCTGGTGCATGGGGGAAGGCCGTGGACCGCCGGATGCCACGTGGCGGGCCCTCATTGGCCGGCCCGCGGCGCCCGGTGCATGGAACGGCTCGGCGGGGTGCACGGACCCGGCGCACCGACACGTGGCATGGCTACTGGCGGGCTCATGGGACTCGGCGCAGGGGACAACGCCTGCCCCCGCGCCTGACCGCACAGTGCGTGGGACGCGCGTCGCCTCGCCATTGGCGAGCGCCTGCGGGGCTGACCGCGCGGTCGGGACGCGCGTCGGCCGCTGGCGCGCCCCGCACGGCTGTTCGCTGTGCGGGATGCGCGCCGATCTCCTGTGGGGACGCGCGTCGCGTGCTGGTTGGTTCCCCGCCCGGTCGGAACGCGTCCGACCCCCCTGGCGGATCCGGCCCAAACGCGCCCGAATCCAATAACGCGGGTTTTTTTCTCCTTT
>CM055071.1:25018498-25075168 GCA_029204045.2 Tillandsia leiboldiana
AATCACATTCTTTCATCAGTAGAGCATTTGCATCATCTCATGACTAGAGTTAGGTCGGTTGCCACGTGCGTTAGAGGTAACGGGTTCCCGACATACTTTACTTGTAGAGGAGTGTTGTTGGTCTTGCCCTGTACAGATCGAGTCGTGGATCTTGCCAGCGGACCTGATGGTCCTGAGTCAGCTGCGAGACTTTGATATGGTACTTGGGATGGACTGGCTGACCGCTATTATGCGACTATTGATTGTGCCGCCGAGGACGGTGATTTTAGCGCAGCCAGGCCAGGAGGTGATTGTGTACAGAGGATTGCCAGAGTACCCTTCTTCGCCGCGATAGTTTCGACTTCTCGTGCGAGGCAGATGATGCGCAGCGGATGCGTGGCCTTTTTGGCCAGTGTGGTTGAGGGGCCTGCGGCGGCCACCGGGACTCGCGGATATCCCTATAGTCCACGAGTTCCCGGATGTTTCCCACCAGAGCTGACTTGTATGCCGCCGGATAGGGAGATCGAGTTTTTTGATTGACGTAGTCCCAGGAACTGCGCCAATCTCTAAGGCCCCTTACCGAATGGCACCGGCGGAGCTGCGGGAGTTGAAGGCGCAACTCCAGGAATTTATTGGATAAGGGTTTTGTGAGGCCGAGTGTATCACCTTGGGGAGCACCGGTGCTGTTCGTGAAGAAGAAGGATGGTTCACTTCGTCTTTGTGTGGATTACCGAGAGCTGAATAAAGTGACCATCAAGAACAAGTACCCTTTGCCGCGCATCGACGACTTATTTGATCAGCTGCAAGGGTCTTGTGTCTTCTCTAAGATTGATTTACAGTCTGGTTACCACCAACTGAAGGTGAGACCGAGGATGTTCCTAAGACAGCATTCAGGACTCGGTACGGGCATTACGAGTTCACCGTCATGCCTTTTGGATTGACTAATGCCCCTGCCGCATTTATGGATTTGATGAACAGGGTCTTTCGACCTTATCTGGACCGGTTTGTGGTAGTGTTCATCGATGACATCCTGATTTACTCTCGGAGCGATGTGGAGCACGAGGAGCATCTGAGGATAGTGCTGCAACTTCTGAGGGAGAAGAAGTTGTATGCCAAGTTGTCTAAGTGCGAGTTTTGGCTTCGAGAGGTTGCCTTTTTGGGCCATGTGATTTCAGCCGCGGGAGTGGCGGTAGACCCGGCGAAGATTGAGGCGATCCGGGATTGGCCCCGACCGACGACGGTAGCAGAGGTTCGCAGTTTTATGGGCTTGGCAGGTTATTACCGTCGGTTTGTGGAAGGTTTTGCGAAACTTTCCGCACCCCTCACTCGTCTGACGCGCAAAGGAATTAAGTTCATCTGGAGTGAGGATTGCCAGAGAAGCTTCGAGGAACTGAAGACCAGATTGATGTCAGTTCCTATCCTTTCCCTCCCTGTTATGGGGAAAGGATACGTGATCTACAGTGACGCATCGCATAGTGGACTCGGGTGCGTGCTGATGCAGGAGGGTAAGGTAATCGCTTATGCTTCGCGACAACTCAAGGATTATGAGAAAAATTACCCTACCCATGACTTGGAGCTAGCGGCTGTGATCTTCGCACTGAAGTTGTGGCGCCACTATCTGTATGGGGAACACTGCGAGATTTACACCGACCACAAGAGCCTGAAGTATCTGTTCACGCAGAAGGAGCTCAATCTGAGGCAGCGCAGATGGTTGGAGCTGTTAAAGGATTACGATGTGGACATACTTTACCATCCTGGCAAGGCAAACGTGGTCGCTGATGCCCTGAGCAGGAGAGCAGTGCAGAGCTTATCTATGATGATCACCGATCAGGCGCCATTATTGGAGCAGATGAGGCGGTTAGAGCTTGAGGTGGTGTCCCCGGGGGTTTCTGCTAGACTATTGTCCTTGGTCGTGCAGCCCACTCTGTTGGACAGGATTCGGGAGAAACAGAGTGAGGACCCCCATCTGATGAGGATTCGAGAGCAGATTCCGGCTGGAGAGGCAGGGGATTTCTCAGTTGATGCTTCGGGAGTACTACGGTACAGGGACCGAGCTTGCGTGCCTATGGACTCGGAGACTCGAGAGCAGATCTTGCGGGAGGCTCATTATACACCTTATACCATCCATCCTGGTGGGACTAAGATGTATAAGGACCTCAAGGCACAGTTCTGGTGGAGCGGCATGAAAAGAGATATTGGCAGATTTGTGGCGCACTGCTTAACTTGTCAGCAAGTAAAGGCTGAGCATCGTGTACCTGCTGGCAAGTTGCAGAGCCTCCCGATCCCTGAATGGAAGTGGGATCATATCACTATGGATTTTGTCACGGGATTGCCGAGAGCTCAGGCTGGAGCGGATGCGATCTGGGTGGTCGTGGACAGACTCACCAAATCCGCTCACTTTATACCAGTTCAGATGACTTGGCCATTGGATCGACTGGCACAGGTGTACTTGGCCGAGGTGGTCAGATTGCACGGGATACCCATTTCCATCGTGTCGGATAGGGACTCGAGGTTTGTCTCGCACTTTTGGAGGAGTTTACAGACGGCCCTAGGGACACGGCTTCACTTCAGCACAGCTTTTCACCCACAGACGGACGGACAGTCAGAGCGCACCATTCAGACTCTCGAGGATATGCTACGAGCATGCGTTCTGGACTTTGGGGGCGGGTGGCACCGACATCTGGGATTGGTCGAGTTTGCGTACAACAACAGCTATCAAGCGAGCATCCAGATGGCCCCGTTTGAAGCGTTGTATGGGCGCAAGTGTCGGTCACCCCTATATTGGAGTGATGTGGGCGAGAAGAAGACCTTGGGTCCTGATCTACTATTGGAGGCAGAGGAGAAGGTCAGACTGATTCGACGACATCTGGAGACAGCTCAGAGCCGGCAGAAGAGTTATGCTGACACCCGACGACGAGACTTGGAGTTTCAGGTGGGCGATCATGTCTTTTTGAAAGTCTCGCCGTCGAAAGGGATTCGGAGATTTGGGATTCGTGGAAAACTGAGCCCTCGTTATATCGGACCTTTTGAGGTATTGGAGCGCATCGGGCCAGTTGCCTACCGGCTTGCACTTCCTCCCAGATTGGCTAGTGTTCACGACGTGTTTCATGTATCCACCCTGAGGAGATATGTTCATGACCCGTCGCACATCATTGATTTCGTCCCACTGGAGGTTGCGGAGGACTTGAGCTATGTCGAGCGGCCACTGCGGATTTTGGACCGCGAGGTTAGAGAGCTGCGCAGCCGGGCCATCCCTTATGTGAAGGTTCTGTGGAGCAACCAGGGCGAGCGCGAAGCTACGTGGGAGCTGGAGTCAGCGATGTTGGATGCCCACCCCCAATTGTTTGAGGCCCCGACTTGAGGTATGATTTTAGTTTCGAGGACGAAACTTTCTTTTAGTAGGGGAGGATGTGATGATCCAGGTTTCCATGCACTGTTTTCCCGTGAATCCAAGTGTGAAACACCTAATGATGGTGTTTGATCCACAGTGTGTCAAAGGGACAGCACAGGTGGGTCCGTGGCAGTGTTTATTGTTAGTTTGGCCTTCGGCGGGGTTTGCCGAATTTTAGAAAAGTTTCTAGGCCAAACGGATGGCGTATTTGGATTCAGCGCGGAAAAACGCTTGAAAACGGCTATTTATTTGCCGGATTTGGAGTCCGGATGCCCAAAAACGGACTCCCGGAAGTTTCTAGTGTCTCCTGGTGCATGGGGGAGGGCCGTGGACCGCCGGATGCCACGTGGCGGGCCCTCATTGGCCGGCCCGCGGCGCCCGGTGCATGGAACGGCTCGGCGGGGTGCACGGACCCGGCGCACCGACACGTGGCGCATGGCTACTGGCGGGCTCATGGGACTCGGCGCAGGGGACAACGCCTGCCCCCGCGCCTGACCGCACAGTGCGTGGGACGCGCGTCGCCTCGCCATTGGCGAGCGCCTGCGGGGCTGACCGCGCGGTCGGGACGCGCGTCGGCCGCTGGCGCGCCCCGCACGGCTGTTCGCTGTGCGGGATGCGCGCCGATCTCCTGTGGGGACGCGCGTCGCGTGCTGGTTGGTTCCGCCCGGTCGGACGGAACGCGTCCGACCCGCCCTGGCGGATCCGGGCCCAAACGCGGCCCGAATCCAATAACGCGGGTTTGTTTTTTCTCCTTCTTGATTCTTTTAGGGCATTGGGAGCCCGATTTCTCCCTTTCTGTTTGGAACCACTCTGAGCCCCCTCTTAGACATTTCTTCCTCTCCCAATCCTCCATCCACTGTAGAAATCTCAAGAATTTTGAAGGCTCGGATCCCAAGGTTTGCATTTATCCGGCGCGGCGCGACGATCGTTCTACGGCTACCAGATTCGTCGCATTTCGGTGTTCTAGCTCCCCCGGCTCACCCCGACATCCTGTTTTTACGATTTTTGCGCCGTCGGATTCTTGACAGGTAGGGCTTCACTTTCTCTTTTATGAGTTTCTCTTGATTCAGAGGTTTTGATGGTGATTCTGTGGCTTCTTTCTGACCCTTTTTCCGTCGCGGAGTTTTGGGACAGCACCATCTCGTTTTGGCGATAACTTCGCGCTCGAGCATCGAAACAGGGCGATTCAAAAGGGGATTTGCATCTACGCGTCACGAGGAATCTCCTGGAATTTTCGTGGATTTTTGTGGAATTTCCCTGAAGGTGAGGAATCCCTTTTTACAGAATTTTATATCGCTGTTTTGGGATGAATGTATTGTTTGAGGTGGTCCTCTTGTCGATTTTCGTTCTCAGCACAGAAAAATCGTGGGAAAACGTGCAGGTACTTGTTTCGACCGGATCGTCGCGTAGATCGCAGTGTATATTTTCTGGGAATTTTGTGGGCACGTGTCACAGGTAAAAATGGCTGAACAGTAAATCTGAATTTGGGAGACAGATTTTGGGTTAAACTTGAATTGTAATTTGTGTGTGTTCTTTGGGATCTTTGGCACAGTGTTGCGGGGTTTTTCCGGAGCGAGCGCGGACTTAGCCTTTGAGGACCGGATTTAGCGCTCGAGGTGGGTACCGTTGTTTACCTCCTACTTATGATGTCCCCACTAGGCCTATTGGAGTGCTTCACTGTTATGTTGCTAAATGAACCGGAATAAGTTAAAATGGCATCTTGGTTGAGAATTGGACTTATTGCTTGGGCTACATCTTAAAATGGACTAAGTATTAATGAATGGATGATTCTTATATTAATATGTCGTTTAAACCTCACGGGGGGGGGGGAGTTTTGCTATAAAGGACTATCTTACTCGTACATTTTGGGACCTCTTATGCTTATGTGATAAATGGATATGAGATAACTTAGCAAATGAAAGTTTAACTAGTGGCATACCTCTCTATTGGGAAGGATAATAATATTTAAACCCTGTTTTTATATAAAGGACTTTGCATGCTTAAATGGACATCTAGTTAGGCCACCTTTTTCTGCTACACTATCATGCTGGAATTGACTTAGGAGAAACCATGCTTTTCTCTTCTTTTATTTATATTCGGGGGATAGTGCGCTCGGGTTCGAGCAGGGACTGGGATAGTGTAGTCAGACAGTTGTGGGCTTTGGGACAGGCAGGCTGTGAGGGCCGGGCATTGCGGCAACCGCGGATCTTTGGCGGTTGACCGGACAGTAGTTATTGCATCAGATTGGGATAGAGGATTTGGATTTCTTTTAGTGGATGGGTTTTCCACCGTGATCAGAGTCATGATCCAGTCCTGCTGATTTGGTACTTGTTACCCAGGCATTATACTCGTGTGGGTCGCTCCCCTCGAGTGCCACTCCGGAGTGTGCGTTTTTACAGGCTTCGAGTCTTCGAGACTCCCTTTTCCTATCGGTGTTATGCGTAGGCTGGCATACCCGATTTGGCAGGCAGAGCAGGCAGTACCAGTGCTTACTGGTGTATCGATTGGGCCTAGACAGGCAGGCGTTGACATTCTGATGCATACATATAGCTAATCTATCAGTTAGCTCATTAGAGGCATGTAGTGGTAGCTCTATTCATCATCAGCAGTTTTAATTACAGCTTACCACCTCTGTTCATCTTTTCTGCCTCTTATAGTCCTAGTGGGCACATTTGTGTTGAGGTCTACCCACTAGGAGGAGGCTACTGTTTTATAGTAGTTCTCACTCCCCACTGCTTTTCTTCTTCTATTCCCCTTTGTTTTGCAGAGTCGTCTGCGGCTGTTGCAGGACCCTCCACTGCGGACCGAGGTAAGAGAATCGCGGACTAGGTAGCGGTCCACCCAGGCACCAGTTCTATTATTAGATGTACCCCGATACTCTCAGATACTCTACTATTCATTTCTTTTTGGGTCTGGCTTCGGCCAGCTGGTTGTATTTGATTAGTGAGCTGGGAGAGACTTATGTATTATTGAGAGTTACTTTCTGCACCTTGCTTTTCTGCTTTATCTGAGATGTATTAGTTACTGTTTAGCTCTGTTTATGCTCTTTTATTATATCATCCATACTTGAGCAGGTTACCAGCGCTTCGTATACACGGGAAATTCTGTGTATACGGCGGATCTGTAGACGGGCCCGGGTTCTGGTTTACACCCGGGGCGTGACACTTGCGCCGCACGGGGCAGGTGCCCGCGCAGCCACCGCATGCGCCGCGTGGGGCTGAAGCCCGCTCGGCCGCACCGCTTGCGCCGCGCAGGGCTGGTGCCCGCACGGCCGCCGCATGCGCCGCGCGGGGCTGGAGCCCGCGCGGTCGGGCTATATGCGTTGCACGGGGCTGGAGCCCGCGCGGCCGCCGCATGCGCCGCGCGGGACTGGAGCCCGCGCGGCCGCGCCGCATGAACCGCGCGGGGCTGGAGCACGCGCGGCCGCCGCATGGCCGCGCCACTTGCGCCGAGCGGGGCTGGTGCCCGCGCGGCCGTCGCATGCGCCGCGCGGGGCAGACACCCGCGCGGCTGGACCGCACGCGGCGCGCGTACCTCCCGGGGGCCGCTTCGTCGCCGCCGCCACCGCGAGTCGTTAGTCCTTTTGTTTGCGCTTTCCGAGTCGTGTTTCCCTTATGAGTGTCGTATCTTACCTGTTATGCCCTGTTGGGGGACTTTCATTTAGGTCCGGGTGTCGTCCCAAGGTACTGGTCGATTTTCGGAGTCCCGGTTGACGCGATTTGAGGTGGGTACTTTATTGTATTTCGGTGTATGGTTGTTCTCGTTTTGACTTGTGAAAATAAAGTAGATGTATCTTTTGTGAACTGTCTAACCCCATTGCATGAGAATCCCACTCTTTTATTTCTAACTGTGGCGACGAAGGTCGCGGTGCCTTATTACACGCCGGTTTCGACATTTATGCTCACGATTGCTTACACGCACACCGGCGGTTTGGCCACCACACAGGGTGTATTTTTCCAGAAAGATGGTACGTTGACTCGTGTACCCCACTACTAGTGATGATGGGGACCCCTCACGGTGAGGCGACTGCTACTTGGGCAGTGGAGGGGTTAAAAGCACCAAGGAATGAGCGGAGTAGCTCTAGGGGTAGGTGCCCAACATGATTTTGACAGGGAACATGGTGATTAATGAGGGGGAAGTGGAATGCTCTGGTGTATCGGTTTGTTTACTACAGTTTGTTTACTACTGTGACAGGTCTGAACAGGGGTGGGAACCGGGACGATGGTGAGACTGCGTTTAGAGGACCATAGCCGTTTGAGGCTGACGAATGTCTTATTTACTTTTGGTTATCTCTCTATTGCTTTTGGTTGGTAAGCTAGTGTTTACCTGTTAGTGGAATAATGTGGATGTTGGATTGAGATCCTAACTTAGTGGTGACATCTTCTATTGTGATTATCTTAGATTTGTATGCGGCGTGTTTTCAAATAGCAAAATGGTTTCGAAAACGTTTTCAAACTAAGTGTTGTGTGGGCACTACTTTCCCAAACCCGTGGATTTATCCTTTCAAGATATGTTGCCGCCTAAAAGAGATTGCGAAAATGTTTTTGAAACCGGCTGTCGTGTGGACACCGTTTTTCCAAACTTGTGGATTTATGCTTTCAACCTTGTGGTAGTAATTATGGATATGATTAAGTGTGATCTCTCCGTTTGGTCTCATTGTGACCGCATGGTCAAAGTGCGTGTTGTAATCGAGACGCCCTACATATACAAAGGAGACTCCGTCCGTTTGTGGAGTGAATTTGTATACAAAGGAGACTCCGTCCGAATGATGGGATTTTCTGCATGAAGCCGATCCGGACTGACTTCTTAATCTGATCCGGACCGCGGTTAGGGTTTATATTAAAACAAAAGGTTTTTATTTCTTTTTCATTCAAGCTTTGGATTTCTGGTTTTCTCTGTTTCTCTCTCTAGAATCTAAAGCACTTGGATCATTCTTGACTGGTTTTTCTCTCTATCCAAGTAAGTTTTTGAATCAAAATCTCGGGTTATTCACAGTTTTTGCTATTTTCTTCAAAACGAGATGAAATTTTTGCCCTGAATTCAATTTTTGATGTTTTTCTCTAAAATTTCTTGCATATATTGAACTCTGGATGCCTAAGAAACCTTTCTATGATTGTTTGTTAACTTCTAAATGGATTTTTGGGCTTCGATTTCTAAAATTTTGGTTTTAGGATATATTTTAAGAATTTTCAAAAATCATGGAATTGATCTATTTTTAAAATTCTTTTTGCAAATCCTTGTTGATTCCTAACCTCTAGACATGTTAAGAATTGTTTAGATATTTTATTTCAAATTTTTGAATTAAACATATTTTTCATGTGTTGTGGAGTTCTTGCTCACAGGAGAAATTCTTGACAATTTCATCAAAATGGTTTTTGGGTGGTTCGTTGGTTTCATCACTGCTCTTGTAAGCATGAGGATTACGAACAAGTTAAAACGAGCGAGGAAGGATCAAGATAAAGCTGATTTTGTTCCCCTGGATGAGTCCGAAATGGAATCTGAAGATTGGGAGAAAATAGTCGAGGGAGCGAAGGAAACTGCCGCCAAAGCATCATCTGCATCAAAGGGCAAAGCTCCAGTTTTTGAAAAAGCGAACACTCCTCTCACTATTGCAGAAAAAGGATAAGCTCCTATGGAACCAATTTCCACAAAGAGGAAAAGTGTTGTAAGGAAAAAAATGAGATCTCGTGGAATTGAGATCGAGGAGCCACTTGCCAGTGAGCCACCTCCGCAGGATTTTGTTCATATCAGTACCGATAGGATGAAAGACTTGAGAAGCGAGAATGTATTGGTGATAGACATGTAAATGTCACGGCTCTTAGGGAATGCTCTAAAGCGTTTGGAACTTTATTTGATAAAGCCCGACTTGCCCAAGTCTGCAAGTTTTCTGAATCTACGGGATATTGTCTCCATCTCATCAGGACTTTCTACATGTGTGCTACACAGCTTCAAGATCATGACAACGGATCAAGAGAATTTCACACAACGGTCCAGAATACCAAACTAAAAATCACTCCTTAACTGATTGGAGAAGTATTGGGCATGCCGTCTCAACCTGACGAGACTCATTGTGAGGACCGGAATCGCCACGATAGGATTACTGTTGGATCAGCAGCTTTTGGAGGCTTATGTTGAGTGTTGGAGGTGTTTATGCGCAAATTGGACACAAGTGATGGGCTCAGTGTGAAAAATGGATCACGGGTGTATTTTGATGCCCCACCGAATTTTAGGAGTGGAATTGGGCAAAACGAACATCGGATTTGGACTCAGCGCGCGAAAATGATGGAAATCGACTACTTGCACGGTGGCTGAAAACGGACACCCGGAAGTTTTATAGTGTTTTGGCTGCACGGTGGACCGGTGGACCGACGGAGTGTAACATCACGACTTTTCGTGTATCGTTTCACTCTCTTGCTAATAAACTACATGTTAGGGAAAATCGAATGATCGAGTTATCTTAAGTTGACTATCACACGGTGCGGGTATTTTTCGGTGATAGAGCTCGAAAAACGATGAACGGCGGTGCAATCGGATCTAAAATCCGACTTACGAATCCCCCGAAAAGGGGTTTTGAGGATCGCGGTAACCGTAGGGTGCATCGGAATCCGTACAAAAGATCGGGCACACTTTTCGAGGAGATAAGAAATTATCTCTTATGATTAAATTATTATTATTTAAATATTAAATACCCGTATGTGGGTTTTACGGTACGTATCAAGAGAATGAAATCATTTATTCCCGAAAAGAAAAGAGAAAAACCCTAGCCGGAGAGAAAGAAAGGAAAAGAGGACGGGAAAACCCTAATCGGAGGAGAAAAGAAAGAAAGAAGGAGAAAGCGGAGGGACCCGATTGCCCCGATCGACGTGCCGGAGACCGGAGAACGAGACGCCATCATCTATGGGGAGTGGATCAGGATCCTCAATGCCGCAAAGGACGAGATCGGATCATCGTCCCCAATAGATCGAGGTTAGCGCTGTTTCATTACGATTTCATCGTTATACGGTTTGATGTTTGGGGTCTTTCGCCGTTCTTGTTACTTTTACCGCCGCCGCCGCGAAGCCCTAGGGCGCCGCCGCCTCCACGAAGCCCTAGGGCATCGCCGCCGCCGCCGCACCTTGTGTGGCACCGCGCGGGGCAGGGACCCGCGCTGCCGCATAGCACGCAGCCGCGTGCGGCATCGCGAGGGGCAGGCGTCCGCGCGGCTGCCGCATGCGCTACGCGGGGCTGGTGCCCGCGCGGGGCTGGTGCCCGCGCGGGGCTGGTGCCCGAGCGGCCGCCGCATGCGCCGCGCGGGGCTGGAGCCCACGCGGCCGCAACATGCGCCGCGCGGGGCTGGAGCCCGCACGGTTGCCGCATGCGCCGCGCGGGGCTGGTGCTCGCGCGGCCGCCGCATGCGCCGCGCGGGGTTGGAGCCCGCGCAGTTGCCGTGTGAGGTCCCGGAATCCCCCGCGTAGGGTTGCCGGTTGTTGGGCAGCTTTCGGTCGCCGTTGGGGGTGTTGGTGCGCGTGTTGGGGGCCCAGAAATGGATTTGTGATGCAATTTGGGATTTGCTTGCATCATTGGAAACCCCGTGGGAAGTTGGAGGACCCGTCGGGTGTTTAGAAGTGATTTCGCGCGATTCAGATGTCAAAATTAGACTCCGGGTGAAGTCCGGATAAAAGTTTACCTCTCCGGTCGCCTTCGGGAATTTTTAGAGTTGGAATTGGGCAAATCGGACTTTAAAAATGGACCCGGCGCGGAAATCGGATCGAGTGGGCTATCCGGGGGCACTCCGCAATTTTCGGATGAGAATTTGGAGAATCGGACATCATTTCTGGACTCAGTGCGCGAAATCGCTAAGGATGGACTATTTATTTGTTGGATTTGGAGTCCGGTAGGCGTGTGCGCTTTTCGAGGCAAAGCGGCACGCGGATTGAGACACGCGTGGCACGGATCCCGAGGAGGCTGCGGCGCGTCAGGCGAGGCGCGGCTGACGCGACAGGCGCCTCTGCGCGCGTCAGGTGCACAGGGCACCCGCGCGCGGGCCACGTGGGGGCCGCCACGTGGCGGACCCCAGTTGGCGCCCGCGCGGGCGCTGGGGCGCACGCTCGTGTCACGGGCGCGTGTCCCGCGCCTGTGGGCGGCCGGTGTCACGCGCCCGTGTGGCGCGTGAACTGCGCGGCCGCGTGGCGCGCAGGGACGCGGCCACGTGGCCGCCTTTCCTCTTGCGTGGGCCGGGTGCACCCGGGTGGGTGTGGTGCACCGGCCGGTGCACGGCGTACCGTGCACCGTGGACCGCCCCTCCCCTTTTCCTCCTTTTCTTCTTCTTCTTCCTCCCCGCAAGCGACTTCTTCTCCTTCTTCGTTTCTTTCTTCATCCGAGCGAGAGGGAGAGTGAGGGAGATAGTGGGAGGTGCGGCGTGGCGTCGTGGGCCTCGTGGAGCGCGCGAGTTTTTTCGTGGGGAGCGTTCCGGCGACGGCGGCGCAGTCGGGTAGGTCCCGTGTGTTGGTTTTACTGTATTTTTGTACAGTTTTCGGGGCGACCTTTTGGACTGTAATTAACCCTCTTGCTCTTTTCTGTGTTGGGCACCGTGCACCGTTTTGCGTGCGGACTCCGGCACCGTGCACCGTTTTGCGTGCGGACTCCGTTTTGCGTGCGGACTCCGGCACCGTGCACCGTTTTGCGTGCGGACTCCGTTTTGCGTGCGGACTCCGGCACCGTGCACCGTTTTGCGTGCGGACTCCGGCACCGTGCACCGTTTTGCGTGCGGACTCCGGCACCGTGCACCGTTTTGCGTGCGGACTCCATTTTGCGTGCGGACTCCGGCACCGTGCACCGTTTTGCGTGCGGACTCCGTTTTGCGTGCGGTTTCCGGCACCGTGCACCGTTTTGCGTGCGGATTCCGGTGCCGTGCACCGTTTCACGTGCAGACTCCGTTTTTGGTGCGGACTCCGGCAGCGTGCTCCGTTTTGCGTGCGGACTCCGGCGGCGTGCTCCGTTTTGCGTGCGGACTCCGACGGCGTGTCCCGTTTTGCGTGCGGATCGCGTGGAGGCCAATTGCAAGTGTCTACGAGCAATTGGTGGCAAATCGAGGTGGGTGGCCTTATCTCCAAGTTTTATGGACTGTACAGTATTTCTACTGATGTAGGACTATGCATGATAGTTTATTTCATTGTGTAGTATGCTAGATTGTAGGAATTGTTATTCCTTTTATTATCTGTTGATACAGCTATCTTGGAACTTGACCTAGCACCCCCGTCATATGTTGCATGTGTAACCAGACCAGTAGAAAACCCTCACTTGGGCTAGGGTTAATTATGTTTAGACACCCACACTATTTTGCTATCCCTGGACATAGTGTTATCCTCGCCCGGGTAGTGGGCCGAGAGGTCGGGATTTTCTTTTAGTGTGGGAAGCGTTTGCACTCGTGCTTGGGAGCAGAGTGGAGTCTGGTAGTTGTAGCGGGTTGCTTATCTGTGCCGGGAGCCGTTTGGGTATACGGTAGTCCCGAGAGGTCTTGTTTCCCTATTGCACAGTCGTGGGAGAGAGCCGTTGAGTAGACGGTAGTCCCGGGCCGTCGAGTATCTTCCGGTCCGTCTTGTTGGGAACCGTTGGGGTTGACGGTGGTCCCAGGTCGTTGAGTGTTGTCCGACCTGTTTTGTTACCCTGAGTTGTGGGTCGTCCCTGGCTGTGGAGTATCTCCAGCCAGTGAGCCTTGTGCTGCGAGCCGTTGGTGTGGCTAGTGTCTCGTGTTTCGAGTTAGCCGAGCAGCCGAGTCGTCGAGAGTGCTCCGACTGTTGTGCGAGGTATTTGGGGATCTTGAGCCCTACCGTTCTGAGAGTGAGCGTGGTTTTTGACTAGCCTGCATATGCCAATGTTTGATACTCTATGCCGCGCCGTTCTACTCAGTTGGAGTCGCGTCCTGAGATGCCGTTGTGGATACGATGGTTGGCCTGTTGAGGCAGTTTTGCGCGAGGGATGAGTTAGTAGGACAGGACGCCCCACGTAAATCCCGTCCTCATGGGGATGTGTGGTAGTGGGCAGGAGCGTTCCTAGTCGACGGGCGCAGGCTTGACTGGACCTTTGAGGTAGTCAGTTCGTTTGGGTCGATTGAGCACCTTGGGTGCGAGTGGTCTCATTTGCTTTCATCTGTTCCACTTTTTGGAGTATCTAGATAGAGGCATGGTAGCTGTAGAGTAGCTCCAGCTTTTCTTGTTTAGTTTTCATTGCATTGTTATTTTTGGCCTCTAGTAGACTTGGTGGGCAGACCGTTGGGCTTGTTGACGGCTCCCACTGAGAACTACTGTGGGAAGTAGTTCTCACACCCGTCGTGGTGTCTTTTTCCCCAGGAACTTCTTCTCCTGTTCCTGTTGCTCCAGTTGCTGATCCTTCTGACCGAGGCGAGGGAGTCGCGAGCTAGTTCCCTACCCGTCATTGGAGCGTAGCGGTACCCCTTCAGAGGAGAGCTTCAGTAGATTAGCTTACTTCTTTTTCCTCTGTTGAGAGACCCTTGTTGTGAGGTATAGAGTTGTACTTTATTTTACAGTTTGAGAGACTGATGTAGTGAGGTTATTTTTGTAGTGAGAGCTTGTACACTGATGTACTTTATTGGAGATATCTCCCTTTTGAGTTTTGTATCAGAGGACTTGGTTTATGATAGTATTTGGGGAGATGGATATTGTGTTATCTTCAGTTGTACAGTGTTTGGTTTCCAGTTCTTACTAGTTTACTTCCAGCTCTGATATCTGTATCTCTGTAGTTGATTCTTCCTGCAGGTTAGACGCTTCGTCTGTACGGCAGTTTCCGTACAGATGGCGGATCTGTTAGTGAGCCCGGGTCGCAGTTTCGACCCCGGGGCGTGACAGATTAGAGTGGTATCGGAGCCTAGGTTGTAGGTCGTGATGGACTTAGAAACCCTAGGCTTGCGGTTGGACATTAGGATGACTACGTGAGAGTCGTGACTTTTAGCGAGAGTCTTGATTGAGTTTTACCTCTCCCAAGAGATGGGATGAGTGTTTGGCATGTTTATTCTCCTAATCGATTATGTTGGTTGCAGACAACATAATGCTATGGAATGGATGACATGTCTTAGACTTTCGCTGGATTGGGTCGTATGGTTGTTGTGTCCTGACATTTGTTGTTTTGCAGTGGGTTGCGATACCCCTGAGACATCGTGTTGTGAAAAGGACACATCCCGTCCTGGCTGAGTTACCAGGAGGGTGTTTTTCCCTGGCTGAGTTACCAGGAGGGCGTTTTCCCAGGCTGAGTTACCAGGAGGGCGTTTTCCCTGGCTGAGTTACCAGGAGGGTATTTTTCCTGGCTGAGTTACCAGGAGGGCATTTTCCCTGGCTGAGTTACCAGGAGGGTATTTTTCCTGGCTGAGTTACCAGGAGGGCATTTTCCCTGGCTGAGTCACCAGGAGGGCATTTTCCCTGGCTGAGTCACCAGGAGGGCATTTTCCCTGGCTGAGTTACCAGGAGGGTATTTTTCCTGGCTGAGTTACCAGGAGGGCGTTTTCCCTGGCTGAGTTACCAGGAGGGCGTTTTCCCTGGCTGAGTTACCAGGAGGGCATTTTCCCTGGCTGAGTCACCAGGAGGGCATTTTCCCTGGCTGAGTCACCAGGAGGGCATTTTCCCTGGCTGAGTTGCCAGGAGGGCATTTTCCCTGGCTGAGTTACCAGATGGATAATTATCACTGGCCGAGTTACCAGATGGATAATTATCACTGGCCGAGTTACCAGATGGATAATTATCACTGGCCGAGTTACCAGATGGATAATTATCACTGGCCGAGTTACCAGATGGATAATTATCACTGGCCGAGTTACCAGATGGATAATTATCACTGGCCGAGTTACCAGATGGATAATTATCACTGGCCGAGTTACCAGATGGATAATTATCACTGGCCGAGTTACCAGATGGATAATTATCACTGGCCGAGTTACCAGATGGATAATTATCACTGGCCGAGTTACCAGATGGATAATTATCGCTGGCCGAGTTACCAGATGGATAATTATCGCTGGCCGAGTTACCAGATGGATAATTATCACTGGCCGAGTTACCAGATGGATAATTATCACTGGCCGAGTTACCAGATGGATAATTATCACTGGCCGAGTTACCAGATGGATAATTATCACTGGCCGAGTTACCAGATGGATAATTATCACTGGCCGAGTTACCAGATGGATAATTATCACTGGCCGAGTTACCAGATGGATAATTATCACTGGCCGAGTTACCAGATGGATAATTATCGCTGGCCGAGTTACCAGATGGATAATTATCGCTGGCCGAGTTACCAGATGGATAATTATCGCTGGCCGAGTTACCAGATGGATAATTATCACTGGCCGAGTTACCAGATGGATAATTATCACTGGCCGAGTTACCAGATGGATAATTATCACTGGCCGAGTTACCAGATGGATAATTATCACTGGCCGAGTTACCAGATGGATAATTATCACTGGCCGAGTTACCAGATGGATAATTATCACTGGCCGAGTTACCAGATGGATAATTATCACTGGCCGAGTTACCAGATGGATAATTATCGCTGGCCGAGTTACCAGATGGATAATTATCACTGGTCGAGTTACCAGATGGATAATTATCACTGGCCGAGTTACCAGATGGATAATTATCACTGGCCGAGTTACCAGATGGATAATTATCACTGGCCGAGTTACCAGAGGGATAATTATCACTGGCCGAGTTACCAGATGATAATTATCACTGGCT
Source organism: Tillandsia leiboldiana (assembly GCA_029204045.2). Taxonomy (NCBI): domain Eukaryota; kingdom Viridiplantae; phylum Streptophyta; class Magnoliopsida; order Poales; family Bromeliaceae; genus Tillandsia; species Tillandsia leiboldiana. The sequence goes on from CM055071.1 coordinate 25,034,597, forward strand.
GAGCAACCAAATGGATGCATTGCCCCTGGCCGAGTTACCAGGTAGGCACATGCCCTGGCCAAGTTACCAGGAGGACATTTTTTTTTCTGGCCGAATTCCCAGGAGGATACTTTCCACTGGCCGAGCTACCAGAGGCGATGCCGCCCAGTGAGTGGCGATGCCGCCCAATGAATGGCGATGCCGCCCAATGAGTGGCGAAGGTTCGGCCTGTTGAGACGATTTTCATCTCCGGCCGAGTTACCAGGTGGTTATTTTAGTGAGATTGAGATGACCCGACAGGACGCCGAGATTTGATGGCGTCGAGTTCGTCCTGATGGACTACCGGGAGCGTCTCCAGCCGTGAGTTGCTTGTCGACATAGTTTCCCGCTTTGAACGAGAGGGACCGAATCCCTGAACGGTAAAGGAGCGAAAACTTCGATAGACTGAGCCTAGAGTCTGTTCTTGTTGGATTGGGGTTCTAGGCACCGGTCTATCGGGATTTTTTAGATTTTGGCCGCGTCAGTCGGTTCTTCTCGCCTATGAGTGGGGTGTTGCTGCGAGTTGAGTCGTTGAGGGTTCTCCGACATAGCGGTGAGAGTGCTAGGGCATTTGCATTGATGTATGGGCTAGAGATAGTACCCTTAGCTTGTGCTCGTGAGGTTCAGATACCTGATCACGTGTTGCACATAGATGGGTGTTATTGGTCCTGCCCAGTGCAGTTGGGGCCCTGGTTTTTGCCTGTTGATCTTTTGGCCCTTCCTCAGCTCCGGATTTTCGAGGTAGTGTTGGGTATAGGGCTGTGAAGATCTGAGGCCTTGATGCTTGAGATACCACACCGTTGATACACGGTGGTGATGCCACGCCGTTGATACACGGTGGTGATGCCACGCCGTTGATACACGGTGGTGATGCCACGCCGTTGATACACGGCAGTGATGCCACACCGTTGATACACGGTGGTGATGCCACGCCGTTGGCGCACGGCAGTGAGGCCACGCCGTTCGTACACGACAGTAATGCCACGCCGTGGGTGCACGGCAGTGATGCCACGTTGTAGGTACACAACGGTGAGAGTCTTTTGGATGTTTCAGACTTTTGACCGCGAGTTGGGCATCAGCTTTATGATCGCCTTGTGAGCCAGTTTCCAGTCCCGTTCACCGACGGTTTGGTTCCCGTCAGGGTGTTCTTTTAGTTGAGGGATCGACTTCGACCCGTGGGTCCGTTGGGGTTATGATAGCATTTTGAGCGACCAACTGTGGCACGAGATTGTGTCTCTTGTGGATCCCTTTTAAGGGTAGCCTGCAGTTGTGTTGTCCACTCGAGTGGTTTCGGATTGGGAGGTAACCGAGTGATTACCCCAACTTATTGGATTCCCTTCCTTATTGGATGAGTGTGCCGGTTTGCTTCGGGTCGCCTTGTTGAGGTGGGCACCATGACGGGGTTTGGTGCGTATTACACTTGTGGTTATTTCAGTTTTCCCCCAGCCTTTTAATGGAGCCCTTGGTTTTTCACGTCTCAGCTCAGTAGTGATGTGTTTTTTTTCCTCGCCCGTGATTTACTTGCTCCTTTGAGATCTGTGATTATTGGAGTACGAGGGACGCCCGTTGCAATTTCTGGCTCGATAGATGAGAGAATTGCGCATCGGGTCATACCGTACTTGTTGTTGTTGTCGCGGAGTAAACACGAGGAGCGAGTGGGGGAGCTGGAGGCGTATTGTTGTTACCTAGCCGTGGTACTCTTGACTCCTGATGGGCTTGATCTAGTTTCGAGGACGAAACTTTCCTTTAGTGGGGGAGGATGTGAGGTCCCGGAATCCCCCGCGTAGGGTTGCCGGTTGTTGGGCAGCTTTCGGTCGCCGTTGGGGGTGTTGGTGCGCGTGTTGGGGGCCCAGAAATGGATTTGTGATGCAATTTGGGATTTGCTTGCATCATTGGAAACCCCGTGGGAAGTTGGAGGACCCGTCGGGTGTTTAGAAGTGATTTCGCGCGATTCAGATGTCAAAATTAGACTCCGGGTGAAGTCCGGATAAAAGTTTACCTCTCCGGTCGCCTTCGGGAATTTTTAGAGTTGGAATTGGGCAAATCGGACTTTAAAAATGGACCCGGCGCGGAAATCGGATCGAGTGGGCTATCCGGGGGCACTCCGCAATTTTCGGATGAGAATTTGGAGAATCGGACATCATTTCTGGACTCAGCGCGCGAAATCGCTAAGGATGGACTATTTATTTGTTGGATTTGGAGTCCGGTAGGTGTGTGCGCTTTTCGAGGCAAAGCGGCACGCGGATCGAGACACGCGTGGCACGGATCCCGAGGAGGCTGCGGCGCGTCAGGCGAGGCGCGGCTGACGCGACAGGCGCCTCTGCGCGCGTCAGGTGCACAGGGCACCCGCGCGCGGGCCACGTGGGGGCCGCCACGTGGCGGACCCCAGTTGGCGCCCGCGCGGGCGCTGGGGCGCACGCCCGTGTCACGGGCGCGTGTCCCGCGCCTGTGGGCGGCCGGTGTCACGCGCCCGTGTGGCGCGTGAACTGCGCGGCCGCGTGGCGCGCAGGGACGCGGCTACGTGGCCGCCTTTCCTCTTGCGTGGGCCGGGTGCACCCGGGTGGGTGTGGTGCACCGGCCGGTGCACGGCGCACCGTGCACCGTGGACCGCCCCTCCCCTTTTCCTCCTTTTCTTCTTCTTCTTCCTCCCCGCAAGCGACTTCTTCTCCTTCTTCGTTTCTTTCTTCATCCGAGCGAGAGGGAGAGTGAGGGAGATAGTGGGAGGTGCGGCGTGGCGTCGTGGGCCTCGTGGAGCGCGCGAGTTTTTTCGTGGGGAGCGTTCCGGCGACGGCGGCGCAGTCGGGTAGGTCCCGTGTGTTGGTTTTACTGTATTTTTGTACAGTTTTCGGGGCGACCTTTTGGACTGTAATTAACCCTCTTGCTCTTTTCTGTGTTGGGCACCGTGCACCGTTTTGCGTGCGGACTCCGGCACCGTGCACCGTTTTGCGTGCGGACTCCGTTTTGCGTGCGGACTCCGGCACCGTGCACCGTTTTGCGTGCGGACTCCGGCACCGTGCACCGTTTTGCGTGCGGACTCCGGCACCGTGCACCGTTTTGCGTGCGGACTCCGGCACCGTGCACCGTTTTGCGTGCGGACTCCGGCACCGTGCACCGTTTTGCGTGCGGACTCCATTTTGCGTGCGGACTCCGGCACCGTGCACCGTTTTGCGTGCGGACTCCGTTTTGCGTGCGGTTTCCGGCACCGTACACCGTTTTGCGTGCGGATTCCGGTGCCGTGCACCGTTTCACGTGCAGACTCCGTTTTTGGTGCGGACTCCGGCAGCGTGCTCCGTTTTGCGTGCGGACTCCGGCGGCGTGCTCCGTTTTGCGTGCGGACTCCGACGGCGTGTCCCGTTTTGCGTGCGGATCGCGTGGAGGCCAATTGCAAGTGTCTACGAGCAATTGGTGGCAAATCGAGGTGGGTGGCCTTATCTCCAAGTTTTATGGACTGTACAGTATTTCTACTGATGTAGGACTATGCATGATAGTTTATTTCATTGTGTAGTATGCTAGATTGTAGGAATTGTTATTCATTTTATTATCTGTTGATACAGCTATCTTGGAACTTGACCTAGCACCCCCGTCATATGTTGCATGTGTAACCAGACCAGTAGAAAACCCTCACTTGGGCTAGGGTTAATTATGTTTAGACACCCACACTGTTTTGCTATCCCTGGACATAGTGTTATCCTCGCCCGGGTAGTGGGCCGAGAGGTCGGGATTTTCTTTTAGTGTGGGAAGCGTTTGCACTCGTGCTTGGGAGCAGAGTGGAGTCTGGTAGTTGTAGCGGGTTGCTTATCTGTGCCGGGAGCCGTTTGGGTATACGGTAGTCCCGAGAGGTCTTGTTTCCCTATTGCACAGTCGTGGGAGAGAGCCGTTGAGTAGACGGTAGTCCCGGGCCGTCGAGTATCTTCCGGTCCGTCTTGTTGGGAACCGTTGGGGTTGACGGTGGTCCCAGGTCGTTGAGTGTTGTCCGACCTGTTTTGTTACCCTGAGTTGTGGGTCGTCCCTGGCTATGGAGTATCTCCAGCCAGTGAGCCTTGTGCTGCGAGCCGTTGGTGTGGCTAGTGTCTCGTGTTTCGAGTTAGCCGAGCAGCCGAGTCGTCGAGAGTGCTCCGACTGTTGTGCGAGGTATTTGGGGATCTTGAGCCCTACCGTTCTGAGAGTGAGCGTGGTTTTTGACTAGCCTGCATATGCCAATGTTTGATACTCTATGCCGCGCCGTTCTACTCAGTTGGAGTCGCGTCCTGAGATGCCGCTGTGGATACGATGGTTGGCCTGTTGAGGCAGTTTTGCGCGAGGGATGAGTTAGTAGGACAGGACGTCCCACGTAAATCCCGTCCTCATGGGGATGTGTGGTAGTGGGCAGGAGCGTTCCTAGTCGACGGGCGCAGGCTTGACTGGACCTTTGAGGTAGTCAGTTCGTTTGGGTCGATTGAGCACCTTGGGTGCGAGTGGTCTCATTTGCTTTCATCTGTTCCACTTTTTGGAGTATCTAGATAGAGGCATGGTAGCTGTAGAGTAGCTCCAGCTTTTCTTGTTTAGTTTTCATTGCATTGTTATTTTTGGCCTCTAGTAGACTTGGTGGGCAGACCGTTGGGCTTGTTGACGGCTCCCACTGAGAACTACTGTGGGAAGTAGTTCTCACACCCGTCGTGGTGTCTTTTTCCCCAGGAACTTCTTCTCCTGTTCCTGTTGCTCCAGTTGCTGATCCTTCTGACCGAGGCGAGGGAGTCGCGAGCTAGTTCCCTACCCGTCATTGGAGCGTAGCGGTACCCCTTCAGAGGAGAGCTTCAGTAGATTAGCTTACTTCTTTTTCCTCTGTTGAGAGACCCTTGTTGTGAGGTATAGAGTTGTACTTTATTTTACAGTTTGAGAGACTGATGTAGTGAGGTTATTTTTGTAGTGAGAGCTTGTACTGTCACGCCCCGGGGGTTTGTTTTAGCGGAAACGGCATTTTTTTTTTTTTTGAAAGGTCTCTTTCTTTCCCGGTGCGTGCCCAGACCCGCCGCACATACAGGATCTCTCTGCAAACGGACAGAGTCTCCCCTGTACGTGCACGGCGTGTGGTTGAATACATCTCCCAAGCAAACATAACCATTCAATCACAACATTCAATTTCATACAACCAGTATTCTAAATATTTAAGCGCATGGCCACTTCAACTTGAAAGGATAAATCCACGGTTTTTAAAGAGTGCCCACCCGGCACTTAAGTTTTGAAAACGAGTTTCGAAATCAGCAGAAACCCCAGGGTTTTGAAAACGGTGCCCACACGACACTTAGATTTTGAAAACGGTTTTCGCAATCTTTTCTTTGTTTTTGTTTCGCTTTTCAAATGGCCAGTAGGAAATAAAGGAGAAGGTAGTGCATAAACAGAAAATCAAATACCGACATCTACGTCGACCCCACAAGGGTATCGGGAACCTCACACATGCCCACAATATAAATGAAAAGCTGAAAAGAAAAGGAAAGTATAAAGTTCAGGGTCTCCAACGGTCCCGCTGTGTCCGCCCCGTCCTCACCGCCACCTACCTCTCCCCTCGCCTGGGCCCTGTCACGAAGTGGGAAGTCAGTGACTAATAAACGCCGTGCAAGGGAAAATAATAAAAACAAACCGTGGCGACAACCGGAGCAACCACCCTTTTGGGAAGGGGGGGGGAAAAGGTAACCTGTATATCTGCATCCTGTAATACCCGGCCGCGTCGGTCCACTACCGACGGCCCCATACCGTACCTGCAACACCGCGACCGCGCCGGACAACTAAACCGGCGGGTCGCTCCGCTCGCACCTAGGCGCCTCAACCCCACAACTAATAAGGGGCCCCCACTACGTCACCTCGTGGGTAAACACGGGTTCTACGACCTCTTTTCCGGAAAAGCGCACCCTCTGCGGTGGCCAAACCGCGGGTGCGCGTGTGGCAACCTCGAGCCCAGTAACCGTACCACCATCATGTCAGTATCACAATAAGAATAATAAGAGTAATGAGGTAAATGAGGTAAATGAGGTAAATGAGGTAAAGTGCATAATCGAAAACAAGGTAATACTGCGCGCACTCGAAGGTGGCCCGCTGACATATAAGGGTTGAAAAAGAAGAACACCGTCGGCGATCGACGCTAGTCATTATAACGAACCCACTAACATGCATAAGCTTTCACCCGTCATTACGTAACCCCAGTACACTTAGAATAGACCCCGTCCAATAAGATAGAATTTAGAGGCTAGGAATAAAGTAAAAACAACCCACCTGTCGCCAGTAGAAAAACCACACTCGGCTCCCCGCGTCCCGGCGCGCTCCCCGAAGCTGCAAGACGGGATCCCCGGGCGGGGAGGTCAAGAACCTTTAAACGCGAAGTAAGGAAAAGCCCCAACACCGGCCGGCCCCCGACGGCAGCGACCGAACCCCCCCACGCGCCGCCGTGCTGTCCGCGCGGCGCCTCGCATGTGCGGGCTGCCCCGCGGCCACCCCGCATGCGGGCGCCCCGCACGGCACCCCCGCATGCGCGGCCTGCACCGCGCGGTGCCCCCGCATGCGCGGGCTGCCCCGCGCGGCGCCCCGCACGCGGGTGCCCCGCACGGCGCCCCCGCATGCGCGGGCTGCGCCGCGCGGTGCCCCCGCATGCGCGGGCTGCCCCGCGCGGCGCCCCGCACGCGGGTGCCCCGCACGGCGCCCCCGCATGCGCGGGCTGCGCCGCGTGGTGCCCCCGCATGCACAGGCTGCCCCGCGCGGCGCTCCGCACGCGGGTGCCCCGCACGGCGCCCCCGCATGCGCGGGCTGCACCGCGCGGTGCCCCCGCATGCGCGGGCTGCCCCGCGCGGCGCCTTGCATGCGGTTACCCCGCACGGCGCCCCCGTGCGGCGGCACGCCCCTCTCCTTCCCTCTCCGACGAAGATCAAGAAACTCCCCCCCCCCTCCCCGCACGTGACGAGAAAAGACAAGAAAAGAAAACGAAAACACGGCTCACCTTGTCTTGGTCGGTACCGGGCGAAGGAGAGGGATCGTCCTCTTCGCGTTCGTCGGATCTTTGCGGGGAGGCGATCGATCTCTTCTCTTCCACGCCGGCCGATGGAAAGGACGAGGGTTTTTGGGGACCGCTCCTCGTCCACGCTCGGATATTATACGCCAAGGAGGGGGAGGCGAGGTTTAGGAAACCTAACTCCCAAGGCCGACTACTTAGACGTTTTGGGCGTAGTGGATTTTGGACTCCAAAATTAATTTTAACCCTCGAGTGAAAAGAAAACCGACAGGGGTGGCTTAACCCCAAATTGATCAACTAAAAATCGATCTGCACGCGGACCCGAGTCCGGTCCGCCCCCGGTAATTGTGCAGGTCACCTGGGCTACTTACCAGCTTCCGGAATTTATTCTGGGAGATCCGGGGGTCGGAATCCAGAACCGATCGCGCCGCCGGTCTCCGTTTCGCGAGCTTTATTAACCAAAAATACCCGCGAGCCCCGACCGTCTGCCCAGAAAAATAAGGAAAAATTACCCTCGCACCCCTATTGTCAACCACACGGTTCAAAAAAAATCGACGGAAAGTCCCGAAAGGCAAAAATAAATCCGCGGTTATTACACCACTCACCTCTAAAAACGAGTTTCGTCCTCGAAACTCAGACCCGGATGGTGGTGAATAGGTTCGGGTAGTTTTCCCTCATTTTAGATTCCAGCTCCCATGTTGCCTCTCGCTCCTCATGGTTGCTCCAGAGTACCTTCACGTAGGGGATGGCTCGATTCCGCAGTGATTTTGTTTCCCTTGCCAGGATCTTCACTGGGGTTTCTTCGAAGCTCAGGTCCTCCTTAAGTTCGAGTGTAGAGGTGTCCAGGACATGTGATGGGTCGGGGAGATATTTCCGAAGCATTGATACGTGGAACACATCGTGGACTCGGTCGAGGTTTGGTGGTAGGGCGAGGCGGTAAGCTACTGGGCCGATACGCTCTAAAATCTCAAATGGCCCCACAAACCGTGGGCTCAGCTTGCCCCTTAGCCCGAAACGCCTGATTCCTCTGGATGGCGAGACCCGCAAAAACACATGTTCCCCCACTTGAAACTCCAAGTCCCGGCGCCTCTGGTCTGCGTAACTCTTCTGTCGACTCTGGGCGGTCAGCAAGCGCTGTCTGATAAGGCGCACTTTCTCTTCAGTTTCTTCCACTAAGTCGGGCCCCAAAAATTTCCGCTCTCCTAAGTCGTCCCAGCAGATCGGGGATCGGCAGCGCCTTCCATACAGTGCTTCGTAGGGCGCCATCCGAATGCTGGCCTGGTAGCTGTTGTTGTAGGCAAATTCCACGAGAGGTAGGTAGCGTGACCAACCGATTCCCCAATCAAGCACACAGGCGCGAAGCAGGTCTTCTAGGGTTTGTATCGTGCGCTCTGACTGTCCGTCCGTCTGAGGGTGGAAGGCGGTGCTGAAATGTAATCTGGTCCCCATGGCCTGCTGGAGACTTTGCCAAAACTTCGAGACAAAGCGCGTGTCTCTGTCCGAGGTGATCGATGCCGGTACCCCATGCAGTCTCACGATCTCGCTGATGTAGACTTGAGCTAGCCGTTCGCGGGTCCAAGTGGTGTGAATTGGTAGGAAGTGTGCTGACTTGGTTAACCGGTCAACTACAACCCAGATCGCGTCGTGGCCCTGTTGTGAACGTGGGAATCCAGTGACAAAGTCCATGGTGATCTGGTCCCATTTCCACTCTGGTACCGGTAAGGGCTGTAGCTTCCCTGCTGGTCGCTGGTGTTCGGCCTTTATCTGTTGACATACAAGGCAGTGGGCTACGTATCGCGTCACGTCTTCTTTTAACTTAGGCCACCAGAACGTCCGTTTGAGATCCCTGTACATCTTCGTGCCCCCCGGGTGTGCCGCATAAGGGGCTCGATGTGCCTCCGCTAAGATTTCATTCTTCAACTCTGGTGAATCCGGCACACAGACCCGCCCGCGGAAACATAGGGTGCCGTCGTCTTTCACCGCAAAGTCAATCCCCTGACCCTGGGGAATCTCGTCTCGTATGCGCTGTAGGTGTAAATCGGTCTGCTGTCCCTCCTGGATCTTCTCGAATAGCGTCGGCTTGACCACCAAGGCTAGGAGTTGCAGAACTGTGCCCGCAGGCACCACCTCCAACTGCATTCGCGCGAACTCCGCGATCAGGTGGTCCTGCTTTGTCAGCGCGCTCTCCGACGCCCCGTCCCGATGCCCTTTTCTGCTCAGTGCGTCTGCCACCACATTTGCCTTCCCGGGGTGATATTGGATCGTCAAGTCGTAATCCTTCAGCAACTCGAGCCACCGTCTCTGCCGCAAGTTTAACTCTTTTTGGGTAAAGATGTACTTAAGACTTTGATGATCTGAGAAAACGTTGAAGTGGACTCCGAAGAGGTAATGCCTCCACAGTTTCAAAACGAAGACCACGGCGGCCAATTCCAAGTCGTGTATCGGGTAGTTCCTTTCGTAGTCCTTCAGCTGCCTGGACGCGTAGGCGATCACCTTCCCCTGTTGCATCAGAACACCTCCAAGACCGATCCTTGACGCGTCGCAGTACACTTCATAATCCTCCCCGGGCGTCGGCAGCACTAGTATTGGTGCCTTAGTTAATCTCTTCTTGAGTTCCTCAAAACTCTCCTGGCACTTGGCCGTCCATATGAACTTCTCGCCTTTCCTGGTCAATCGGTTTAAAGGGGTAGCGATCTTTGCGAAACCCTCGACGAAACGCCGGTAGTATCCTGCCAGCCCTAGAAAACTTCGCACTTCTGTCACCGACGTCGGCGGCCGCCAGTCTACCACTGCTTCTACCTTTTTGGGGTCCACAGCGATCCCCTGTGCCGAGATCACATGCCCTAGGAAGCCAACTTCCCGCAGCCAGAATTCACACTTCTTGAGTTTAGCGAACAGCTTCTGCTCTCTGAGGGTTTGCAGGATCGTCCGTAGATGGTCCTCGTGCTCCTCGTCGGTAGTGGAGTAAATCAGGATGTCGTCGATGAAGACTACCACGAACCGATCCAAGAAGGATCTAAAGATCCGGTTCATCATGTCCATGAAAACAGCGGGGGCGTTCGTAAGCCCGAAAGGCATCACCGTGAACTCGTAGTGGCCGTATCGAGTCCGGAAGGCAGTCTTGGGGATATCTTCATTTCGAACTCGGAGCTGATGATAGCCCGATTGTAGGTCAATTTTGGAGAAGACCGTCGCTCCCCGTAACTGATCGAAGAGGTCGTCGATTCTGGGTAGGGGGTACTTATTCTTCACCGTGACTTTGTTTATCCCTCTGTAGTCAATGCAGAGCCGCAGGCTTCCATCTTTCTTCCGTACAAAGAGTACCGGTGCGCCCCAGGGTGACACACTCGGTCGGATGAACCCTTTGTCCAAGAGATCTTCCAGTTGTGCCTTAAGCTCCTTCAGCTCCGCGAAGGCCATTCGGTAAGGGGCCTTCGTAATAGGCTGCGTGCCTGGTAGCAGCTCAATAGGGAACTCTACCTCCCTCTCCGGAGGCATCCCCGGCAACTCCGCGGGGAATACGTCAGGGTAGTCCCTCACCACTGGGATATCTGCAAGTGTCGTCGAGGGTCGAGTGGCCAAATCCACCGATGCTAGATAGGCCACGCACCCCCCCTCAACCAGTCTTCTGGCCCGTGCCGCTGAAATAACCGCCGGGAAGGAGATGCTCTTGCCCATTATGTACACATGTTCGGGGAAGCCCGGTTCTTGTAGCCGCAATTGTCGCTTGTCGCAATCAATGAGTGCCTGGTACCTTGTGAGCCAGTCCATGCCCAACACCACGTCGTACTCCTTCAAAGGGATCACCGCCAAGTCCCAAGGGCAGGCCAACCGTCCCAACATAATCGGGCAGGCGGCCGCAAAACTGGTCGCCTCCAGAGTCCCTCCCGCCGTTTGCACCGTCAAGGAGGCTTGGAGGGGTGTCTCCTCGAGGTGATGCGTGAAAACGAATTCACGAGAAATGAACGAGTGCGTTGCTCCGGTATCGAAAAGAGTTCTAGCACGGGAATTCAAAACGGAAGTAGTACCTGCAAGAGCGTCCTCCGGTGGGTCAGTCCCTTGGCGGGTCATTGAGAAAACCCTCCCGCCTGGTTGTGGTTGTCGGTCCTCCTCACGCCGTGGTGCGGGGGGTCTGGAAGCCGACGCCATAGGAGCTTTTCCCCGCCCTGAGTGCTGTGGCCTGGGCGTAGGTGCCCCCATGGGCGCCGATCCCCCGCCTAAGGGGCAGTTGCGGCGGAAGTGCCCCCGTTTGCCGCACCTGAAACAATGGTCGTCTCTTTGGGGGCACTCTCCCGTCAGGTGTCCTCCCCCGCATATGACACAAGGCCTATTCCACGGCCTCGGCCCTCCTGTTGGCGCGCCCCGGGGCCCTGTCGGCGGTCTCCATCTTTTGGGGGGTCGGCTCCCGCTGGAAGAACCCTCCCCCCAGCCTCGCTGGTGTCGCTTCTGATCCCTTAGCCGCGCCGCGTTCTCCCTTCTGGCCCGGGTCACAGCGAAACCCCGCTCCACCGTGGTGGCCTTGTCGACCACTCCCTGAAAGGTATGCAGGCCAGCCGCGTTCACCACCTCGAAGATGTCGCTTCGCAGGCCATCGACGAAGAGTTGTGCCTTGTGAGCCTCGTCCCGTGCGACGAACGGGACGCAATTTACGAGTCGGACGAACTCCCGTTGATATTCCATGACCGTCCGGTCCCCTTGTTGAATGTGGTTTAGGTCATCCTCCAACTTTTTCTTGACGCTGCTGGTGAAGAAGGCCTCGAACAGCTCCTTCTTGAAAGTTGTCCAGGACGGAAGAGCGGTACCCTTAGCAGGATCGGGGCGTATCGTCTTCCACCACAAGCGGGCATTCCCTTCCAAGCAATGGACGGCTAGGGGAACCCGCTCGTGATCCTCCATAAGTAAGTCTTCAAAGAGTTTCTCCATTGACCCCACCCAGTTCTCCACGACCCACGGATCTGTCGTGTCCCCTTCGAACGTGGGCGGGTCGTGCTTCTTAAAGTCCTTCAAGTTGGCCCGCACTCGATCCCGTTCGGTCATCACAACCCCCCCCCTCCACTCGTGGCGGCGGCAGCCGCGATAGGGGTAGGCGTGACCACCGTTTCCTCCAGAATAACCCGGCTAGTTGTCCCTGGCGCCGGCCCCGTAGTCGCCGCTGGTGGTGGTGCTGTCGGCGGTGCCGCGGCCGGTGCTGTCGGCCCCGGCGGAGGGACCGGGGCGGCCGTCACAGGTGCGGCCTGCTGCTGCGTCATCTGGCGTACGTGATCGGTGAGGGTAGCCAATTGCCCCGCCATTTCCCGCAATTGCTGCCGCAGGAGTTGGTTCTCCGCGGCCGTCGACGTTGTCGCATCCGCCTCGGCGTCCCCCGCCGATGACCTTGTACGGGCCATATCTGTCGCTCACAAGAAGGTCAAAATTAGACAGTAACTACAACCAGTGTACCCTTTTATGCGAGGAAAGATTCAAACTCCCGCCCCCCGTTCACTCACGTTCTAAAATCCTATGCCCCACCCATTTCATTTATTCGTAGGTATGTGAGGCATTCCCACGGATGTCGGCACGAGCTGTTGTGATTGAATGAAGGTCTCTGATACCATCTTAATCTGTCACGCCCCGGGGGTTTGTTTTAGCGGAAACGGCATTTTTTTTTTTTTTGAAAGGTCTCTTTCTTTCCCGGTGCGTGCCCAGACCCGCCGCACATACAGGATCTCTCTGCAAACGGACAGAGTCTCCCCTGTACGTGCACGGCGTGTGGTTGAATACATCTCCCAAGCAAACATAACCATTCAATCACAACATTCAATTTCATACAACCAGTATTCTAAATATTTAAGCGCATGGCCACTTCAACTTGAAAGGATAAATCCACGGTTTTTAAAGAGTGCCCACCCGGCACTTAAGTTTTGAAAACGAGTTTCGAAATCAGCAGAAACCCCAGGGTTTTGAAAACGGTGCCCACACGACACTTAGATTTTGAAAACGGTTTTCGCAATCTTTTCTTTGTTTTTGTTTCGCTTTTCAAATGGCCAGTAGGAAATAAAGGAGAAGGTAGTGCATAAACAGAAAATCAAATACCGACATCTACGTCGACCCCACAAGGGTATCGGGAACCTCACACATGCCCACAATATAAATGAAAAGCTGAAAAGAAAAGGAAAGTATAAAGTTCAGGGTCTCCAACGGTCCCGCTGTGTCCGCCCCGTCCTCACCGCCACCTACCTCTCCCCTCGCCTGGGCCCTGTCACGAAGTGGGAAGTCAGTGACTAATAAACGCCGTGCAAGGGAAAATAATAAAAACAAACCGTGGCGACAACCGGAGCAACCACCCTTTTGGGAAGGGGGGGGGAAAAGGTAACCTGTATATCTGCATCCTGTAATACCCGGCCGCGTCGGTCCACTACCGACGGCCCCATACCGTACCTGCAACACCGCGACCGCGCCGGACAACTAAACCGGCGGGTCGCTCCGCTCGCACCTAGGCGCCTCAACCCCACAACTAATAAGGGGCCCCCACTACGTCACCTCGTGGGTAAACACGGGTTCTACGACCTCTTTTCCGGAAAAGCGCACCCTCTGCGGTGGCCAAACCGCGGGTGCGCGTGTGGCAACCTCGAGCCCAGTAACCGTACCACCATCATGTCAGTATCACAATAAGAATAATAAGAGTAATGAGGTAAATGAGGTAAATGAGGTAAATGAGGTAAAGTGCATAATCGAAAACAAGGTAATACTGCGCGCACTCGAAGGTGGCCCGCTGACATATAAGGGTTGAAAAAGAAGAACACCGTCGGCGATCGACGCTAGTCATTATAACGAACCCACTAACATGCATAAGCTTTCACCCGTCATTACGTAACCCCAGTACACTTAGAATAGACCCCGTCCAATAAGATAGAATTTAGAGGCTAGGAATAAAGTAAAAACAACCCACCTGTCGCCAGTAGAAAAACCACGCTCGGCTCCCCGCGTCCCGGCGCGCTCCCCGAAGCTGCAAGACGGGATCCCCGGGCGGGGAGGTCAAGAACCTTTAAACGCGAAGTAAGGAAAAGCCCCAACACCGGCCGGCCCCCGACGGCAGCGACCGAACCCCCCCCACGCGCCGCCGTGCTGTCCGCGCGGCGCCTCGCATGTGCGGGCTGCCCCGCGGCCACCCCGCATGCGGGCGCCCCGCACGGCACCCCCGCATGCGCGGCCTGCACCGCGCGGTGCCCCCGCATGCGCGGGCTGCCCCGCGCGGCGCCCCGCACGCGGGTGCCCCGCACGGCGCCCCCGCATGCGCGGGCTGCGCCGCGCGGTGCCCCCGCATGCGCGGGCTGCCCCGCGCGGCGCCCCGCACGCGGGTGCCCCGCACGGCGCCCCCGCATGCGCGGGCTGCGCCGCGTGGTGCCCCCGCATGCGCAGGCTGCCCCGCGCGGCGCTCCGCACGCGGGTGCCCCGCACGGCGCCCCCGCATGCGCGGGCTGCACCGCGCGGTGCCCCCGCATGCGCGGGCTGCCCCGCGCGGCGCCTTGCATGCGGTTACCCCGCACGGCGCCCCCGTGCGGCGGCACGCCCCTCTCCTTCCCTCTCCGACGAAGATCAAGAAACTCCCCCCCCCCTCCCCGCACGTGACGAGAAAAGACAAGAAAAGAAAACGAAAACACGGCTCACCTTGTCTTGGTCGGTACCGGGCGAAGGAGAGGGATCGTCCTCTTCGCGTTCGTCGGATCTTTGCGGGGAGGCGATCGATCTCTTCTCTTCCACGCCGGCCGATGGAAAGGACGAGGGTTTTTGGGGACCGCTCCTCGTCCACGCTCGGATATTATACGCCAAGGAGGGGGAGGCGAGGTTTAGGAAACCTAACTCCCAAGGCCGACTACTTAGACGTTTTGGGCGTAGTGGATTTTGGACTCCAAAATTAATTTTAACCCTCGAGTGAAAAGAAAACCGACAGTGGTGGCTTAACCCCAAATTGATCAACTAAAAATCGATCTGCACGCGGACCCGAGTCCGGTCCGCCCCCGGTAATTGTGCAGGTCACCTGGGCTACTTACCAGCTTCCGGAATTTATTCTGGGAGATCCGGGGGTCGGAATCCAGAACCGATCGCGCCGCCGGTCTCCGTTTCGCGAGCTTTATTAACCAAAAATACCCGCGAGCCCCGACCGTCTGCCCAGAAAAATAAGGAAAAATTACCCTCGCACCCCTATTGTCAACCACACGGTTCAAAAAAAATCGACGGAAAGTCCCGAAAGGCAAAAATAAATCCGCGGTTATTACATGTACACTGATGTACTTTATTGGAGATATCTCCCTTTTGAGTTTTGTATCAGAGGACTTGGTTTATGATAGTATTTGGGGAGATGGATATTGTGTTATCTTCAGTTGTACAGTGTTTGGTTTCCAGTTCTTACTAGTTTACTTCCAGCTCTGATATCTGTATCTCTGTAGTTGATTCTTCCTGCAGGTTAGACGCTTCGTCTGTACGGCAGTTTCCGTACAGATGGCGGATCTGTTAGTGAGCCCGGGTCGCAGTTTCGACCCCGGGGCGTGACATGCCGCATGCGCCGTGCGGGGCTGGTGCCCGCACGGCCACCGCCTGCGCCGCGCAGGGCTGGAGCCCGCGCGGCTGCCGTATGTGCCGCGCGGGGCTGGAGCCCGCGCGGCCGCCGCTTGCGCCGCATCGGGCAAGCGCCCGCGCGGCTGCACCGCACGCGGTGCGCGTGCCGCTCGGGGGCCGCTTCGTCGCCGCCGTCGTTGCCGCCGCCACCGCGAGTCGTTAATCCTCTCGTTTGCGCTTTCGGAGTCGTGTTTTTCTTATGAGAGTTTATCTTACCTGTTATGCCCTATTGTGGGACTTTCTTTTAGGTCCGGGTGTCGTCCGAAGGTGCGGGTCGATTTGCGGAGTTCCGGTCGATGCGATTTGAGGTGGGTACCTTTTGGTATTTTCGGTGTAATGTCGTTCCCGTGTACTTCGTATGATTAAAGTAGATGTTTTGGTAAATTGTCTAACCCCATTGCATCTGAATCCCGTTTTATATTCTAACTGCGGCGGCTGAGGTCGCGGTGTTCTTTTATATGCTCATATTTGCTTACACGTACACCGGCGGTCTGGCCACTGCACAGGGTGTATTTTTCCGGAAAGATGGTACGATTACCCGTGTACCCCACGACTAGGGATGATGGGGACCCCTCACGGTGAGGCGACTGCTTCTTGGGCAGTAGAGGGGTTGGAGGCACCAAGAAATGAGCGCAGTATCTGGGGTAGGGGCCCAGCGTGTTTTTGACAGGGAGCGCAGTATCTGGGGTAGGTGCCCAGCATGTTTTCAAACTGGGGTAGGTGCCCAGCACGATTTGTGACAGGGGATTTAGCGATTCATGAGGGGGAAGTGGAATGCTCTGGTGTATCGGTTTGTTCATTAAAGTTTTATAGCATTTACTTGTTTATCATCTACTTTATCAGTCACTGACTACCCACACTGTGACAGGTCCGAGCAGGGGTGGGAACCGGGACGACGGTGAGGCAGCATTTAGAGGACCATAGCCAATGTGGCTAATAGACTTTACAGTTTTATGGTTATCCTTTACTGTTTTGGTTAGTATGTCTGTGATTGCTTGTGAATGGTTTATTGCTGATGTTGGATTGAGATCTTAGTGTAGGAATGACCTACTATATCTGTGATGGTAGCGATTTATGAATGCGGCTTATTTTCAAAGATAAACATGGTTTCAAAAGCATTTTCAAACCAAGTGTCGTGTGGGCACTGATTTCTAAACCCGTGGATTTATCCTTTCAAGCAATGTCGCCGCTAAAAGAGATTGCGAAAACGTTTTGTAAAATCGGGTGTCGTGTGAGCACCGTCTTTCAAACCTATGGATTTATCCTTTCGAAAAGTGTGGTGATTATGATTGTATGGTTAGTTGTGATCTCTCCCTATTATTGCTCAATGATTGCATAGTTAAAGTACTTGTCGTGCTCGGAACGCGGTACATATACAAAGGAGGCTCCGCCCGTTTGGGGAGTGAATTTGTATATGTGGCGGGTCTGGCGCGCATCGGAGTGCCACGTAGCGGCTTCTGATTGGCACCGTATGCCACGTGGTAGTGCAGGAGAGGCGGCGCAGAGGACCCGGCCCATGGGAATAGGCGCGGGCAGGTGCGCGGTGCAGCAGGGGCGGTGTGCCACGTGGCAGTGTCCCGTTGGCCCGCTTTGGACACATGGCAGCGGTTGATTCGCTAGTGTAGCGGGTGCGGTCCACTAGCTGGCTCGGCAGGCCTCGGGAAGCGTGCGCGGCAGAGGGCGCAGGCGGCGCTGGCAGCGCGCACGTGGGCACGGCAGGCGGGCGTTGACCGGGCTGCGCACCACGCGTAAGCCTCCGCGCGGGCCACGCGGCGCTTGGCGATTCACAGTTTTGGCTGTTGCCTGTTCGGCAGTGACATGGCGCTCCCAGGATGTTTCGGGCACAGGTCGGACGGGGGGTGTCCGACCGGGTTTCGGCGCCCGAATGATTCGGGCGCTCGAAACCGGGGACACCGCGGGTATTTTCGGATTTGTTCGCAAAGCCTATAAATAGGCTTTTGGTGCCTCTGGTGCGGGTTTTTGGCATTTTTCTGGAGCTCCTCTGTGAGCAGAGCCCTCACCCCTTCGTCCTCTACTCCCCGACGGATCTAGGATATTTCTGGAGGCCTCGGGATCGGCGTTTTCTGCGACGCGGCGCACTTCGACGCTCCTTCGATTTTGGGTTTCTACCGTCGCTTTTCAGTCCGAGAGACCCCCTGGACTACTCCGAGCGACTTTTGAGTCGATTTTCATGGCAGCGCGTTCATGAGAGGTACGCCTTCGATTTCCGTACTGATCGCCTCGTCTCATTTTGAGTTTTTGGCATGGTTCCCGAGGCTTTTCTGTGACCCTTTGTACTGCTGCGAGGTACGGGACAGCGGTGGAGTTTTGTTGGATTTTCTCGGTCTACGAGCATCGGAATGAGGCGTTTAAGGACTCGATTGATATCTACGCTTCGAGAGGAACGCGCTCGTACTTTTATCGAAATTTTTAGAGGACTCTTCGAAGGTGATATTTATGCTTCTTTCGGACTGGTTTTCTACAGATTTTGTTTGTGGATACTTCGATATACCCGCGTTGTTATATTTATATCTTGGCCTACAGGTGTCGGAACGGGGTGTATAAATACTCGTTTTGGATCTACTCGTCGCGAGGATCGCAACCGTGATTTTTCTGGAATTTTTGGAGGACTGTACGTGTGAGGACCAGAATTTCTGCAAGAGAATTACTGTTGGACAAACAGAGCTTCTGCAGTGTGTTTAGCAGCTTTCGGAGGCCTTTACTGTGTGTTGGAGGTGTTTGCGCTTGAATCGGACCTCAGAAATGGACCCAGCGCGAAATTTGGATTAAGTTTACCTTTCCGGATGCCTTTGACAAATTTTAGAAGCGGAATTTGGCAAAACAGACATCAAATTTGGACTCAGCACGCGAAAATGATGAAAATGGGCTATTTACTTGTATTTTTCGGAGCCCGGATGCACAAACACGGATTTTGAGGCAATGTTACTGTTCCGGCGGCCGGGGCGTTGCCGGCGGCGGCGGGCAGGCGGCGGAGCACGGCAGCACAGGCGTGGGCGCGGCCGCGGGCAGGCGCGGGCAGGAACAGGCGCGGGCGCGGGCGCGGGAGACACGTGGCGGCTTCGGGCTTGCACAGTGCGGGCGTTTGGGCCGGAATCGGGCGCCCGAATCCTGTTGTTGGTTGGGTTGGGCTGGGCCTATAAATACCCCTCCCCTCTCTCTTTTTCTGCTTTTTTCGAGTCTTAGAGAGGGATTGAGAGGGAGAAACCTTTAGGGAACTTGTTCCTTGTGATGTTTTTGATCTTGTGGTGGATCCCCTAGATTTTTGGAGGCTCGGCAGTGGCGATCTTTGTTTTACAGTGCGCCTTGACGTTTCCCTTTTTCGGCCTGTTTCCGTCGCAGTTTAGTCAGGAATTTTCTGTGCGCAAACCAGGAGGAACTTTTGGGCAATTTCTTCAGCAGTGTGTTCCTAAGAGATAAGCCTTCGATTTTCATGTTGATCATTTTGCCTCATTTTGGATTTTTGGCATAGTTCCCGAGGTATCTTTTGACCCCTTTTGCTGCTGTGAGGATTTGGACAGCGGAGGAGTATTCTTGTGATTTCTCGGTCTACGGGCATCGGAATGAGGCGTATGAGGACTCGATTGACATCTACGCTCCGTGAGGAATGCACCCGTATTTTTATCAGAATTTTTGGAGGACTCTTTGAAGGTGATAATTGTGACGCCCCACTTCCCAGGGGGTCACCCATCCTAGAACTACTCTAGCTCTAGCACGCTTAACTCTCATGTTCCTCTTGGATTTTGCTACCATCCAAAATGCTATAGCCGGGTTAGAGATTTAGTCCTATTATATCATTTATATAGAGGACTAATCCAAATTCCGGGGGTGTCACATTCTTCCCCCCTTTAAGCCCTGACGTCCACGTCAGGCTCAAGCACACTCACAAGCACCAGGCGATGTGAGACTCGTCTCGCTAGCCTTAGCTGACCTTGTGAGGAGCTGCACTCCACTCACAACGGTCATTAGCCGGGGAGCCTCGCTCTACCCGCTATATAACCCTGGCTCAGCCGAGACTCATCTCACATTTCCGGCTGGTGAATGGCTCCGATACCAACTGTGACGCCCCACTTCCCAGGGGGTCACCCATCCTAGAACTACTCTAGCTCTAGCACGCTTAACTCTCATGTTCCTCTTGGATTTTGCTTCCATCCAAAATGCTATAGCCGGGTTAGAGATTTAGTCCTATTATATCATTTATATAGAGGACTAATCCAAATTCCGGGGGTGTCACAATAATTATGCTTCTTTAAGACTGAGTGTCTGCGGGCTTGTGTTCGTGAAGGTTTTGACATACGGCGATGTTCTAATTATTTTTTGACCTTCAAGTGTCAGATTTGGACGTCCAAGCACTCGTTTCGATCGGCTCGCCGCGAGGATCACAACGGTTATTTTTCTGGAATTTTATGAGGTCATCTCGCAGGTGAAAATTGACCATCTTGTGGACTGTTGTGCGGACAGCGGCATTGTATTAATTGTAGGATTAATTTGTGCACCGTGTTGGTTGTTGTTGCAGTGTTTGCAGTGAGCCGGGATTTTCTTTGAGAGAGGGCGAGTTTGAAATGGTGTTTCATGTACTTCACGATCGAGGTGGGTGGTTGCCATGTCCCTCTATTCTGACATACCCACTAGGAATATTAGAGAGATCCTTTCAATGGACATATTGAATGATTACCTAATGACATGCATGCTTAAATTAAAATAGTTGTGAGCCTATCATATGGAAAATACTATTGTGGAAATCTAATAATGGTTGGAACTTATACATGTTTGCATGGACAAAATATTAGCACTTAACCTTGCATGTGGAATTTACTTTCATGTTGGGATAATATGAAATGTCTTGTGGGAGGGTACCACTTGAGGATCTCTTGGACATGCATAGATGGATGATTTATGTGAGGGTAATTAGTGGATTATAGACATGTGTGGTTGGATAATGATTTTAGCATGATGGTTATATCCATGCGGGGTTATTAATTGATACACATGTGGAACCTCTATTTGTCACACTTTCTTTATCTTTCTTGAGGACATAAGCATGCTTGTATGGTCATCTAGATAGGCCACTATTTGTTGCTACACTATTATATTGGAACTTGACTTAGGAGAAACCATATTTTCTTCTTTCTTCTTATTCTTTAGTCAGGTGGTTCTTGTTGCTCGGGTTTGAGCAGGGGTACGGGATAGTGTAGCCGGGACCTTGGGGTCGGGAACAGGTGGTATTTGATTATGGATTAGGGGTTATTGCGGCTACCGCAGATAATAGGCGGTTGACCGGATACAGATTATTTTACCCGATTATGGATTAGGGGTTATTGCGGCTACCGCGGATAATAGGCGGTTGACCGGATACAGATTATTTTACCCGATTATGGATTAGGGGTTATTGCGGCTACCGCGGATATTAGGCGGTAGACCGAATACAGATAATTTTACCCGATTTTGGATTAAGGGTTATCGCGGCAACCGCGGATATTAGGCGGTTGACCGGATGGTTACTTATGCATCAGATTGGGGATCTGGCTTCCCTTTAGTGGATAGGTTTTCCCACTTTGATCAGAGTCGTGATCCAGTCCTGCGATAGTAAGATATCGAGTTCCCCTCTAGAGGGTTGCGGAATTCCCCTCTAGAGCGTGGGGGTCAGACAGTGATTGAGTTTGTTACCACACCGGCGCGGCTTTATATGCCCGGTGATGCTTTCCTCGTGTGGGTCGCTCCCCTCGAGTCCCCCTCCGGAGTGTCGGGGTCAGATAGAGTTCCCCTCTAGAGCGTTGGGGAGTTCCCCTCTAGAGCGTGGGGGTCAGACAGTTATTGACAGTGTTTGCCATCACATCGGCGCGGTTATTGCCCGATGATGAGGGCGACAGCAGGCAGTACCAGTTTTTACTGGTGGATAGATTGGGTTACCGGGACAGTTTGGTTACTGATGCATTTAGAGGCATAGTAGTGGTAGTTTCCTTTTTCAGCAGTTTTGTTGTTTACCACTCTTCTTCTCCCTTTTGCCTCTGGTAGACCTAGTGGGTGCATCGGAGTTTGAGGCTTTACCCACTAGGGGAGGCTACTGGTTTACTAGTAGTTCTCACCCCCATTTTCCTTTCCTCTTTGTCTTCTCCTTTGTTTTGCAGTGTCTTCTGCGGATGCTGCTGGGTTTTCAACAGCAGGTCGAGGTGAGAGGACGACTGAGTAGATAGATCTCGAGGCAGGATGAGCGAGTTAGATGGACTATTGGTGTACCCTTTTTCCTCAGACGGTTGTACTTTACTTTTGGGTCTGGCTTTGGCCAGCTGTTTGTATTTTATTTGGTGAGCTGGGAGAGACAGATGTATTATTTTTACAGATGTACTGTATTTTAATTCCAGCTTCAGTCTGAGATGTATTAGTTTTTAGTTCAGCTATGTTTTATGCTCTTTTTATTATCTCTTATATCTGAGCAGGTTACTAGCGCTTCGTGTACGCGGGAAATACCGTGTGCACGGCGGATCTGTAGACGGGCCCGAGTTCTGGTTTACACCCGGGGCGTGACAGTACGCAGGTGAAATTCCCCCTCTTCTCTGCTGGTTTGTATAAACAGCATGTGCTGTTTGGGTACGTTTTGGGGTATTTGATTATTGTGTTGTGGTTGCGATGTTAGTTGGAGCAGAGGCTTGTGCGACTGAGTACCGAGGGTGCAGTTTCGGCAGATTTTGGATAGCGTGTGACTTCGCACTTCACCGACTTCGGCTTTGCCTGCGGAAAGCGTTTCAGGTGAGTTGCTTCATCTCCAGAACCGGTGGACGGTTCTCTAATTCTGTATGTTAGAATGCATGCATGTTTAGGGTACAATATTTGTAATTAAGGGGTAAGCTTAGGAATGACAGTTGTACAAGGAATTGCAAGTGAATATTCATGTTAAATATTATTGAGGACTTGCATGATTTGGATATCCATGATAATGAATAGTAAAAGCTTACCTAAAGGAATTTACCCTATGTGATTGTTAGCATGCATGTTTGATTGTACAATATCTAGCATCGAGATGGAAGCTTAAGGAATGGCCTAGATCATGTAGATTGACATACTTTAGTAGTGTTTGCTTTTCATACCATGTAGCACATAGTCTTTTATGATATGATTACTCGATGGGGCAGGATTATGTATCTATGTGCGGATATTACTCCGAGGAGTTATTGTGGATCATGGATTATGGACAGGTGTAGTTCATTAGTGATTTTGGCATGTTGGTTAAACCCTCGTGGAGCTATTATGTGATTTACTCCCTTTCATTTTCTTGAGGACAAATGCATGCTTGTATGGATATCTAGTTAGGCCATCATTTATTGCTACACTATCATGTTGGAATCTGACTTAGGAGAAACCATGTTTGTTCTTTCTCCTTTCTTTCTAGATTCTAGATTCCTGTTGCTCGGGTTCGAGCAGGGGTTTGGGATAGTGTAGTCGGGGCTTTGTGTCTGGCACAGGTTGGGCTTGATTGTGGATGGCAGGTTAGTGCGGCAACCGCGGATATTGGGCTGTTGGCCAAGTGTCGGGTGTACTTGATTGTGGATGGCAGGTTAGTGTGGCAACCGCGGATATTGGGCGGTTGACCGGAGGTCGGTTATGGGTTTATGGATTGGGTAGCACTACGGCAACCGCGGATACTGGGCGGTTGACCGGATATTTACTTATGTATCAGATTGGGTATCAGATTTCTCTAGTGGACGGAGTTTCCCACTCATTGAGTACTATTGCATCTGATTGAGGACCGGGGTTTTCTTTAGTGGTTGAGCTTTCCCACTTTGATCAGGGTCGTGATCCAGTCCTGCTGTTTTATGATACTTATGTTACTGGTTACTGAGATACTTTACTCGTGTGGGTCGCTCCCCTCGAGTGCCACTCCGGAGTGTGCGACAGACAGGCTTTGAGTCCTTGAGACTCCTTCTCATCGGTGCTATGCGTTGGCCAGCATACCCGACACGGCAGGCACAGTAGGCAGTACCAGTTCTTACCGGTCCATTGATTGGGTTTATTCAGGCAGGCACTTTTATTTTTGCACTCATGTCAGGGGGCTGAGTGGAGTCTAGTAGCTGTGTTTAGATCAGTGCTAGTGTTGTCGGGAACCGTTTGGGGTTAACGGTGGTCCCGTGGTCGTTGTGAGTTTTCGACCGTTGTGCGAGAGGTAGAGGATCTTGAGTCTATCCGTTCTGAGAGAGAGCGTGGATTTCGACTATAGCCTGCATGAGCCACTTTTTGATAGCGAGTTAGTCCGTATTGACACCCTACGTAATTCCTGCCCGGCAGTGGGAGGTGGTTGTAGGTGGGCGCAGGCTTGACTGGACCAGATGTGACAGTCAGCTCGATTGGGTCGATTGTGCACTTCATGTGCGAGTGGTTGCATACCTTCCATTGGTTTTTCCCTTTTGAGCATTTAGATAGAGGCATAGTAGCTGTTGAGTACCTACAGCTTTTTTGTTCAGTTTTTACTGCATTGTTATCTTATGCCTCTAGTAGACTTAGTGGGCGGATCGTCGGGCCTGGCGGTGGTACCCATTGAGAACTCCCTTTTGGTGTAGTTCTCACACCCATTAGGGGTTTTCCCCCTCCTTTTTCTTTTCTCTCCTTTGTTTTCCAGAGTCTTAGCGGATGTTGCTGATTCTGCGGTTGCTGTGCGAGGCGAGGGAGTCGCGAGCTAGATCCCTACCCATCTGTGGAGAGTAGCAGTACCCCTACATTGGAGATCCTGAGTACAGCCAGTAGATTATTTATTTTTTTGCTTTTGAGAGATCATTGTATTGTGAGGATCTGACTTGTACTGTGAGCCTGTACACTGATGTGTTATTTCAAATTACCTCCCTTCTGAGTTCTAGTTTATTGTATTTGAGGATAATGTATGATTATCATTTATGGGAGATGGATATGGTATCATTATTTCCAGTTGTACAGATGGTTGGTTTTAGTTTTACAGCACTTTTATTTTATAGCTCTGATATCTGTTTAGCAGTAGTCCCTTTTCTTGCAGGTAGGACGCTTCGCCTATGCGCGGTTTTGTATAGGCGGCGGATCTGTTGGCGGGCCCGGGTCACAGTTTCGACCTCGGGGCGTGACACTCATTACATGAAAGGTTAGATAATGATGTCAATCGTTTGGAGGACAGTTGTCGATGGAATTTGCAAACCGGATACTCGGTCGGCGGAAAACTCGGTACTTTCAAAAGAACTTCGACCGGAGTACAGATTTTTGAATTTTATTGTTTGCTATAACATCTTACCAAACATGCAAACAAAAGTATTGCGATGGGATAGGATGTTATTTTTGTATCTTCTTGGACATCCCGCATGTCACGCCCCGTGGTCGAAACTGCGACCCGGGCTCGCCAACAGATCTGCCACCTATACGGAAAACCCCGCATAGGCGAAGCGTCCAACCTGCAAAGATAAAACTACAGCTAAATAGATATCAGAGCTAAAAAATAAATCGCTGAAAAACTCGAATCCAACACTGTACAACTGGAAATAATGATACAATATCCATCTCCCATACATAATCCTTATACAATATCCTCAGAAGCAATAACCCCGAACTCAACAGGGAGGTAAACTGAAATAATACATCAGTGTACATGCTCTCAGTACAAGTCAGATCCTCACAATACAAAGGACTCCCAAAAGTGGAAATAAAATAATCTACTGACTGTATTACAAGTCTCCAATGAGGGGGTACAGCTACTCTCCAAAGACAAGCAGGGATCTAGCCCGCGACTCCCTCGCCTCGAACAGCAACAGCAGAATCAGCAACACATGCAAATGACTCTGCAAAACAAAGCAGAGGAAAGAAAAAGGAGGGGGAGAACCCCCAACGGGTGTGAGAACTACACCAACACGTAGTTCTCAGTGGGTACCGCCACCAATCCCGACGGTCTGCCCACTAGTCTACTAGAGGCATAAGATAACGATGAAGTAAAGACTTAACAAGAAAGCTTGAGATATTCAATAGCTACCATACCTCTATCTAAATGCTCAATAGGGAAAACCGATGAAAGATATGAAACCACTCGCACACGACGTGCTCAATCGACCCAATCGAGCTGACTGCCACATCTGGTCCAGTCAAGCCTGCGCCTCCGTAGTGTACAACATAGGGCGTTCAATCGGACTAACTCACTATCGAAAAGTGGCACATGCATGCTATAGTTGAAATCCACGCTCTCTCTCAAAACGGATAGACATAAGAACCCCAAGAATCTTGCACAACGGTCGAAGTACTCTCAATGATCCGGGACCACCGTCAACCCAAACGGTTCCCAACAACACTAGCACTAGTCTAATCATAGCTACCAGACTCCACTCAGCCCCCAGGCACGAGTGCAACAATAAAAGGATCTGCCTGAATAAACCCAATCAGTGCACCAGTAAAAACTAGCACTGCATGCTCTGCTGTCGAACTCAAGAACTCAGTAGCGGGATCGGCACACATGGCTCGAATCCACGGGATCGGCACACATGGCTCGCATCCCAATATAAGTAACAGACCGGCATACATGACTCGGTCATAGGCCTACCTCCGGAGTGGCACTCGAGGGGAGCGATCCACACGAGTAAAGTATCTCTGTCACAAGTTGTAAGACCCGACCTTTCTTTAACTCTTCTCATCATCCCTCTTCTTGTAATGTCCGACCGAGGGTCTTTTTTTTTGGTGTTTTTCCGGACAGACTGCTGGGGCCCGCGGATAATTTTAGGCGGTAGAGCTCGCGAAACGAAGCGCGAGGGCGCGATCGGTTTCAGTTTCCGACTTCCGGTTTGATCAGATTTAATTTATGAAGTTCGGACCCCCCGTAGGCGCTCCGAGATCCGCACGGGCGACTTGCACGACTTCCGAGGTAATCTGGACCCTCTCTTTTAATCCCCTTTAGGCTGGCTAGTGACCTAGAAAGTTGGGGGTTTTAACACTCGGTTTGACCCGGTTGTGTTAGGTCAGACGAGTTGATTTAAAGGTGTGCAGAACTAGAGTTTCCCACCCCCTATGCGTTTTGAACGTTCGAGCAAGGAAGAGGAACCCTACTTTTCCCCGTTTGCGATCCAAGGTGCGGCGCAAAACTCTTCGGGGATCTTCGGGCGAAGGCGGGCAATCTCTCTTCCTCATCTTTCCCTCGCGAATCAAGGTACGTTTTTAAAAGTTCTTGATTTTGTAAATTTTGTGGGGAGGGGGATGTTCGCAGTTTGGGGTTGGGGCGATCGGGGCCGCCGCCGCCGCCGCGCGGGCCGCCTGCAGGTGGGGCGCCGCACGGCAGGCGCGCCGCGCGGGCACCGCCCGCAGGCTGGCACCGCGTGGGCTGGAGCCGCGCGGGCCGCCTGCAGGCGGGGTGCCGAACGGCAGGCGCGCTGCGCAGGCACCCGCTCGCAGGCAGGCACCGCGCGGGCAGGGGCCGCGCGGGCCGCCTGCAGGCGGGGCGCCGCGCGGCAGGCGCGCTGCGCGGGCACCCGCCCACAGGCAGGCACCGCGCGGACTGGGGCCGGGCGGGCCGCCTGCAGGCGGGGCGCCGCGCGGCAGGCGCGCTGCGCGGGCACCCGCCCGTAGGCAGGCACCGCGCGGGCAGGGGCCGCGCGGGCCGCCTGCAGGCGGGGCGCCGCGCGGCAGGCGCACTGCGCGGGCACCCGCCCGCAGGCAGGCACCGCGCGGACTGGGGCCGCGCGGGCCACCTGCAGGCGAGGCGCCGCGCGGCCGGCGCGCTGCGCGGGCACCCGCCCGCAGGCAGGCACCGCGCGGACAGGGGCCGCGCGGGACGCCTGCAGGCGGGGCGCCGCGCGACAGGCGCGCTGCGCGGGCACCGCGCGGACTGGGACCGCACGGGCCGCCTGCAGGCGGGGCGCCGCGCGGCAGGCGCGCTGCGCGGGCACCTGCCTGCAGGCAGGCACCGCGCGGGCAGATGCCGCGCGGGCCGCCTGCAGGCGGGGCTCCGCGAGACGGGCGCGCCGCGCGGGCACTGCCCGCGGGAGTGCACCGCGCGGGCTGGGGCCGCGTGGGCCACCCGCAGGCCGCACGCCGCGCGGCAAGCGCGCCGTCTGTCCGCCGCAACGGGTCGGGGCCGTTGGGGCGATACGCAGACGAAGGGCGCACCGCACGGGTTGGTGCCGTGCGCGGGACTCCGCCGCACGAAGCCCAAGGTTGCATCCATCGTCTGGGTCCTGTTTGGTGTCGGTGTGGTTTTCGTTTTCCTTAGTCTTGTCATGCCCTTGTACCTTCAGGAGTGCGGGACGTCGTTGGCGACGGGCGTACAGACGCGGACGAGTCGAGCACGGGACGACACACACGAGGTGGGTACCCCTTAGAACATCTTTGTGCATGTCTTCCGTTATGGTTATTTGTATCTTGTAAGGGGTGACGTGGACCTCCGGGTTTAATGAACGTCGCGGTGAAATTCTGGATAGGCAGTTCGCCCCTCCAGACAACAGTAGGGTTGTTTGGAGCGTACTTGCGATGAGGACGGTGATCGGTGTGACCAGTCGGACATCAAAAGGTGGGTTTCCTCTCCCGATAGTCCTTGAGTCGGGGAACGAGAGCAATTGGTAAGAGCAAAGTTTTGACGCGTTGAAATGTTGCTAACCCCGTTTATGCTTATGTTTTCTTATCACTATGTTTATGGCGACTGAGGGTCGCTGTGCCCGACGATACATTATGTTCTGGGAGACAGCCGAGGCAGGTGCTCGGACTGGTTCACCGAGGTTGGTGCTCGGTCTGGTTGGCCGTGGTTGGTGCTCGGTCGAGGCTCTGGTGTTACTACACGCACACCGGCGGTTTGGCCACCGCAAGGGTGTGTTTTTCCGGAAAAGTGGTACATTGACCCGTGTACCCCACGTGATGGTGACGTTAGGAATGGGGGCCCCCGTGGGTGGGGGGTGTGAGCGGTGATGCCGAGGTGTGTGCTCGGCGGCCGAGGCAGGTGCTCTGCAGGGGTTCCGAGGCAGGTGCTCGGTGTGGTTGCCGGGGGAGGTGCCCAGTTTTGTTTGCACAAGGTTCTGCATTGTATTGTTTGCAAGGGGTTCTGCATTGTTTGGTATGCACAGGGTTCTTCATTGTTCGGTGTGCACAGGGTTCTTTATTGTTGATTGCTCCGGGTTTTTTACCATGTTTTGCCTTACTTTAGCATTATTGCTTTTATTATTGTTTCTGGTCACTGACTTCCCACTCTGTGACAGGTTCGTCTAGTCCGTCCAGGTGCGAGTGCTAGAACGTTGGTGAGGCCGCATGAGCAATCTTCTAGCCCTTAGAGGCTACTATTACGGTTTACTTTACCTTCTCGGTTCATTTCATTATGCTTTGTAGCTAGTTGTGGATCGCGATACCCCCGTGGGATCGATGTGGATGTTGGACTATTTCTATAACTCTTTTGGTTGGGTGTTTGTTCGTACTTCTTTACTTTGGCCGCTTTCAAACAACAAATAAGAAATATGGAAAATGTTGCGAAAACCGTTTTAAAAATACGGGTGCCGTGTGTTGGGTTATATGTAATACGGATCTAAATAGGGGAAAAAACACCTAGAGGGGGGTGAATAGGTGTAAACATATAAACACTCAAAAAATCGTTGCGATAAAACCCAATGCGGAAATAAAAATAATACGCAAGATTTTTACGTGGAAAACTCCATCACCGGAGTAAAAAAACCACGGGACCGATAACACGGCAGAAATCCACTAGAATTAAAACACGTACAAGGTGATTTACCGTACACACTTACGACTCAACCTTTTCCATACGCTCCTAGAGGATCTTCTCCGCTCGCTCCGCGACGCTTCTCGAATCCACGATCTGCGCCCAACGCCGAATCCACGGCGTCCAACGTCGAATCCACGACGTCCGACCGAATCCACGGTCTTCACCCAATAGCACCCTTCGAATCCACGAACGTGCCTCGCTCCGAATCCACGAGAGCGGTTGAACCTTGAATCCACAAGGACACGCGAATCCACGCGCCGATTTTTGGGGTAAATCGTTGTTTTGGGTGGTGATGATCCGCCGAATACTTAGATCAAAGATAGATCGGAAATACCATCTAAGTATTCATTAGTTTGATTCAACTCGAGATGTGAGTATGAAAACCTAGAATCAAACTAATCAATATAGATGAAGAAACATAGAGTATTCTCTAATGATTTCCTTTCTTCTCTATATGTGGATCTATAGCCGTATAAAATGATATATGAAAATGACGGCTATATGGATTCACAGTGGATTAACCCTAGAAAAAGAGTCATAGGGTCTATTTATAGGTTAGAAACCCTAGGAAGAAGATAAGAATCAAAAACCTAACATTTCTGGAAATTTTACGGACGGCGATCCGGATCGGACTAGCTGTGATCCGGATCGTCGTAACGAGTCAGCCAGTTCCAGAAAAACGAAGGTTCGGGATCCGGATCGAAGTGCATGATCCGGATCGTTCATACAGTTTACCAAACATCAACGTTCGGGATCCGGATTGCGAAGCATGATCCGGATCGTTCAAGGAAAATTGTAAACTCACTGTTCGGGATCCGGATCAAGAGACTACGATCCGGATTGAACTGGTGTATGAACGAACCACCTTCGGGATCCGGATCGAACAACCTGATCCGGATCCTGAACATGTCCCAAGTCCAGTTTTTTGATTTTTATGCAATGAAAGATTCTTCCAAGTGTTTCTACACTACAAGAAGTATTCGGATCACACAAAAACTTTAGTTAAACATACCTGATCCTTTTGAATTCTTCTTTCTTGAGATTGAGTTAAATGATCCAACTTTCTTCACCTTCAATCTTCAAGACTTGAGACTTTCACGAAACTAAGCCAACTCAAATTCCGTAACAATCTCCCCCTTTGGCGGTTTCGTGACAAAACATAGATCCACTAAAGAAAATTCAAAAAGATATTTTTGTTGCTATCACCATACAACAAAAATTTACAATGGAGATCCAAAAATTTAAAAACATGAGATAAACTCCTAAAACAGACTCTAGACTTAGACATCTGTACTCTCTGCACAAAGAAATCATTCTTGACAAAAAGAGATCGTTAGATACCTCAAGAATATTTAGCATACAAAACCTAGTACAGAGATAGAGTTTATCTAATCACCATGACATTTGAGAATTCAGATATGTAAGAGAATCATAGTCAAAAACCAACATATCTTCTATGCATTCAAAAACCAAATGTCAAAATGTTAGCCCAACATCAACTTGTTAGTAATAATACATGTCCAAATAGTTAGTCGAATAGTTAGTCGAGACATGCAACAAATCATAAGATAAAAACCAAAAGTTGAAGTTGAGATCATACTTACCTTGATATTTCATCATTCATACTTACCTTGATATTTCATCATTCATTGTAGAGATCATACTTACCTTGATATTTCATCATTCATACCATCATTCATTGTTCAAAGTTCTCTCTAACTCTCTCCCCCTTTTTGTCACAAAAGAAAGCCAAAATGTAGTTAAGACTACGAAATGTTAGGAGAGTGAAAAATTCCAATAAAACGTAAAACCTGAGAACTAAGCTAAAAGTAAGTATAAAAC
Organism: Tillandsia leiboldiana; assembly: GCA_029204045.2. Lineage (NCBI taxonomy): Eukaryota > Viridiplantae > Streptophyta > Magnoliopsida > Poales > Bromeliaceae > Tillandsia > Tillandsia leiboldiana. The sequence goes on from CM055071.1 coordinate 25,065,736, forward strand.
TAAATCCTAAAATCAAAATCTTGCACAAAAAGAAAAGGAAGGTGCAGTTCAGTCGGAGGAATCGGAGCTGGTACAACTCAGCTTGCTCAAAATCCCTTTAAGCATTGTCGAGATAGTTGAACACTTCTTCTTGATCTTCTTGTGTTCAGAGGAAATTTGCTGAAGTTCTTTCGATATCCTCTCTTGTGCAGCAGAGAGTCTTTGTTGTTCCTGGCGAAGCGATTCCAATACAGCAGCGTCTGTATCCTGTCTTTTCGAGTGTGATGAATGCTGTCTAGAAGCAGATGGTGCATCCAATCCCTTAACCCATGGAGATTCAGTTTGTAGAACCCCAGAGAGTGAGCGAGCTCTAGTAAGAGGCCCACTATGATAACTTTCACTTCTTAGGACATTCTTTCGTCTTGTATATTGCTTAGTTGTTGATGCAGATTTCATAAGCCTTTTGCCTTTGACAGATTTCCTGTTTTCTTCATCAATCTTCTGTTGAACATCTTTGAAGAATTCATCCCATTCTTCCGTATCGTACTCTGAGCTGTCCTCCCTGCCTTCGGTTGTCTTATCTCCTGTTGAAACATCCGGTTCCTCTTTTACAGATGTACTCTTGTGCACCATTGTGACCAGTAACAGGATTAACAAAGAGAGTGCCATTGATTCTAGTGCTTTAAGTTTAGAGAAATTGTCCTGTGAAAAACAAGTCAAGAACACATGAAAAATTGTTAATTTTCAAAAATTTGAAAAATTGTACCCAAACAATCATAATCATGTAGAGAAGCTAAGAATCAAATTAGTTTTGCAAAAGGACTTTTAAAAATAGATCAATTGCATGATTTTCGAAAATCCTTATTATATGCCCTAAAACCGAAATTTTAGAAATTGAAGCCTAAAAATCCGTTAATCAGGAGAATACCTAGCATATAATCAAAACTAATCTACCCAGAGTTCTTATTTCAAAAGAAATTTGATCAAAAACCATCCACAAACAAAGTTGATCCAAGAAATTCATCACGTTTGAGGAGGGAAAGAGAAAAACGGTGAAAAACCGAGATTTTGATCAATAAAACTTACTTGGAGTTGAAGAACCTGAGTTTGAAAGCTTCCAGGAAGGATGAAATCTAGAGAGAGAGGCTCTGGAAACTTTGGAACAAAAGATTGGAGTAAAGAAATCAAAAACCCCTTTCGTTCTTTATAAAACCTAGCCGCGATCCGGATCAGTTCATAACTGCGATCCGGATCGGCTACCCGCAGTAAGAAACTGCGTTCGGGATCCGGATCGGCAGATACAATCCGGATCGTCAGCCCGCAGAAGAATTCCTGCGTTCGGGATCCGGATCATCTAGCCCGATCCGGATCGGCCCCAACTTTTTCTTTAGAAAATTTCAGAGAAATTCAAGAAAAACCAGAAAAAGATTGTAAGCACAAATGTGTATCAACTTTAAACAAAAGTCATCGTTTCATACAACAAGAATTAGATTATGCCAAATCTATCAATAATATCCAAAAATGAAACGAAAATTTACAAAAATTAAATCCCTAAAAGTTGAACACCTTCAATTACATCTAACTTGATCTTATGAGTAATGCCTTTATCAAATCATCAATTCAGTAAAGAAAATGAAATACAAAGATCAATAGATGTTTGAAATCCCAAATATAGTAGATAATATATCTAGACAATCTGTTGAAGAGAGTGGCTCTTTGAGCATCTTTCATTAAAAACCCACCTTATACCAACCTTGAAATTTGACAGACTCAAGTATTTCAACATGCATTTTACTTAATAAAAAATTTGAACAACCATGCTTGGTATACATGTGGTAGCTGCACACAATACTCGGACGACCGAGGTGGTAGCTCTTTCCTCCATGTGGTGGTAGTTTTCACACTCCTCATTGGGATGTAACTCTTTCCACATCTTTTGAGCATTTTACCTTTTCTAAGACTCCCCCTCAATTGGCTATCAATTATTTAAGATATAAAGTATTCAACCAAATATTGATCTCGATTTCATACTCGACTAAGCAGTCAAATAAGATAATAACTATACCAAGAGATCATAGAGAGAGAGAAATTGACTTTGATCACTTTAGAAGATGATTTAATTAACATAAATGATCATTGCAACAGTGAAATATTATGATGGCAAAAGCATAATAAATTTCTAAATGTGCGAAAAGATGCAATTAAAGTCAATTATGATCTATGCTCAATTAATGTCCTATGTACAAACATAGATAATGAACAAAACAAAAACAAATACAAAACCTATCCTAAGCAAAGATTTCAAAAAGAAGATTATTTCAAAGAAAGCATCCCAATTGCTTTTCGTAAATGAATAAAACGTTTTTGATCCAAAGGTTTTGTTAGAATGTCAGCTAATTGATCCTCAGTTGAAATATATGAGAGTTGAAGAGTATTTGATTCAACTAGCTCTCTAAGAAAATGATATCTAAGTTCAATATGTTTTGTTCTAGAGTGCAACACAGGGTTTTTAGAAATGTTAATAGCACTAGTGTTGTCACAAAGTATTGTTACCGAAGATGCTGGAATGCGGAAGTCGCTCAGTACGCTTTTCATCCAAATGAGTTGAGTTGACCAACTTCCAGCTGAAATGTATTCCGCTTCGGCAGTCGAGAGTGCTATGCAGTTCTGCTTTTTACTATGCCATGCAACAAGGCAATGGCCAAGATAGAAGCATGCACCACTCGTGCTTTTCCGATCATCCACTGATCCTGCCCAATCGGCATCTGAGTATCCAACAATATCCAAACTTGTTCCCATAGGATACCAAATTCCGAAATTAATTGATCCTTTGATATACCGGATGATCCTTTTCACCGCTTTCAGGTGAACCTCCTTTGGTGCTGATTGATATCTCGCGCAAATCCCAACACCAAAAGATATATCCGGGCGACTAGCCGTGAGGTAAAGTAGACTTCCAATCATACTTCGATACAGTTTCTCGTCTACATTCTCACTATGTGATTCACTTCCAAGTCCCTTGTGGCTAGTTCCCATTGGAGTCGGAAAATCTTTACAATTTTCTAGATCAAACTTTTTGACCAACTCCATTGCATACTTGGATTGACTTAAGTGAATACCTTCATCATTTTGTTTAATTTGCAATCCAAGAAAATAAGTCAATTCGCCCATCATGGACATCTCAAATTCGCTTTCCATGGTCTCCGCGAATTTAGAAGCATCGTTATCTCTTGTTGCGCCAAATACTATGTCATCGACATATATTTGTGCTACAATGAAATTGTTTTGATAATGCTTCACAAAGAGAGTCCTGTCAGCTCCCCCTCGAGTATAGCCCTTCTCCAAAAGGTGCTTTGTTAACCTTTCGTACCATGCTCGCGGTGCTTGTTTCAGACCGTAAAGAGCCTTTTTCAAACGAAAAACATGGTTAGGTTGTTTATGATCTACAAAACCTTTCGGTTGAGCCACATAAACTTCCTCATTTAAAAACCCATTTAGAAATGCGCTCTTAACGTCCATTTGAAATAATTTGATTTTAAAATGACAAGCAATAGCAAACAGTATACGAATGGACTCGAGTCTAGCTACAGGGGCGAATGTTTCGTCAAAGTCTATACCTTCTACTTGAGAGTAGCCTTGAGCAACTAATCGTGCCTTATTCCTGATGATAGTACCATCCTCATTTTTCTTGTTTTTGAAGATCCATTTGGTACCTATCACATTGTGTTGCTTTGGAGGCTTCGTTAATTCCCAGACTTTGTTTCGCTCAAATTGATAGAGCTCTTCCTGCATTGCTTTAATCCAGTAGTCATCCTGAAGAGCTTCATCTATGTTCTTTGGTTCGATTAAAGATACATAGCAAGCGAATCCACAAACCAACTGCCTCCGAGTTCTGACTCCTTCTTGTGGATCTCTAATAATATTCGATTCCGGATGATCCTTGGAGATTCGTAACGTTTGTTGAAGCGGAGTACTCGGAGATATATGAGATGATTCCTGCACATCAGATAAACTAGAAGAACCATTAGATGCATCATTAATATTGGAAGTATTATTATGAGAAGATGCACTAGCAGGAGAATCATCATCTAGAGAGATATCGAGGGTAGATTTTCCAGTTTCAAAGTGAAAAGCTTCATCTACTTTAACATTTATAGATTCTACGATCGTCTTAGATTCAATGTTAAATACTCGATATGCTCTGCTATTCGTAGAATAACCCAGAAAGATCCCTTCATCACTTCGAGAGTCGAACTTTCCAAGATTTTCACGGTCACGTAAAATGTAACATCGACTCCCGAAGACACGAAAATATTTAACATTGGGTTTTCTACTAAACCACAGCTCATATGGTGTATTCAAGGTTCCTGGGCGCAAGTAAACTCTATTAATGACATAGACAGCGGTGTTCACAGCTTCAGCCCAAAAATGTAACGGTAAATTCCGGCTATGAAGCATCACACGCGCCATCTCTTGAACAACCCTGTTCTTGCGCTCAACAACACCATTCTGCTGAGGTGTATAGGGTGCCGAGAATTCATGTTTGATTCCATTTGAAGTGCAAAAATCAATGAATTTTGAATTTATGAATTCTCCACCTCTATCACTTCTAACACGAATGATCTTTTCATTCTTTTCAATCATAATACGATGGCAAATCTCATGAAAAGAGTCAAACGTATCAGCTTTCTCTTTTAAAAATGCTACCCATGAAAACCGAGAGAAATCATCAACCAATAAAAAGATGTACCATTTACCTCCCAAGGATGGTTGACGGGTCGGCCCCATTAAGTCCATGTGCAAAAGTTCCAAGGGCCGTTTTGTACCAACGTGGTTCAAGTTCTTGTGTGCAGTCCTAGACTGTTTTCCCTTTTGGCAACCACCACACACAATGTTTTGTTTAAATAAAAGCTTTGGAACCCCCTTGACCACGTTCTTGTTTGAAATTCTAGTAAGTTCCTTAAAGTTTAAGTGACCTAGCCTTTCATGCCAAAGAGTTTCATTATTCAAAGCGGCTAAGTTACAATTTTCAGAAAATTTATTAGGAACAACATAACAATTGTTTTCAGATCTAACCCCTTTTAGAAAGAAGACATGGTCCTTATCAGTTACAACGCATTCAACAGATGAAAAGTTAACTGAAAAACCATTGTCGCAAAGTTGACTTATGCTTATGAGGTTAGTCTTAAGGCCATCAACAAATAAGACGTTTTTCAAAATCGGGCCATCTGGAATAGCTACCGTCCCTTTTCCAACAATTTTGGAAGATCGACCGTCTCCGAAAACAACGTGTCCTCCGGAGATTTTCTCAAGATTTTGAAAACTATTTTTGTCACCGGTCATGTGACGGGAACACCCGCTATCCAGATACCAAGACGAACTATCATATGCATGCAAGGAAACATTGGAAACAAGACAAGGGAAAATTTCACCTTTGCGCACCCAAACCCTTTTGGAGTGCGTCGGTAATGGTCGAGAAGTTATATGCCTAGGTGAAGGCGTCTTGTTATAGCGATTGTTGTTCCTTGATGAAATCGTCTTGCGCGATGAACTACCAAATCTCTTTTCATTTGAAAAGTTTGCTTTGATTTTCGGGGAGGAGCCGTTTTGGTAGTTGTTGCAAGAGGTCTTTGAGATGAGCGTTCGACTCCCGTCTTGCAATATCTTCTTATGTGCCCTGAAACACCACAACAAAAACATACCTTAGATCTTGACGATCCCAAAGAGAATGAAGTAGGTTTGTTGTCGTTGTTTGTCTTGAATTCCGGTGTCGGAGGAGGAGATACCGACTGAGGCACAAAAACTGTCTCACTCGAACTTGGACTGTTTCCAGTTTGAGTGTATCCGAGGCCGAACCTATTTGATTGACCAAGACCAAGAAGTCTATCCAACTTACTCCTTCCTGAAGAGAATCGCTGTAAGTCATTCTTGAGCTGGAAAATGGTCTTTGTCATTTCCAGGTTATCCTGTCGAGCCTCGTTGTAGAGCTTTGAGAAGTGATTCGCGTTATCCACCAGATTTGTATGTTCCTTCTCAAGTTGCTCATTGGACTCTTGAAGGGAAGCATTTTCTTTATCAGGTTTTCCCTTTCCACTTCAAGAGCGGTTTGAGAGAGGAAGTCGCTCTTTTTGCTTCTTTCTTCGAGATCATGCACTCTCCCTCTCAAACTCTTATTTTGCTTAGCCACTTTCTTTTGAGTCCCTCAAAAGTCTGTGGTAGGCTAGAGCAAAATCTTCACCTTCCGAATCATCCAATTGTTGTCCGTTGCATTCTTTTCAACAGTGGAGTTGGACAACGACTCAGATGTATTTGCCATAAAGCACATGAAGGGTGAAGATACGGACGCCGTGTGAATGCGGGTGGAGCTCTTTTCTTCATCACTCGAAGACGACTCATTGACGTTGAGTTGTCATCCCCAAGTGACGACTTGCATCGCCTTCTTCTTTGCCGGATACTTGTTAGGACACTCCGTTGCCAATGTGGCCGTAGCCTCGACATTTGAAGCATTGTAGTTGTCCTTCTGAACTTTTCTTAGCCTTTGAGAAGTTCTCTTGCTTTCTTGACTTGTATCCTGAAGTACCCTTGCCTTTGTTCGACTTTTCGAAGGATGGAGATTTGCTTGAATTACCCTTCGAAGTTGCGGCGAAACTTCCTTGTCAAGGAAGGAGCGAGCTGCTTCTCAAATTCCTCCATAGAAGGTTCTCGTCATCGTCTGAGGAGGATGTATCCGTGTCTTCTTCCTTAGTTGTTTTCAAAGCCATAACCTGAAGACTTAGAAGTGGATGCCTTTCCAGAAGAATTTGTTAGTAGTAAATGTCATTTCATAAGTTTGCAATGAACCAACTAATTCTTCTACACGTATTTCGTCGGGTGTTTAATAGTTTCAATGGCAGTAACCTTTGGGCGAAAACGTTCAGGAAGAGTTCTTAAGATTTTTCTTACAATCTTAAATTCTGGAATCTTCTCTCCCAGATTAGCACATGAGTTTACGATGTCTTGCAATCGTGTATAGTAGTCCGTGAAAGATTCATTTTCTGCCATTAAGATAGAGTCAAACTTGCTCGTGAGCATTTGCAGTTTCTGAATCTTCACGAGGTTAGTTCCCTCATGTGTAACCTGAAGAACATCCCAGATTTCTTTCGCAGTCTCACATGCCGAGACGCGAGAGAATTCAGTTTGAGATAAGGCATTAAAAATAGCATTAATTCCCTTGCCATTGTAAGAAGCTGAATCTAACTCTTCCTTGGTCCATTTCGACCATAGGTTTTAAGGTGCGAACATCACCATTAAATGTCAGTTGGATTAGACCATCCTAATTCAATCGATTGCCACACCCGTTCGTCGATGGAAATTAAAAAGGCTTTCATCTGTACTTTCCAGTACGCATAATTAGTTCCATCGAAGAATGGGGGTCGGTTGATGTTTCCACCTTCAACCATTGTTTACAACCCTATTCCCGCTCTGATTACCACTTGTGGGTTATATGTAATACGGATCTAAATAGGGGAAAAAAACACCTAGAGGGGGGGTGAATAGGTGTAAACGTATAAACACTCAAAAAATCGTTGCAATAAAACCAATGCGGAAATAAAAATAATACGCAAGATTTTTACGTGGAAAACTCCATCACCGGAGTAAAAAAAACCACGGGACCGATAACACGGCAGAAATCCACTAGAATTAAAACACGTACAAGGTGATTTACCGTACACACTTACGACTCCAACCTTTTCCATATGCTCCTAGAGGATCTTCTCCGCTCGCTCCGCGACGCTTCTCGAATCCACGATCTGCGCCCAACGCCGAATCCACGGCGGTCCAACGTCGAATCCCACGACGTCCGATCCGAATCCACGGTCTTCCACCAATAGCACCCTTCGAATCCACGAACGTGCCTCGCTCCGAATCCACGAGAGCGGTTTGAACCTTGAATCCACAAGGACACGCGACTCCACGCGCCAATTTTTGGGGTAAATCGTTTGTTTGGGTGGTGATGATCCGCCGAATACTTAGATCAAAGATAGATCGAAAATACCATCTAGTATTCATTAGTTTGATTCAACTCGAGATGTGAGTATGAAAACTAGAATCAAACTAATCAATATAGATGAAGAACATAGAGTCTTCTCTAATGCTTTCCTTTCTTCTCTATATGTGGATCTATAGCCGTATAAAATGATATATGAAAATGACGGCTATATGGATTCACAGTGGAATTAACCCCTAGAAAAGATGTCATAGGGTCTATTTATAGGTTAGAAACCCCTAGGAAGAAGATAAGAATCAAAAACCTACATTTCTGGAAATTTTACGGACGGCGATCCGGATCGGACTAGCTGTGATCCGGATCGTCGTAACGAGGTCAGCCAGTTCCAGAGAAAACGAAGGTTCGGGATCCGGATCGAAGTGCATGATCCGGATCGTTCATACAGTTTACCAAACATCAACGTTTCGGGATCCGGATTGCGAAGCATGATCCGGATCGTTCAAGGAAAATGGTAAACTCACTGTTCGGGATCCGGATCAAGAGACTACGATCCGGATTGAACTGGTGTATGAACGAACCACCTTCGGGATCCGGATCGAACAACCTGATCCGGATCCTGAACATGGTCCCAAGTCCAGTTTTTTGATTTTTATGCAATGAAAGATTCTTCCAAGTGTTTCTATCACTACAAGAAGTATTTCGGATCACACAAAAACTTTAGTTAAACTACCTGATCCTTTTGAATTCTTCTTTCTTGAGATTGAGTTAAATGATCCAACTTTCTTCACCTTCAATCTTCAAGGACTTGAGACTTTCACGAAACTACGCCAACCTCAAATTCCGTAACACCGTGTGAGCGCCGTTTTCAAATTCTGTGGATTTATGTGATTTCGAAATTAGTTTTATAAACCTGGTGTCGGGTGGGCTGTAGTGATCCGGCCCTTAGGGTATTTTTGACTCAATCTAAACCTTTTAAGCCCTTAAGAGGAATAAAATATTTAATTGTTAAAAGTTGGCCAGGGTGAGGTGCTGGTATTTTTCTGCGATAGAGCGCGGAAAATGACGGCCGACGGTTGCGATCGGATCTGAAATCCGATGTCAGGATCTACGGAACGGAATATTAGTGATACGGTGATTAGTCATGCCTCGGAATCCGTTGCAAAATATCTTGCACCCGTGGAGATAAGGTGGGTATCTCGTAGGGGATAATTAATTAACTTAATTAATTATCCGATGACAGACAATAGAGCTCTTCCTTACGTATGAATTAAAGAGGAAATAATAAAGAGAATACGAGCTATATAAGGGATCCCGATTATCGTAAAGAAAAGAAAAGAAAATTAACCCCTAACGCTGATGAGAGGAAAGAAAGAAAGAGAAAAAAAAAGGAAAAGAAGGAACCCTAGCCGGAGAAAGGGAAAAAATGAGAAAGAGAAGGAGCCCGATCTTCCCGGACATCGAAACGAA
>CM055071.1:25075268-25161906 GCA_029204045.2 Tillandsia leiboldiana
TGAGACTTTCACGACAACTAAGCAAACTCAAATTCCGTAACAATCTCCCCCTTTGGCGGTTTCGTGACAAAACATAGATCCACTAAAGAAATTCAAAAGATAGTTTTGTGCTATCACATACAACAAAATTTACAATGGAGATCCCAAAAATTAAAAACATGAGATAACACTCCTTAAGAACAGACTCTAGACTTAGACATCTGTACTCTCTGCACAAAGAAATACCATTCTGACAAAAACGAGATCGTTAGTACCTCAAGAATATTAGCATACAAAACCTAGTACAGAGATAGAGTTTATTAATCACCATGGATTGAGAATTCAGATATGAAGAGAATCATAGGTCAAAAACCAACATATCTTCTATGCATTCTAAAAACCAAATGTCAAAATGTTAGCCCAACATCAAACTTGTTAGTAATAATACATGTCCAAAAGTTAGTCGAATAGTTAGTCGAGACATGCAACAAATCATAAGATAAAAACCAAAAGTTGAAGTTGAGATCATACTTACCTTGATATTTCATCATTCATACTTACCTTGATATTTCATCATTCATTGTAGAGATCATACTTACCTTGATATTTCATCATTCATACCATCATTCATTGTTCAAAGTTCTCTCTAACTCTCTCCCCCTTTTTGTCACAAAAGAAAGCCAAAATGTAGTTAAGACTACGAAATGTTAGGAGAGTGAAAAATTCCAATAAAACGTAAAACCTGAGAACTAAGCTAAAAGTAAGTATAAACTAAATCCTAAAATCAAAATCTTGCACAAAAAGAAAAGGAAGGTGCAGTTCAGTCGGAGGAATCGGAGCTGGTACAACTCAGCTTGCTCAAAATCCCTTTAAGCATTGTCGAGATAGTTGAACACTTCTTCTTGATCTTCTTGTGTTCAGAGGAAATTTGCTGAAGTTCTTTCGATATCCTCTCTTGTGCAGCAGAGAGTCTTTGTTGTTCCTGGCGAAGCGATTCCAATACAGCAGCGTCTGTATCCTGTCTTTTCGAGTGTGATGAATGCTGTCTAGAAGCAGATGGTGCATCCAATCCCTTAACCCATGGAGATTCAGTTTGTAGAACCCCAGAGAGTGAGCGAGCTCTAGTAAGAGGCCCACTATGATAACTTTCACTTCTTAGGACATTCTTTCGTCTTGTATATTGCTTAGTTGTTGATGCAGATTTCATAAGCCTTTTGCCTTTGACAGATTCCTGTTTTCTTCATCAATCTTCTGTTGAACATCTTTGAAGAATTCATCCCATTCTTCCGTATCGTACTCTGAGCTGTCCTCCCTGCCTTCGGTTGTCTTATCTCCTGTTGAAACATCCGGTTCCTCTTTTACAGATGTACTCTTGTGCACCATTGTGACCAGTAACAGGATTAACAAAGAGAGTGCCATTGATTCTAGTGCTTTAAGTTTAGAGAAATTGTCCTGTGAAAAACAAGTCAAGAACACATGAAAAATTGTTAATTTTCAAAAATTTGAAAAATTGTACCCAAACAATCATAATCATGTAGAGAAGCTAAGAATCAAATTAGTTTTGCAAAAGGACTTTTAAAAATAGATCAATTGCATGATTTTCGAAAATCCTTATTATATGCCCTAAAACCGAAATTTTAGAAATTGAAGCCTAAAAATCCGTTAATCAGGAGAATACCTAGCATATAATCAAAACTAATCTACCCAGAGTTCTTATTTCAAAAGAAATTTGATCAAAAACCATCCACAAACAAAGTTGATCCAAGAAATTCATCACGTTTGAGGAGGGAAAGAGAAAAACGGTGAAAAACCGAGATTTTGATCAATAAAACTTACTTGGAGTTGAAGAACCTGAGTTTGAAAGCTTCCAGGAAGGATGAAATCTAGAGAGAGAGGCTCTGGAAACTTTGGAACAAAAGATTGGAGTAAAGAAATCAAAAACCCCTTTCGTTCTTTATAAAACCTAGCCGCGATCCGGATCAGTTCATAACTGCGATCCGGATCGGCTACCCGCAGTAAGAAACTGCGTTCGGGATCCGGATCGGCAGATACAATCCGGATCGTCAGCCCGCAGAAGAATTCCTGCGTTCGGGATCCGGATCATCTAGCCCGATCCGGATCGGCCCCAACTTTTTCTTTAGAAAATTTCAGAGAAATTCAAGAAAAACCAGAAAAAGATTGTAAGCACAAATGTGTATCAACTTTAAACAAAAGTCATCGTTTCATACAACAAGAATTAGATTATGCCAAATCTATCAATAATATCCAAAATGAAACGAAAATTTACAAAAATTAAATCCCTAAAAGTTGAACACCTTCAATTACATCTAACTTGATCTTATGAGTAATGCCTTTATCAAATCATCAATTCAGTAAAGAAAATGAAATACAAAGATCAATAGATGTTTGAAATCCCAAATATAGTAGATAATATATCTAGACAATCTGTTGAAGAGAGTGGCTCTTTGAGCATCTTTCATTAAAAACCCACCTTATACCAACCTTGAAAATTTGACAGACTCAAGTATTTCAACATGCATTTTACTTAATAAAAAATTTGAACAACCATGCTTGGTATACATGTGGTAGCTGCACACAATACTCGGACGACCGAGGTGGTAGCTCTTTCCTCCATGTGGTGGTAGTTTTCACACTCCTCATTGGGATGTAACTCTTTCCACATCTTTTGAGCATTTTACCTTTTCTAAGACTCCCCCTCAATTGGCTATCAATTATTTAAGATATAAAGTATTCAACCAAATATTGATCTCGATTTCATACTCGACTAAGCAGTCAAATAAGATAATAACTATACCAAGAGATCATAGAGAGAGAGAAATTGACTTTGATCACTTTAGAAGATGATTTAATTAACATAAATGATCATTGCAACAGTGAAATATTATGATGGCAAAAGCATAATAAATTTCTAAATGTGCGAAAAGATGCAATTAAAGTCAATTATGATCTATGCTCAATTAATGTCCTATGTACAAACATAGATAATGAACAAAACAAAAACAAATACAAAACCTATCCTAAGCAAAGATTTCAAAAAGAAGATTATTTCAAAGAAAGCATCCCAATTGCTTTTCGTAAATGAATAAAACGTTTTTGATCCAAAGGTTTTGTTAGAATGTCAGCTAATTGATCCTCAGTTGAAATATATGAGAGTTGAAGAGTATTTGATTCAACTAGCTCTCTAAGAAAATGATATCTAAGTTCAATATGTTTTGTTCTAGAGTGCAACACAGGGTTTTTAGAAATGTTAATAGCACTAGTGTTGTCACAAAGTATTGTTACCGAAGATGCTGGAATGCGGAAGTCGCTCAGTACGCTTTTCATCCAAATGAGTTGAGTTGACCAACTTCCAGCTGAAATGTATTCCGCTTCGGCAGTCGAGAGTGCTATGCAGTTCTGCTTTTTACTATGCCATGCAACAAGGCAATGGCCAAGATAGAAGCATGCACCACTCGTGCTTTTCCGATCATCCACTGATCCTGCCCAATCGGCATCTGAGTATCCAACAATATCCAAACTTGTTCCCATAGGATACCAAATTCCGAAATTAATTGATCCTTTGATATACCGGATGATCCTTTTCACCGCTTTCAGGTGAACCTCCTTTGGTGCTGATTGATATCTCGCGCAAATCCCAACACCAAAAGATATATCCGGGCGACTAGCCGTGAGGTAAAGTAGACTTCCAATCATACTTCGATACAGTTTCTCGTCTACATTCTCACTATGTGATTCACTTCCAAGTCCCTTGTGGCTAGTTCCCATTGGAGTCGGAAAATCTTTACAATTTTCTAGATCAAACTTTTTGACCAACTCCATTGCATACTTGGATTGACTTAAGTGAATACCTTCATCATTTTGTTTAATTTGCAATCCAAGAAAATAAGTCAATTCGCCCATCATGGACATCTCAAATTCGCTTTCCATGGTCTCCGCGAATTTAGAAGCATCGTTATCTCTTGTTGCGCCAAATACTATGTCATCGACATATATTTGTGCTACAATGAAATTGTTTTGATAATGCTTCACAAAGAGAGTCCTGTCAGCTCCCCCTCGAGTATAGCCCTTCTCCAAAAGGTGCTTTGTTAACCTTTCGTACCATGCTCGCGGTGCTTGTTTCAGACCGTAAAGAGCCTTTTTCAAACGAAAAACATGGTTAGGTTGTTTATGATCTACAAAACCTTTCGGTTGAGCCACATAAACTTCCTCATTTAAAAACCCATTTAGAAATGCGCTCTTAACGTCCATTTGAAATAATTTGATTTTAAAATGACAAGCAATAGCAAACAGTATACGAATGGACTCGAGTCTAGCTACAGGGGCGAATGTTTCGTCAAAGTCTATACCTTCTACTTGAGAGTAGCCTTGAGCAACTAATCGTGCCTTATTCCTGATGATAGTACCATCCTCATTTTTCTTGTTTTTGAAGATCCATTTGGTACCTATCACATTGTGTTGCTTTGGAGGCTTCGTTAATTCCCAGACTTTGTTTCGCTCAAATTGATAGAGCTCTTCCTGCATTGCTTTAATCCAGTAGTCATCCTGAAGAGCTTCATCTATGTTCTTTGGTTCGATTAAAGATACATAGCAAGCGAATCCACAAACCAACTGCCTCCGAGTTCTGACTCCTTCTTGTGGATCTCTAATAATATTCGATTCCGGATGATCCTTGGAGATTCGTAACGTTTGTTGAAGCGGAGTACTCGGAGATATATGAGATGATTCCTGCACATCAGATAAACTAGAAGAACCATTAGATGCATCATTAATATTGGAAGTATTATTATGAGAAGATGCACTAGCAGGAGAATCATCATCTAGAGAGATATCGAGGGTAGATTTTCCAGTTTCAAAGTGAAAAGCTTCATCTACTTTAACATTTATAGATTCTACGATCGTCTTAGATTCAATGTTAAATACTCGATATGCTCTGCTATTCGTAGAATAACCCAGAAAGATCCCTTCATCACTTCGAGAGTCGAACTTTCCAAGATTTTCACGGTCACGTAAAATGTAACATCGACTCCCGAAGACACGAAAATATTTAACATTGGGTTTTCTACTAAACCACAGCTCATATGGTGTATTCAAGGTTCCTGGGCGCAAGTAAACTCTATTAATGACATAGACAGCGGTGTTCACAGCTTCAGCCCAAAAATGTAACGGTAAATTCCGGCTATGAAGCATCACACGCGCCATCTCTTGAACAACCCTGTTCTTGCGCTCAACAACACCATTCTGCTGAGGTGTATAGGGTGCCGAGAATTCATGTTTGATTCCATTTGAAGTGCAAAAATCAATGAATTTTGAATTTATGAATTCTCCACCTCTATCACTTCTAACACGAATGATCTTTTCATTCTTTTCAATCATAATACGATGGCAAATCTCATGAAAAGAGTCAAACGTATCAGCTTTCTCTTTTAAAAATGCTACCCATGAAAACCGAGAGAAATCATCAACCAATAAAAAGATGTACCATTTACCTCCCAAGGATGGTTGACGGGTCGGCCCCATTAAGTCCATGTGCAAAAGTTCCAAGGGCCGTTTTGTACCAACGTGGTTCAAGTTCTTGTGTGCAGTCCTAGACTGTTTTCCCTTTTGGCAACCACCACACACAATGTTTTGTTTAAATAAAAGCTTTGGAACCCCCTTGACCACGTTCTTGTTTGAAATTCTAGTAAGTTCCTTAAAGTTTAAGTGACCTAGCCTTTCATGCCAAAGAGTTTCATTATTCAAAGCGGCTAAGTTACAATTTTCAGAAAATTTATTAGGAACAACATAACAATTGTTTTCAGATCTAACCCCTTTTAGAAAGAAGACATGGTCCTTATCAGTTACAACGCATTCAACAGATGAAAAGTTAACTGAAAAACCATTGTCGCAAAGTTGACTTATGCTTATGAGGTTAGTCTTAAGGCCATCAACAAATAAGACGTTTTTCAAAATCGGGCCATCTGGAATAGCTACCGTCCCTTTTCCAACAATTTTGGAAGATCGACCGTCTCCGAAAACAACGTGTCCTCCGGAGATTTTCTCAAGATTTTGAAAACTATTTTTGTCACCGGTCATGTGACGGGAACACCCGCTATCCAGATACCAAGACGAACTATCATATGCATGCAAGGAAACATTGGAAACAAGACAAGGGAAAATTTCACCTTTGCGCACCCAAACCCTTTTGGAGTGCGTCGGTAATGGTCGAGAAGTTATATGCCTAGGTGAAGGCGTCTTGTTATAGCGATTGTTGTTCCTTGATGAAATCGTCTTGCGCGATGAACTACCAAATCTCTTTTCATTTGAAAAGTTTTGCTTTGATTTTCGGGGAGGAGCCGTTTTGGTAGTTGTTGCAAGAGGTCTTTGAGATGAGCGTTCGACTCCCGTCTTGCAATATCTTCTTATGTGCCCTGAAACACCACAACAAAAACATACCTTAGATCTTGACGATCCCAAAGAGAATGAAGTAGGTTTGTTGTCGTTGTTTGTCTTGAATTCCGGTGTCGGAGGAGGAGATACCGACTGAGGCACAAAAACTGTCTCACTCGAACTTGGACTGTTTCCAGTTTGAGTGTATCCGAGGCCGAACCTATTTGATTGACCAAGACCAAGAAGTCTATCCAACTTACTCCTTCCTGAAGAGAATCGCTGTAAGTCATTCTTGAGCTGGAAAATGGTCTTTGTCATTTCCAGGTTATCCTGTCGAGCCTCGTTGTAGAGCTTTGAGAAGTGATTCGCGTTATCCACCAGATTTGTATGTTCCTTCTCAAGTTGCTCATTGGACTCTTGAAGGGAAGCATTTTCTTTTATCAGGTTTTCCCTTTCCACTTCAAGAGCGTTTGAGAGAGAAGTCGCTCTTTTTGCTTCTTCTTCGAGATCATGCACTCTCCCTCTCAAACTCTTATTTTGCTTAGCCACTTTCTTTGAGTCCCTCAAAAGTCTGTGGTAGGCTAGAGCAAAATCTTCACCTTCCGAATCATCCAATTTGTTGTCCGTTGCATTCTTTTCAACAGTGGAGTTGGACAACGACTCAGATGTATTTGCCATAAAGCACATGAAGGGTGAAGATACGGACGCGTGGAATGCGGTGGAGCTCTTTTCTTCATCACTCGAAGACGACTCATTTGACGTTGAGTTGTCATCCCAAGTGACGACTTGCATCGCCTTCTTCTTTGCCGGATACTTGTTAGGACACTCCGTTGCAATGTGGCCGTAGCCTCGACATTTGAAGCATTGTAGTTGTCCTTCTGAACTTTTCTTATCCTTTGAGAAGTTCTCTTGCTTTCTTGACTTGTATCCTGAAGTACCCTTGCCTTTGTTCGACTTTTCGAAGGATGGAGATTTGCTTGAATTACCCCTTCGAAAGTTGCGGCGAAACTTCCTTGTCAAGAGAGCGAGCTGCTTCTCAAATTCCTCCATAGAAAGGTTCTCGTCATCGTCTGAGGAGGATGTATCCGTGTCTTCTTCCTTAGTTGTTTTCAACGCATAACCTGAAGACTTAGAAGTGGATGCCTTTCCAGAAGAATTGTTAGTAGTAAATGTCATTTCATAAGTTTGCAATGAACCAACTAATTCTTCTACACGTATTTCGTCCGGGTGTTTAATAGTTTCAATGGCAGTAACCTTTGGGCGAAAACGTTCAGGAAGAGTTCTTAAGATTTTTCTTACAATCTTAAATTCTGGAATCTTCTCTCCCAGATTAGCACATGAGTTTACGATGTCTTGCAATCGTGTATAGTAGTCCGTGAAAGATTCATTTTCTGCCATTAAGATAGAGTCAAACTTGCTCGTGAGCATTTGCAGTTTCTGAATCTTCACGAGGTTAGTTCCCTCATGTGTAACCTGAAGAACATCCCAGATTTCTTTCGCAGTCTCACATGCCGAGACGCGAGAGAATTCAGTTTGAGATAAGGCATTAAAAATAGCATTAATTCCCTTGCCATTGTAAGAAGATGAATCTAACTCTTCCTTGGTCCATTTCGACCTAGGTTTTAAGGTGCGAACATCACCATTAAATTCAGTTGGATTAGACCATCCTAATTCAATCGATTGCCACACCCGTTCGTCGATGGAAATTAAAAAGGCTTTCATCTGTACTTTCCAGTACGCATAATTAGTTCCATCGAAGAATGGGGGTCGGTTGATGTTTCCACCTTCAACCATTGTTTACAACCCTATTCCCGCTCTGATACCACTTGTTGGGTTATATGTAATACGGATCTAAATAGGGGAAAAAACACCTAGAGGGGGGTGAATAGGTGTAAACGTATAAACACTCAAAAAATCGTTGCAATAAAATCCAATGCGGAAATAAAAATAATACGCAAGATTTTTACGTGGAAAACTCCATCACCGGAGTAAAAAAAACCACGGGACCGATAACACGGCAGAAATCCACTAGAATTAAAACACGTACAAGGTGATTTACCGTACACACTTACGACTCAACCTTTTCCATATGCTCCTAGAGGATCTTCTCCGCTCGCTCCGCGACGCTTCTCGAATCCACGATCTGCGCCCAACGCCGAATCCACGGCGTCCAACGTCGAATCCACGACGTCCGACCGAATCCACGGTCTTCACCCAATAGCACCCTTCGAATCCACGAACGTGCCTCGCTCCGAATCCACGAGAGCGGTTGAACCTTGAATCCACAAGGACACGCGAATCCACGCGCCAATTTTTGGGGTAAATCGTTGTTTTGGGTGGTGATGATCCGCCGAATACTTAGATCAAAGATAGATCGAAAATACCATCTAAGTATTCATTAGTTTGATTCAACTCGAGATGTGAGTATGAAAACCTAGAATCAAACTAATCAATATAGATGAAGAAACATAGAGTATTCTCTAATGATTTCCTTTCTTCTCTATATGTGGATCTATAGCCGTATAAAATGATATATGAAAATGACGGCTATATGGATTCACAGTGGATTAACCCTAGAAAAAGAGTCATAGGGTCTATTTATAGGTTAGAAACCCTAGGAAGAAGATAAGAATCAAAAACCTAACATTTCTGGAAATTTTACGGACGGCGATCCGGATCGGACTAGCTGTGATCCGGATCGTCGTAACGAGTCAGCCAGTTCCAGAAAAACGAAGGTTCGGGATCCGGATCGAAGTGCATGATCCGGATCGTTCATACAGTTTACCAAACATCAACGTTCGGGATCCGGATTGCGAAGCATGATCCGGATCGTTCAAGGAAAATGGTAAACTCACTGTTCGGGATCCGGATCAAGAGACTACGATCCGGATTGAACTGGTGTATGAACGAACCACCTTCGGGATCCGGATCGAACAACCTGATCCGGATCCTGAACATGTCCCAAGTCCAGTTTTTTGATTTTTATGCAATGAAAGATTCTTCCAAGTGTTTCTACACTACAAGAAGTATTCGGATCACACAAAAACTTTAGTTAAACATACCTGATCCTTTTGAATTCTTCTTTCTTGAGATTGAGTTAAATGATCCAACTTTCTTCACCTTCAATCTTCAAGACTTGAGACTTTCACGAAACTACGCCAACTCAAATTCCGTAACACCGTGTGAGCGCCGTTTTCAAATTCTGTGGATTTATGTGATTTCGAAATTAGTTTTATTAAACCTGGTGTCGGGTGGGCTGTAGTGATCCGGCCCTTAGGGGTATTTTTGACTCACATCTAAACCTTTTAAGCCCTTAAGAGGAATAAAATTATTTAATTGTTAAAAGTTGGCCAGGGTGAGGTGCTGGTATTTTTCTGCGATAGAGCGCGGAAAATGACGGCCGACGGTGCGATCGGATCTGAAATCCGATGTCAGGATCTCCCGGAACGGAATTATTAGTGATACGGTGATTAGTCATGCATCGGAATCCGTGCAAAATATCTTGCACCCGTTGGAGATAAGGTGGGTTATCTCGTAGGGGATAATTAATTAATTAATTAATTATCCGATGACAGAAAATAGAATTTCCTTACGTATGAATTAAAGAGGAAATTAATTAAAGATAGAATACGAGCTATATAAGGGATCCCGATTATCGGAAAGAAAAGAAAAGAAAATTAAAACCCTAACCGGTGAGGAGAGAAAGAAAGAGAAAAAAAAAGGAAAAGACGGAACCCTAGCCGGAAGAAAGGGAAATGAGAAAGAGAAGGAGCCCGATCTTCCCGGACATCGAACCGAATGCAAGAACGCGACCGGACAACCTTCCCGTCGATCTTCGGTTAGTAAAATAATTGTTATAAATTATTTGGGATTTTTCCGTCGTCCTTTTTGTTTGAGTTCTTGGGTTTCTCAGTCGTATCCGTCACCGTCGCCGTCATCGTGGTCATGCTAGGGCACGGAACGGACGACGGAGGCGCGCGGTGCCGCTAGGGCATCGCGCGGAGGAGAGTCGCGGACGACCGATCGCCGCCGCAAGCGGCGATGGGACCGCGCGGGCGCCGCGCGGGCTCCGCGCGGGTCGTACCCGCGCGGACCACCAACCGCGCGGCCACCGGGTGGGCATCGCAACCGCGCGGCCACCGCGCGGACGCCGCGCGGCTGCCGCGCGGGCGGCACCCGCGCGGACCCGCAACCGCGCGGGCACCGCGCGGCGACCCCGCGCGCGGGCGCCGTGCGGGGCCGCACCCGCGCGGGCGTCGCGCGGCCGCCGCACAGGCAGCACCCGCGCGAGGCGCCGCCCGCGGAGACACGCCGCGCGGTTCCGAACCGCGCGGGGCTCCGACGGACGGCGACGGCGGCGCGGGACTCCGGTTCTCGTCAACCCGGACGGTGTTGGACTTTTCCGTCGAAAAGAGTAAATTGGGTCTTTTGTTTTGGGTTGTTAGTACACGTTTTTGACTATAGTTATCCTTGCCGACTTTCTTTAGGTCCAGGTGCGCAGCAGGGGTGCGCGAAGGATTCGGGTGTTCCGATTTCTCTTCAACTAGGTGGGTACGGTTGCTGTAAGTGCAACAAGTGCAGTAAGTGCATCTATCATCATTTAAAATGCTCTTAATTTGTCTAACAAAGTAGATGGACAGTTTAACATTTAGCATAATTGTATTTTATCTAACAATTGAAGCGGCTGCGGTCGCGGTGCTCACTACACGCCGATCTCGGCAAATCCGTTTCGGATGTTGCACGTACACAGGCGGATTGGCCTCCGCATGGGTGTACTTTTCTGGAGAAGTGGTCTTTTTGACCCGTGTACCTCACAAAGGGGTGGAAGCCGTGAGGACCTCTTCGCGGCTGCTGCAAATAGCACACCAGCACCGTGAAGAGGTTAAAAGCATCAAAAAGGTGTTTGCGCACGAGGGGAGACTTTAGTCTCTCCGACTGGTACTCTGGGGTTGGTTCCCAACTTAATTGATAAATCTGGGGTTGGTGCCCAGCTTAATTATGTACAGGGTTTTAGCGAAAGGTTCTGGTGTAATCGGTTTGCTCCTTATTCTCTTTTGATACTTAGACATCTACTTTGTTTGTCACTGACTTTACCCACTCCGTGACAGGTGTTACCAGGTGCGTTAGCCGGGAGGGCGGTGAGACTGCGTCGCGAGGACCGTAGTCAGGATACTTGGGTTTTTATCTCGTTTTCCTTATACTTTAAATAGTCAATTTGCTTGTGGATCATATTAGTCATGGACATGTATGAGTTAGCGCTGTGGATGAGGTGTACTTTTATACTTTGATACTTTTAGTGATGTTTTCATACACGGCGCGTTTTCATGATAAACTAAATGATTTCGAAAATGTTTTCTCAAAACGAAGTGCCGTGTGGGCACGGGTTTTGCAACCGCTGGTTTTATCCTTTCCAAACGTTGATGCCGCTTTAATAACAAGGTGTCGAGTGGACACCGGTCTTCTAACACATTAGTTAAATTACTATACTCTGTTTGACGATGTATGTCTATTGTATGGTTGATGGTTGATGTATGATGTTGTAAACGAGACGCCGTGCATATACAAAGGAGACTTTGTCCGTGGGCAGAGAGAATTTGTGTATGTGGCGGTCTGGCACGCACCGGTGATGAGGTTTAAGTTACCTTGTTAAGAAAAAAAAAGTTATACACGCAGTTTTCCGCTTTGATAGACTCAAAAACCCCCGGGGGCGTGACAGATTAAATGGTATCAGAGAAAACAACCATAACCATAGTAGATGTGATCCACATCCACAGTGTAGGGTGCCACAAGCAAATTGGACATGAGATAACCAAGGTACAGGTGCGTGGTACGTGAGAGTACGGGGAAAAGGGAACGTAATATAGGTGTAATCATAAGACAGGGTGCTAGGGCTATAACCTTAGGGTTAACGTGGTTTCTTTGTATCACAGCGGACAACGGCCAGTATCCGGCCACCGAGCGCTAACCATTCTCAATGGACAGGATGGATCCCGCAGCCGTAGCCAACCACTTACTCCGCAACCAGTTACGCGACATAGCGGGGCAAATGCTAACTCTCACTGAGCGCCTAGGCCTACTGACTCAAGATTTCGAGGGTGTCGACCGCACCCAGCGAGACGCCAGGGACGACGCCTACCGGGGAATGCCACCGGCAGGGTTCCCCATTATTAACGAAGCAGTTATGTTGGCCCGGCGGGCAGAGCAAGAACTGGCCGAGGCACGCGCTCGGCAGAGTTATCCCTATCCCAGACCGGCGGAGGACCCCTTCCAGCACGGCCCGGCACTCAAACGCCCGAGGAAGAGGGGAACTTTGGAAAGGCGATGAGAGGAGAACCCAAACCGCAGAGGAAGCCGTGTCCCATATGCAGTGGGGCGCATCAGGTGACTGATTGCCCATGGAGACATGGCCACTGCTACCGATGCGGCAGACCAGGACACGCACGCTACGAGTGCCCACGGAAACCGGGCACCACCAGGCCTCCGGCACCGCGACCGGAGGGGACAGAGAAGACCGCTACACCCGTTCCGCAAGGGGGCCCCGCCCCGGAGAGCCGAGGAGGAGGACGTCCGGAGAAAGCACGGAAGGACGAACCGACACCAGCGAGGGGCGCGGAACCACCTCAGGGACCGTGCGTAATCTGCGAGGGTGCTCACCCGGTGGCGGAATGTACGTGGAGGTACCATTACTGCAATCAGTGCGGCTTACCGGACAACTCCCGTGCCTTATGCCCTCAGAGGCCCACCCCCGCCGCCGCCGCCGCGCCACCACAGCAGGAAGGACCAGAGAGTGCTGCGGCCCCCGTTCAGCCAAAGGATTTGGCCGGCGACCAGCAATCCGCAGACTCCACAGACGTCAAGTCCCTTCCCCAGCACGCCGTACGACGCTGGCCCAAGGGCTGTGGACGGACTCCCCGGGACACTACAGTGGAGGACGCGACGTCCCAGACCTAGTAACGGCAGGTAATTTTTGGTTTCTCTTTTTCCTCTTAGGTTAGGAGCACCGGTTACACCTTAGCCTGCTACCCCTGTTAGACTCTCTCTCTCTCTCCCTCTCTCTAAAATCCTTAGGTATTAGGCGAAGCCTTCCCCGGCCGATGTACGCGGGCGGGCTTCGAAGCATAGGAGAACCTTGTGTACTCGGGGCCCGTTAAGGGCCATGCAAGGAATAAATAGGCTCCATCCTATGCCTTGCAGCCGAGAACTCAATGGGCCGATAGGTAGTTTAGGGCCGCTCCCCAGATAAGGATCAGCGGTCCCGTGGTAAGGGAATTTCCGGACGTGTTTCCGGCGGAGCTCCCCGGAATGCCACCGGAACGAGAAGTCGACTTCCCTATTGAACTACTTCCCGGCACCAAACCCATCACCAAGGCACCGTACAGGATGACCTTCGCGGAGTTGAAGGAACTCAAGGCACAGTTGGAGGACCTTTTGGATAAGGGTTTCATCAGACCTAGCGCGTCACCCTGGGGCGCGCCCGTCTTGTTTGTGAGGAAGAAGGACGGAAGTCTCCGGTTGTGCATCGACTACCGGGAGATAAATAAGGTCATCGTTAAGAACAAGTACCCCCTGCCAAGGATCGACGACCTCTTCGACCAACTACAGGGGGCGACGGTGTTTTCAAAGATTGACCTGCAGTCGGGCTATCATCAGGTCCAGGTCAAGGGGGAGGACATCCCCAAAATGGCTTTCCGGACTCGCTACGGCCATTACGAATTTACAGTAATGCCGTTCGGGCTCACAAATGCACCGGCGGTGTTCATGGACATGATGAACAGGGTATTCAAACCCTTCCTGGACTTATTCGTGGTGGTCTTCATCGACGATATCCTCATCTACTCCCGTACAAACGAGGAACACGAAGAACATCTGCGCACAGTCCTCCAGACCCTACGGGAACAGAAACTCTACACCAAACTCAAAAAGTGTGAGTTTTGGCTCCGTGAGGTCGGCTTCTTGGGGCACGTAATCTCGGCGGCTGGAGTCGCAGTCGATCCGAAGAAGATAGATTCGGTGACGTACTGGCGCCAACCGACGACGGTGACGGAGATTCGAAGCTTCCTGGGATTAGCCGGGTACTACCGGCGCTTCGTGGAGGGTTTCTCCAAGATAGCCACCCCCTTAAAGCGTTTGACTAGAAAGGGAGAAAAGTTCATCTGGACAGACAAATGTCAGAGGAGCTTCGAGGAGCTCAAGGATAGATTGACGCGAGCCCCGATTCTCGCCCTGCCAGAACCAGGGGAGGATTATGAATTGTATTGCGATGCGTCGCGAAACGGACTGGGTGGAGTACTCATGCAACGGGGAAAGGTTATAGCCTATGCGTCAAGGCAGCTCAAGGAATACGAGCGGAACTACCCCGTGCACGATTTGGAACTCGCAGCGGTTGTGTTCGTCCTCAAGCTTTGGAGACACTACCTGTATGGGGCACACTCCAATGTGTACTCAGATCATAAAAGTCTTAAGTACCTTTTCACCCAAAAGGAGTTAAATTTGCGACAAAGACGGTGGCTCGAGCTACTGAAGGATTACGATTTAACGATCCACTACCACCCGGGAAAGGCAAATGTGGTGGCCGACGCCCTGGGCCGCAAGGGGCAGGCCGAGGAGGCAGGGGTAAATGCCATCACCCAGCAAGATAGTCTGATTGCAGAATTTTCGCGATTAAGACTAGAAGTAGTACCGGCGGGTACAGTCGCACAACTTCTGACACTGGTGGTCAGACCTACCTTGCTTGACAGAATCCTCGAGGGGCAGTCGACTGATGACCAACTCCAGCTGGTACGAAGTAGAGTAACTGCCGACCAAGAAGGTGATTTCGCAGTAAACTCCGACGGCACGATACGATTTCGGGGACGAATCTGCGTGCCGGATCTACCGGAACTCAAAGAGAAAATCCTGCGGGAGGCGCATACTGCTCCATATGCAGCGCACCCCGGGGGAACGAAGATGTATAAGGACGTCAAACAGACCTTCTGGTGGCCCAAAATGAAGGAAGACGTGACTCGGTTTGTGGCACACTGCCTGGTGTGCCAACGGGTGAAGGCCGAGCACCAGCGTCCGGTAGGAAAATTGCAACCCTTACCGGTGCCCGAGTGGAAGTGGGACATGATTACCATGGATTTTGTGACCGGGTTCCCGAGATCGTCACAGGGACATGATGCAATATGGGTGATTGTGGACCGTCTGACGAAATCGGCCCACTTTTTGCCCATACACACGACGTGGACGCGGGAACGACTGGCACAAACCTACATCAAAGAGATTGTAAGGTTGCATGGGGTGCCGACATCCATCACGTCGGACAGGGACACGCGATTTGTGTCAAACTTTTGGCAGAGCCTGCAGTGAGCAATGGGAACCAAGTTGCACTTCAGTACGGCTTTTCACTCGCAGACCGCGGGTGATACAAATTGTGGAGGACATGCTTCGAGCATGCGTTTTGGACTTGGGCAAAGGGTGGGCACGGTGTTTGCCCCTAGTGGAATTTGCCTACAATAACAGTTACCAGGCCAGCATTCAGATGGCACCATACGAGGCCCTGTACGGGCGCCGCTGTCGGTCTCCAATATGCTGGGACGACTTGGGTGAGCGTAAGTTTCTGGGCCCAGACTTGGTGGAGGAGACCGAAGCAAAGGTGCGATTGATTAGACAAAGGCTACTGACCGCCCAAAGCAGACAGAAAAGCTACTCGGACAACAGGCGCCGAGACTTAGAGTTCATGGTGGGCGAGCATGCGTTACTCCGAGTTTCGCCCTCTAAGGGGAACCGACGCTTCGGCTTAAAGGGAAAGTTAAGCCTGAGGTACGTAGGACCGTTCGATATCCTAGAACGCGTAGGACCGGTGGCGTACCGATTAGCCCTGCCGCCGAACCTTGAACGAGTCCATAACGTGTTCCATGTCTCAATGCTCCGGAAGTACCTAGCTGATCCCTCTCATGCCTTGGATGCCTCCACCATCGAGTTGCGAGAGGATTTAAGCGTCGAGGAGACGCCGGTGCGGATTTTGGCGAGAGAGGAGAAGAAGTTGCGCAAACGAACAATCCCCTATGTAAAGGTCCAGTGGAGCAACCACGAAGAGCACGAGGCGACTTGGGAACTGGAATCGAAGATGAGAGAATGTTTTCCGAAATTGATTAGTGGGGTTTGTACTTAAGTTTCGGGATGAAACTTTTTATAAAGTGTGAGTGGTGTAGTGATCCCCCCTTAGGGGTATTTTTGACTCACATCTAAACCTTTTAAGCCCTTAAGAGGAATAAAATTATTTAATTGTTAAAAGTTGGCCAGGGTGAGGTGCTGGTATTTTTCTATGATAGAGCACGGAAAATGACGGCCGACGGTGCAATCGGATCTGAAATCCGATATCAGGATCTCCCGGAACGGAATTATTAGTGATACGGTGATTAGTCATGCATCGGAATCCGTGCGAAATATCTTGCACCCGTTGGAGATAAGGTGGGCTATCTCGTAGGGGATAATTAATTAATTAATTAATTATCCGATGACAGAAAATAGAATTTCCTTACGTACGAATTAAAAGGAAATTAATTAAAGATAGTATACGAGCTATATAAGGGATCCCGATTATCGGAAAGAAAAGAAAAGAAAAATAAAACCCTAACCGGTGAGGAGAGAAAGAAAGAGAAAAAAAAAGGAAAAGACGGAACCCTAGCTGGAAGAAAGGGAAAGGAGAAAGAGAAGGAGGCCGATCTTCCCGGACATCGAACCGAAGGCAAGAACGCGACCGGACAACCTTCCCGTCGATCTTCGGTTAGTAAAATAATTGCTATAAATTATTTGGGATTTTTCCGTCGTCCTTTTTGTTTGAGTTCTTGGGTTTCTCCGTCGTATCCGTCACCGTCGCCGTCATCATCGTCAAGCTAGGGCACGGAACGGACGGCGGAGGTGCGCGGTGCCCCTAGGGCATCGAGCGGAGGAGAGTCGCGGACGGCCGATCGCCGCCGCAAGCGGCGATGGGACCGCGCGGGCGCTGCGCGAGCTCCACGCGGGTCGTACCCGCGCGGGCGCCGCGCGGCCACCGCGCGGGCGGCACCCGCGCGGACCCGCAACCGCGTGGGCACCGCGCGGGCAACGCACGGCTACCGCGCGGGTGGCACCCGCGCGGACCCGCAACCGCGCGGGCACCGCACGGACACCACGCGGCTGCTGCGCGGACCAGCAACCACGCTGGCACCGCGCAGACCCGCAACCGCGCGGGCACCGCGCGGGCGACCCCGCGCGCGGGCGCCGTGCGGGGCCGCACCCGCGCGGGCGTCGCGCGGCCGTCGCACGGGTAGCACCCGCGCGAGGCGCCGCCCGCGGAGACACGCCGTGCGGTTCCGAACCGCGCGGGGCTCCGACAGACGGCGACAGCGGCGCGGGACTCCGGTTCTCGTCAACCCGGACGGTGTTGGACTTTTCCGTTGAAAAGAGTAAATTGGGTCTTTTGTTTTGGGATGTTAGTACACGTTTTTGACTATAGTTATCCTTGCGGACTTTCTTTAGGTCCAGGTGCGCAGCAGGGGTGCGCGAAGGATTCAGGTGTTCCGATTTCTCTTCAACTAGGTGGGTACGGTTGCTGTAAGTGCAACAAGTGCAGTAAGTGCATCTATCATCATTTAAAATGCTCTTAATTTGTCTAACAAAGTAGATGGACAGTTTAACCTTTCGCATAATTGTATTTTATCTAACAATTGAAGCGGCTGCGGTCGCGGTGCTCACTACACGCCGATCTCGGCAAATCCGTTTCGGATGCTGCACGTACATAGGCGGATTGGCCTCCGCATGGGTGTACTTTTCCGGAGAAGTGGTCTTTTTGACCCGTGTACCTCACAAAGGGGTGGGAGCCGTGAGGACCTCTTCGCACCTGCTGCAAATAGCACACCAGCACCGTGAAGAGGTTAAAAGCATCAAAAAGGTGTTTGCACACGAGGGGAGACTTTAGTCTCTCCGACAGGTACTCTGGGGTTGGTGCCCAACTTAATTGATAAATCTGGGGTTGGTGTCCAGCTTAATTATGTACAGGGTTTTAGCGAAAGGTTCCGGTGTAATCGGTTTGCTCCTTATTCTCTTTTGATACTTAGACATCTACTTTGTTTGTCACTGACTTTACCCACTCCGTGACAGGTGTTACCAGGTGCGTTAGCCGGGAGGGCGGTGAGACTGCGTCGCGAGGACCATAGTCAGGATACTTGGGTTTTTATCTCGTTTTCCTTATACTTTAAATAGTCAATTTGCTTGTGGATCATATTAGTCATGGACATGTATGAGTTAGCGCTGTGGATGAGGTGTACTTTTATACTTTGATACTTTTAGTGATGTTTTCATACGCGGCGCGTTTTCATGATAAACTATATGATTTCGAAAATGTTTTCTCAAAACTAAGTGCCGTGTGGGCACGGATTTTGCAACCGCTGGTTTTATCCTTTCCAAACGTTGATGCCGCTTTAATAACAAGGTGTCGAGTGGACACCGGTCTTCTAACACATTAGTTAAATTACTGTACTCTGTTTGACGATGTATGTCTATTGTATGGTTGATGGTTGATGTATGATGTTGTAAACGAGACGACGTGCATATACAAAGGAGACTCTGTCCGTGGGCAGAGAGAATTTGTGTATGTGGCGGTCTAGCACGCACCGGGGATGAGGTTTAAGTTACCTTGTTAAGAAAAAAAAAAATAATACACGCAGTTTTCCGCTTTGATAGACTCAAAAACCCCCGGGGGCGTGACATGGGCACCGATTTCAAATTCTGTGGATTTATGTGGTTTCGAAAATCGTCTTATAAGACCTGATGTCGAGTGGGCATCGCAATCAAAACCCTGTGGTTTTATCCTTTCAAAAATAGTCGGCCCCTGTATTACTTGTGGAAATTGATTGTATGTTGTTGAAAATGATTGTATGTGATTGGCAACAGGTCTAGTGTGGTTAAAGGCATGCTTATGTGAACTTTGTAATCAGGACGCCGTGCATATACAAAGGAGACTCTGCCCATTTGCAGAGTGAATTTGTATATGCGGCGGGTCTGAGCACGCGCCGGGGGAGATTGGTTTCAAAAAAAAATATATGTGAAATTTTGGGAGCATCGGTGGCTACCGCTCCGCGCGAAAAAAAAACCCCCGGGGCGTGACACAAGTATCACGATATAGCAGGACTGGATCACAACTCTGATCGAAGTGGGAAAATCCATCCACTAAAGAAATTCGATCCCCAATCTGATGCACAAGTGAATATCCGGTGAACCGCCCAATGTTCGCGGTCACCGCAAAACCCCACAAGTCCACAATCAGGTACAACAACCAACACCCGGTCAACCGCCCAATATCCGCGGTTGCCGGAACATCCCACAACCCACAATCAAGTCCAACCTGTCCCAGACTCAAAGTCTCGACTACACTTGTAATATCTTGACCTTTCTTGTTCTCTTGTATTTTCCTTGTTAATAAATTAAGTGTTAGGGGAGGTAAACTATCGAGTCTTCTTGGGAAGAACGTCGGTGGTTGCGGGTATTTTTCTGTGATAGAGCGCGAAAAACGGTGAACGACAAAGTGATCGGATCGGAAATCCGACTTACGGATCTCCCGGAATGGGTCTTTTGTGTTAACGGGTACGATAGGATAAGTCAAACCCGTTAAGATCTCGTTGCATCGAAATCCGTGCCGGATATTTTAGAAATGTTGCTTAGGTGGCACTCTTATCGAGAAGTTGGTTGGAGAATCCCTCTTATCGGAATTTTGGGTTTGGTACGTAGGAGAAAATAATTAGGGGATTTTCCTTGATACGCACTTATGAAGAGGGAAAAGGAAATAAATGGATGAAAAGATATAGGATTATACCTCGACTACCGAAAACCCTAGTTTTAAAAGATCGCCTCTTCTAACACTTTCCTCTTGTGCGTGCCGAAGACCGAGATCGGAAACGTCGTCAATACTGGAGAGCAGATCCAGAAACACCACCGTCTACGGAGATCGGGATCCTGTTGCCTCCTCCATCGGAACAAGGTTAGTTTTCAATTTTCGAGTTGGGGCCTTGTCCTTCGTTATCTTGTACCGCGTGCCCATATCTTCCGTCGCCGCGATGCTCTAAGCCACCGCCGCCGCGGTGTGTGGGCACGCCGCCACCCGTGCCACGCGCCGCACAGGGCCACCTTCCGAGTGGGGCCACGCCGCGGGTTGCGCGAAGCGTCGCGCCGCGCGGGGCCACCTCCCGCGCGGGGCAGCGCCGCGGGCTGCGCCGCGCGGGGGCCGCCACCCACGCGGGACCGCGCCGTGCACTGCGCTGTGCGGCGAGCCGCGCGGGGCCGCCTCCGGCGCAGAGGCTGCTTCTCGCGCGGGGCCTCCGCCGCGCAGGGCCACCTCCCGTGAGGGGCCGTGCCGCGGGTTGCGCGGTGCGGCGCTCCGAGCGTGGGCCGCCTACCGCGCGGAGGTCGTCGCCCGCGCGTGGCATCCTCCCGCGCGGAGGCCGCCGCCCGCACGGGCCGGCCTCCCACGCGTGGCCGTGCTGCGCGCCGTGCGGTGCGGCACGCCGCGTGGAGGTCGCCGCCGCGCGGAGCTGCCTCCCGCGCAGGGCCGCGCCGTGCGCTGCGCGATGTGGCGCGCCGCGCGGAGGCCGCTTCCCGCGCAGGGCCTCCTTCCACGCGGGGCCGCCGCCCGCGCGAGGTCGCGACGCGCGCTGCAAGGTGCGGCACGCTATGCGGTGACGCCGCGCGGGGCAGGTGCTCGCGCGCGGCCGTGTCACTTGCGGTGCGCCGCGCGGGGTAGGTGCCTGCTCGGGGTCGCGCCGCCGTCGCCGCTCGGCTTGCCGCCCTCACTTGGCGCGAGCTGGGTCTCTGTCCTAGCTAGCGAGTCGTGTCTGACCAGTTGTTTCTTATGGGACTTTGTAGATCCGGGAGTTGTTCGAGGGCGTGGGTCGACTCCAGGCATTTCATTCGACGGAACTCGAGGTGGGTACCCCTGTTTGTGTTTCGAAGTATGTTTTCATTTGTAACGTGTAAGAGTACAGTAGATGTGCTGTTGGTTAGCGCCTTACCCCTGTTTACATAAGAATCCCTTTACTACTATCTGTTGCGACTGAACGTCGCGGTACTCTATGATACACACTGATTGTCACGCCCCGGGGGTTCGAATCGCGCGGAAGAGGAGCCACCGATGCCCCTGAATCAGCCATATATTTTTTTTTTGTAAAACATTACCCCCCGGCGCGTGCACAGACCCGCCGCATACACAAATTCCCTCTGCGAATGGGCAGAGGCTCCTTTGTATATGCACGGCGTCTCAACTACAAAGTGTCTCACAAGGCGTAGTACATACAATCTCTAACCACATCAGTTGGGATCTCGTACACATACAACCAAACAATTCACATGACATTCTAGCATTCACTTAGAGCATAGAGGCCGGTGTTTTGAAAGGATAAATAATCACAAGGTTTTGAAAGCGACATCCACACGATGCCCTCGTTTGTGAAAACAGTTCGCAAACACATAAATCCCACAAGGTTTATAAAGCTCGGTGCCCACACGACACCCACGTTTTAAAAATAGTTTTCGCAAACATTTTTCTTTGTTTTCATCGTTCAAAACGGCCAAGTAAGAGAGAACGTAGTATTCATTCAATTATTCAAAAAGGAAGAAAAGGCAACATCCACTTCGACCCCACGGGGGTGTCGCAATCCACAACTAGCTACCATGAATAATAAAAGAATAGGGAAAGAAGAGTCACTGTATCTGAAGTCACCCAAAAGTCAGATCAGCACCCTAACGTCCTCACCGGCGCCCTAGCACTCGCCCCTGGACGAACCTGTCACGGAGTGGGAAGTCAGTGACTAGAAATAGCATGATAAGCGTAGTAAACAAAGATAAGGCAAACCACAAACACCGGAGCAACTATCCCTTCCATGCATCTTCCACCATAACTGCACCCTGTATCAATACGACATCGGGCACCTTCCCCGATGCCCATCGCCGAGCACCTGCCTCGCAAAGCAACATCGGGCACCTTCCCCGATGTCCACCGCCGAGCACCTGCCTCGGCCGCCGAGCACCTGCCTCGACGTCACCGCTCACACCCCCCACCCATGGGGGCCCCCATTCCTAACGCCACCTCCGCGTGGGGTACACGGGTCAACGTACCACTTTTCCGGAAAAGCACACCCTTGCGGTGGCCAAACCGCGGGTGTGCGTGTAGCAAATTTGAGCCTCAGATTGACATTAAGTATCGTAACATAACATAACAGGGTTAGTGCATAAATAGAAGGAGACTGATAATTCCACCTTGCCCCAACATGCTATTTCTAACAGTTAAACCCCATTCCCGAAAATCCCCGGGAACGTACCCACCTTGTGTGCGTCGTCCTGCGTTCGTCCAATCCGCGTCTGTGCTCCAGTCGCCAACAGCGTCCCGCACTCCTGAAGGAACATAGGCAAATCGAGACTTAGAAGTCCGAAACTTACAACGACTCCCTACAGCGTGCGGCGGGGTTTTCTTCGCACGGCACCGGCCCGTGCGACGAACACTCTGCCAGGGCGCAGCCCCGCGCGGCACCAGCCCGTGCGGGCGCCCCTCCTGCGGGCGGCCCCGCGCGGCCGAGCGCCGCGCGGGCGCGCTGCCCGCGGTGCGGTGCAGCCCCGCGCGGCACCAGCCCGCGCGGGCGCCCCCTCTTGCGGGCGGCCCCGCGCGGCCGAGCGCCGCGCGGGCGCGCTGCCCGCGGTGCGGGCGACCCCGCGCGGCACCAGCCCGCGCGGGCGCCCCTCCTGCGGGCGGCCCCGCGCGGCCGAGCGCCGCGCGGGCGCGCTGCCCGCGATGCGGTGCAGCCCCGCGCGGCACCAGCCCGCGCGGGCGCCCCCTCTTGCGGGCGGCCCCGCGCGGCCGAGCGCCGCGCGGGCGCGCTGCCCGCGATGCGGTGCAGCCCCGCGCGGCACCAGCCCGCGCGGGCGCCCCCTCTTGCGGGCGGCCCCGCGCGGCCGAGCGCCGCGCGGGCGCGCTGCCCGCGGTGCGGTGCAGCCCCGCGCGGCACCAGCCCGCGCGGGCGCCCCCTCTTGCGGGCGGCCCCGCGCGGCCGAGCGCCGCGCGGGCGCGCTGCCCGCGGTGCGGGCGACCCCGCGCGGCACCAGCCCGCGCGGGCGCCCCTCCTGCGGGCGGCTCCGCGCGGCCGAGCGCCGCGCGGGCGCGCTGCCCGCGGTGCGGGGCGACCCCGCGCGGCACCAGCCCGCGCGGCGCCCCTCCTGCGGGCGGCCCCGCGCGGCCGAGCGCCGCGCGGGCGCGCTGCCCGCGGTGCAGGGCGGCCCCGCGCGGCACCAGCCCGCGCGGGCGCCCCTCCTGCGGGCGGCCCCGCGCGGCCGAGCGCCGCGCGGGCGCACTGCCCGCGGTGCGGGGCGACCCCGCGCGGCACCAGCCCGCGCGGGCGCCCCTCCTGCGGGCGGCCCCGCGCGGCCGAGCGCCGCGCGGGCGCGCTGCCCGCGGTGCAGGGCGGCCCCGCGCGGCACCAGCCCGCGCGGGCGCCCCTCCTGCGGGCGGCCCCGCGCGGCCGAGCGCCGCGCGGGCGCGCGGCCCGCGGTGCGGGGCGGCCCCGCGCGGCACCAGCCCGCGCGGGCGCCCCCTCCTGCGGGCGGCCCCGCGCGGCCGAGCGCCGCGCGGGCGCGCGGCCCGCGGTGCGCGACGGCGCCGGGCCTCCTCCCTCCTCGTGACCAACAAAAGAAAGAAAAAGGGAGATTCCCCCGAGCGAAACGCGTCCGACTCACCTCGATGTGCGAAAGAGGAGGAGAAGGAGGGATCGTCCGCTTGCCTCCACCGGTCCACCCTTGCCCGTGCGCTTGGTTACTCTTTGCCGGCGGCTACGAGGGAGGAAGAAAAGAGAAAAGGCGGCCACCAAAAGAGAAAATAAGAGGAACCCTAATCCTCTTTCCCACACGGCCATATAAATACTAAAAAGGATCAGGGTTTACCTTAAAAGGTGTGCGTGCTGCCAACACGGATCCCGAGGCGTCTAAGGGGTCCGAACTTCAAAAAAATTATTCTGGGAGAACCGGGAGTCGGAATCCGAAACCGATCGCGTCCCCGTTCTCCGTTTCGCGGGCCCTTCCGCCTAAAAATGTCCGCGAGTCCCGACGGACTTTCCGGAAAAACACTAAAAATTGTCCCACAGACGGACAGTCGTAAGAAAGGGATAACGGAAAGGGTAACGGAAAAGCCAGGTCTTACATCACTCACCAATAAAAACAAGTTTCGTCCCCGAAACTTAACTCCCGCCTGCGGCGTAGAGGTCCGGGTAGCACTCCCCCATCTTTGACTCTGGTTCCTAAGTTACCTCACATTCTTCCTGGTTGCTCCACAGCGCCTTCCCATAGGGGGATCGTCCGGTTGCGCACCCTTTTTGTCCTCTCGTGCTAAGATCCGCATCGAGGTTTGGCAGTAAAGCCAACCGGTATGTCACCGGGCCTACTCGCTCCAACATCCCAAATATCGGGTCATTGACGCCAACCAACAATCCCAAAAGCTCGAACCATTAGCAATACGCAACTCATTTACTTAAGGCGTCCTGTCACACCGCCAGCGATCTTGTCCTGACTCAACCCACCTGGACGTCTATGGCGTACTGTTACAACGCCTCGGGTCTATTGTCACAAGGCCGGAAGTTGGACCTATTTAACCCTCGACTAAATAGCCAACATAAAAGACAACTAAGTCTTCACCTCCTTATTGGGCAGGAGGGTACGAAGCATTACTTCTAAGGGTTCCTCTGGGGTCGTGGCCAAAATTTCCCTTGTACGAGGTCTTCCTTGCTACTACCTTCCTCGTAGCCGAAACGTCTGCTTTCCCCCGCCGGTCGCTGATGTTTCGCTTTCACCTGTTGGCACACCCAAAATTGCGCCACAATTTGTGCCACATCGCTCTTTCGATTTGGGCCACCAGAAGGTCTGCCATAGATCCCTGCACCTCTTTGTACCTCCGGAATGGGCGGTATAGGAGGTATTATATACTTTGGCTAGATTTTCTTCCCTCGTTTCTAGCTTATCGGGCACACGAATTCGTCCCCGGAACCTTATTACATCCCTGAGTCACTCGTAAAAATTCCGCCTTGCTCCGAGGACATTCTGTCTTGCACCAGTTGTAGTTACGTGTCCGTCGTTTGGTCTCCCAAGATCCTCTTGGAGATTCGTCAGATTAGATCTTATAGTCCTTTCCGGGCTTCGGCTGTATGAGCGCTGGCGCCTGTGTGCGTCTGTCTTTAAGTTCTTTGAAACTCCTTTGGCACTGGGCTGTCCAGACGAACCTCTACCCACTTTGGGTTAGTCGATTTAGGGAAGTGGCCTCCCACGAAGCGTCTGTAGTGGCCTGCCCGTCCTAAGAAGCTTCGGATCTCCGTCACCGTTGTTGGCCGAGCCCAGTTGGCCACCGACTCGATCCTCCTCGGATCCACTGCAATTCCAGATGTCGAAACGGTATGCCCCAAAAAGTCCACCTCACGGAGCCAAAACTCACACTTTATGAGCTTGGCATATGGTTGCTGATCCTGGAGGGTCTAGGGGATTACTCGCGAGTGTTCCCCATACCCCTTGTCCGTTGTGAGAGTAGATCGGAACGTCCACTATAAGACCATTACCGGCTGGTCTAAGGAGGGCTTGAGTATCCTATTCATCATGCCTGTGAATACCGCTGGTGCGTTAACGAGTCTGAACGGTATGACCGTGAACTCATGTCGACCACTCCGAGTTCGTAAGGCTGTTCTTCGGTAAGTCTGGTTCCCGGAGACGCACTTGGAACTTCAAGCAGTCAACTACCACTTAAAGATTGCCGCGACTGTCGGCCCCAAGCGTGATGCCGTTAACTTTTAACGGAAACCTCATTAGTCCTTAGAGACTAAGAACCCGTCTCGCCCTCGCTGGGCAGGAAGGAGTACAGCCGCCTGCCTCGAGGGGTAGCCGGAGGATCCGACCGAACTTATTTCTACGATGGGATTTCTTCTAATATCTATGGTAGGGAGAAAACATAAAGCGAGGTGGAGGAGTGGGATGCTGCTACTGGTGATGTCCCCGTTTCCGAGGGGCAGTTGAAACAATAGTGCCCCGGTTTGCCGCATCGAAAACAGTGGTCTTGCTTCTGGGGACATTCGGTCACTTGGTGTATTCCACCGCAATTGATGCAAGACTTGTCCACCGACCATTGTCCTCCCGTCGGCGCATTCGTGGTTCCTCGTTGCCATCTCAGGTATTTAGGAGGCCGGCTCCTCTTGGTATGCTCTTTTCCAAAACAAGGTCGAGCTCGTTTCTTATCCCCGCTGTGATCTGAGCTCTCCCGTCGGGCTCGTGAAATCGCAAATTCGTGCTCCACCGTGGTGGCTCTATCGACCACCTCCTGGAAGGTGTGCAAATCCGCCGTTTGCACCACCTTGTAGATGTCGCTTCGTAAACCATTCACAAAAAGACGGGCTTTGTGAGATTCATCTCTTATAACAGGGGGAACACATTTGGTCAACCTCACAATTTGCCCGTTGATAACCCGTAACTGTCTGACTTCCTTTCTTGATGTGCTTCAGGTCATCTTCCATCTGCTGTTTGATGCTGTCGGAGAGAAATGCCTCAAACAGTTTTTCTCGGAACGTGGTCCAAGATGGAAGGGCGGTGCCCCCCGAGGGGTCCGGGCACACCGTCCTCCACCACCTGCGGGCGTTTCCCTCAAGAAAGTGGACTGCCAAAGGGACCCGTTCATGTTCTTCCATCACTAGGTCTTCAAAAAGCTTTTCCATGGTATCCACCCATTTTTCCACGACCCAAGGGTCGGTCGTCTCTCCCTCAAACACGGGTGGGTCGACCCTCTTGAAATTTGCCAAGTTCGCTGTCACCCCATCCCATTCGGTTTGCCGGATAAGGGCTTCCCCCGCAGCAACGGCGGTCATTCTGGGGATAGGTGTCACCACGGTCTCTCCCAAGGGAGCTCCGACAGTGGCTCCCGGCGTAGGTCCCGAAGTTGCTGGTGTTAGTGCTACTGAAGGCGTCGTCGGATGAACCGACGGTATCTCGGTCACCGTGGTCGGAGGAGGGGCAACCGTAGTCTCGCTGACCGCCACCGACGGTCTCGTCGCTGGTGCGGTTGGTCCGGGCGAAGAAGCCTGGGCGACCTCGATTGGTATTGTCGACTGTTGCGCCCACTGCCGCATTTGTTCCATAAGGGTTGCTAACTGCCCGGCCACCTCTTGTAGTTGTTGTCGGTGCAGCTGATACTCCGCCGCTATTGGCACCGTACTTTCTGCCCCCGCGTTCTCCGCTGATAACCCATTTCGGGCCATTATTCGCTATATACAAAGGAACCAAGTCAACCCTAGACCTAACGGGTCTAGCACCACGACCTACAGACGCACCGAAATCAAATCCCCCTTTTTCCCTCGCACACTCACGATCTACTGGTCTACCCCAAGTTCACTTTATTATTCAGTAGATAGTGTATTGCGCCCCGTGGATGTTGGGCCCCGACTGTTGTGGTTAAAGTTTACCTCTCTGATACCATCTTAATCTGTCACGCCCCGGGGGTTCGAATCGCGCGGAAGAGGAGCCACCGATGCCCCTGAATCAGCCATATATTTTTTTTTTGTAAAACATTACCCCCCGGCGCGTGCACAGACCCGCCGCATACACAAATTCCCTCTGCGAATGGGCAGAGGCTCCTTTGTATATGCACGGCGTCTCAACTACAAAGTGTCTCACAAGGCGTAGTACATACAATCTCTAACCACATCAGTTGGGGTCTCGTACACATACAACCAAACAATTCACATGACATTCTAGCATTCACTTAGAGCATAGAGGCCGGTGTTTTGAAAGGATAAATAATCACAAGGTTTTGAAAGCGACATCCACACGATGCCCTCGTTTGTGAAAACAGTTCGCAAACACATAAATCCCACAAGGTTTATAAAGCTCGGTGCCCACACGACACCCACGTTTTAAAAATAGTTTTCGCAAACATTTTTCTTTGTTTTCATCGTTCAAAACGGCCAAGTAAGAGAGAACGTAGTATTCATTCAATTATTCAAAAAGGAAGAAAAGGCAACATCCACTTCGACCCCACGGGGGTGTCGCAATCCACAACTAGCTACCATGAATAATAAAAGAATAGGGAAAGAAGAGTCACTGTATCTGAAGTCACCCAAAAGTCAGATCAGCACCCTAACGTCCTCACCGGCGCCCTAGCACTCGCCCCTGGACGAACCTGTCACGGAGTGGGAAGTCAGTGACTAGAAATAGCATGATAAGCGTAGTAAACAAAGATAAGGCAAACCACAAACACCGGAGCAACTATCCCTTCCATGCATCTTCCACCATAACTGCACCCTGTATCAATACGACATCGGGCACCTTCCCCGATGCCCATCGCCGAGCACCTGCCTCGCAAAGCAACATCGGGCACCTTCCCCGATGTCCACCGCCGAGCACCTGCCTCGGCCGCCGAGCACCTGCCTCGACGTCACCGCTCACACCCCCACCCATGGGGGCCCCCATTCCTAACGCCACCTCCGCGTGGGGTACACGGGTCAACGTACCACTTTTCCGGAAAAGCACACCCTTGCGGTGGCCAAACCGCGGGTGTGCGTGTAGCAAATTTGAGCCTCAGATTGACATTAAGTATCGTAACATAACATAACAGGGTTAGTGCATAAATAGAAGGAGACTGATAATTCCACCTTGCCCCAACATGCTATTTCTAACAGTTAAACCCCATTCCCGAAAATCCCCGGGAACGTACCCACCTTGTGTGCGTCGTCCTGCGTTCGTCCAATCCGCGTCTGTGCTCCAGTCGCCAACAGCGTCCCGCACTCCTGAAGGAACATAGGCAAATCGAGACTTAGAAGTCCGAAACTTACAACGACTCCCTACAGCGTGCGGCGGGGTTTTCTTCGCACGGCACCGGCCCGTGCGACGAACACTCTGCCAGGGCGCAGCCCCCGCGCGGCACCAGCCCGTGCGGGCGCCCCTCCTGCGGGCGGCCCCGCGCGGCCGAGCGCCGCGCGGGCGCGCTGCCCGCGTGCGGTGCAGCCCCGCGCGGCACCAGCCCGCGCGGGCGCCCCCTCTTGCGGGCGGCCCCGCGCGGCCGAGACGCCGCGCGGGCGCGCTGCCCGCGGTGCGGCGACCCCGCGCGGCACCAGCCCGCGCGGGCGCCCCTCCTGCGGGCGGCCCCCGCGCGGCCGAGCGCCGCGCGGGCGCGCTGCCCGCGATGCGGTGCAGCCCCGCGCGGCACCAGCCCGCGCGTGCGCCCCCTCTTGCGGGCGGCCCCGCGCGGCCGAGCGCCGCGCGGGCGCAGCGGCTCCCGCGAATTGCGGTGCAGCCCCAGCGCGGACAACCAGTCCCGCGCGGGGCGCCCCCTCTTGCGGGCGCCCCGCGCGGCCGCAGCGCCGCGCGGGCGCGCTTGCCCGCGGTGGCGGTGCAGCCCCGCGCGTGCACCATCCAGCGGCGGGCGCCCACTCTTACTTGCGGGCTGGCCCCGCGCGAGGGCCCGAGCGCCGCGCGGAATGCGCGCTTCCCGCGGTGCGGGCGGACCCCTGGCGCGGCACCCAGCCCGCGTCGGGCGTGCCCCTCCTAGCGGGCGGCCTCCGCGCGGCCCGAGCGCCGCGCGGGCGCGCTGCCCGCGGTGCGGGGCGAGAACCCCCGCTGCGGCACCAGCGCCCAGCGCGGCGCTCCTCCTGCGGGCGGCCTCCGCGCGGCCCGAGCGCCGCGCGGGCGCGAGTGCCGCGGTTGCAGGGCGGCCCCCCGCGCGTGCACCAGCCCGCCGGGCGCGCCCTCCTGCGGGCGGCCCCGCGCGGCCGAGCGCCGCGCGGGCGCACTGCCCGCGGTGCGGGGCGACCCCGCGCGGCACCAGCCCGCGCGGGCGCCCCTCCTGCGGGCGGCCCCGCGCGGCCGAGCGCCGCGCGGGCGCGCTGCCCGCGGTGCAGGGCGGCCCCGCGCCGGCACCAGCCCGCGCGGGCGCCCCTCCTGCGGGCGGCCCCGCGCGGCCGAGCGCCGCGCGGGCGCGCGGCCCGCGGTGCGGGGCGGCCCCGCGCGGCACCAGCCCGCGCGGGCGCCCCCTCCTGCGGGCGGCCCCGCGCGGCCGAGCGCCGCGCGGGCGCGCGGCCCGCGGTGCGCGACGGCGCCGGGCCTCCTCCCTCCTCGTGACCAACAAAAGAAAGAAAAAGGGAGATTCCCCCGAGCGAAACGCGTCCCGACTCACCTCGATGTGCGAAAGAGGAGGAGAAGGAGGGATCGTCCGCTTGCCTCCACCGGTCCACCCTTGCCCGTGCGCTTGGTTACTCTTTGCCGGCGGCTACGAGGGAGGAAGAAAAGAGAAAAGGCGGCCACCAAAAGAGAAAATAAGAGGAACCCTAATCCTCTTTCCCACACGGCCATATAAATACTAAAAAGGATCAGGGTTTACCTTAAAAGGTGTGCGTGCTGCCAACACGGATCCCGAGGCGTCTAAGGGGTCCGAACTTCAAAAAAATTATTCTGGGAGAACCGGGAGTCGGAATCCGAAACCGATCGCGTCCCCGTTCTCCGTTTCGCGGGCCCTTCCGCCTAAAAATGTCCGCGAGTCCCGACGGACTTTCCGGAAAAACACTAAAAATTGTCCCACAGACGGACAGTCGTAAGAAAGGGATAACGGAAAGGGTAACGGAAAAGCCAGGTCTTACACTGATTGCGGTCATTCTGCTCAAGGCTGCTTACACGTACACAGGCGGTTTGGCCACTGCATGGGTGTACTTTTC
Source organism: Tillandsia leiboldiana (assembly GCA_029204045.2). Lineage (NCBI taxonomy): Eukaryota > Viridiplantae > Streptophyta > Magnoliopsida > Poales > Bromeliaceae > Tillandsia > Tillandsia leiboldiana. The sequence continues at coordinate 25,106,363 of CM055071.1, forward strand.
CGGAGAAGTGGTCCGTTGACCCGTGTACCTCACAAAGGTGAAGGTGTCGTGGTCGGGACGCCTCGCGGTTACTTACGGTGTTGCACAATTACCGTAGAGGGGTTAAAGCATTAAGGTGAGAGCAAGGTGTTCACTTGTGCCAGAGGTCTTTAGACCTTATGGCAGGTGCTCTGTTTCGACTTACAGGGGGTTACTGTGGATTCATGAGGGGAAGTTTGGATGCTCGGGTGTATCGGTTTATTTTCATTTCAGTATTTACCGCATTACATCTACTCTTTTTGTCACTGACTTCCCACACTGTGACAGGTTCGGTCAGGGGTGGGCTCCGGGACGACGGTGAGGTTTCGACTAGACGACCGTAGCTTCGTACTGTGGCTAGATATCTTTCCTTTATGCTTTTGGTTAGTTTGATTTGTTAGGTAGCTTGTGGTTTCTCTTTAATGTGGATGTTGTGGACGCTATTATCTTGCGATGAATGATTTCCTTATTTTTCTCTTAGTTCGGCCATTTTCAAATAAGGAAAAGGTTTGCGAAAATTGCTTTGGAAAAGAATAAGGTGTCGTGTGGGCACCGTCTTTTAAACCCGTGGATTTATCCTTTCAAAACTGGGAGGCCTTATCCGAAATGTTGTATGATTACCTTCTCCCTTCTCCTTCCTTAGTAGTTATGATAAATCATGATTCCTCTCTTTGGTTTTCATCGTGACTGTGTGGTTAAAGTATGTATCGTAATTGTGACGTCGTACATATACAAAGGAGACTCTGCCCATTTGTGGCGTGAATTTGTATATGTGGCGGGTCTGGCGCGCACCGGTAGACGAGGTTGTTTCAAAAAGAAAAAAATGTACACGTTTTCTGCTTATTTAAAACCTCCAGGGCGTGACAACACTATCCCAAACCCCTGCTCGAACCCGAGCGACATGTATCTAAAAAGAAGAGAAAAAACAAACATGGTTTCTCCTAAGTCAAGTCCCAACAAGATAGTGTAGCAGTAAAAGATGACCTATCTAGATGTCCATACAAGCATGCAAGTGTCCTCAAGGAAGAGAAGATAAAAGAAAGAGAATATATCAAATAGTGGCTCCACATAGGTATAACCAACATGCCAAAATCACTAATGAACTATACCTATCCATAATCCATGATCCATAATAACTCCTCAGAGTAGTACCCGCACATAGATATATCATCCTGTCCCCTGGAATAATCAATCCTCATGAAAGGCTATGTGCTAACATGGCATGCTAATACGTTACTACTATAGTATGTCAATCTACATGATTTAGGCCATTTCTATGCTTACATCTCAATCCTATTGGTTGTACATTACATCATGCATGCTATCAATCACAGAGGGTAACATTCCCTTAGGTAAGCTTACATTAACCATCATCATGGATATCCAAATCTTGCAAGTTCTCATAATACATAACATGGGTTCCATCTTGCAATTCTCAAACAATTAACATTACTAAGCTTACCCCTCAATCACATATATTGTACTCTAAACATGCATGCATTCTAACAGATAGAATTAGAGAACCGTCCACCGGTTCTAGAGACGAAACAACCCACCTGAAACGCTTTTCGCAGGTAAAGACGAAGTCGGTGAAGTGTGCAGCCACCCACAATCAAAATCCGCTAAAACCGCACCCTCGGTACTCGGTCGCACAAGCCTCAGCCACAGCCAACATCACAGTCAAGTCCACTGCCAAACAGCCCACAGTCAACATCACAGTCAATACCCCAAAACAATACTTGCTATTTTGCAAACCAGCACAGAGAAGGGGGTTTTTCACCTGCGTGCAGTCCTCCGAAAAATCCAAAGAAATCTCGGTTGCTATCCTCGTGATGAGTAGATCCAAATCGAGTATTTATACTTCTCGTTTCGACGCCTGTAGGCCAAGTTACAAATAAAACATCGCGGTAACTCGAAACTCCCCACAATCGCAAATCTGCGGAAATCAGTCACGAAGAAGCTTAAATATCACCATCGAAACGACCTCAAAAAAATCAGGTAAAATTACGGTCGCATTCCTCTCGAAGCGTAGATGTCGATCGAGTCCTTAAACGTCCCGTTCCGATGCTCGTAGGCCGAGAAATCCCAACAATACTCCACCGCTGTCCAATACCTCGCAGCAGTACAAGGGGTCAACAGATACCTCGGGAACACCACCTAAAACTCGAAATGGTGTTAAGGAATTTGTTTTGGCATATTTCGGGAAGTGGTTAAGTCTTGAAGATTGAAGATGAAGATGTTTGGATCATATACCTCAATCTCAAGAAAGAAGAATTCAAAAGGATCAGGTACGTTTAACTAAATATGTTTGGTGATCCGAATACTTCTTATAGTGTAGAAACACTTGGATGGATTTTTAATTGAATAAAAATCAAGAAAACTGGACTGTTACATGTTCAGGATCCGGATCAAGATACTTCAGTCCGGACCCCGGACGTAGGTAGGTTCATGCGGAATTTCAGTCCTGATCGCCCTGGGTTCAGTCCGGACCCCGAACGTGGATTCTGCAGAAATCGCATGAACAGCCCCGACCGTGTATCTTTCAGTCCAGACCCCGAACATGATTTTTCAGGAATTCTCTGAAAAATGACGATAGTCCGGATCAAGCCAAATCCAGTCCGGACCGTCGTGCGGGAAAAAGTCTGTTAAAGTCAGTTTTTGATTCATATCCTCTTCCAATGGTTTCTAACCTATAAGTAAACCCTAATTTCATCTTTTAGGGTTAATCCACAATAAGTTTTGTAATCCATAAATGACCAAGAAAAATTAACGGAGAAAAAACTTAGAAAAATCCACATATAGAGAAGAAAGGAAAAACTAGATCTATTCTATGTTTTTTCATCTATATTGATTAATTTGATTCTAGGATTTCAAACTCAGATTTTGAGTAGAATCAAGTTAATGAATACTTAGATGGTATTTCCGATCTATCTTTGATCTAAGTATTCGGCGGATTTTCACCACCAACAAAACAACAATTTTCCCAAAAATCGGCGCGTGGATTCGCGTGGCCTTGTGGACTCAAGGTGCTACCTCTCTCGTGGATTCAGAGCGAGGTACGTTCGTGTGATCGATACGTACTACTTGGTGGAGACCGTGGATTCGGTTGGACGTCGTGGACTCGACGTTGGACGCTGTGGATTCGGCGTTGGACGCAAATCGTGGATTCGAGGCGCGTTGCGGAGCGAGCGGAGAAGATCAACTATGAGCGTATGGAAAAAGGTTGAGTCGTGTGAGGTTGAGTCGTGTGTGAGTATAATATATCACCTTTGTACGTGTTTAATTCTAGTGGATTTCACCGTGTGATCGGTCCCGTGGTTTTTTACTCCTGGTTTGGAGTTTTCCATGTAAAATCTCTGCGTGTTATTTACTTTTCCGCATTGTGTTTTTGTTACGCAAAGATTTTGGAGTGTTTATTGTTTACACCTATTCACCCCCCTCTAGGTGTTTTTTCCCCTATTCAGATCCATATATAACATAACCCACAAGTGGTATCAGAGCGGGAATAGGGTTGTAAACAATGGTTGAAGGTGGAAACATCAACAGACCACCTTTCTTCGATGGAACAAACTATGCTTATTGGAAAGTACGCACGAGAGCGTTTTTAATTTCCATCGATGAACGGGTGTGGCAATCAATCGAGTTTGGATGGTCAAATCCTACTGAAATTATTGCTGATGTTCGCACCATCAAACCTAGGTCTAAATGGACCAAGGAAGAAATTGATACATCTTCTTACAACGGCAAAGGAATTAACGCCTTATTTAATTCTTTGTCGCAAACTGAATTCTCTCGCGTCTCGGCATGTGAGACTGCAAAAGAAATCTTGGATGTTCTACAAGTTAGACATAAGGGAACAAGCCTTGTGAAGATTCAAAAACTGCAAATGCTTACGAGCAAATTTGACTCAATTTTTATGGCAGAAAATGAATCTTTCACAGATTATTATACACGATTGCAAGATATCGTTAATACATGTGCTAACTTGGGAGAGAAAATTCCAGAATCTAAAGTTGTAAGAAAGATTTTAAGGACTCTTCCTGAAAGATTTCACCCTAAGGTTGCGGCCATTGAAACAGTAAAACACCCGGACGAAATCCGTGTAGAAGAATTAGTTGGTGCACTTCAAACTTATAAAATGACTTTTCCTACTAACAATTCTTCTGGAAAGCCTTCCTCTTCTAAGTCTTCAGGTTTTGCATTGAAATCAACAAAAGAAGAAGACGCGAATTCATCCTCCTCAGACGATGACGAGAATCTATCAATGGAGGATTTCGAGAAGCAACTTGCACTCTTGACGAGGAAATTTTGCCGAAACTTTCGAAGGGGTAATTCAAGCAAAACTTCATCTTTCGTAAAGTCGAAGAAAGGCAAAGGAACTTCAGGCTTTAAGTCAAGAAAGCAAGAGAGTTTTTCAAAGGACAAGAAGAACTCGGAGGGACAAATCCAATGCCTCAAGTGCCGAGGCTACGGTCACATCTCAACGGAGTGACCCAATAAGAATCCGTCAAAGAAGAAGGCGATGCAAGCCGTCACTTGGGATGACACCTCAACTTCCAATGAGTCATCTTCTAGTGATGAGGATAACAACGCAACGGCATTCCACGCGTCCACAACTTCACCTTACGTGTGCTTTATGGCAAGTACATTCGGTTCATTATCCAACTCCTCCCAAGCTGAAAAGAATGCAAAGGACGATGAACCGAGTAATTCCGAAGGTGAAGACTTTGCTTTTGCCTACCATAAACTTTTAAAGGATTCAAAAAAATTGGCCAAGCAAAACAAGAGTTTGAGAAGAAGATTGCAGGATCTCGAAGAAGAAGCACAAAGGGCAACTTCTCTCTCAAATGCTCTTGAAGTGGAAAGGGACAACTTGATCAAAGTAAATGTTTCCCTTCAAGAGAAGAATGAGCATTTCGAGAAGGAACACAACAAATTGGTGGATAAAGCTAATTACTTCTTGAAGCTCTACTCCGAGGCTCGACAAGAAAAGATGGAGATGACAAAGACCATTTTCCAACTTACAGATAATTTGAAGCGATTTTCTTCAGGAAGGAGCAAGTTGGATAAGATGCTTAGTCTTGGTCAAACGAATCATTTGGGCCTTGGATACAATCGAACTGGAGACAGTCCTAGTTCGAGTGAGACAATTTTTGTGCCCCAGTCGGGGACTCCTCCTCCGACGGAATTCAACGCATTCAACGACAACAAGCCTACCTCACCTACTTCAAGTTCAACAAGTACAAAGGTTTGTTTTCGTTGCGGTTTTGCAGGGCACATAAGAAGAGATTGCAAGATTGGAGCAAAACGATCAAATCAAACGCCTCTTCCAACAACTACCAATGAGTTCATTCCTCAGAAATCAAAGGAGAATTTTTCAAAGGTAAAGAACCTTGGTAGTACAACTAACAAGACGACGTCAAGTGATCAATCAAACAAGACGCATTCACCTAGGAGAATAACTTCACAATCATTACCGACGTACTCCAAAACTCAAAAGGTTTGGGTGCGCAAAGACTAGGTCACATTAATTTTAAGGAACTAGCAAGGATTTCTAATAAAGACGTGGTTAAGGGAGTTCCTAAACTTTCTTTTAAAGAAAACATTGTGTGTGGAGGTTGTCAAAAGGGAAAACAATCAAGGGCCGCGCACAAGAATTTAAACCACGTGGGAACCAAAAGGCCATTAGAATTACTGCACATGGACTTAATGGGGCCGACTCGTCAACCAAGTTTGGGAGGTAAATGGTATATTTTTCTTTTGGTTGATGATTTCTCTATATATTCATGGGTAACTTTTTAAAAAGAGAAAGCGGATACTTTCAATTCTTTTCATGAGATATGTCATCGTGTTATGATTGAGAAAAATGAAAAGATCATTCGTGTTCGAAGTGATAGAGGTGGAGAATTTATAAATTCTAAATTCATTGATTTTTGCACTTCCAATGGCATAAAACATGAATTCTCCGCACCCTATACACCTCAACAGAATGGTGTAGTCGAGCGCAAAAACATAGTACAAGAGATGGCGCGTGTTATGCTTCACAGCCGGAAACTCCCGTTACATTTTTGGGTTGAAGCAGTTAACACCGCGGTCTACGTAATTAATCGTGTTTATTTGCGCCCGGGTACTTTAAATACACCATATGAGCTATGATTTTGTAGAAAACCAAATATCAAATATTTTGGAATCTTTGGGAGTCGCTGTTACATTTTACGTGATCGCGAAAATCTTAAAAAATTTGACTCTCGAAGTGACAAAGGAATTTTCATGGGTTATTCTACAAACAGTAGAGCATATCGGGTTTTTAATCTCGAATCTAAAACGATGGTAGAATCTTTTAATATTAAAGTAGATGAAGCTTTTCATTTTTCATCTGATAAATCTACCCCTGATATGTCTCTTGATGATGAATCTCCTGTAAATGATAATGCATCTTCTCATAATAATTCTTCCGATAATGTTGATGCATCTAATGGTTCATCTAGTTTATCTGATATGCAGGAGTCATCACACATACCTCCGAGCACTCTGTTGCCTCAAACGCTACGTATCTCCAAGGACCATCCAGAGTCAAATATCATTGGAGATCCACAATAAGGAGTCAGGACTCGGAGACAATTGGTTTGTGGAGTTGCGTGTTATGTCTCCATGTTGGAACCAAAGAACATTGATGAGGCTCTTCAAGACGATTATTGGATTGAATCAATGCAAGAAGAGCTCCATCAATTCGAAAGGAACAAAGTCTGGGAACTAACGAAGCCTCCGAAGCAACACAACATAATTGGTACTAAGTGGATTTTCAAAAACAACAAAAACGAGGATGGTACCATTATTAGGAACAAAGCACGCCTAGTTGCTCAGGGCTATTCACAAATTAAAGGTATAGACTTTGATGAGATGTTCGCCCCGGTAGCTCGTCTCGAGTCAATTCGCATCCTTTTCGCAATTGCTTGTCGTTTCAAAATTAAGCTTTTTCAAATAGACGTTAAGAGCACCTTTTTAAATGGTTTTCTAAATGAGGAAGTTTATGTGGCTCAATCGAAAGGTTTCATTGACCATAAACTACCTAATCATGTGTGACACCCCCGGAATTTGGATTAGTCCTCTATATAAATGATATAATAGGACTAAATCTCTAACCCGGCTATAGCATTTTGGATGGTAGCAAGATCCAAGAGGAACATGAGAGTTAAGCGTGCTAGAGCTAGAGTAGTTCTAGGATGGGTGACCCCCTGGGAAGTGGGGCGTCACAGTTGGTATCAGAGCCATTCACCAGCCGGAAATGTGAGATGAGTCTCGGCTGAGCCAAGGTTATATAGCGGGTAGAGCGAGGCTCCCCGGCTAATGACCATTGTGGGTGGAGTGCAGCTCCCCACAAGGTCGGCTAAGGCTAGCGAGACGAGTCTCACATCGCCTGGTGCTTGTGAGTGTGCTTGAGCCTGACGTGGACGTCAGGGCTTAAAGGGGGGAAGAATGTGACACCCCCGGAATTTGGATTAGTCCTCTATATAAATGATATAATAGGACTAAATCTCTAACCCGGCTATAGCATTTTGGATGGTAGCAAGATCCAAGAGGAACATGAGAGTTAAGCGTGCTAGAGCTAGAGTAGTTCTAGGATGGGTGACCCCTTGGGAAGTGGGGCGTCACACCATGTTTTTCGACTGAAAGAGGCTCTTTACGGTCTAAAACAAGCACCGCGAGCATGGTACGAAAGGTTGACAAAGCACCTTTTGGAAAAGGGCTATACTCGAGGGGGAGCGGATCGGACACTCTTTGTAAAGCATTTTCAGGAAAACTTTATTGTTGCACAAATCTATGTTGATGACATTGTATTTGGAGCAACAAGGTATAATGATGCTTCAAAATTCGCTGAAACCATGGAAAGCGAATTTGAGATGTCCATGATGGGCGAGCTAACGTATTTTCTTGGATTGCAAGTCAAACAAAGTGAAGAAGGCATTCATCTGTGCCAATCCAAGTATGCTAAGGAGTTGGTCAAGAAGTTCGGATTAGAAAATTCTAAAGACTTTCCGACTCGATTGGGAACTAGCAATAAGGGATTAGGAAGTGAATCTCTAAGTGAAAGTGTAGACGAGAAGCTTTATCGCAGCATGATTGGAAGTCTACTCTATCTCTCGACTAGTCGCCCGGATATATCCTTTAGTGTTGGGATTTGCGCGAGATATCAATCAGCACCAAAGGATGTTCACCTGAAAGCGGGGAAAAGGATCATCAGGTACGTTAAAGGAACATTGAATTTCAAAATTTGGTATCCTATGGGCACAACTCTCGACATAATAGGATACTCAGATGCCGATTGGGCTGGATCAGTGGATGATCGGAAAAGCACGAGTGGTGCATATTTTTATCTTGGCCATTGTCTTGAGGCAATGGCATAGTAAAAAGCAAAACTGCATTGCACTCTCGACTGCCGAAGCAGAATATATTTCAGCAGGGAGTTGTTCAACCCAATTGATTTGGATGAAAAGCGTGTTGAGTGACTTCCGAATTTCTGCGACTTCGGTAACTATTCTTTGTGACAACACTAGTGCTAAAAATATTTCTAAAAACCCTGTGTTGTAATCAAGAACAAAACACATTGAACTTAGATATCATTTTCTAAGAGAGCTAGTTGAATCAAGTATTCTTCAAATTTCTTATATTTCAACTGAAGATCAATTAGCTGATATTTTAACAAAACCTTTGGATCAAAAACGTTTTATTCATTTACGTAAATCATTTGGAATGCTTTCTTGAAATAACCTCTTTTGAACCTTTCCTTAGGTTAGGTTTTGTTTTGTGTTTCTGTTCTTTATCTATGCTTGTACATAGAACATTAACTGAGCATATGTTATTGACTTTAATTGCATCCTTTCATGACTTAAGAATTTTATTATGATTTAGATATCATGATAATTCATTTGATGCAATGATCATTTATATCAATTAGTTCATCTTTAATTGATCAAAGTCAATTTCTCTCTCAAATGATCTCTTGGTATAGTTTTTATCATATTTGAAAATCGAGCTAAGTATGAACACGAGATCAATTTTTGGTTGAATACTTCATATCTTAAATAATTGATAGCCAATTGAGGGGGAGTTTATTAAAATTTTTATGCTCAAAAGATGTGGAAAGAGTTACATCCCAATGTGGAGTGTGAAAACTACCACCACATGGAGGAAAGAGCTACCACCTCGGTCGTCCGAGTACTGTGTGCAGCTACCACATGTATACCAAGCATGGTTTTTCTTGTTGATTAAATAAAATATTTTTTCGAATACTTGACTCTGTCGAATTCCAAGGTTGGTATAAGGTGGGTATTTTTATTGAAAGATGCTCAAAAAGTCACTCCTTACAATAAATTGACTAGATACATTATTTAACTTATTTGGAATTTCAAACATCTATCGATCTTTGTGCTTCATTTTCTTTGCAAAATTAATGATTTGATAAACGCATTACTCAATAGATCGTGATTGATGTTTTGATGTTGTTCAACTTTAAAGGATTTAATTTTTGTAAATTTTCGTTTCATTACTTGGATATTATTGATAGATTTAGCATAATATATTTCTTTTAACATGAAACGATGATTTTTGTTTAAAGTTGATATACAAAAGTGCTTACATACTTTTTCTGGAATTTTTGGAATTTTTGTAAATTTTTTTGAAGAAAAAGTTGAAGCCGATCCGGACTGAAAATTCTGTTCCGGATCCCGAACGCAGAAATTGTCTGCGGGTAGCCGTTCCGGACTGGATTCTTGAGCTGATGCAGACCGCGGCTAGGGTTTATAACAAACGAAAGGGTATTTGATTTCTTTTTACCTCAAGCTTTTGTTTCTAAATCTCCAGAGCTTCTCTCTCTAGATTACAACTGATTTGGAGCCTTTCAAACTCAAGTTCTTCGGATTTAAGTAAGTTTCTATGATCAAAACTTGGGATATTCACTGTTTTTGCCCTGTTCTTCCAAAACGTGAGGAATTTCATGCCTCTTTTTCATTTTTAAACGGTTTTTGGTCAAATTTCTTTTGAAATGAGAACTCTGGGCAGATTAGTTTTGTTTGTATGCCTTGCATTCAATTGGTTAACGAATTTTTGAGCTTCGATTTCAAAAATTTCGGTTTTAGGGCATATTATGAGAATTTTTGAAAATCTTGGAATTGATCTATTTTTAAAATTCTTTTTGCAAAACTAACTTGATTCCTAGTCTCTTTGCACGATAATGATTGTTTGGGTACAATTTTTCAATTTTTTAAAAATTAAATAATTTTTCGTGTTCTTGAGTTCTTGCTCGCAGGTTCTTCATTTTCTAAAGCACTAGCAAAGATGGTGTAAGACCCACCCTTTTATTTGGTTTTTCCTTTTACTTCACTTGTAGCGGTCCGGCTGAGGGGCTAATTAATTCGTGTTTTCTGGACAGTCCGTCGGGGCTCGCGGGTATTTTTAAGTGTTAGAGCTCGCGAAACGGGGAACGGTGGCTCAATCGGATTTGAATTCCGACCCCGGGATCTCCCATAATTTAATTTTGAAGTTTGCGATCTTTTAGACGCTCCGGGATCCGTGCATACGATCTGCACGTTTTTTGAGGTAAATTTTGTAGCCGCTGGTTTTGTTTTGTTGGACTGGGTTTTTAAGCCGGGACTTAGGGTTTCTTTTCTTTTCCTTCGTACTCCTTTGTCGTGCGACTGGGTTAGCAGGGGCGCGATCTGAGAGAGGAGAGGAACGGGAACCCAACCCTTTTCGCTCTCGCTCGAGATTCTCCGACGCAAAACTCTACGATCCGAGGGGGAAAGGAAAAAGGTGGACTTTTCGGCGCGCGATCGGGCGAAGGTGGACGATCCTTTTCCTCCACCTCCCGCGAAGCAAGGTGAGTCTTTCCGTTCTTGATCTAGGTTTTCAAAATTTCTTGGGTTTTGTCGGTTGTTTCGAAAAAGGAGATCACCACCGTCGTCGACGCGGCTGCCACCGTCGTGGGGCCACCCGCAGGCGGGACACCCGCGCGGGCTGGGGCCGTGCGGGGTCGCCGCGCCTGCGGGCAGCACGTCCGCGCGGATCGACGCCGCGCGGGGCCGCCCACAGGTGGCGCGCCCGCGCGGGCTGGGGCCGCGCGGGGTCGCCCGCACCGGCCGGCAGCGCTCTCGCGCGGATCGGTGCCGCACGGGGCCGCCCGCAGGTGGGGTGCCCGCGCGGGCTGGCGCCGCGCGGAGTCGCCCGCGCCTACGGGCAGCGCGCCTGCGCGGACCGGTGCCGCGCGGGGCTGCCCGCAGGTAGGGCGCCCGCGCGGGCTGGAGCCGCCCGGGGTCGCCGCCCCTGCGGGCAGCACGCCCGCGCTGATCGGCGCCGCGCGGGGCAGCCCACAGGTGGGCCGCCCGCGCGGGCTGGGGCCACGCAGGGTCGCCCGCACCGGCGGGCAGCGCGCCCACGCGGATCGGTGCCACGCGGGGCCGCCCGCAGGTGGGGCGCCCGCGCCTGTGGGCAGCGCGCCTGCGCTGACCGGTGTCACGCGGGGCCGCCCACAAGCGGGGCGCCCGCGCGGGCAGCGCGCCCGCGCGGACCGGTGCCGCGCGGGGTCGCCCGCAGGCGGGGCGCCCGCGCGGGGTCACCCGCGCCTGCGGGGAGCGCGCCCGCGCGGACCGGTGGCGCGCGGGGCCGCCCACAGTTGGGGCGCCCGCGAGGGCTGGTGCCGCGCGGGGCCACCCGCGCCTGCGGACAGCACACCCTTACAGACCTGCCCCACACGGGGCCGCCCGCAGGTGGGGCACCCGCGCGGGCCGGCGCAGCGCAGGGCCGCCGCCAACGGGGCGGGGCCGCGCGGAGCTGTCCGCATGCGGGGCGCGCGCCGCACGAGTCATCGTCGTGCGGGAACTTCGCGCGCGGGGGTTTTGGGAACTTGTCGGTTTTCCCGTCTCCTGCCGAAGTCGTCGTTAGGTGTTTTTGATCACCAGATCTTAGTTTTCTCTTCTTCAGGGACACGGGACGCTGTGGGTTCGGCAGCCACGCAAACGCGGATGAACCAAACGCCGGTCTCTTTTCAAGGTGAGTACTTTCTCCAGGGTCAGTTGGGAAAGTGTGTTAGTGTAAGATGCATGTTCGGGCAAAAGGTGGATTTTCAAAATATTTACTGTTGACATTGCTAACCCCGTTTACATTATTTATTTAATTATTCATCGAATTACTTGATTATGAGGCTCGTGTTACTGCACGCACACCAGCGGATTGGCCTCCGCAAAGGGTGTGCTTTTTCGGAAAAGTAGTACGTTGACCCGTGTACCCCATGTGACGGTGACGTGATGGGGGGTGTCAGCGGTGGGGGGTGTCAGCGGTGATGTGCTCGGCGGCCGAGGCGGGTGCTCGGCGGCCGAGGCGGGTGCTCGGCGGCCGAGGCGGGTGCTCGGCAGGGGTTTCCGAGGTAGGTGCTCGGTGTGATTGCCGGGGGAGGTGCCCCATTTGTTTTTACACAGGGTTGCACACTGTTGGTTACACATTGAGGCGGGGGTTGCTCCGGTTGTCAGTGGTTTGCCCGTTTTATAGCCTTTATGCTCTTACCATCACTTTATAGTCACTGACTTCCCACTTTGTGACAGGTTCGTCCAGGGGCGAGTGCTAGGGCACTGGTGAGGCCGCGTGAGCGCTGTTCTGACTCTTAGAGACTGCAGATATAGTTGACTCTATCTCCTTGCTCTTTTATTATTCATGATAGCTAGATGTGGATTGCGATACCCCCGTGGGATCGACGTGGATGTGGTCTTTTCTTTTTATAACTTGTGAGTGAATGTCGTCCTTTTCTCTTTACTTGGCCATTTTAAACTACAAACAAGAATCAAGGAAAACTGTTTGCGAAAACTATTTTTAAAACGTGGGTGTCGTGTGGGCACCGTTTTAAACCTCTGTGGGATTTATGTGATTTCGAAAACGGTTTTATAAAATCAGGCACCGAGTGGGTGCCGTTTTCAAATTCTGTGGATTTATGTGGCTTGAAACGGATTTTGTAAAAACTCGCTGTCGGGTGGACACCGCTTTCAAAACTCTGTGGTTTTATCCTTTTAAAATAGTCGGCCCCTTTTCCATGTGTGAAAGTTGACGCTTGAATGTGCCTCGATCTAGTGTGGTTAAAGCTTGAATGAGATGTACTTTGTAGTCAGGACGCCGTGCATATAGAAAGGAGACTCTGCCCGTTTGCAGAGTGAATTTGTATGTGCGGCGGGTCTGGGCGCGCACCGGGGCGGAATTGATTTCAAAAAAAAAATATGACGTTGGTTTGGGAGCATCGGTGGCTCTTCTTCCGCGCGTTTGAACCCCCGGGGCGTGACAGACTAAGATGGTATCAGAGAAATAACTTTAACCACAGTAGTCGGGGCCCAGCATCCACGGAACGCAGTACTCTAGCTATTGATTAATGAAATGAACATTGAGTAGAACGCGAGTGCTCGGGGGGGGGGGGGGGGGGGGGGGGGGGCGAATAGTAGAATCCTATTGTACTCGTTATCGTTTGAGGTGTTACTTTAGTTTAGTTTAGAAGTAACTTGTATTGTGCATGTGTTCAGATCATGGCCAGAAATAGATCCACCACCGAGGATGCAGGGGCGGACGCAGCAGCGTCAGCGACCGCGGAAAACCAGCTCCTGAGGCAGCAGCTACGGGAGATGGCGGGGCAGTTGGCGACCCTTACGGACAACGTGCGCCTACTGACACAGCAGCAGCAGCAGCCCGCTGCGACGGTGGTAGTCGCCCAGGGCCCTCCTCAGGGACCAACTGCACGAGCGACGGGACCGCCGGTGATGGACGCCGAGATGGGGGCTGCTCCTACCCGGGTCGCGGCACCCGAGGTACCGTTAGCCCAATAGACGGTGCCAGAGATAGCCCCTTCGGCAGCAGCAGCGGGATCGATGCCGGGAACTACAGCCAGAGGCACCTCAGTGGAGACCGTAGTGATGCCTTCTTCCGTCGTGGCCGCTACTGCCGCGGGGGGAGGGTCTGCTCCGCCGACTGAGCGGGACCGCGTGCACGCCAACCTAGCAGACTTCAAGAAGTACTACCCGCCGGTGTTCGAGGGGGAGACGACGGACCCCTGGGTCATGGAGAAGTGGGTGGACACGATGGAGAAGCTCTTTGAGGACTTTTGTTGATGGTGGAGCACGAGCGGGTTCCCCTGGCCGTCCACTTCCTTGAGGGGAATGCCCGCATGTGGTGGAAGACGGTGCGCCCCGACTCCTCGAAGGGCACCGCCCTACCATCATAGACCACCTTCAAGCAAGAGCAGTTCGGGGCGTTCTTCACCAACAGCGTCAAGAAACAATTAGAAGATGATCTGAACCACATCAGGCAGGGAAACAGAACCGTCATGGAGTACCAGCGGGAGTTCGTGAGGCTGGCGAACTGCGTCCCTTTTGTTATACGGGACGAGTCCCACAAGGCCACCCTCTTCGTGGACGGGTTGCGCAGCGATATTTTCCAGGTGGTGCAAGCGGCGGACTTGCACACCTTCTAGAAGGTGGTCGACCGGGCCACCATCGTGCAGCGCGGTTTCGCCGTTACGCGCGCCCGAGGAGGAGGCCCTACTCAGCAGGAGGACAGGAAGCGGTCTCAGCCGTACTCCGGGGGAGGCTCTTCCAGCGGGAGTCAACCCTCTAAACGGTGGAGACCCCAGCAGAGAACTAGGAGCGCACCTACTAAAGGACAGAGATCAGATGATAGGCCTTGCGTCATCTGCGGCGGGGCACACCGGGTGACAGAGTGCTCAAGGAGGCAAGACCATTGCTTCTGTTGCGGCAAGCAGGGGCATTTCCGCTTCAACTGCCCCACGAACCAGGGATCGGCTTCTTAAGCGGCTTCTACGCCAGCACCGCAGCACATGGGACGGGGAAAGGCCCAGATGGCATCGGCCTCTAGACTCCCAGCATCCCGACCAGCAGGGGAGAGACCGCCACAACCAGGAGGCCAGGTCTACTCGATGACCTACCAGGAGGCGGACCCATCAGAGGACGTTGTAGCAGGTATTACTCTACTTTCAGTTTACCGTGCTAGAACTCTTTTTGATACCGGAGCAACCCACTCTTTTATATCTTACGACTTTGTGCTGTCACATGATTTTGAGGAGAGACCTCTTTTAAGCGTTTTGTCAGTCCAAACCACGGGGAGACCTTTGGAGGCCCGCAACCTTATACCGTCCTGCCCGATAAGGTTGGGGAGGCTTTCTTGCCCCTGGGATATGGTAGTCATTCCATTAAAGGAGTACGATGTGGTACTTGGAATGGATTGGGTCACAGGGTATCAAGCGGTGATCGACTGTGAGAAGCGCCAGGTGCGACTACAGTATCCAGGGTTTCCAGAGAATGTGTACCTAGCGTGCAAGAGCATTTCCTTTTCCACCATCATCCCAGCATCGCGAGCCAAAAAACTGATCGAGGGAGGGTGCGTGGCCTACTTGGCGTCGGTGGACTTGGCCACTAGACCCTCTGCGACGCTCTCCGACATTCCGATCGTGAAGGACTTCCCAGATGTTTTCCCCACCGAACCGTCGGGGATGCCCCCCGAACGGGAGGTTGTCTTTTCGATCGAGCTCCTACCCGACACCCGACCGATCACAAATGCCCCCTACAGAATGGCCTTTGCAGAACTGAAGGAACTTAAGGCACAGCTCAAAGATCTTCTGGATAAAGGATTCATCAGACCGAGTGCGTCACCTTGGGGCGCACCGGTACTTTTCGTGCGAAAGAAGGACGGAAGCTTGCGGCTGTGCATCGACTACAGGGAAATAAACAAGGTCACAGTGAAGAACAAGTACCCCTTACCCAGGATTGATGACCTTTTTGATCAGCTGCGGGGAGCAACGGTTTTCTCAAAGATTGATTTGCAGTCAGGCTACCATCAGCTCAAGGTGCAAGATGAGTATATTCCGAAGACGGCTTTCCGGACCCGGTACGGCCACTACAAGTTTACAGTAATGCCGTTCGGGCTTACCAACCCCCCAGCGGTATTTATGGACATGATGAACCGAGTCTTCAGGCCCTTCTTGGATCAGTTCGTAGTGGTCTTCATCGACGACATCCTCATCTACTCGCCCAACGATGAGGAACACGAAGAGCATTACGGATTATCCTGCAGACACTCAGGGATCAGAGGTTGTATGCCAAACTTAAGAAGTGCGAGTTTTGGCTTCGCGAGGTGGGGTTTATGGGGCACATAATCTCAGCAGAGGGAATTGTGGTGGATCCCAAGAAGGTGGAGTCGGTGACCGGCTGGCCCCAACCGACTACGGTAACGGAAGTCCGCAGCTTCCTGGGCCTAGCAGGATATTATAGACGTTTTGTCGAGGGCTTCTCGAAGACTGCGACCCCCCTAAACCGCCTGACCCGGAAAGGAGAAAAGTTCACATGGACGGCCCAATGCCAAGAAAGCTTTGAAGAACTCAAGAAGAGGCTAACAAGAGCACTTGTACTTACGCTACCGATGCCTGGAGAGGACTACGAGGTTTACTGCGACGCATCACGGATCGGATTGGGGGGTGTACTGATGCAACAGGGGAAAGTTATAGCCTATGCCTCAAGACAGCTCAAGGAATATGAACGGAACTACTGGACACACGACCTGGAGCTTGCCACAGTTGTCTTCGCTCTGAAGCTTTGGAGGCACTATCTTTTTGGTGTTCACTGTGTGGTATTCTCTGACCACCAAAGCCTTAAGTACCATTTCACCCAGAAGGAGCTAAACCTGCGACAGAGACTGTGGTTGGAGTTGCTAAAGGACTACGACCTAACTATCGAACACCACCCAGGAAAAGCAAATGTAGCAGCGGACGCTTTGAGCAGAAAGGGACAGACAGAGGGGACATCGGCAGGCACGATTACTCAGCAGGATGACTTGATCGCAGAGTTCTCACGATTGAGGTTGGAAGTGGTACCGGCAGGGACGGTTGAGCGACTTATGTCTTTAATAGTCGTGCCTACCTTGTTCGAGAGGATTCGAGAAGGCCAATGTACCGATCCACAGCTACAGCATGTACGGGATAGGATTTCCCCGGAGCAGGAGGGGGACTTTATAGTTGGGGCAGATGGCACACTCCGGTTTCGAGGGTGGTTATGCGTGCCCGATTCGCCAGACCTGAAGAGGGAAATATTGACTGAAGCGCACTGCGCTCCCTATGCGGCGCACCCTGGGGCCACCAAGATGTACAGGGATCTCAGGCAGACCTTCTGGTGGCCGAAGCTGAAGGGGGACGTGACACGGTTCGTAGCGCACTACCTGATCTGCCAGCAAGTAAAGGCCGAGCACCAGCGGCCGGCGGAGAAATTGCAACCACTACCAGTGCCAGAATGGAAATGGGAGCGAATCACCATGGATTTTGTCACCGGGCTCCCGCGCTCGCAACAGGGACACGACACTATCTGGGTCATTGTGGACCGGTTAACAAAGTCAGCTCACTTCCTACCCATCCACACGACCTGGACGCGCGAGCGGCTGGCTCAGGTCTACATCAGCGAGATTGTGAGGCTACACGGGATACCGGCATCGATCACTTCAGACAGGGACACACGGTTTTTCTTGAACTTCTGGCAGAGTGTACAACGAGCCTTGGCGACCAAGCTACACTTCAACACAGCATTTCACCCCCAGACGGACGGACAATCTGAGCGGGTGATCCAGATCCTCGAGGATATGCTCCGAGCCTGCGTACTTGATTTGGGGGAAGGATGGTCACGCCACCTACCTCTTGCGGAGTTCGCCTACAACAATAGCTACCAGGCTAGCATCCGTATGGCGCCGTACGAAGCTTTGTATGGCAGATGCTGTAGGTCCCCGATTTGTAGGGACGATTTGGGGGAGCGGAAGTTTTTGGGACCGGAATTGGTAGAGGAAACTGAGGAAAAGGTACGCCCCATCAGACAGCGGCTGGTGACCGCCCAAAGCCGGTGTCACGCCCCGGAGGTTCTAAAGGAGCGGAAAACGTACCAATTTTTTTATCTTAAGTAATTATATGAACCTTGCCCCCGGCGCGTATCAGACCCGCCGCACATACAAATTCACTCCCCAAACGGGCGGAGTCTCCTTTGTATATGCACGGCGTCACAATCAATTCCAATGCTTTAACCATTCCAATCATGACATGCAACGAGGAGAGGATATAGTACATCAAACCATCACCGCTATCTTATACAGTCTATAGCATAAACCCATGGGTTTTGAAAATCGGTGCCCACTCGACACCCAGTTTTCTAAATCGTTTTCGCAAACTCTTTGTGCGGCCATTAACTTGAAAGGATAAATCCACAGGTTTTGAAATCGGTGCCCACACGGCACTTGGTTTGAAAACATCTTTGAAACCGGTTTGTATTTGAAAACAAGCCACAAATACACATCCTATCATTCACCAGTTAATTATAAGAGAGTCCTCCTCCCAACATCCATCGGAAACCACAGTATATGAAACACAGTTGAACTAAACATTGTTATGCCATAACCAAAAATAACTAAAATAAAGTATCGTTTTACTAGCCCTCTTGGCTAGTATCCTCTAATTGATGCCTCACCGTCGTCCCGAATTCCACCCCTACTCGAACCTGTCACAGTGTGGGTTGTCAGTGACTGGTAAAGTAGAAAGCATGCAAGTAAACGTAACAATAGAATGAACACACTGAATCACCGGAGCATTTACTTTTCCCCTCCCCCTCATGTATCGCCAAATCCCTGTTGAAAGTCCCGCTGGGCACCTACCCCAGCTTTCAGAATATTTTGGGCACCAACCCCAATACCGTACTCATCTTCTTGGTGCCTCCAACCCCTCGACTGCCCAAGTAGCAGCCACCTCCACTTGAGGGGTCCCCACTAACCTCCCCTTGTGGGGTACACGCGTAAATGACTTACCATCTTTCCGAAAAAATACACCCTCTGCAGTGGCCAAACTGCCGGTGTGCGTGTCAGCAATATGAGTAATTTTAATGCCTTGCGACCTCAGCTGCTATAACCAGAACAGTATAACGCACCTGCGACCGTAGCCGCTTGATTGAAATAGTAAAGGGATTCACATGCTAGGGGGTTAGTCAAATTATAACCATATCTACTTTATCACTACGAGTATTCGGAAACGACACCTCACCGGTAATAACCAACACCTACCCACCTTGATTAATGCGAAACGCGTATTCCGGAGACTGAACCTTGCTCTCTGTTGTCGCCCGGACCTAGAAGTAGTCCCCAAAAGAGCCATGGTCAGATCAACAATATAGTAGTGGGTAAACCGAGCCCAAACGACTGAAAACACTAAGGACAACTTGACCCGGCGTTGGCGCCCGTGCTCGTCGAGCGACGCGGCCGCCCCTGCGGTGTCACGGGTCGTACGGCCGCGCGGGCACTAGCCCCGTGCGGCGTTTTCCGTGACCGCGCGGGTCCTAGCTCCGCGCAGTGCAAACCGCGGCCGCAAGGGCACCAACCCCGCGCGGAACCTTCCGCGGTCGTGTGGACCTCGGCCTCGCATGGCGCAAATCCGCGGCCGCGCGGGCACCGGCCCCGCGCGGCACCAACCCCGCGTGCCGCAATCGCCGCCGCCGCGCGGGCGGGCCCGCGCGGCACGCGCCGCGGCCGCCGCGCGGGCATGGCCCCGCGCGGCATGCGACGCCGCCGCCGCGCGGGCACCCGCCCCGCGCGGCACACGCCGCGGCCGCCGCGCCGGCATGGCCCCGCGCGGCGTGCGATGCCGCCGCCGCACGGGCACGCGCCCCGCGCGGCACGCGCCATGCCGATGCCGCCGCCGCGCGGGCACCCGCCCCGCGCGGCGTTTACCCTAGCCGCAGCCATGCGGGGAGATCGATCCCGCGCGGCTCTAGCCACGGCCGCGCAGGCACCGTCCCGGCGCGGCGCGCATTACGGTCGCGCGGCGACGCCCTAGGGCTTCGCGGCGCGACACGTTGGGTAGCAAACGGCTACTCCTAAACCTCATGAAAGATCGATACCCAAAAACCGAGCGAAACTATACCAAAATAAAATTTGTTTACCTCTAATCGTAGGGGACGGCTATCCGTTCTCGCTCCCGGTTTTGGCGCGTTCGTCGGGAGGGTTTGGATCCTTTAGCTTTCACCTTCTTCCCCGCAGTTCTCTTTCGATTAGGGTTTCGCCTTTCTTCTTGTTTCCTCCGATTAGGGTTTCGTCATTCTTTTTCTTTTGGGAGAGGATAACGAAATATCTTTTCGTACGACATAACCACTTTAGGTATTTAAAATTCCCAATTAATTAATTCCTTAATTAATTAATTCTCCGGTTAATTAATTCTCCAATTAATTAGTTCTCTAATTAATTAATTTCGCATTTTAGATTCTTCAGGATAATTCCTTAAAGATAATTCTATCTTTTTTCCTCGGAAAGCGTGCCAAATCACTTACACGGATTTCGATGCACCCCTGGCCATTGCAATCACTTTCTACCCCTTTCCGGGAGCTCCGTAAGTCAGAATTCGGATCCGATCGCACTGCCATTCACCGTTTTCCGAGCTCTATCGCAGAAAAATACCCGCACCTCCGAATTAATAACTTAGGTAAACCCGTTACGTTAAATACATTAATCGAAAACTTTATTAGCAGGAGGTATTAAGTGTTACAAAATCTATGATATTACAGCCGGAAAAAGAGCTACGCAGATCAGAGGCGCCGCGACTTGGAGTTCCAGGTGGGGGAGCACGTGTTACTGCGGGTTTCGCCGTCCAAAGGGGTGAAGCGGTTCGGGCTGAGAGGCAAGTTGAGCCCACGGTATGTGGGACCTTTTGAGATCTTGGAGCGCATCGGCCCGGTGGCTTATCGCCTTGCCCTGCCGCCAAACCTCGATTGGATTCACGACGTGTTCCACGTTTCCATGCTTCGAAGGTACCTCCCCGGCCCATCGCGAGTGCTCGACGTCACTACGGTCGAGCTTAAAGATGACCTGAGCTTCGAGGAAGTACCGGTGCGGATCCTAGCACGGGAAGACAAAAAGTTGCGCAATCGGACGATCCCCTACGTGAAGGTGCATTGGAGCAATCAGGAAGAACGTGAAGCGACCTGGGAACCAGAGTCGACGATGAGGGAGTCCTACCCAGATCTTTTCGCCGCGGGCGAGAGTTAAGTTTCGAGGACGAAACTTGTTTTTAGTGGTGAGTGATGTAAAACCCGCCCTTTTATTTGGTTTTTCCTTTTACTTCACTTGTAGCGGTCCGGCTGAGGGGCTAATTAATTCATATTTTCTGGACAGTCCGTCGGGGCTCGCGGGTATTTTTAAGTGTTAGAGCTCGCGAAACGGGGAACGGTGGCGCGATCGGATTTGAATTCCGACCCTGGGATCTCCCAGAATTTAATTTTGAAGTTTGCGATCTTTTAGACGCTCCGGGATTCGTGCGGACGATCTGCACGTTTTTTGAGGTAAATTTTTTAGCCGCTGGTTTTGTTTTGTTGGACTGGGTTTTTAAGCCGGGACTTAGGGTTTGTTTTCGTTTCCTTCGTACTCCTTTGTCGTGCGGCTGGGTTAGCAGGGGCGCGATCTGAGAGAGGAGAGGAACGGGAACCCAACTCTTTTCGCTCTTGCTCGAGATTCTCCGACGCAGAACTCTACGATCCGGGGGGGAAAGGAAGAAGGTGGACTTTTCGGCGCGTGATCGGGCGAAGGTGGACGATCCTTTTCCTCCACCTCCCGCGAAGCAAGGTGAGTCTTTCCGTTCTTCATCTAGGTTTTCAAAATTTCTTGGGTTTTGTCGGTTGTTTCGAGAACGGAGATCGTCGCCGCCGTCGCCCCGTCGTCGAGGCGGCTGCCGCCGTCGCGGGGCCACCCGCAAGCGGGACACCCATGTTGGGTTATACTTATAATAAGGATCTAAATAGGGGAAAAACCACCTAGAGGGGGGTGAATAGGTGTAAACGATAAACGCTCAAAAATCTTTGCATAATAAAACCCAATGCGGAAATAAAAAATAACACGCAAGATTTTTACGTGGAAAACTCCATCACAGGAGTAAAAAACCATGGGACCGATAACACGGTGAAATCAACTAAGATTATAACAGGTACAAAGGTGATATAACGCACTCACAGACGACTCAACCTTTTTCCATACGCTCCGAGTTGATCTTCTCCGCTCGCTCCGCAACGCGCCTCGAATCCACGATTTGCGTCCAACGCCGAATCCATGGCGTCCAACGTCGAGTCCACGATGTCTGACCGAATCCACGGTCTCCACCAGGTAGTACGTCTCAATCACACGAACGTACCTCGCTCCGAATCCACTAGAGCTGTGACGCCCTACTTCCCAGGGGGTCACCCATCCTAGAACTACTCTAGCTCTAGCACGCTTAACTCTCATGTTCCTCTTGGATCTTGCTACCATCCAAAATGCTATAGCCGGGTTAGAGATTTAGTCCTATTATATCATTTATATAGAGGACTAATCCAAATTCCAGGGGTGTCACATTCTTCCCCCCTTTAAGCCCTGACGTCCACGTCAGGCCCAAGCACACTTACAAGCACCAGGCGATGTGAGACTCGTCTCGCTAGCCTTAGCCGACCTTGTAGGGAGCTGCACTCCACCTACAACGGTCATTAGCCGGGGAGCCACACTCTACCCGCTATATAACCCTGGCTCAGCCGAGACTCATCTCACATTTCCGGCTGGTGAATGGCTCTGATACCAACTGTGACGCCCTACTTCCCAGGGGGTCACCCATCCTAGAACTACTCTAGCTCTAGCACGCTTAACTCTCATGTTCCTCTTGGATCTTGCTACCATCCAAAATGCTATAGCCGGGTTAGAGATTTAGTCCTATTATATCATTTATAT
Organism: Tillandsia leiboldiana; assembly: GCA_029204045.2. NCBI lineage: Eukaryota > Viridiplantae > Streptophyta > Magnoliopsida > Poales > Bromeliaceae > Tillandsia > Tillandsia leiboldiana. The sequence continues at coordinate 25,129,178 of CM055071.1, forward strand.
AGAGGACTAATCCAAATTCCGGGGGTGTCACAAGAGCGGTAGCACCTTGAATCCACAAGGCTACGCGAATCAACGCGCCGGTTTTGGAGAAAAATCGTTGTTTTGTTGGTGGTGATGATCCGCCGAATACTTAGATCAAAGATAGATCGGAAATGCCATCTAAGTATTCATTAATTTGATTCTACTCAAAATCTGAGTATGAAAATCTAGAATCAAATTAATCAATATAGATAAAGAAACATAGATTTAAATCTAGTTATTTCATTCAAATTAATCTTATAAGTTTTTCTCCGTTAATATTTTTCCGTCATTTTCCGGAGTATAAAACTTATTGTGGATTACCCTAAAAGATAGAATTAGGGTTTACTTATAGGTTAGAAACCATTGGAAGAGGATAAGAATTAAAAACTGATTGTAACAGAATTTTTCCCGCACGACGGTCCGGACTGGATTAGGCTCGTTCAGGACTGTCGTTGTTTTTCAGAGAATTCCTGAAAAAACAAGGTTCGGGGTCCGGAACGAAATCCTAAGGTCCGGACTGTTCATGCGATTTCAGCAAACTCCACGTTCGGGGTCCGGAACGAAACAGGGATGTTCAGGACTGGATTTGTGCATGAACCAACCAACGTTCGGGGTCCGGACTGTAGTCCCCTGTTCCGGATCCTGAACATATACCATGTCCAGTTTTTGATTTTTATGCGATTAAAAATCCATCCAAGTGTTTCTACATTATAAGAAGTATTCAGATCACCAAAATTGTTTAGTTAAACTTACCTGATCCTTTTGAATTCTTCTTTCTTGAGATTGAGGTAAATGATCCAAGCTTCTTCATCCTCAATCTTCAAGACTTAAACACTTTCACGAAATACGCAAAAACAAAATCCTTAACAATCTCCCCCTTTGGCGGTTTCGTGACAAAACAGAGATCCACTTAAGAAAATTCAAAAAAATAATTCTGTTGCTATCACCATACAACCAAAATTTACAATAGAGATCCAAATAAACTAAATACATGAGATAAACTCCTAAAACAAACTCTAGACTTAGACGTTTGTACTCTCTGCAAAAAGAAGTAATTCTTGACAAAAGAAATCGTTAGATACCTCAAGAATTTTTAGCATTCAAACACCAAACAGAGAGATAGAGTTTATACTCACCATGACATTCATGAACTCAGATATGTATTAAGATCACAATCAGAAATAGACATATCTTCTAAGCATTAAAAATCAAATGTCATAAGTTTGTTAGTAAGCAAACAACTTGTTAGTAATAATACATGCCCAAATAGTTAGTCAAATAGTTAGTCGAGGCATGCATTCAATCACAATACAAAACCAAAAGTTGCTTTGATACTTACCTTCCAGGTTTCATTCCAAAATTTCTCACAAACTTGTCAAACCATTGTCCATTGTTCACCATTGTTCAAATCTCTCTCCCCCTTTTTGTTACAAAAGTAGCCAAAATTACAAACCGAAAGGAGAGTTAAAAGAAAATGTAAGAACTAAGACTAAAAAACCTGCAAAACAAAAGATTAAAAAGATTAGAACAACAAGATAAAGTTTACTCAGAATCTTCAGAACTGGTACATCCGAGTTTTTGAAAAATCTTTTTCAAAATCTTGTTCATGGAAACCTGTTCCTTCTTGACATCTCGTATGTCTTCCTTCATTGCAATGAACTCGTTAGACATTCGCTCTTGTTCTGAAGAAAGTCGTTGTTGCTCCCGGTAAATAGAGGTAACAGAGGCATCATCCTCTGATGTTGAAGATGGTGCTGCTGTTGTTGCTGGTGTTGGTCTTTTTCAGCGAGGAGGTGATGGTGGCTCATCTTGTCTTGTGGAGAGGGACTTTACAATAGTTGTATCGTTGATAGTTCCCAAGCTATGCATGTAAGCCGACGATGAAATATCGACTTTGAATTTCTTCAAAATTCGCATAATTATAATTGGGAAGAGAAGTCGCTCTGTGGGATGGGCATGTTCCACATATCGTGCCATCCTTGACCAGATGAGATATGGAATATTGTAGTTGGATCCCATAGCTGCTGTGGGGTTTCCAAGAAGATAAAGAAACAACATTCTATCCCATCTAAGAATTTTTGTTTGCATGTTGGGTAGGATGTTGTAGCAAACAATGAAATTCAAGTAGCGATACTCAGGTCGAAGTTCTTTTGAAAAGATTGAATTCCCGGTTGACTGAGTAGCAGGGAGACAAAGTCCATCCACGACCACTCTCCTTGTGGTGTTGCTGAAAGCATGACCCTTGAGGTAGTGAGCCCCATTAACCTGAGCCTTCATTCCTAACACCTCACCAATCAACTGAGGCGTAATCTTGATTTTAGTATTTCTGACTGATGTTAGAAATTCTCGTGGTCCTTCCTCAAGATCAACCAACTTTGATGAATTTTGATAGAACATCCTGATAAGGTGAAGACAATATCCAAGATTGTCCGGGAAATGGCAAATGGGTGCAAGTCCCGCTTGTTCAAAAAGAGTCCCAAAAAGTGCAGATCGCTCCTTCAAAGCTTTGACATTGACATGTCTTTCACCAATGCATTCTCTATTCTCAAAGTCTTTAATCCTCTTAGAGCTTATGAAATCCTTTGGAGGAGGCTGGCTTGCTAGTGGCTCTTCAATTGATATTCCCCGAGCACTCCCTCTCTTTCTGGCAACACTCTTTCTCTTTGTTTTAATTGGAGTTTCTTCCATTAGGGCTTTGCCTTTTTCTGCGGCAGTTGGCGGAGTCTTCGCCATCGAGGTTGCAGCAGGGGCTTTCACTTTTGAAGTAGTTGTAATATCATAGATTTTGTAACACTTAATACCTCCTGCTAATAAAGTTTCCGTTTAATGTAACTAATATAACGGGTTTACTTAAGTCAATAATTTGGAGGTGCGGGTATTTTTTTGCGATAGAGCTCGGAAAACGGAGAACGGCAGTACGATCGGATCCGGATTCCGACTTACGGAACTCCCGGAAAGGGGTAGAAAGTGATCGCAATGGCCAGGGGTTGCATCGAAATCCGCGTAAGGGATTTGGCACGCTTTTCGAGGAAAAGAGAGAATTATCTTTAAAGAATTATTCCGAAGGATTTTATGTGAGGAATTAATTAATTGAGGAATTAATTAATTGAGAAATTATCTTTAAGAAATTATCCTTAAGGAATTATCTTTAAGGAATTATCTTAAGCGAATGATCTTTAAAGAATTATCCCAAAGGATCTTATCTGAGGAGGAATTAATTAATTGAGTAATTAATTGAGGAATTAATTAATTGAGTAATTAATTAGTTGAGGAATTAATTAATTGATGAATTAATTAATTGAGGAATTATCTCTAAGGAATTATCTCCAAGGATTAATTGAATAATTAATTAATTAGAGATTGAAATCCGACATATGGATCCTCCGGAATAGGGTTTTGAGGATCGCGGTAACCGTAGTGTGCATCGGAATCCGTGCAAAAGATCGGGCACGCTTTTCAAAGAGATAAGGAATTATCTCTTATGACTTAATAATTATTAATTAATTATTAATATCCGGATGTGGGTTTAATGTACGTACAGATTATCTCTTTCCAAATAGAAAAGAGGAAACCCTAACCGGAGAGAAAAGAGAAAAAAGAAAAGAAAAAAAAAAAAAAAGGAAACCCTAACCGGAGAGAAAAGAAAGAAAGAAGGAAAGAAAAGAGAAAAGGAAAAAAGGCAAACCCTAACCGGAAGGAAACGAGGGGAAGGAACGAGCGAAAGAAAAGGGGAAAGGCGAAACCCGAATCGGAAGGAAACGGTGGGAACGAAGGTGAAAGCCAAAGGACCCAAATCCTCCCGATGAACGTGCCGAAGCCGGGAGCGTGAACGGATCACCGTCTCCGACGATTAGAGGTAAACAAGATTTAATTTCGTAGAAGTTTCGCTCGGTTTTTGATTCGGTCTTTCGCGGAGTCTTAAGAGTAGCCGGTTGCTACCTAACGCGTCGCGCCGCGAAGCCCTAGGGCATCGCCGCCGCGACCGTAATACGCACCGCGCGGGGACGGTGCCCGCGCGGCCGCGGCTAGAGCCACTCGGGACCAAGGTTCCCGCGTGGCCGCGGCTAGGGTAAGCGCCGCGCGGGGCCGGTGCCCGCGCGGCCGCGGCAAGTGCCGGGTGGGCGATTGCTCGCGCGGCCGCGGCAAGTGCCGCGCGGGGCCGGTGCCCGCGCGGCCGCGGCAAGTGCCGCACGGCCGAGTGCCCGTGCGGCCGCGGCAAGCGCCGCGTGGGCGAGCGCCCGCGCGGTCGAGGCACGCGCTGCGCGGCGCCCAAGCCCGCGCGGCCGCAGCCAATGCCGCGCGGGCAGGCGCCCGCGCGGCTGGGGCGCGGCTGGGGCGCGCGCCGCGCGGGGCCATGCCCGCGCGGCCGCGGCTAGTGCCGCGAGGGCGGGCACCCGCGCGGCGGCAATACATGCCACGCGCGGCCTTACCCGCGCGGCTACGGTTTTGCCGCACGGGCGGGTGCCCGCGCGTCGGCGGCAGCGCGTGCCGCGCGGGGCTCATGCCCGCGCTGCCGCGGCTAATAACGCGCGGGCGGGCGCCCGCGCGGTTGCGGCGGGTGCCGCGCGGGGTCGGTGCCCGCGCGGCCGCGGCAAGGGCCGCGCGGGGCCGGCGCCCGCGCGGCCGCGGCTTGCGCCGTGCGGGGCTGAGGTCCGCACGGTTGCGGGAAGGACCGCGCGGGGTTGGTGCCCGCGCGGCCGCGGCTTGCACCGCGCGGAACTAGGGCCCGCGCGATCACGGCAAACGTCGCGCGGGGCCGGTGCCCACGCGACCGTTCGACCCGCAACACCGCGGGGCGGCCGCGTCGCTCGACGCGCGCGGGCGCCACCGCTGGGTCAAGTTGTCTTTAGTGTTTTTGAGTTGTTGGGCTCGGTTTATCCACTATTATATTTCTGATCTGACCGCGGCTCTTTTGGGGACTACTTCTAGGTCCGGGCGTCGACAGAGAGCAAGGTTCAGTCTCCGGAGTGCAGATTTCGCATAATCGAGGTAGGTAGGTGTTGGTTATTACCGGTGTGGTGTCGTTTCCTAATACTCGTTTTGATAAAGTAGATGTGGTTATAGTTTGACTAACCCCCTAGCATGTGAATCCCTTTTACTATGTCAATCAAGCGGCTGCGGTCGCAGGTGCGTTATACTTTTCTGGTTATAGCGGCTGAGGTCGCAAGGCAATAAAAATACTCATATTGCTTACACGCACACTGGCAGTTTGGCCACTGCAGAGGTTGTATTTTTCTGGAAAGATGGTAAGTCGTTTGCCCGTGTACCCCACAAGGGGAGGTTAGTGGGGACCCCTCAAGGTGAGGCGACTGCTACTTGGGCAGTGGAGGGGTTGGAGGCACCAAGAAGATGAGTACGGTATTGGGGTTGGTGCCCAAAATATTCTGAAAGCTGGGGTAGGTGCCCAGCGGGACTTTCAACAGGGATTTAGCGATACATGAGGGGGAGGGGAAAAGTAAATGCTCCAGTGACGCGGTGTGTTCTTTCTATTTATTGCGTTTACTTGCATGTTCTCTACTTTATCAGTCACTGACAACCCACACTGTGACAGGTTCGACTAGGAGTGAATTTCGGGACGACGGTGAGGCATCAGTTAGAGGACACTAGCCAAGAGGGTTAGTAAAACGATACTTTATTTTATTTACCTTTGGTTATGGCATTACTATGGTTAGTTCAACTGTGTTTCATTTACTGTGGTTTCTAATGGATGTTGGGACGAGGACTTTCTTGTAACTAACTGGTGAATGATAGGATGTGTAATTGTGGCTTGTTTTCAAATACAAACCGATTTCAAATGTGTTTTTGAAACAAGTGTCATGTGGGCACCGATTTTAAAACCCGTTGATTTATCCTTTCAAGCAAATGGTCGCACAAAGAGTTTGCGAAAACGATTTAGAAAACTGGATGTCATGTGGGCACCGATTTTCAAAACCCCTGGGTTTATGCTATAGACTATATAAGATAGCGGTGATGGTTTGACATACTTATCCTCTCTTCGTTATATGTCATGATTGGAATGGTTAAAGTATTGGACTTGTTGGTGACGCCGTGCATATACAAAGGAGACTCCGCCCGTTTGGGGAGTGAATTTGTATATGTGGCGGGTCTGATACGCGCCGGAGGTAAGGTTCATGTAAATATTTAAGAAAAAAAAATGGGTACATTTTCCGCTCCATTAGAACCTCCGGGGCGTGACAGATTTTATGGTATCAGAGAAAACAACTTTAACCAAGGTGATCATGACCAACATCCACAGAATGTAACGACACAAGTTACTAACTAAGTTGATAACCAAAGTATAGGTGTGTCACGTACGAGCGGAGCGCGGGGAAAAAAAAAAGGGATAGAGTCCCAGTGTTCGTAGGTGAAGGGGCTATACCAATTAAGTCTAGAACAAACTTGGTTTCTTTGTATGCACGGTTAATGGCCCGAAACTGCTCTTCAATCGATGGTGCAGAAGAGGATACGACGGTTCCGGCAACAGTGGAGAAGCGGCTACTCCAACAACGAATTTCGCGACATGGCTTAGCGCTTTCCCTTGTGTTAGGAAAGACGAACCCCATACGGCTCGCCTTCACAAGGATGGTCTACATCGCGACACTATTCGGGTAATACCGACGGTGGGTTTACCTGCTTACCGAGAAGTGATCGACTGGACCACTATGGTGGGGCGGGAATTGGCCGTTCCACGCACCCGGCAGAAGGATCATTAACCTGCTGGGGGCCGAAAACAACCCCAGCCATAACCTAGGAATGACTCCCCCAACGGGAGCCGACCACCACAGTATCCGAAGACGCCACAAGGAATCTGAAACACGTCAGACAAGGGAATCGATACGTCATGGAGTATCGACAAGAATAGGTAAGATTGACCAATTGTGTTTCCTTTGTTATAAGGGATGAAGCACACAAGGCCCGCCTCTTCATAGATGGATTGCGGAGCAATATTTTCGAAATTGTGCAAGCGGTGGAACTTCACACCTTCCAGAAAGTGGTGGATAGGGCCACCCTAGTGGAGCGCGGATTCGTGGTGACGCGCGCCCGACGAGAGGACTCGGAGTACAACAAGGACAAGAAACGACCCCAGCCCTTCTTCGGAGGGGGATTTTCTAGCAGGGACCGGCCATACATCACCTACAGAGGGGCACCCCGGGGGATTATTCGTTTCAGGAAGAACGACCATTGCTTCTAATATGACAAACTGGGACAGTTCCGCTTTAACTGCCCCGAACCCGGGAACAATTCTTCGGAGCCGCGACACGGGTGAGAGGTCTTATGCGACGACACGACAAAGGACGCACTATCCGAGGGAAGTAGTAGCAGGAAAGACCCTTACGAAGAGTAATGTTGGTCTTGACCCCAGGAGAAACCTTAGAAGCAAATACTTTGTACATTCCTGCCCAATAAGGATGCAAAGACTTAGTTGTCTTTGGTGTTGGCCATTTATTTATGGGTCAAATAGGTCCAACTTCTTGCCTCGAGACAATAGGCCCAATAAGTTGAGTGGGGTGAGCCCAATAAGTCAAGTGGGCTGCGGTCCACAACAGACCTAACGGCAAAAGACCCAACGTCAAGGTGGGTTGAGTCCGGTCGAGATCCGTGGCGCTGTGTCGGTACGCTTTTAGTGTATTGGTTGCATATCTCTAAAAGCTCGAGCTTTCGGGGTTAATGGTTAGCGCCAACGATCCGACATTTAGGACTTAGTGGCATCACTGCTAAGAGAATTCGAGGGGATACTCGGAAGGGATGGGCTTACCGAGTAGCAGGTGCTAGCCGATTGCGAGAAACCAAGCGTGCCATCGTGGGGCACACCCGTTCTATTCATACGGAAGAAGGACGGGAGTCTACAATTGTACATCGACAATCGGGGAATGGATAAGGTCATAGTAAAGGACAATACCCTCGCCTCGGATGGAGGACCTATTCGACCAACTACCAGGAGCGACGACGTCTTCAAAGATTGATCTGCTGTCCAACTATTGCCAGGTTAGAGTCTGGAGTGATGACATACTGAAACAGTCCTTCGAACTCGGTATGGTCATTACGAGTTTACGGTTATACCGTTTGGACTCATTGTCGCTCCAGCGGTGTTCATGAAGGTGATGAACAGGATTATGGAACCCTTCTTAGACCAGTTTGTAGTGGTCTTTATAGATGACATCCCGATCTACGCTCGCACAGACAAAGAGCACGAGGAACACTGGCGAGTGATCCTCCAGACCCTCCGGTACCAGAAAGTGTATGCCAAACTCAAAAGGGGTGATTTCTGGCTCCGTGAGGTAGACTTGTTGGGACACATAGTCTCAGTGTCGGGAATAGTGGGGGACCCGAGGAAGATAGAATCCGTGACCGACTAGGCTCGGCCAACGACGGGGACAGCTCAAGGATTATGAGCGGAACCATACTACACACGACTTGGAGCTCGCGGCAGTCGTGTTTGCGTTAAAGCTCTGGAGGCACTACCTCTACGGGGCGCACTGTAATGTGTACTCCGACCACCAGAGCCTCAAATACTTGTTTACGCAAAAGGAGATGAACTTACGGCAACGGCGGTGGTTGGAACCACTGAAGGACTACGATTTGTCCATCCATTACCACCCCGGAAAGGCAAACGGGGTGGCCGAAGCCTTGAGCCGGAAGGGACAAGCGGGGGAGACGGCACTGAGCGCCCTTACCCAACAGGATCGGCTAATTGCACAATTCTCGCAACTGAGACTGGAGGTAGTGCCAGCAGGAGCAGTTGCGAAATTTCTATCCTTGGTAATAAAGCCTACGCTGATAGAGGGGATCGCAGAAGGCCAAGCGACGGACCCACAACTACAGCAGGTGCGGGACAGGTCATCCTCGGAACCAGGTGGGGATTTTGTGATCGACGTTGACGACGTGTTGAGGTTCCGGGGACGAGTCTGCGTGACTGAAGTGCCGGAATTGAGGAAAGAAATTCTGGCAGAAGCGCATAACGCCCCCTATACTGCGCATCCCGGAGGTACAAAAATGTACAGAGACCTGAGACAGACCTTTTGGTGGCCTAAATTAAAGAACGGTGTGGCGCAATTCGTGGCACGATGTTTGGTGTGCCACCAGGTGAAGGCGGAACACCAGCGACCGGCAGGAAAACTACAACCATTGCCCATACCGGAGTGGAAATGGGAACGGATCACCATGGATTTTGTGACCGATTTTCCGCGATCGCAACAAGGACACGACGCGATATGGGTCATTGTGGACCGTCTGACGAAATCGGCCCACTTCATACCGATTCACACGACGTGGAGTAGAGATTGGCTGGCGCAGACCTATATCGACGATGTGGTGAGGTTGCATGGAGTACCATCATCCATAACCTCAGACAGGGACACACGCTTCGTGTCAAACTTTTGGCGGAGTCTGCAGTAGGCATTGGGGACCAAGCTGCAGTTTAGCACGGCATTTCACCCGCAGATGGATGGGCAATCGGAACGAGTGATCCAGATTCTCGAAGATATGCTTCGAGCTTGTGTGCTAAGCCTGGCGGAGGGGTGGTCGCGTTATCTACCCCTCATGGAATTTGCTTACAATAATAGCTATCAGGCTAGTATTCAGATGGCCCCGTACGAAGCCCTGTATGGACGCCGGTGTCGATCGCCCATTTGCTGGAACGACTTTGGAGAGCGCAAGCTCTTGGGGCCAGACCTCGTAGAGGAAACAGAAGCAAAGGTGCGCCTTATCAGGCAGCGGTTGTTGACCGCCCAGAGCCGGCAGAAAGGTTACGCGAACCAGAGGCGACGGGAATTGGAATTTTCGGTAGGGGAATCATGTGTTATTACGCGTGTCACCGTCTAAGGGGACAAGACGATTCGGCATACGAGGGAAGTTGAGCCCACGGTAGGTGGGATCGTTCGAGATCTTGGAGCGCGTGGGCCCGGTGGCATACCGGTTGGCCTTACCGCCAAATCTTGAACAGGTGCATAACGTTTTCCACGTTTCGATGCTCCGGAAGTACTTATTTGATCCGTCACACGTCCTCGATGCCTCGGCCGTTGAACTGCGGGAAGACTTGAGCTTCGAAGAAACGCCGATGCGGATCTTGGCAAGACAAGAAAAGAACCTTCGGAACCGGACGATCCCCTACGTAAAGGTGCAATGGAGTAACCACGAGGAGCGCGAGGCGACGTGGGAACTTGAAACAAAAATGAGAGTGTTACCCCGAGTTATTTAGCGAGGAGTGAGATTAAGTTTCGAGGACGAAACTTCTTTTAGGAGGTGAGTGGTGTAATATCATAGATTTTGTAACACTTAATACCTCCTGCTAATAAAGTTTTCGTTTAATGTAACTAATGTAACGGGTTTACTTAAGTCGATAATTCGGAGGTGCGGGTATTTTTCTGCGATAGAGCTCGGAAAACGGAGAACGGCAGTGCGATCGGATCCGGATTCGGACTTACGAAACTCCCGGAAAGGGGTAAAAAGTGATCGCAATGGCCAGGGGTGCATCGAAATCCGCGTAAGTGATTTGGCACACTTTGCGAGGAAAAAGAGAGAATTATCTTTAAAGAATTATCCCGAAGGATTTTTTCTGAGGAATTAATTAATTGAGGAATTAATTAATTGAGGAATTATCTTTAAGAAATTATCCTTAAGGAATTATCTTTAAGGAATTATCCTAAACGAATGATCTTTAAAGAATTATCCCAAAGGATCTTATCTGAGGAATTAATTAATTAAGAAATTAATTAATTGAGTAATTAATTAGTAGAGGAATTAATTAATTGAGGAATTATCTCTAAGGACATATCTCCAAGGATTAATTAAAAAATTAATTAATTAGAGATTGAAATCCGACGTATGGATTCTCCGGAATAGGATTTTGAGGATCGCGGTAACAGTAGTGTGCATCGGAATCCGTGCAAAAGATCGGGCACGCTTTTCGAAGAGATAAGGAATTATCTCTTATGACTTAATAATTATTAATTAATTATTAATATCCGGATGTGGGTTTAATGTACGTACAGATTATCTTTTTCCAGATAGAAAAGAGGAAACCCTAACCGGAGAGAAAAGAGAAAAAAGAAAAGAAAAAAAAAAGGAAACCCTAAACGGAGAGAAAAGAAAGAAAGAAGGAAAGAAAAGAGAAAAGGAAAAAGGCAAACCCTAACCGGAAGGAAACGAGGGGAAGGAACGAGTGAAAGAAAAGGGGAAAGGCGAAACCCTAATCGGAAGGAAACGGTGGGAACGAAGGTGAAAGCCAAAGGACCCAAATCCCCCCGATGAACGTGCCGAAGCAGGGAGCGTGAACGGATCACCGACTCCGACGATTAGGGGTAAACAAGATTTAATTTCGTAGAAGTTTCGCTCAGTTTTCGTTTCGGTCTTTCGCGGAGTTTTAAGAGTAGCCGGTTGCTACCCAACGCGTCGCGCCGCGAAGCCCTAGCGCATCGCCGCCACGACCGTAATACGCGCCGCGCGGGGACGGTGCCCGCGCGGCCGCGGCTAGAGCCGCGCGGGACCAAGGTTCCCGCGTGGCCGCGGCCAGGGTAAGCGCCGCGTGGGGCCGGTGCCCGCGCGGCCGCGGCAAATTCCGCGCGGGCGAGTGCTCGCGCGGCCGGGGCTAGCGCCGCGCGGGGACGGTGCTCGCGCGGCCGCGGCAAGTGCCGCACGGGCGAGTGCCCGTGCGGCCGCGGCAAGCGCCGCGCGGGCGAGCGCCCGCGCGATCGAGGCACGCGCCGCGCAGGGCCCAAGTCCGCGCGGCCGCAGCCAATGCCGCGCGGGCAGGCGCCCGCGCGGATGGGGCGCGCGCCGCGCGGGGCCATGCCCGCACGGCCGCGGCTAGTGCCGCGCGGGCGGGCGCTCGTGCGGCGGCAGTACATGCGACGCGGGGACTTACCCGCGCGGCTACAGTTTTGCCGCGCGGGTGGGTGCCCGCGCGGCGGCAGCAGTGCGTGCCGCGCGGCCGCGGCTAACGCCGCGCGGGCAGGCGCCCGCGCGGTTGCAGCGCGTGCCGCGTGGGGTCTGTGCCCGCGCGGCCGCGGTAAGGGCAGCGCGGGGCCGGCGCCCGCGCGGCCGCGGCTTTCGCCGTGCGGGGCTGAGGTCCGCACGGTTGCGGGAGGGGCCGCGCGGGGTTGGTGCCCGAGCGGCCGCGGCTTGCACCGCGCGGAGCTAGGGCCGCGCGGTCACGGCAAACGCCGCGCGTGGCCAGTGCCCACGCGGCCATTCGACCCGCAACACCGCGGGGCGGCCGCGTCGCTCGACGCGTGCGGGCGCCACCGCTGGGTCAAGTTGCCTTTAGTGTTTTTGAGTTGTTGGGCTCGGTTTATCCACTATTATATTTTTGATCTGACCGCGGCTCTTTTGGGGACTACTTCTAGGTCCGGGCATCGACAGAGAGCAAGGTTCGGTCTCCGGAGTTCAGATTTCGCATAATCGACGTGGGTAGGTGTTGGTTATTACCGGTGTGGTGTCGTTTCCGAATACTCGTTTCGATAAAGTAGATATGGTTATAGTTTGACCAACCCCCTAGCATGTGAATCCCTTTTACTATGTCAATCAAGCGGCTGCGGTCGCAGGTGCGTTTTACTTTTCTGGTTATAGCGGCTGAGGTCGCAAGGCAATAAAAATACTCATATTGCATACACGCACACCTGCAGTTTTGCCACTGCAGAGGGTGTATTTTTTCGGAAAGATGGTAAGTCGTTTACCCGAGTACCCCACAAGGGGAGGTTAGTGGGGACCCCTCAAGGTGAGGCGACTGCTACTTGGGCAGTGGAGGGGTTGGAGGCACCAAGAAGATGAGTACGGTATTGGGGTTGGTGCCCAAAATATTCTGAAAGCTGGGGTAGGTGCCCAGCGGGACTTTCAACAGGGATTTAGCGATACATGAGGGGGAGGGGAAAAGTAAATGCTCTAGTGACGCGGTGTGTTCTTTCTATTTATTGCGTTTACTTGCATGTTCTCTACTTTATCAGTCACTGACAACCCACACTGTGACAGGTTCGAGTAGGGGTGGATTTCGGGACGACGGTGAGGCATCAGTTAGAGGACACTAGCCAAGAGGGCCAGTAAAACGATACTTTATTTTATTTACCTTTGGTTATGGCATTACTATGGTTAGTTCAACTGTGTTTCATATACTGTGGTTTCTGATGGATGTTGGGATGAGGACTTTCTTGTAACTAACTGGTGAATGATAGGATGTGTAATTGTGGCTTGTTTTCAAATACAAACCGGTTTCAAATGTGTTTTTAAAACAAGTGTCGTGTGGGCACCGATTTTAAAACCCGTGGATTTATCCTTTCAAGCTAATGGCCGCACAAAGAGTTTGCGAAAACGATTTTGAAAACTGGGTGTCGTGTGGGCACCGATTTTCAAAACCCTTGGGTTTATGCTATAGACTGTATAAGATAGCGGTGATGGTTTGACGTACTTATCCTCTCCTCGTTGCATGTCATGATTGGAATGGTTAAAGTATTGGACTTGTTGGTGACGCCGTGCATATACAAAGGAGACTCCGCCCATTTGGGGAGTGAATTTGTATATGCGGCGGGTCTGATACGCGCCGGAGGCAAGGTTCATGTAAATATTTAAGAAAAAAAAATGGGTACGTTTTCCGCTCCATTAGAACCTCCGGGGCGTGACAGTAGTAGGTACAGTGGCCTCTACCAAAAGCTCATCCCAGTCAATAGATTCCGTCTCAGATTCTGTCTCAGAATCATCCCGAGTTTTCTTAGCCCTCTTGGGCTTGTTTGTTGCTCTTGTGTGGACCATGGTAACTAGAAGCACTATGATCAATGAAAACACCATTGTTGCTATTTCTTGTGAACGAGAGAAACCTGCGAGCACAAACTCAAGAACACGAAAAAATTATTTGTTTTTAAAAATTTGAAAAATTGTACCTAAACAAACATTATCGTGTAGAGAGACTAGGAATCAAATTAGTTTTGCAAAAAGAATTTTAAAAATAGATCAATCCCATGATTTTCAAAAATTCTCATTATATGCCCTAAAACCGAATTTTCAGAAATCGATGCCTAAAAATCCGTTAATCAAGAGAATAACTAGCATATAATCAAAACTAATCTACTCAGAGTTCTTATTTCAAAAAAAATTTGACCAAAAACCAATCAAAAATGAAAAAGTTACAAGATTTCATTCACATTTTTGAGAAAATAGAGAAAAACTGTGAAAAATCTATGTTTTGATCATAAAAACTTACTTTGATCTGAAGAACTCGAGTTGGAAAGGCTCCAAATAGGTTGATTTCTAGAGAGAGAAGCACTGGAGACTTGGAAACAAAAGATTGTAGTAAAAGAAATCAAAACCCTTTTGTTTCTTATAAAACCCTAGCCGCGGTCCGGAACGAATCAAGAATCCAGTCCGGATCGGCTACCCGCAGAAAATTCCTGCGTTCGGGATGCGTAACGGATATTCCAGTCCGGATCGGCTCCAACTTTTTATTCAGAAAAATTTAGAAAAAATCCAGAAAAAACAGAAAAAGTATGTAAGCACTTTTGCTTGTCAACTTTAAACAAAAGTCATCGTTTCATATGAAGAGAAATAGATTATGCTAAATCTATGAATAATATTCAAGTAATGAAACAAAAATTTATAAAAATTAAATCCTTTAAAGTTGAACAAGTTCAATGACATCTATCATGATCTTATGAGTAATGCGTTTATCAAATCATCAATATGGTAAAGAAAATGAAGTACCAAGATCGATAGATGTTTGAAATCCCAAATAAGTTAGATAATATATCTAATCAATTTATTGTAACGAGTGGCTCTTTGAGCATCTTTCAATAAAATCCCCACCTTATACCAGCCTTGGAATTTGACAAAGTCAAGTATTATAAAAAGCATTTTATCTATTCAATCACGAAAAACCATGCTTGGTATACATGTGGTAGCTGCACACAGTACTCGGACGACCGAGGTGGTAGCTCTTTCCTCCATGTGCTGGTAGTTTTCACACTCCTCATTGAGATGTAACTCTTTCCACATCTTTTGAGCATAAACATTTTGATAGACTCTGTCACGCCCCGGGGTCGAAACTGCGACCCGGGCTCGCCAACAGATCCGCCACCTATGCCAAACCCCGCATAGGCGAAGCGTCCTACCTGCAAGAAAAGTACTACAGCTAACAGACATCAGAGCTATAAATGAAAATCTGCTATATAACTAAAATCAACCACTGTACAACTGGAAATAATACAACAATGTCCATCTCCCTAAAAATGATAATCGTACAATATCCTCAGATACAAAACTCATAGCTCAACAGGGAGGTATCTCCAATAAATACATCAGTGTACAGGCTCTCAATACATATCATCCTCACTACAATAGTCTCTCAAAAGAGGAAAACAAAATAGCTAATCTACTGCAGGTCTCCTCTGAAGGGTGTACCGCTACTCTCCAACGACGGGTAGGGATCTAGCTCGCGACTCCCTGGCATCGATCAACAACCACAGAATCAGCAACACCCGCTAAGACTCTGCAAAACAAAGGAGAGGATGGAAAAGGAGGGGGAAAACCCCCAAAGGGTGTGAGAACTAACCCAAAAAGGGAGTTCTCAGTGGGTACCACCGCCAGACCCGACGGTCTGCCCACTAAGTCCTCAAGAGACATAAAATAACCAAAGAAGTGGGACTTTACAAGAACGCTGATGTCACCTAACAGCTACCAAGCCTCCATCTAAATGCTCAAGAGGGGAAAATCAAAGAATGGTATGCAACCACTAGCACATGAAGTGCACAATCGACCCAATCGAGTTGACTGCCACATCTGGTCCAGTCAAACCTGTGCCCCACCTACGACCACCTCCCGCTGACGGGCAGGAATTACGTAGGGCGTCCAAATGGACTAACTCGCTATCGAGTAGTGGCTCATGCAGGCTATAGTTGTCACGCCCCGAGTTTAAAAACCAGCGTCTAATTTTTTTTTTTTTTTTTTTTTTTTAAATCAGAGTTTAAGACCAGCCAGGGTGCAACAGACCGCCACATATATAGAAGAGTCCCAATCCCACTGGGGATTGAGCCTTTTCTATATATGCACGGCTAGCTAGGCAATCAATCAGAGTACTAACTACGTACCACTAATATAACACAGATATTAAATTACACAAATACAACAACTTATTACATTTTCCCTGTTACATCAAATAACTAAATGCTTGGCTATCGGCTGTCCAGGGTCAAGCTCTATCTCGTGATCTCACCAACTCGTCCAGACATCTCAACACCCGCTTGACCTGAAAAACAGTCACCCGAGGGTGTGAGACACACCGGAGTGTATCCCAGTGGGCACGACGAGCCGAGAAATAGCAGATTGTACCTACTGGTGTACAATGCTAAAGGATAGTAATAGACCATGGGTTAGGGTAAAGCAGATATATAACTAGTGCTGTAAAGAAAGCAAAACTTATAATCTGGGTACAGGCATAGGAGATAATTTTAGCAGAATTTAAAACAGGACAAACATGTATCAGGATAATCAACGCATCAAGGAGTTAGGACAATCAGCAAGATAACAATGAAACTATAATCAAAGGCATCACAAAGAATCATATACAGGTAGATAACTATAAGCTAGATCAAAGAATCAAGGAAGTATGTTAAAGTAATTTAACAACACATGCATCAAATAAATGAAAACACAAAGACCCAATCACAAGCTACCATATTGGCCTTCACAAGACCTCAGGCAAGGCTGCCCAACTGGCACCACCTAGTTGACATTCCCTCCACTGAGGGTCACGGGTTGCCACAGCTAACCACTTTACCGGTAAAGAACATCGCTACGGGTAGCAATTCCGAGATATTCGTGAAGTACAACGGTGCGGGCGATCAAATGCAAATGCTCAAGCTCACGGTCCACTGACCGGGTAATCGGCAACAAGCCGGAAAATCCCCACTGGGATGCAACAATCATATGCCAACAGATATCTCAACTCATATGCAAGATCAACAACAACAACTGAATACCAATCATGCACACTAACCAGTCATGCCGACCAAACACATGTTTTTGAGAAAACATTTTGAAAAGTCCAAACCTCGAAGTGCGTTGTCCTCGTCCTATCAAATAAGAACAGACTCAGGCGACCCTACGAAGCTCGGTAAAAACATTTATTTAATAAAATCATGTATTTAGCAGCATAACGGGTGAACAACAAGTCAAAACAATCCATTCAACGATGCAATATCAGAATCAACTGAATCTCAACTCATATGCAGGAATAATCATCCACTACTATAGTTTGGATCGGAAATAATCAGGGAGTACTGATAAACAGGTATGCAACTAGAAATGACCAAAATCCCAACAAGGGTGCAGAGTATAAACAACAAATTCTAGAACATGGATCAGGATACACTGATAATCAAGTATAATGTGCAAGCTAGCTAATGACCAATCAGGCATGGCAAATGTCCAGGAATAGAGTCATAATATTTGGAAGCAACTGAGAATCAATCATGCACAACTAAATCCTTTTTAGAAAAAACAATTTTGAAAACATGTTTTATATCCAAACCTCGAAGAGAGATGCCTTCGTCCTATCAAACAAGAACAGACTCCGGCGACTCTGCGATGCTTGGAGACAAAACATTGGTTGAATAAAAACACGTTTATAGCAAAATAAAACTAATCAAAAGGAAGGCAGGCTCAAACATCAACTAGGCTACAAGAACAGGGGTCCAACCAATACTATACCCCAGAGGGCCGAAATGATAAAGCCCGGACCGAAGATAAACCCACCTGACAAATCGCAGGCGACTAAACCATATCCGCTGTATGCTTAGAACCAGAGGCACCGAATAAACCTGAATCAATCATATGGATCAAGGATCAACTCTGACTCTAACTTATTCTAATTCAACTTAAAACCCAGATCAATTTTAAAACCTCTACATAGCCATTTTGCATTTTTGTTTCTCCGGGACTTCAAAATTAGTTTTTAACGCGAGCATCGCGCCCAGTGACCCCAAATTAGCCAAGAGTACACTGTCGCGGCTTCGCAAACAACCTAAAACAAGGTTTGGGCCATAATTGCATTTGGAGGTTGGTTTAACTACAATGCTCTAAACTTAGTTCCACACAGATCTGATTGATCTGAAGTGAGCATCAAGCTCAGGGGGCAATTTAGAGCAACTTTTATTTTTACAGTGAAGCCAAATTCCAAAGTTTTCTTCTCTGTGGCATTTCTACAAACACCTTAAGGGCACTATTCCAACATCAAACACATAGCCCAAGCTTGGATTTGTTCTCTGCAACCACAGCACCTGGGCCCTTCCAAGATGGATCAAATTAATCTTCTAAGTTTATAGACCATTTTCCCTTAATCTGCAACAACCAAAACCCCCAGGTTGGTCGCGGCAAGGTGGAGAAGATGAAGCTTCAACCTTGAAATTCGTGACCAATCAACCAAGGGATCTGGAACCAAACCACTTGCACCAACCTTCCTAAAAGCTCAAGGCAAACTTACCTAGACCCATGCCCGGCGATAGGATGCGGCGGCGGCGGCGGTGGAGCAAGCTCCATTTTGAGCTTCTTTACCATTAATGGCGGATTTCTACAGAGGCAGCTTGGAGCCCTCCAACATGGATGGAAATACTCTAATGGTCCACACGAAGCTTCCCGACCATCTCACCCCGGCCAAAGATGGCCGGAGCGCCGGCGGCCGCAACATGGTGCAATTTCGGGTCAACCATGGCCGCACCAATTTGGTGCCGCATGGGTGCCATGCAAATGCATGGGGGCACTCCTCTAGTTCCCAGCAAGTGTTCTGGGTAGGTGGCCGGCGCTGGGGAAGCTCACCGGAGCCGGAGCAAGGAGCTCGGCCAATTCATAAAACCGAACAAAATTAGGGTTTTGATTTTCTCCAAAAATACTCAACCATATTCACCCAAACTTTGCAGAATTAATATAAATGTCCTACAGTCCTGGCATACCAATTTTTAGCTATTTTGGTTCATTGGTTGCATAGTTATGCCGAGGCGGAGCACTATTAGGTTTCCGGCAATAACTGGCTCCCGCCGGCCAAGAAACATGCATGGGAGCTCGGGGCTTGGCACGTAGCATCCTAAGGACCTAAGAGGTCCACTGTTAATGGTCTCAGGCTCATACAACCAAAGGTTTGGAAAACCTTACCTTGGCCGGATTCGGAGAAGATGAAGGGAGCCGGAATGGGTTCCTGTACCTCGCGCCGCCACGGCTAGCTCCACAGTGATCCTTAGATGCAGTAAATCACCACAGGGACCTCCCAGACCTCTAGGTTGAAGTTTGGTTCCAACCTTCTTTTTCTCTCTCTCTCTCGGGTGTCTCTCACTAGGATGAAGTCCCTCGGCCTCCTTAGTAACCCGAGCACCCTATGGAGAATCCAGAGGGGATGTTGATGCCTCGGATACCCCCAATGACTCCTCGTGCATGGGCCAAGAAGACCAAGAGACAACTAAATTTAATACAAGATTCTTTTTTGCAAAATGACCCAAACCCGGTTCACACTAAACCTCAGCCTCCGAGATCTTCACAGGAGGTGCAAAATGCATCTAGAACCTTGATGTTTTAATCCCATTAACTTAGCTACATAAAATATATAGGTTCTTTAAGAAAATATTGATTTTTCGACACCTTTCACGCATTTCGAGACAAACCGTTCGTCAATTCGCGAAACGGACTTCGCCACGACGTCCGGCTCGTCGAGACCTGTCAGGTAGCGTATTTGTTTGTTTTGTTTGACGCTCGAATAAAATCTCAGGTCAACTAGTTCTTGTATGTCGCATATCGACGCACGCACTTCGATACACCCGGATCGCCAAACGCGAAAACCGTTAGTGCCATTGCGCTCAGAACGCTGAAATTAGCTAGGTTTCGACTACTCATACCCCTATGTCAGGGTTCCAGACGGCGAATCGGCCGTTAGCGATCAAAGGGCCATTTAAAATAGGGGTTACTATTCACTGTTACGGAATTTGAGTTGGCGTAGTTTCGTGAAAGTCTCAAGTCTTGAAGATTGAAGGTGAAGAAAGTTGGATCGTTTAACTCAATCTCAAGAAAGAAGAATTCAAAAGGATCAGGTATGTTTAACTAAAGAATTTGTGTGATCCGAATACTTCTTGTAGTGTAGAAACACTTGGAAGAATCTTTCATTGCATAAAAATCAAAAACTGGACTTGGGACATGTTCAGGATCCGGATCAGGCTGTTCGATCCGGATCCCGAAGGTGGTTCGTTCATACATCGTCGCAATCCGGATCGTAGTCTCTTGATCCGGATCCCGAACGTTGAGTTTACCATCTACCTTGAACAATCCGGATCTTGCTTCGCAATCCGGATCCCGAACGTTGATGTTTGGTGAACTGTATGAACGATCCGGATCGTAGTCACATGATCCGGATCCCGAACCTTCATTTTTCTGGAATTGGCTGTTTCGTTATGACGATCCGGATCTTAGTTATCACGATCCGGATCGCCGTCCGTAAAATTCCAGAAATGGCAGGTTTTTGATTCTTATCTCCTTCCTAGGGTTTCTAACCTATAAATAGACCCTATGTCTTTCTTTCTAGGGTCAATCCACATAGCCGTCATTTTCATGTATCATCTTATACGGCTATAGATCCACATATAGAGAAGAAAGGAAATCATTAGAGAATACTCTATGTTTCTTCATCTATATTGATTAGTTTGATTCTAGGTTTTCATACTCACATCTTGAGTTGAATCAAACTAATGAATACTTAGATGGTATTTCCGATCTATCTTTGATCTAAGTATTCGGCGGATCATCACCACCCAAAAAACAACGATTACCCCAAAATCGGCGCGTGGATTCGCGTGTCCTTGTGGATTCAAGGTTCATTCGCTCTCGTGGATTCGGAGCGAGGCACGTTCGTGGATTCGAAGGGTGCTATTGGGTGAAGACCGTGGATTCGGTCGGACGTCGTGGATTCGACGTTGGACGCCGTGGATTCGGCGTTGGGCGCAGATCGTGGATTCGAGAAGCGTCTGGAGCGAGCGGAGAAGATCCTCTAGGAGCGTATGGAAAAGGTTGAGTCGTAAGTGTGTACGGTAAATCACCTTGTACGTGTTTTAATTCTAGTGGATTTCTGCCGTGTTATCGGTCCCGTGGTTTTTTTACTCCGGTGATGGAGTTTTCCACGTAAAAATCTTGCGAGTTATTTTCATTTCCGCATTGGGTTTTTTATCGCAACGATTTTTTTGAGTGTTTATACGTTTACACCTATTCACCCCCCTCTAGGTGTTTCTTCCCCTATTTAGATCCGTATTATATACGACCCAACAAGTGGTATCGGAGCGGGAATAGGGTTGTGAACAATGGTTGAAGGTGGAAACATCAATCGACCCCCTTTCTTTGATGGAACAAATTATGCGTACTGGAAAGTACGGATGAAAGCCTTTTTATCTTCCATCGACGAAAGGGTGTGGCATTCAATTGAATCAGGATGGACTAATCCAACTGAACTTATCTCTGATGTTCACACCTTAAAACCTAGGTCGAAATGGACCAAGGAAGAGTTTGAGTTATCTTCTTACAATGGCAAGGGAATTAATGCTATTTTTAATGCCTTATCTCAAACTGAATTCTCTCGCGTCTCGGCATGTGAGACTGCGAAAGAAATCTGGGATGTTCTCCAGGTTACACATGAGGGAACTAACCTCGTGAAGATTCAGAAACTGCAGATGCTTACGAGCAAGTTTGACTCTATTTTGATGGCAGAAAATGAATCTTTCACGGACTACTATACACGATTGCAAGACATCGTAAACTCATGTGCTAATCTGGGAGAGAAGATTCCAGAATTTAAGATTGTAAGAAAAATCTTAAGAACTCTTCCTGAACGATTTCGCCCAAAGGTTACTGCCATTGAAACTATTAAACACCCGGACGAAATACGTGTAGAAGAATTAGTTGGTTCATTACAAACTTATGAAATGACTTTTAATACTAACAATTCTTCTGGAAAAGCATCCACTTCTAAGTCTTCAGGTTATGCGTTGAAAACAACTAAGGAAGAAGACGCGGATACATCCTCCTCGGACGATGACGAGAACCTTTCTATGGAGGAATTTGAGAAGCAGCTCGCTCTCTTGACAAGGAATTTTCGTCGCAACTTTCGAAGGGGTAATTCAAGCAAATCTCCATCCTTCAGAAAGTGGAACAAAGGCAAGGGTACTCCAAGTCACAAGTCAAGAAAGCAGGAGAACTTCTCAAAGGATAAGAAAAGTTCAGAAGGACAACTGCAATGCTTCAAATGTCGAGGCTACGGCCACATTGCAACGGAGTGTCCTAACAAGTATCCGGCAAAGAAGAAGGCGATGCAAGTCGTCACTTGGGATGACAACTCAACGTCAAATGAGTCGTCTTCAAGTGATGAAGGAAAAAGCTCCACGGCTTTCCACGCGTCCACATCTTCACCATTCATGTGCTTTATGGCAACTACGTCTGAATCATTGTCCAACCCCACTGTTGAAAAGAATGCAATGGACAATGAATCAGATGATTCGGAAGGTGAAGAGTTTGCTCTAGCCTATCACAGATCTTTACAGGACTTAAAGAAACCGGCTAAGCAAAACAAGGGGTTGAGAGGGAGATTGCAGGATCTCGAAGAAGTAAAAAGGGTAACTTCTCTCTCGACCGATCTTGAAGTGGAAAGGGATAGTTTGATAAAAGCAAATGTTTCCCTTCAAGAGTCCAATGAGCAGCTCGAGAAGAACTATATAGATATGGTGAACAAAGCAAACTACTTCTTGAAGCTCTATGGCGAGGGCCGACAGGAAAGACGGGAAATGACAGAGACCATTCTCCAACTCAAGGATGACTTACAGCAATTCTCTTTAGGAAGGAGTAAGTTGGATAAACTCCTTGGTCTTGGTCAAACAAATCGGTTCGGCCTCGGGTACACTCAAACTGGAAACAGTCCAAGTTCGAGTGGGACAGTCTTTGTGCCTCAGTCGGTATCTCCTCCTCCGACATCGGAATTCAAGACAAACAACGACAACAAACCTACCTCATCCTCTTCGGAATCGTCAAGCTCAAAGGTATGTTTTCGTTGTAATTTTGCAGGGTACATCGAAAGAAATTGCGAGATTGGAGTTCAAAGAACAAATCAACCACATCTTGCAATTGCTACCAATAAGCTCACTTCCCGGAATTCAAGGAAGGATTTTTCAAAAGGAAAGAACATTGGTAGCACCTCAAACAAGACGATGACAAAGGAAAAAGATCAATCATACAAGACGTCGTCTTCAAGGAGAATCTCTCAACCTTTACCAACATACTCCAAAACTCAAAAGGTTTGGGTATGCAAAGGTGAAACCCCTCCTTGTCCTTAATCGTTCTACGATTAAATCTTGTATAGTTTGTGTAGACTATTTTCTTTTCTTCTTTTTCTTTTGGCCGACCCGTCAACCATCTTTGGGAGGTAAATGGTACATCTTTTTATTGGTTGATGATTTCTCTCGGTTTTCTTGGGTAGCATTTTTGAGAGAGAAAGCTGATACGTTTGACTCTTTTCATGAGATTTGCCATCGTATTATGATTGAAAAGAATGAAAAGATCATTCGTGTTAGAAGTGATAGGGGTGGAGAATTCATAAATTCAAAATTCATTGACTTTTGTACTTCAAATGGCATTAAACATGAATTCTCGGCACCCTATACACCTCAGCAGAATGGTGTTGTTGAGCGCAAAAACAGGGTTGTTCAAGAGATGGCACGTGTGATGCTTCATAGCCGGAAATTACCACTACATTTTTGGGCTGAAGCTGTGAACACCGCTGTCTATGTCATTAACAGAGTGTATTTGCGCCCAGGAACCTTGAATACACCATATGAGCTGTGGTTTAGTAGAAAACCGGATATCAAGTACTTTCGTATCTTCGGGAGTCGATGTTACATCTTACGTGACCGTGAAAATCTTGGAAAGTTTGACTCTCGAAGTGATGAAGGGATCTTTTTGGGTTATTCTACGAATAGCAGAGCATATCGAGTATTTAACATTGAATCTAAAACGATCGTAGAATCTATAAATGTTAAAGTAGATGAAGCTTCTCATTTTGAATCTGAAAAATCTACCCTCGATATCTCTCTAGATGATGATTCTCCTGCTAGTGCATCTTCTCATAATAATACTTCCAATATTAATGATGCATCTAATGGTTCTTCTAGTTTATCTGATGTGCAGGAATCATCTCGTGTACCTCCGAGTACTCCGTTTCAACAAACGCTACGAATCTCCAAGGATCATCCGGAATCGAACATCATTGGAGATCCACAAGAAGGAGTTAGAACTCGAAGGCAGTTGGTTTGCGGATTTGCTTGCTACGTATCTTTAATCGAACCAAAGACAATAGATGAAGCTCTTCAGGATGACTACTGGATTAAAGCAATGCAGGAAGAGCTCCATCAATTTGAGCGAAACAAAGTCTGGGAATTAACGAAGCCTCCAAAGCAACATAATGTGATAGGTACCAAATGGATCTTCAAGAACAAGAAAGATGAAGATGGTACTATCATCAGGAACAAGGCACGACTAGTTGCTCAAGGCTACTCTCAAGTAGAAGGTATAGACTTTGACGAAACTTTCGCCCCTGTAGCTAGACTCGAGTCCATTCGTATATTGTTTGCTATTGCTTGTCATTTTAAAATCAAATTATTTCAAATGGACGTCAAGAGCGCATTTCTAAATGGGTTTTTAAATGAGGAAGTTTATGTAGCTCAACCGAAAGGTTTTGTAGATCATAAACAACCTAACCATGTTTTTCGTTTGAAAAAGGCTCTTTACGGTCTGAAACAAGCACCGCGAGCATGGTACGAATGTTACGGAATTTGTGTTGGCGTAGTTTCGTGAAAGTTTCAAGTCCTGAAGATTGAAGGTGAAGAAAAGTTGATTCATTTAACTCAATCTCAAGAAAGAAGAATTCAGAAGGATCAGGTATGTTTAACTAAAGAATTTGTGTGATCCGAATACTTCTTGTAGTGTAGAAACACTTGGAAGAATCTTTCATTGCATAAAAAATCAAAAACTGGACTTGGGACATGTTCAGGATCCGGATCAGGTTGTTCGATCCGGATCCCGAAGGTGGTTCGTTCATACTTCGTCGCAATCCGGATCGTAGTCTCTTGATCCGGATCCCGAACGTTGATGTTTGGTGAACTGTATGAACGATCCGGATCGTAGTCACATGATCCGGATCCCGAACCTTCGTTTTTCTGGAATTGGCTGTTTTGTTATGACGATCCGGATCCTAGTTATCACGATCCGGATCGCCGTCCGTAAATATCCAGAAATGGCAGGTTTTTGATTCTTATCTCCTTCCTAGGGTTTCTAACCTATAAATACACCCTATGTCTTTCTTTCTAGGGGGAATCCATAGCCGTCATTTTCTTGTATCATCTTATACGGCTATAGATCCACATATAGAGAAGAAAGGAAATCATTAGAGAATACTCTATGTTTCTTCATCTATATTGATTAGTTTGATTCTAGGTTTTCATACTCACATCCTGAGTTGAATCAAACTAATGAATACTTAGATGGTATTTCCGATCTATCTTTGATCTAAGTATTCGGCGGATCATCACCACCCAAAAACAACGATTTACCCCAAAAATCGGTGCGTGGATTCGCGTGTCCTTGTGGATTCAAGGTTCATTCGCTCTCGTGGATTCGGAGCGAGGCACGTTCGTGGATTCGAAGGGTGCTATTGGGTGAAGACCGTGGATTCGGTCGGACGTCGTGGATTCGACGTTGGACGCCGTGGATTCGGCGTTGGGCGCAGATCGTGGATTCGAGAAGCGTCTGGAGCGAGCGGAGAAGATCCTCTAGGAGCGTATGGAAAAGGTTGAGTCGTAAGTGTGTACGGTAAATCACCTTGTACGTGTTTTAATTCTAGTGGATTTCTGCCGTGTTATCGGTCCCGTGGTTTTTTACTCCGGTGATGGAGTTTTCCACGTAAAAATCTTGCGTGTTATTTTATTTTCCGCATTGGGTTTTATCGCAACGATTTTTGGAGTGTTTATACGTTTACACCTATTCACCCCCCTCTAGGTGTTTCTTCCCCTATTTAGATCCGTATTATATACGACCCAACAAGTGGTATCAGAGCGGGAATAGGGTTGTGAACAATGGTTGAAGGTGGAAACATCAATCGACCCCCTTTCTTTGATGGAACAAATTATGCGTACTGGAAAGTACGGATGAAAGCCTTTTTATCTTCCATCGACGAAAGGGTGTGGCATTCAATTGAATCAGGATGGACTAATCCAACTGAACTTATCTCTGATGTTCACACCTTAAAACCTAGGTCGAAATGGACCAAGGAAGAGTTTGAGTTATCTTCTTACAATGGCAAGGGAATTAATGCTATTTTTAATGCCTTATCTCAAACTGAATTCTCTCGCGTCTCGGCATGTGAGACTGCGAAAGAAATCTGGGATGTTCTCCAGGTTACACATGAGGGAACTAACCTCGTGAAGATTCAGAACCTGCAGATGCTTACGAGCAAGTTTGACTCCATCTTGATGGCAGAAAATGAATCTTTCACGGACTACTATACACGATTGCAAGACATCGTAAACTCATGTGCTAATCTGGGAGAGAAGATTCCAGAATTTAAGATTGTAAGAAAAATCTTAAGAACTCTTCCTGAACGATTTCGCCCAAAGGTTACTGCCATTGAAACTATTAAACACCCGGACGAAATACGTGTAGAAGAATTAGTTGGTTCATTACAAACTTATGAAATGACTTTTAATACTAACAATTCTTCTGGAAAAGCATCCACTTCTAAGTCTTCAGGTTATGCGTTGAAAACAACTAAGGAAGAAGACGCGGATACATCCTCCTCGGACGATGACGAGAACCTTTCTATGGAGGAATTTGAGAAGCAGCTCGCTCTCTTGACAAGGAATTTTCGCCGCAACTTTCGAAGGGGTAATTCAAGCAAATCTCCATCCTTCAGAAAGTGGAACAAAGGCAAGGGTACTCCAAGTCACAAGTCAAGAAAGCAGGAGAACTTCTCAAAGGATAAGAAAAGTTCAGAAGGACAACTGCAATGCTTCAAATGTCGAGGCTACGGCCACATTGCAACGGAGTGTCCTAACAAGTATCCGGCAAAGAAGAAGGCGATGCAAGTCGTCACTTGGGATGACAACTCAACGTCGAATGAGTCGTCTTCAAGTGATGAAGAAAAGAGCTCCACGGCATTCCACGCGTCCACATCTTCACCATTCATGTGCTTTATGGCAACTACGTCTGAATCATTGTCCAACTCCACTGTTGAAAAGAATGCAATGGACAATGAATCGGATGATTCGGAAGGTGAAGAGTTTGCTCTAGCCTATCACAGATCTTTACAGGATTTAAAGAAACCGGCTAAGCAAAACAAGGGGTTGAGAGGGAGATTGCAGGATCTCGAAGAAGAAGTAAAAAGGGTAACTTCTCTCTCGACCGATCTTGAAGTGGAAAGGGATAGTTTGATAAAAGCAAATGTTTCGCTTCAAGAGTCCAATGAGCAGCTCGAGAAGAACTATATAGATATGGTGAACAAAGCAAACTACTTCTTGAAGCTCTATGGCGAGGGCCGACAGGAAAGACGGGAAATGACAGAGACCATTCTCCAACTCAAAGATGACTTACAGCAATTCTCTTTAGGAAGGAGTAAGTTGGATAAACTCCTTGGTCTTGGTCAAACAAATCGGTTCGGCCTCGGGTACACTCAAACTGGAAACAGTCCAAGTTCGAGTGGGACAGTCTTTGTGCCTCAGTCGGTATCTCCTCCTCCGACACCGGAATTCAAGACAAACAACGACAACAAACCTACCTCATCCTCTTCGGAATCGTCAAGCTCAAAGGTATGTTTTCGTTGTAATTTTGCAGGGCACATCGAAAGAAATTGCGAGATTGGAGCTCAAAGAACAAATCAACCACATCTTGCAATTGCTACCAATAAGCTCACTTCCCGGAATTCAAGGAAGGATTTTTCAAAAGGAAAGAACATTGGTAGCACCTCAAACAAGACGATGACAAAAGAAAAAGATCAATCATACAAGACGTCGTCTTCAAGGAGAATCTCTCAACCTTTACCGACATACTCCAAAACTCAAAAGGTTTGGGTATGCAAAGGTGAAACCCCTCCTTGTCCTTAATCGTTCTACGATTAAATCTTGTATAGTTTGTGTAGACTATTTTCTTTTCTTCCTTTTCTTTTGGCCAACTCGTCAACCATCCTTGCAAGGTAAATTGTATATTTTTTTCTTATTGGTTGATGATTTCTCTCGGTTTTCTTGGGTAGCATTTTTGAGAGAGGAAAGCTGATACGTTTGACTCTTTTCATGAGATTTGCCATCGTATTATGATTGAAAAGAATGAAAAGATCATTCGTGTTAGAAGTGATAGGGGTGGAGAATTCATAAATTCAAAATTCATTGACTTTTGTACTTCAAATGGCATTAAACATGAATTCTCGGCACCCTATACACCTCAGCAGAATGGTGTTGTTGAGCGCAAAAACAGGGTTGTTCAAGAGATGGCGCGTGTGATGCTTCATAGCCGGAAATTACCGCTACATTTTTGGGCTGAAGCTGTGAACACCGCTGTCTATGTCATTAACAGAGTGTATTTGCGCCCAGGAACCTTGAATACACCATATGAGCTGTGGTTTAGTAGAAAATCGGATATCAAGTACTTTCGTATCTTCGGGAGTCGATGTTACATCTTACGTGACCGTGAAAATCTTGGAAAGTTCGACTCTCGAAGTAATGAAGGGATCTTTTTGGGTTATTCTACGAATAGCAGAGCATATCGAGTATTTAACATTGAATCTAAGACGATCGTAGAATCTATAAATGTTAAAGTAGATGAAGCTTCTCATTTTGAATCTGAAAAATCTACCCTCGATATCTCTCTAGATGATGATTCTCCTGCTAGTGCATCTTCTCATAATAATACTTCCAATATTAATGATGCATCTAATGGTTCTTCTAGTTTATCTGATGTGCAGGAATCATCTCGTGTACCTCCGAGTACTCCGTTTCAACAAACGCTACGAATCTCCAAGGATCATCCGGAATCGAACATCATTGGAGATCCACAAGAAGGAGTTAGAACTCGAAGGCAGTTGGTTTGCGGACTTGCTTGCTACGTATCTTTAATCGAACCAAAGACAATAGATGAAGCTCTTCAGGATGACTACTGGATTAAAGCAATGCAGGAAGAGCTTCATCAATTTGAGCGAAACAAAGTCTGGGAATTAACGAAGCCTCCAAAGCAACATAATGTGATAGGTACCAAATGGATCTTCAAGAACAAGAAAGATGAAGATGGTACTATCATCAGGAACAAGGCACGACTAGTTGCTCAAGGCTACTCTCAAGTAGAAGGTATAGACTTTGACGAAACTTTCGCCCCTGTAGCCAGACTCGAGTCCATTCGTATATTGTTTGCTATTGCTTGTCATTTTAAAATCAAATTATTTCAAATGGACGTCAAGAGCGCATTTCTAAATGGGTTTTTAAATGAGGAAGTTTTATGTAGCTCAACCGAAAGGTTTTGTAGATCATAAACAACCTAACCATGTTTTTCGTTTGAAAAAGGCTCTTTACGGTCTGAAACAAGCACCGCGAGCATGGTACGAAAGGTTAACAAAGCCCCTTTGGAGAAGGGCTATACTCGAGGGGGAGCTGACAGGACTCTCTTTGTGAAGCATTATCAAATAATTTCATTGTAGCACAAATCTATGTCGATGACATTGTATTTGGTGCAACAAAAGATAATGATGCTTCTAAATTCGCGGAGACCATGGAAAGCGAATTTGAGATGTCCATGATGGGCGAACTGTCTTATTTTCTTGGATTGCAAATTAAACAAAATGATGAAGGTATTCACTTGAGTCAATCCAAGTATGCAATGGAGTTGGTCAAAAAGTTTGATCTAGTAAATTGTAAAGATTTTCCAACTCCAATGGGAACTAGCCACAAGGGACTTGGAAGTGAATCACATAGTGAGAATGTAGACGAGAAATGTATAGAAGTATGATTGGAAGTCTACTTTACCTCACGGCTAGTCGCCCGGATATATCCTTAGTGTTGGGATTTGCGCGAGATATCAATCAGCACCAAAGGAGGTTCACCTGAAAGCGGTGAAAACGGATCATCCGGTATATCAAAGGATCAATTAATTTCGGAATTTGGTATCCTATGGGAACAAGTCTGGACATTGTTGGATACTCAGATGCCGATTGGGCAGGATCAGTGGATGATCGAAAAGCACGAGTGGTGCATGCTTCTATCTTGGCCATTGCCTTGTTGCATGGCACAGTAAAAAGCAGAATTGCATAGCACTCTCGACTGCCGAAGCGGAATACATTTCAGCTGGAAGTTGCTCAACTCAACTCATTTGGATGAAAAGCGTATTGAGTGACTTCCGCATTTCAGCATCTTCGGTAACAATTCTTTGTGACAACACAAGTGCAATTAACATTTCTAAAAACCCTGTGTTGCACTCTAGAACAAACATATTGAACTTAGATATCATTTTCTTAGAGAGCTAGTTGAATCAAATACTCTTCAACTTTCATATATTTCAACTGAAGATCAATTAGCTGACATTTTAACAAAACCTTTGGATCACAAACGTTTTATTCATTTACGAAAAGCAATTGGGATGCTTTCCTTGAAATAATCTTCTTTTTGAAATCTTTGCTTAGGATAGGTTTTGTATTTATTTTTGTTTTGTTCTTTATCTATGTTTGTACATAGGACATTAATTGAGCATAGATCATAATTGACTTTAATTGCATCTGTTCATACATTTAGAAATTTATTATGCTTTTGCATCATAATATTTCACTGTTGCAAATGATCATTTATGTTAATTAAATCATCCTCTAAAGTGATCAAAGTCAATTCTCTCTCTCTATGATCTCTTGGTATAGTCATTATCTTATTTGACTGTTTAGTCGAGTATGAAATCGAGATCAATTTGGTTGAATACTTTATATCTTAAATAATTGATAGCCAATTGAGGGGGAGTCAAAGAAATGTAAATGCTCAAAAGATGTGGAAAGAGTTACATCCCAATGAGGAGTGTGAAAACTACCACCACATGGAGGAAAGAGCTACCACCTCGGTCGTCCGAGTATTGTGTGCAGCTACCACATGTATACCAAGCATGGTTGTTCAAATTTTTGATTAAGTAAAATGCATGTTGAAATACTTGACTCTGTCAAATTTCAAGGTTGGTATAAGGTGGGATTTTAAAGAAAGATGCTCAAAGAGCCACTCTCTTCAACAGATTGTCTAGAATATTATCTACCATATTTGGGATTTCAAACATCTATTGATCTTTGTATTTCATTTTCTTTACTGAATTGATGATTTGATAAGGCATTACTCATAAGATCAAGTTAGATGTATTGAAGGTGTTCAACTTTAAGGGATTTAATTTTTGTAAATTTTCGTTTCATTTTTGGATATTATTGATAGATTTGGCATAATCTAATTCTTGTTGTATGAAACGATGTTTTTGTTTAAAGTTGATACACATTGTGCTTACAATCTTTTTTGGTTTTTCGAATTGAATTTCTCTGAAATTTTCTAAAGAAAAGTTGGGGCCGATCCGGATCGGGCAAGATGATCCGGATCCCGAACGCAGGTTTTCTTCTGCGGGCTGACGATCCGGATTGGATCTGCCGATCCGGATCCCGAACGCAGTTTTTTTCACTGCGGGTAGCCGATCCGGATCGCAAGTTATGAACTGATCCGGATCGCGGCTAGGTTTTTATAAGAACAAAGGGTTTTGATTTCTTTTACTCCAATCTTTTGTTCCAAGTTTCCAGAGCGCTTCTCTCTAGATTTCATCCTTCCTGGAAGCTTTCAAACTCAGTTCTTCAACTCCAAGTAAGTTTTATTGATCAAATCTCGGTTTTTTCACCGTTTTCTCTTTTCCTCCTCAAACGCACGAAATTCTTGGATCAACTTTGTTTTGTGGATGGTTTTTGATCAAATTTCTTTTGAAATAAGAACTCTGGGTAGATTAGTTTTGATTATATGCTAGGTTTTCTCCTGATTAACGGAATTTTTAGGCTTCGATTTCTAAAATTTCGGTTTTAGGGCATATAATAAGGATTTTCGAAAATCATGCAATTGATCTATTTTTAAAAGTCCTTTTGCAAAACTAATTTGATTCTTAGTCTCTCTACATGATTATGATTGTTTGGGTACAATTTTTTCAAATTTTTGAAAATTAACAATTTTTCATGTGTTCTTGAGTTGGTCTTCACAGGATTAAATTTCTAAAAGCACTTGGAATCAATGGGATCTCATGGATCCCTTCTTTGTTGTCAAATAGTGCCACACTCGCGGCCACAAACAAATTTAAGAAAGCTAAGAAGAAAAACAAACAAAAGGTGAATTTCGTCGAGAGTCAGTTACAGAGGTGGATTGTACGAGATAGATTGGAATATTGACAGAGGAGATGAATCATTGCCTGAACAAAAGGCGTCCGATGCTTCGAAGGAAAAGCACCCATGGACAAAGGAAAAGCGCCTATGACTAAACCAACCATCTCTGTGAAAAGGAAACGAGTAACTAGACGTTTGGACTACGACGAGCGCTGATTTTAACACACGATAGTTCCTGACTCCCGCCAGCGTGGCAGGCAGGAGTGTTCGTCAGCATGGATCGCCTGCGAGCGTTTGAACGTCGTGAAATGCA
>CM055071.1:25162006-25289814 GCA_029204045.2 Tillandsia leiboldiana
TGTTACGGAATTTGAGTTGGCGTAGTTTCGTGAAAGTCTCAAGTCTTGAAGATTGAAGGTGAAGAAAGTTGGATCATTTAACTCAATCTCAAGAAAGAAGAATTCAAAAGGATCAGGTATGTTTAACTAAAGAATTTGTGTGATCCGAATACTTCTTGTAGTGTAGAAACACTTGGAAGAATCTTTCATTGCATAAAAATCAAAAACTGGACTTGGGACATGTTCAGGATCCGGATCAGGTTGTTCGATCCGGATCCCGAAGGTGGTTCGTTCATACATCGTCGCAATCCGGATCGTAGTCTCTTGATCCGGATCCCGAACGTTGATGTTTGGTGAACTGTATGAACGATCCGGATCGTAGTCACATGATCCGGATCCCGAACCTTCGTTTTTCTGGAATTGGCTGTTTCGTTATGACGATCCGGATCCTAGTTATCACGATCCGGATCGCCGTCCGTAAAATCCAGAAATGGCAGGTTTTTGATTCTTATCTCCTTCCTAGGGTTTCTAACCTATAAATAGACCCTATGACTCCTTTCTAGGGTGAATCCACATAGCCGTCATTTTCATATATCATCTTATACGGCTATAGATCCACATATAGAGAAGAAAGGAAATCATTAGAGAATACTCTATGTTTCTTCATCTATATTGATTAGTTTGATTCTAGGTTTTCATACTCACATCTTGAGTTGAATCAAACTAATGAATACTTAGATGGTATTTCCGATCTATCTTTGATCTAAGTATTCGGCGGATCATCACCACCCAAAAACAACGATTTACCCCAAAAATCGGCGCGTGGATTCGCGTGTCCTTGTGGATTCAAGGTTCAATCGCTCTCGTGGATTCGGAGCGAGGCACGTTCGTGGATTCGAAGGGTGCTATTGGGTGAAGACCGTGGATTCGGTCGGACGTCGTGGATTCGACGTTGGACGCCGTGGATTCGGCGTTGGGCGCAGATCGTGGATTCGAGAAGCGTCTGGAGCGAGCGGAGAAGATCCTCTAGGAGCGTATGGAAAAGGTTGAGTCGTAAGTGTGTACGGTAAATCACCTTGTACGTGTTTTAATTCTAGTGGATTTCTGCCGTGTTATCGGTCCCGTGGTTTTTTACTCCGGTGATGGAGTTTTCCACGTAAAAATCTTGCGTGTTATTTTATTTCCGCATTGGGTTTTATCGCAACGATTTTTGGAGTGTTTATACGTTTACACCTATTCACCCCCCTCTAGGTGTTTCTTCCCCTATTTAGATCCGTATTATATACGACCCAACAAGTGGTATCAGAGCGGGAATAGGGTTGTGAACAATGGTTGAAGGTGGAAACATCAATCGACCCCCTTTCTTTGATGGAACAAATTATGCGTACTGGAAAGTACGGATGAAAGCCTTTTTATCTTCCATCGACGAAGGGTGTGGCATTCAATTGAATCAGGATGGACTAATCCAACTGAACTTATCTCTGATGTTCACACCTTAAAACCTAGGTCGAAATGGACCAAGGAAGAGTTTGAGTTATCTTCTTACAATGGCAAGGGAATTAATGCTATTTTTAATGCCTTATCTCAAACTGAATTCTCTCGCGTCTCGGCATGTGAGACTGCGAAAGAAATCTGGGATGTTCTCCAGGTTACACATGAGGGAACTAACCTCGTGAAGATTCAGAACCTGCAGATGCTTACGAGCAAGTTTGACTCCATCTTGATGGCAGAAAATGAATCTTTCACGGACTACTATACACGATTGCAAGACATCGTAAACTCATGTGCTAATCTGGGAGAGAAGATTCCAGAATTTAAGATTGTAAGAAAAATCTTAAGAACTCTTCCTGAACGATTTCGCCCAAAGGTTACTGCCATTGAAACTATTAAACACCCGGACGAAATACGTGTAGAAGAATTAGTTGGTTCATTACAAACTTATGAAATGACTTTTAATACTAACAATTCTTCTGGAAAAGCATCCACTTCTAAGTCTTCAGGTTATGCGTTGAAAACAACTAAGGAAGAAGACGCGGATACATCCTCCTCGGACGATGACGAGAACCTTTCTATGGAGGAATTTGAGAAGCAGCTCGCTCTCTTGACAAGGAATTTTCGCCGCAACTTTCGAAGGGGTAATTCAAGCAAATCTCCATCCTTCAGAAAGTGGAACAAAGGCAAGGGTACTCCAAGTCACAAGTCAAGAAAGCAGGAGAACTTCTCAAAGGATAAGAAAAGTTCAGAAGGACAACTGCAATGCTTCAAATGTCGAGGCTACGGCCACATTGCAACGGAGTGTCCTAACAAGTATCCGGCAAAGAAGAAGGCGATGCAAGTCGTCACTTGGGATGACAACTCAACGTCGAATGAGTCGTCTTCAAAGTGATGAAGAAAAGAGCTCCACGGCATTCCACGCGTCCACATCTTCACCATTCATGTGCTTTATGGCAACTACGTCTGAATCATTGTCCAACTCCACTGTTGAAAAGAATGCAATGGACAATGAATCGGATGATTCGGAAGGTGAAGAGTTTGCTCTAGCCTATCACAGATCTTTACAGGATTTAAAGAAACCGGCTAAGCAAAACAAGGGGTTGAGAGGGAGATTGCAGGATCTCGAAGAAGAAGTAAAAAGGGTAACTTCTCTCTCGACCGATCTTGAAGTGGAAAGGGATAGTTTGATAAAAGCAAATGTTTCGCTTCAAGAGTCCAATGAGCAGCTCGAGAAGAACTATATAGATATGGTGAACAAAGCAAACTACTTCTTGAAGCTCTATGGCGAGGGCCGACAGGAAAGACGGGAAATGACAGAGACCATTCTCCAACTCAAAGATGACTTACAGCAATTCTCTTTAGGAAGGAGTAAGTTGGATAAACTCCTTGGTCTTGGTCAAACAAATCGGTTCGGCCTCGGGTACACTCAAACTGGAAACAGTCCAAGTTCGAGTGGGACAGTCTTTGTGCCTCAGTCGGTATCTCCTCCTCCGACACCGGAATTCAAGACAAACAACGACAACAAACCTACCTCATCCTCTTCGGAATCGTCAAGCTCAAAGGTATGTTTTCGTTGTAATTTTGCAGGGCACATCGAAAGAAATTGCGAGATTGGAGCTCAAAGAACAAATCAACCACATCTTGCAATTGCTACCAATAAGCTCACTTCCCGGAATTCAAGGAAGGATTTTTCAAAAGGAAAGAACATTGGTAGCACCTCAAACAAGACGATGACAAAAGAAAAGATCAATCATACAAGACGTCGTCTTCAAGGAGAATCTCTCAACCTTTACCGACATACTCCAAAACTCAAAAGGTTTGGGTATGCAAAGGTGAAACCCCTCCTTGTCCTTAATCGTTCTACGATTAAATCTTGTATAGTTTGTGTAGACTATTTTCTTTTCTTCCTTTTCTTTTGGCCAACTCGTCAACCATCCTTGCAAGGTAAATTGTATATTTTTTTCTTATTGGTTGATGATTTCTCTCGGTTTTCTTGGGTAGCATTTTTGAGAGAGAAAGCTGATACGTTTGACTCTTTTCATGAGATTTGCCATCGTATTATGATTGAAAAGAATGAAAAGATCATTCGTGTTAGAAGTGATAGGGGTGGAGAATTCATAAATTCAAAATTCATTGACTTTTGTACTTCAAATGGCATTAAACATGAATTCTCGGCACCCTATACACCTCAGCAGAATGGTGTTGTTGAGCGCAAAAACAGGGTTGTTCAAGAGATGGCGCGTGTGATGCTTCATAGCCGGAAATTACCGCTACATTTTTGGGCTGAAGCTGTGAACACCGCTGTCTATGTCATTAACAGAGTGTATTTGCGCCCAGGAACCTTGAATACACCATATGAGCTGTGGTTTAGTAGAAAATCGGATATCAAGTACTTTCGTATCTTCGGGAGTCGATGTTACATCTTACGTGACCGTGAAAATCTTGGAAAGTTCGACTCTCGAAGTAATGAAGGGATCTTTTGGGTTATTCTACGAATAGCAGAGCATATCGAGTATTTAACATTGAATCTAAGACGATCGTAGAATCTATAAATGTTAAAGTAGATGAAGCTTCTCATTTTGAATCTGAAAAATCTACCCTCGATATCTCTCTAGATGATGATTCTCCTGCTAGTGCATCTTCTCATAATAATACTTCCAATATTAATGATGCATCTAATGGTTCTTCTAGTTTATCTGATGTGCAGGAATCATCTCGTGTACCTCCGAGTACTCCGTTTCAACAAACGCTACGAATCTCCAAGGATCATCCGGAATCGAACATCATTGGAGATCCACAAGAAGGAGTTAGAACTCGAAGGCAGTTGGTTTGCGGACTTGCTTGCTACGTATCTTTAATCGAACCAAAGACAATAGATGAAGCTCTTCAGGATGACTACTGGATTAAAGCAATGCAGGAAGAGCTTCATCAATTTGAGCGAAACAAAGTCTGGGAATTAACGAAGCCTCCAAAGCAACATAATGTGATAGGTACCAAATGGATCTTCAAGAACAAGAAAGATGAAGATGGTACTATCATCAGGAACAAGGCACGACTAGTTGCTCAAGGCTACTCTCAAGTAGAAGGTATAGACTTTGACGAAACTTTCGCCCCTGTAGCCAGACTCGAGTCCATTCGTATATTGTTTGCTATTGCTTGTCATTTTAAAATCAAATTATTTCAAATGGACGTCAAGAGCGCATTTCTAAATGGGTTTTTAAATGAGGAAGTTTATGTAGCTCAACCGAAAGGTTTTGTAGATCATAAACAACCTAACCATGTTTTTCGTTTGAAAAAGGCTCTTTACGGTCTGAAACAAGCACCGCGAGCATGGTACGAAAGGTTAACAAAGCACCTTTTGGAGAAGGGCTATACTCGAGGGGGAGCTGACAGGACTCTCTTTGTGAAGCATTATCAAAATAATTTCATTGTAGCACAAATCTATGTCGATGACATTGTATTTGGTGCAACAAAAGATAATGATGCTTCTAAATTCGCGGAGACCATGGAAAGCGAATTTGAGATGTCCATGATGGGCGAACTGTCTTATTTTCTTGGATTGCAAATTAAACAAAATGATGAAGGTATTCACTTGAGTCAATCCAAGTATGCAATGGAGTTGGTCAAAAAGTTTGATCTAGTAAATTGTAAAGATTTTCCAACTCCAATGGGAACTAGCCACAAGGGACTTGGAAGTGAATCACATAGTGAGAATGTAGACGAGAAACTGTATAGAAGTATGATTGGAAGTCTACTTTACCTCACGGCTAGTCGCCCGGATATATCCTTTAGTGTTGGGATTTGCGCGAGATATCAATCAGCACCAAAGGAGGTTCACCTGAAAGCGGTGAAACGGATCATCCGGTATATCAAAGGATCAATTAATTTCGGAATTTGGTATCCTATGGGAACAAGTCTGGACATTGTTGGATACTCAGATGCCGATTGGGCAGGATCAGTGGATGATCGGAAAAAGCACGAGTGGTGCATGCTTCTATCTTGGCCATTGCCTTGTTGCATGGCACAGTAAAAAGCAGAATTGCATAGCACTCTCGACTGCCGAAGCGGAATACATTTCAGCTGGAAGTTGCTCAACTCAACTCATTTGGATGAAAGCGTATTGAGTGACTTCCGCATTTCAGCATCTTCGGTAACAATTCTTTGTGACAACACAAGTGCAATTAACATTTCTAAAAACCCTGTGTTGCACTCTAGAACAAAACATATTGAACTTAGATATCATTTTCTTAGAGAGCTAGTTGAATCAAATACTCTTCAACTTTCATATATTTCAACTGAAGATCAATTAGCTGACATTTTAACAAAACCTTTGGATCACAAACGTTTTATTCATTTACGAAAAGCAATTGGGATGCTTTCCTTGAAATAATCTTCTTTTTGAAATCTTTGCTTAGGATAGGTTTTGTATTTATTTTTGTTTTGTTCTTTATCTATGTTTGTACATAGGACATTAATTGAGCATAGATCATAATTGACTTTAATTGCATCTGTTCATACATTTAGAAATTTATTATGCTTTTGCCATCATAATATTTCACTGTTGCAATGATCATTTATGTTAATTAAATCATCCTCTAAAGTGATCAAAGTCAATTTCTCTCTCTCTATGATCTCTTGGTATAGTCATTATCTTATTTGACTGTTTAGTCGAGTATGAAATCGAGATCAATTTTTGGTTGAATACTTTATATCTTAAATAATTGATAGCCAATTGAGGGGGAGTCAAAGATAATGTAAAATGCTCAAAAGATGTGGAAAGAGTTACATCCCAATGAGGAGTGTGAAAACTACCACCACATGGAGGAAAGAGCTACCACCTCGGTCGTCCGAGTATTGTGTGCAGCTACCACATGTATACCAAGCATGGTTGTTCAAATTTTTGATTAAGTAAAATGCATGTTGAAATACTTGACTCTGTCAAATTTCAAGGTTGGTATAAGGTGGGATTTTAAAGAAAGATGCTCAAAGAGCCACTCTCTTCAACAGATTGTCTAGAAATATTATCTACCATATTTGGGATTTCAAACATCTATTGACCTTTGTATTTCATTTTCTTTACCGAATTGATTATTTGATAAAGGCATTACTCATAAGATCAAGTTAGATGTAATTGAAGGTGTTCAACTTTAAGGGATTTAATTCTTGTAAATTTTCGTTTCATTTTTGGATATTACTGATAGATTTAGCATAATCTAATTCTTGTTGTGTGAAACGATGCTTTTTGTTTAAAGTTAATACACCTTTGTGCTTACAATCTTTTTCTGGTTTTTCTTGAATTTCTCTGAAATTTTTCTAAAGAAAAAGTTGGGGCCGATCCGGATCGGGCAAGGTGATCCGGATCCCGAACGCAGGTTTTCTCCTGCGGGCTGACGATCCGGATTGTATCTGCCGATCCGGATCCCGAACGCAGTTTCTTACTGCGGGTAGCCGATCCGGATCGCAGTTATGAACTGATCCGGATCGCGGCTAGGTTTTATAAAGAACAAAAGGGTTTTTGATTTCTTTACTCCAATCTTTTGTTCAAAAGTTTCCAGAGCGCTTCTCTCTAGATTTCATCCTCCTTGGAAGCTTTCAAACTCAAGTTCTTCAATTCCAAGTAAGTTTTATTGATCAAAATCTCGGTTTTTCACCGTTTTTCTCTTTTCCTCCTCAAACGCACGAATTTCTTGGATCAACTTTGTTTGTGGATGGTTTTTGATCAAATTTCTTTTGAAATAAGAACTCTGGTTTGTTTAGTTTTGATTATATGCTAGGTTTTCTCCTGATTAACGGATTTTTAGGCTTCGATTTCTAAAATTTCGGTTTTAGGGCATATAACAAGGATTTTCGAAAATCATGCAATTGATCTATTTTTAAAAGTCCTTTTGCAAAACTAATTTGATTCTTAGTCTCTCTACATGATTATGATTGTTTGGGTACAATTTTTCAAATCTTTGAAAATTAACAATTTTTCATGTGTTCTTGAGTTGGTCTTCACAGGATTTAAATCTTCTTAAAGCACTTGGATCAATGGGAGTCTCATGGATCATTCTTTTGTTGGTCACAATAGTGCACACTCGGGCCACAAACAAATTAAAGAGAGCTAAGAAAACACAACAAAAAGGTGAATTTGTCGAGGTCAGTGATACAGAGGTGGATTGTCACGAGATAGATTGGACTGTATTGACAGATGATGATGAATCATTGCCTGAACAAAAGGCGTCCGATGCTTCGAAAGGAAAAGCACCCATGGACAAAGGAAAAACGCCTATGACTAAACCAACCATCTCTGTGAAAAGGAAACGAGTAACTAGACGTTTTGGACTACGACGAGACGCTGATTTTAACACACCGATAGTTCCTGACTCCCCGCCTCGCGTGGAAGGAGTGTTCGTCAGCATGGATCGCCTTCGAGCGTTTGAACGTCGTGAATGCATCGGTGAACGTCATGTCAACATTGAAGCTCTCCGAAATCACTCACCTGAGTTTGGAACCTTGATTGAGCAAGCTAATCTCATCCAAGTCTGCCGATTCCCCGAACTACTTGGGTATTGTTTGTATCGTGTAAGAACTTTTTACACAAATGCAAGACATCTTCGAGAAGATGAAAATGGATCAATGCATTTCTATACAAATATCCAAGGGATGAAACTTAAAATCACTCCGCAGCTAATTGGCGAAGTCCTTGGAATGGAATCTAACACATCGGGACTCAACTTTTGAAAGGAAGAAGTTTGACGAATGCCTTGTGGCGAACAGTGATAGATAAAATTTGTTTGGAAGGAACGAATTCAGCTAATGGTAAAAGTGTAAAATCCAAACATCTTCGACTGGAGTACCGATTTCTAAATTTCATCACGTGTTACAACATTCTACCTAACATGCAGACTAAGGTCGTGAGATGGGAGAGACTGCTGTTCCTATATCTCTTAGGTCATCCCTCTGAGGCTGTAGGATTGAACATGAATATCCCCTACATAATTTGGAATAGAATGTCAAGATATATTGTGCATCCTCATCCTTCTGAGCGACCTCCGTTTCCGTTAATCATCATGAGGATCTTACAAAAGTTTGACATTGATATAAGCTCGACATCCTATCAACACTGTTGGGGGATGATAGATGAGTCAACGATTGTGAAGTCACTTCATAAATTACCACATGTTACTCCGACACATTCCACTGGAAAGAAACCTTGTGTCGGCACCTCGGCCTCACCGTCTCAACAAGCATCAGAACAAAGGCGAATGTCTGAAGAACTCGAGATCATAACGGCATCCCAAATTACATTGACCAAGAAAGTAAATTCAATGAGGAAATTGATCAAGAACATGTTCACTAAGATGGGATATAGTGCGTCTGAGGACTCAGACTCGGATGACTAATTTGTGCTTTAACAATTTTTGTGCAGATTTGTGCAGGATTTTATCTTTTTAGACTTTAGTTCAGCTTTTAGGACTTACTTTTAGTTCTAGTTCTTATTCTTCGGAACAATTTTTGAAATCTTTAACTCTCCTTAAATTTTTGTGTTTTTGGCTAATTTTGTGACAAAAAGGGGGAGAGAGTTTATAGAGAACTTGAGAACTTGAACAATGATTGATTGAACATGATGATGTGTTGGAACATCAAAGGTAAGTTGAAACACAAAGGTAAGTAGAACTTCAACTTTTGGTTTTTCCATTTGTTTGAATGCATGCCTCGACTAACTATTTGCTAACTATTTGGGCATGTAATATATCTAACAAGTTGATGTTCACTAACAAGTTTGTGACACTTGGTTTTTGATTGCATAGAAGATATGTTGGTTCTTAACTCTGATCAATTACATATCTATATATATATATTAGTTTGTCACAAACATGTTCATGACATTTGGTTTTTACGTGCAAAGAAGATATGTTGGTGTTTATTTAACTATGATCAGTTTACATATCTGAATATAAATGTCATGGTAAGTATAAATGAGTTTAAACTTCATCTCTGTTTGTGGTTTTTGAATAGTACAAAATTCTTGAGGTATCTAACGATTTCTTTTGTCAAGAATGATTTCTTTTTGCAGAGAGTACAGATGTCTAAGTCTAGAGTCTGTTTTAGGAGTTTAACTCATGTATTGTATTTTGGATCTCCATTGTAAATTTTTGTTGTATGGTGATAGCAACAAAAATATCTTTTTGAATTTTCTTTAGTGGATCTATGTTTTGTCACGAAACCGCCAAAGGGGGAGATTGTTACGGAATTTGTGTTGGCGTAGTTTCGTGAAAGTTTCAAGTCCTGAAGATTGAAGGTGAAGAAAAGTTGATTCATTTAACTCAATCTCAAGAAAGAAGAATTCAGAAGGATCAGGTATGTTTAACTAAAGAATTTGTGTGATCCGAATACTTCTTGTAGTGTAGAAACACTTGGAAGAATCTTTCATTGCATAAAAAATCAAAAACTGGACTTGGGACATGTTCAGGATCCGGATCAGGTTGTTCGATCCGGATCCCGAAGGTGGTTCGTTCATACTTCGTCGCAATCCGGATCGTAGTCTCTTGATCCGGATCCCGAACGTTGA
Organism: Tillandsia leiboldiana; assembly: GCA_029204045.2. Classification (NCBI taxonomy): domain Eukaryota; kingdom Viridiplantae; phylum Streptophyta; class Magnoliopsida; order Poales; family Bromeliaceae; genus Tillandsia; species Tillandsia leiboldiana. Next base: position 25,172,034 of record CM055071.1, read on the forward strand.
TGTTTGGTGAACTGTATGAACGATCCGGATCGTAGTCACATGATCCGGATCCCGAACCTTCGTTTTTCTGGAATTGGCTGTTTTGTTATGACGATCCGGATCCTAGTTATCACGATCCGGATCGCCGTCCGTAAATATCCAGAAATGGCAGGTTTTTGATTCTTATCTCCTTCCTAGGGTTTCTAACCTATAAATACACCCTATGTCTTTCTTTCTAGGGGGAATCCATAGCCGTCATTTTCTTGTATCATCTTATACGGCTATAGATCCACATATAGAGAAGAAAGGAAATCATTAGAGAATACTCTATGTTTCTTCATCTATATTGATTAGTTTGATTCTAGGTTTTCATACTCACATCCTGAGTTGAATCAAACTAATGAATACTTAGATGGTATTTCCGATCTATCTTTGATCTAAGTATTCGGCGGATCATCACCACCCAAAAACAACGATTTACCCCAAAAATCGGCGCGTGGATTCGCGTGTCCTTGTGGATTCAAGGTTCATTCGCTCTCGTGGATTCGGAGCGAGGCACGTTCGTGGATTCGAAGGGTGCTATTGGGTGAAGACCGTGGATTCGGTCGGACGTCGTGGATTCGACGTTGGACGCCGTGGATTCGGCGTTGGGCGCAGATCGTGGATTCGAGAAGCGTCTGGAGCGAGCGGAGAAGATCCTCTAGGAGCGTATGGAAAAGGTTGAGTCGTAAGTGTGTACGGTAAATCACCTTGTACGTGTTTTAATTCTAGTGGATTTCTGCCGTGTTATCGGTCCCGTGGTTTTTTACTCCGGTGATGGAGTTTTCCACGTAAAAATCTTGCGTGTTATTTTATTTTCCGCATTGGGTTTTATCGCAACGATTTTTGGAGTGTTTATACGTTTACACCTATTCACCCCCCTCTAGGTGTTTCTTCCCCTATTTAGATCCGTATTATATACGACCCAACAACGAAAGGTTAACAAAGCACCTTTTGGAGAAGGGCTATACTCGAGGGGGAGCTGACAGGACTCTCTTTGTGAAGCATTATCAAAATAATTTCATTGTAGCACAAATCTATGTCGATGACATTGTATTTGGTGCATCAAAAGATAATGATGCTTCTAAATTCGCGGAGACCATGGAAAGCGAATTTGAGATGTCCATGATGGGCGAACTGTCTTATTTTCTTGGATTGCAAATTAAACAAAATGATGAAGGTATTCACCTGAGTCAATCCAAGTATGCACTGGAGTTGGTCAAAAAGTTTGATCTAGAAAATTGTAAAGATTTTCCAACTCCAATGGGAACTAGCCACAAGGGACTTGGAAGTGAATCACATAGTGAGAATGTAGACGAGAAACTGTATAGAAGTATGATTGGAAGTCTACTTTACCTCACGGCTAGTCGCCCGGATATATCCTTTAGTGTTGGGATTTGCGCGAGATATCAATCAGCACCAAAGGAGGTTCACCTGAAAGCGGTGAAACGGATCATCCGGTACATCAAAGGATCAATTAATTTCGGAATTTGGTATCCTATGGGAACAAGTCTGTACATTGTTGGATACTCAGATGCCGATTGGGCAGGATCAGTGGATGATCGGAAAAGCACGAGTGGTGCATGCTTCTATCTTGGCCATTGCCTTGTTGCATGGCACAGTAAAAAGCAGAATTGCATAGCACTCTCGACTGCCGAAGCGGAATACATTTCAGCTGGAAGTTGCTCAACTCAACTCATTTGGATGAAAAGCGTATTGAGTGACTTCCGCATTTCAGCATCTTCGGTAACAATTCTTTGTGACAACACAAGTGCAATTAACATTTCTAAAAACCATGTGTTGCACTCTAGAACAAAACATATTGAACTTAGATATCATTTTCTTAGAGAGCTAGTTGAATCAAATACTCTTCAACTTTCATATATTTCAACTGAGGATCAATTAGCTGACATTCTAACAAAACCTTTGGATCAAAAACGTTTTATTCATTTACGAAAAGCAATTGGGATGCTTTCCTTGAAATAATCTTCTTTTTGAAATCTTTGCTTAGGATAGGTTTTGTATTTGTTTTTTGTTTTGTTCTGTATCTATGTTTGTACATAGGACATTAATTGAGCATAGATCATAATTGACTTTAATTGCATCTTTTCGCACATTTAGAAATTTATTATGCTTTTGCCATCATAATATTTCACTGTTGCAATGATCATTTATGTTAATTAAATCATCTTCTAAAGTGATCAAAGTCAATTTCTCTCTCTCTATGATCTCTTGGTATAGTCATTATCTTATTTGACTGTTTAGTCGAGTATGAAATCGAGATCAATTTTTGGTTGAATACTTTATATCTTAAATAATTGATAGCCAATTGAGGGGGAGTCAAAGATAATGTAAAATGCTCAAAAGATGTGGAAAGAGTTACATCCCAATGAGGAGTGTGAAAACTACCACCACATGGAGGAAAGAGCTACCACCTCGGTCGTCCGAGTATTGTGTGCAGCTACCACATGTATACCAAGCATGGTTGTTCAAATTTTTGATTAAGTAAAATGCATGTTGAAATTCTTGACTCTGTCAAATTTCAAGGTTGGTATAAGGTGGGATTTTAAAGAAAGATGCTCAAAGAGCCACTCTCTTCAACAGATTGTCTAGAAATATTATCTACCATATTTGGGATTTCAAACATCTATTGATCTTTGTATTTCATTTTCTTTACTGAATTGATGATTTGATAAAGGCATTACTCATAAGATCAAGTTAGATGTGATTGAAGGTGTTCAACTTTAAGGGATTTAATTTTTGTAAATTTTCGTTTCATTTTTGGATATTATTGATAGATTTGGCATAATCTAATTCTTGTTGTATGAAACGATGATTTTTGTTTAAAGTTGATACACATTTGTGCTTACAATCTTTTTCTGGATCTTCCTGAATTTCTCTGAAATTTTCTAAAGAAAAAGTTGGGGCCGATCCGGATCGGGCAAAGTGATCCGGATCCCGAACGCAGGTTTTCTCCTGCGGGCTGACGATCCGGATTGTATCTGCCGATCCGGATCCCGAACGCAGTTTTCTCACTGCGGGTAGCCGATCCGGATCGCAGTTATGAACTGATCCGGATCGCGGCTAGGTTTTATAAGGAACGAAAGGGGTTTTTGATTTCTTTACTCCAATCTTTTGTTCCGAAGTTTCCAGGCTCTCTCTCTCTAGATTTCATCCTTCTTGGAAGCTTTCAAACTCAGGTTCTTCAACTCCAAGTAAGTTTTATTGATCAAAATCTCGGTTCTTCACCGTTTTTCTCCTTTCCTCCTCAAACGTGATGAATTTCTTGGATCAATTTTGTTTGTGGATGGTTTTTGATCAAATTTCTTTTGAAATAAGGACTCTGGGTTGTTTAGTTTTGATTATATGCTAGGTATTCTCCTGATTAACGGATTTTTAGGCTTCGATTTCTAAAATTTCGGTTTTAGGGCATATAATAAGGATTTTCGAAATTCATGCAATTGATCTATTTTTAAAAGTCCTTTTGCAAAACTAATTTGATTCTTAGTCTCACTACATGATTATGATTGTTTGGGTACAATTTTTCCAATTTTTGAAAACTAAGAATTTTTGTGTTCTTGAGTTGGTTTTCACAGGACACCTTCTGAACTCAAGCACTTTGATCAATGGCACTTAATTCAATGTGTTTCTCTTGGTTAATCCTTCTCCTGGTCTCAATGGTACACACTCGCCCTACAAATAAACTAAAGAGAGCCAAGAACCTCCAACAAAAAGGTGAATTTGTCGAGGTCAGTGACACAGAGGTAGATTGTCATGAGATTGACTGGGCGGCATTGACGGATGATGATGACTCAATGTATGAACAAGAACCGTCTGATGGTTCAAGGAGAAAGGCGTCTGTTAAACCAAAAGAAAAGGCAACTAAGGTACCAGGAAAAGCATCAGTGGTAGCACCAACCATCTCCTTGAAAAGAAAGAGAATAACTAGACGCCGTGGGCTACGACAGGACAATAATGTTGACACGCCGATAGCTCCTGACTCCCCACATCGCTTGGAAGATGTATTCGTTAACACTGATCGTCTTCGAGCCTTTGCACATCGCGAATGCATTGGTGAAAGGCATGTTAACATTGAGGCTCTGCAAGGTCACTCCCCTGGTTTTGGTCTTCTGATTGAACAAGCCAACCTTATTCAAGTATGTCGTTTCCCAGAAACTCTTGGCTACTGTTTGCATCTTGTGAGGACCTTCTATACTAATGCACGGCATCTTCGAGAGTCTGAGAACGGTCCTATGGAGTTCTACACGAATATCCAAGGCACAAGGTTTAAGATTACTCCAGAATTGATTGGCGAGGTTTTGGGAATGGAAGCCAGCAAGAAAGGAGTTCACTACTTAAAGGGGGTAAATTTGACAAACACATTATGGCAAAAAGTTATAGAGGGAATTTGTCTCGAGGGAACACAATCAACCGAAAAATCTGTTCGGTCTAAAGAACTTCGTCTTGAATATCGCTTCTTAAACTTCATCACATGTTACAATATACTTCCAAATATGCAGACAAAGGTTGTGAGATGGGACCGGTTGTTGTTTTTGTATCTTATAGGACATCCATCAGAGGCAACGGCATTGAATATCAACATTCCATACATTATCTGGAATAGAATGGCGCGATATGTTGAGCATCCTCATCCTACTGAGAGAATTCCATTTCCCTTGATTATAATGAGGATTTTAAAGAAATTTCAGGTTGACATTACTTCAATAACTTATCATCAATGTCTAAGCATGATAGATGAGTCTACCATTGTCAAATCCCTCCATAAGTTGCCGCATGTCACTCCAGTTCCTGCATCTGGAACGAAGCACAGTACAAACACTAACGCATCACCATCTCGACAAGCACCCAGCACAGATGTTGAAGCATCAATGACATCGATTATCAAGGAACAACAGCGACTATCTGTTAAGCAAGAACAAATTTTGAAGGAACAACAAAGAATTACCAATGAGCTTGAGATTACCACGGCAACTCACATTACAATAACGAAGAAGATCAATTCAATGGACAAACGGATGCGAAAGATACTCTCTAAGATGGGTTGCACAAGCTCTGAAGACTCAGATTCTGACAACTGATTACTTTTGACTCATTTTTTTTCTTTTCTTTTTGTGCAGGATTTTGATTTTAGGATTTAGTCTTATACTTACTTTTAGCTTAGTTCTCAGGTTTTACGTTTTATTGGAACTTTTTACTCTCCTCACATTTCGTAGTCTTAACTACATTTTGGCTTTGTTTTGTGACAAAAAGGGGGAGAGAGTTAGAGAGAACTTTGAACAATGTTGACTGCATGAAACATCAAGGTAAGTGAACAATGTTTGATATGAACACTGGATGAATATCAAGGAAAGGTAAGTGAACAATGTTTGATATGAACACTGGATGAATATCAAGGTAAGTATTACTCCAACTTGCATTCTCAACTTGAGGTTTTTCAGCTGTATGAATGCATGCCTCGCCTAACTATTTGCTAACTATTTGGGCATGTAATATAACTAACAAGTTGATGTTCACTAACAAGTTTGTGACACTTGGTTTTTGATTGCATAGAAGATATGTTGGTTCTTAACTCTGATCAATTACATATCTATATATATATTAGTTTGTCACAAACATGTTCATGACATTTGGTTTTTACGTGCAAAGAAGATATGTTGGTGTTTTTTAACTATGATCAGTTTACATATCTGAATATATCTGAATATAAATGTCATGGTAAGTATAAATGAGTTTAAACTTCATCTCTGTTTGTGGTTTTTGAATAATACAAAATTCTTGAGGTATCTAACGATTTCTTTTGTCAAGATTGATTTCTTTTTGCAGAGAGTACAGATGTCTAAGTCTAGAGTCTGTTTTAGGAGTTTAACTCATGTATTGTATTTTGGATCTCCATTGTAAATTTTTGTTGTATGGTGATAACAACAAAAATATCTTTTTGAATTTTCTTTAGTGGATCTATGTTTTGTCACGAAACCGCCAAAGGGGGAGATTGTTACGGAATTTGAGTTGGCGTAGTTTCGTGAAAGTCTCAAGTCTTGAAGATTGAAGGTGAAGAAAGTTGGATCGTTTAACTCAATCTCAAGAAAGAAGAATTCAAAAGGATCAGGTATGTTTAACTAAAGAATTTGTGTGATCCGAATACTTCTTGTAGTGTAGAAACACTTGGAAGAATCTTTCATTGCATAAAAATCAAAAACTGGACTTGGGACATGTTCAGGATCCGGATCAGGCTGTTCGATCCGGATCCCGAAGGTGGTTCGTTCATACATCGTCGCAATCCGGATCGTAGTCTCTTGATCCGGATCCCGAACGTTGAGTTTACCATCTACCTTGAACGATCCGGATCTTGCTTCGCAATCCGGATCCCGAACGTTGATGTTTGGTGAACTGTATGAACGATCCGAATCGTAGTCACATGATCCGGATCCCGAACCTTCATTTTTCTGGAATTGGCTGTTTCGTTATGACGATCCGGATCTTAGTTATCACGATCCGGATCGCCGTCCGTAAAATTCCAGAAATGGCAGGTTTTTGATTCTTATCTCCTTCCTAGGGTTTCTAACCTATAAATAGACCCTATGTCTTTCTTTCTAGGGTCAATCCACATAGCCGTCATTTTCATGTATCATCTTATACGGCTATAGATCCACATATAGAGAAGAAAGGAAATCATTAGAGAATACTCTATGTTTCTTCATCTATATTGATTAGTTTGATTCTAGGTTTTCATACTCACATCTTGAGTTGAATCAAACTAATGAATACTTAGATGGTATTTCCGATCTATCTTTGATCTAAGTATTCGGCGGATCATCACCACCCAAAAAACAACGATTACCCCAAAATCGGCGCGTGGATTCGCGTGTCCTTGTGGATTCAAGGTTCATTCGCTCTCGTGGATTCGGAGCGAGGCACGTTCGTGGATTCGAAGGGTGCTATTGGGTGAAGACCGTGGATTCGGTCGGACGTCGTGGATTCGACGTTGGACGCCGTGGATTCGGCGTTGGGCGCAGATCGTGGATTCGAGAAGCGTCTGGAGCGAGCGGAGAAGATCCTCTAGGAGCGTATGGAAAAGGTTGAGTCGTAAGTGTGTACGGTAAATCACCTTGTACGTGTTTTAATTCTAGTGGATTTCTGCCGTGTTATCGGTCCCGTGGTTTTTTACTCCGGTGATGGAGTTTTCCACGTAAAAATCTTGCGAGTTATTTTCATTTCCGCATTGGGTTTTTTATCGCAACGATTTTTTGAGTGTTTATACGTTTACACCTATTCACCCCCCTCTAGGTGTTTCTTCCCCTATTTAGATCCGTATTATATACGACCCAACATTCACAACTTAAGTTGTGGGACCCGTTCTTCTTCGCTGTTTTGCTGAATATCCGGCCGTCAGATCGTCGACAAGTGAATATGAAACTTTCATGTTTCGACGAGACGATCGCAATGGTGCTCTCGGATTTTCGAGATCAGCCCCCGATCAAAAGTCGATATTTCTGGGCTACCATTGATCCGCTATGTTCCAAATTTTGCTAAATTTACTAATTTTATAAATTCCAAAGTAAATTTAAGGTCTTTAATTTTCTAGATTACTACATTAGTCAAAATCCACGCTCTCTCTCTCAGAGCGGATAGTCTCAAGATCACCAACCTCTCGCACAACGGTCGACTAACTCACAACGACCTCGGGACCACCATCAATCCCCAAACGGTTCCCAACAACACTAACACTAGTCTAAACACAGCTACTAGACTCCACTCGGTCCCCCTGACACGAGTGCAACAATAAAGTAAATGCCTGTAACGACCTCAATCTGGTGCCACCCGTAAAACTGGCATTGCCTGCTCAGCAGAATCTGCACACATGGCTCGAAACCGTGGGATCGGCCTACATGGCTCGCATCCCAAAGTAAGTAACAGATCGGCATCTAAACCGTCCGATCGAAAACAAAAGTAAGTAACAGACCGGCATCTAAACCGTCCGATTGCACACTCCGGAGTGGCACTCGAGGGGAGCGACCCACACGAGTAAAGTATCTCTGTAACAAGTATCTCTGTATAGCAGGACTTTGATCATGACTATGATCAAAGTGGAAACTATGTCCACTAAAGAAAGACCCGACCTCAATCGGATGCAAGTAAACGATAAGTGGAAAACTCCACCCACTAAAGAAAGCCTCGGTCCTCAATCAGATGCAAAAGTACTCAATAGTGGGAAACTCTGTCCACTAGAGAATTCAGATACCCAATCTGGTGCGTAAATAAATATCCGGTCAACCGCCCAATATCCGCGGTTGCCGCAAAGCCCCACAACTAATCCAACCTGTCCCAGACACCAAGTCCCGACTACACTACCCAGACCCCTGCTCAAACCCGAGCAACATTGACCACCTGACTAACAAAGAAGGAGAAAGGAAAAGCATGGTTTCTCCTAAGTCAAGTTCCAATAAGTAGTGTAGCAATAAAAGGGGGCCTAACTACATGTGCATACAAACATGCTTTTGTCCTCAGAAACGATAAAAGTGGGTGAAACATATATTAGCAAAGCATGCTAAAGTATTCCTACTATGGTATACCAATCTCCCCCAAGTAGGCCATTCCTTGCTTACCTCTCGCTCATATCGGTTATACATCAAATATGCCTGCTATCAGTCATAGAGGGGTGACATCCCCACAAGTGCACTTACATTCACCATAACATAACAATCTTATCAATATTAAGCTTACCCACCTGAAGTGCTCAATCCAAGGCAAACCTGGGGTCGGTAAAGAGCGTGGCTACTTGCACGCACAATCCGCTGAACCCGTATCCACGGTACATGTCGCACAAGCCTCGGCTGTAAAGCCTCTTTGCTGTCCAATATCCCTTTTCCCACCAAATGCCCAAACAGATAAACCGCCGCGATCACTGCTCACAAATACCCCAAAGCATACACACAAATAAGCATACAAGTATCCAAATACATGCTGTCCAAAATTCAGTCTATAAGATGCCCTATTTTTACCTGTGAGCTGTACACAAAAAATTCCCAAAAAAATACTATCGCGATCCTCGCGACGAATCGGTCGAAACGAGTACCTGCAAGTACAAATCCGAGTTTTCTACACTTCGAGGGTGTTCCTTGCGCTGTGTAGATGAAAAATGCCTCTTGGAATGCCTCAATCCGACGCCTGTGCGCAAAGATATCGCCGAAACACCGATGTGCCGTCCAAAACTCCGCCCCAGAAAAAGGGTCAAAAGAAAGCTCGGGAAACTCCCAGATAAACTCGAAACGAGGGGAAACTTAAATCATGAAGATCGTAGCCCTACCTGTTGTGAAGCCAACGGCGCAAGAATCGACAAAATCGGTAGTCAGAGTAAGCCGGGGGAGTCCTCGCACCCAAATCGCGACGAAGGAGACCACAAAAGAACGAGCGTCGCGCCGCGCCGTAGAAATGGAAACCTTGGAATGCGTGCTGCGGAAAAATCCAGGAATCCACAGTTGGAAGTAGCACTATGCGGGGAACAACTTTGTAGAAGACGCCGAGGTGAGAAGAGGCTCCGAAATGCAGAAAAGAGGAAGAAGAAGCCGCTTGGATCGCTTAAATAGGCTCCTGAAACAATTCGAGAAATGCCGGTTGAGTCCCCACTTCCGGGTGTCCGAAATGATTCGGGCTGCTACAGTGTTGGGTCCAGCCCAACACTGTTTATGCCCGAATCGCCCAGAGGCTTCCACGTCGCCCACAAAACAGCGGACAGCCGTGCGGGGCCACCCAGCGGACGACACGTGGCCGGCCCACTGCGGAGCCGAAACGTGGCGCGCACTCGGTCAACGAGTCACCGCCGTGCCCGGGTGCGCGCTGCCAGCGCCGCCTGCCATCCCTGCACGCACGCGCCCCGAGGCAGCCGCACCCGCTCCGTGGACCGTGCACCTGCCCGCGCGCCTGCCCGCGCATTGCCCGCGCCCGCACGCTGCCCGTGCTTGCCCGCCACTGCGCCTGCGCCTGCCCGAGCCCGCTCCGCCGCTGCCCGCCGCCGCCGGAACAGTGTCAAGGTGCCTCGAAAATCATGCGCGCCATCCGGGCTTCGAAAAATGCAAGTGAATAGTCCATTTTCATCGTTTTCGCGCGCTGAATCCAAATCCGCTGTCCGATTTGCCAAATTCCAACTCTAAAAATTGCCGAAGGCATCCGGATTGGTGTTCCTTGGTCCAAACTTCGCGTTGAGTCCAATTTTAATATCCATTTCGCGCGAAACCACTTCTAAACATCCGACGGGGTCCTACGATCACTCACATGATCTATTTTAAGCCCGAAGTCCATCACTTGTGTCAAAATTGTGCACAAACACCACCGACACACTACGTAGGCCTCCAGAAGCTGCCAATGAACCAGTAATCACATCGTGGGGATCCAGGTCCTCACATCCTCCCCCACTAAAGAAAGTTTCCTCCTCGAAACTAGCTCAATTCCACCAGGAGTCACAAACACCAAGGGTAAGTACTCAACATCATCATCTCCAGCTCCTAAGTCATCACTCACTCCCCGTGATTACTCCTCAACAACAACAACAGCAACATTCAGTGCGGCATAGCCCGTTTGTGCAATTCCCTCATGTCACGAGCCAGAATTCGCAACGGCGTCCCTCGCACTCCAAACATTCCTAGATGTCAAATGGGACGAGTCAATCACGGGCGAGGGATCCAAAAACATAACCTTCCTGAGTTGAGACATGAAACACAACAGGGGGTTCCATGAAAAGTTGGGGGAAACAAGATAACCGCCAGTGCAACACGCACCAACCCACAACCTGTGTTAACTCAACCAAGGCAACCCGAAGCACACCCACACGATTATCCAATAAGGAAAAAGAGTCCTAACAAGGAGGGGTCCTCACTCGGTCACTCCCGAATCTTGACCATCCGAGTGAACTACTCAGCCGCGGTCTATCATCCAAAGGAACCCTCAGGGACACAACCACAAGCCATGTTCATCTCAACAGTCCACACCGCGCCAGCTGTGGAATCATCAAACTCAACCCCAGACAGCTTCCCTGCTCCAGGTACCCGCCATCACAGTTGCTGTGTCGGGGTAATCCAGAATGCTCAACAATAACCCAACGATAACTCCACGGTCACAATAGAAGGCATCACTAAAACTCGCAGATCTCTCTCCCAACACTGAAAATGCTAGCATTGGCGCTGGTATCAGTCTCATCATCCGATTGCCAAGCTCTCCTGGCACTGCCCAGCCCAAGAAGCCCCTTACCTTGACCATAATTGTCGACCTCGGCCAATTCCCAAATGGTATCCATATTGGCCGGATTCCCACCGCCGCCACTACGGCTAACACAATGTGACCCAAGAAGGTATGCCTCTGAAGCTAAAACTTGTACTCCAATAACACGGCATACAGCTTCTTCCACCCAAGCATTATAGCACATCCGTAAGTGCTCCTCGTGCTTCAAGTCGCTCTGGGAGTAAATTCGAATATCCCTAGAGGATCTGGTTACCAATCCAATCAAGTACAGCTGGAGCACAATTCCTCAAATCATAAGAGTGGCAGGGCATTAATCAATCCACTTGGCCTCACTATGAGCTCATGATGCCCTACCGTGTCCTGAATGCCATCTAGGCAAGATCCTCGGCTGTCTGATTCCAAGTAGGTACTCACACCATACTATAACTGCCAGAGTATGACTCCATCAAAAGGTCCTAGATACCACCCGGACCTGTCTACACTCGAACCATGAAAGGACCCTCACAGTCGTGTATCAACGACGTGGCATCACCACCGTGTATCAACGGTGTGGCACTAGGTCAAACAGACCCCTCGATCCATCAGATCCTGCAACTGCGCCATCAGCTCTCTCAGCTCTACCGGCGATATCCAATGAGGTGCTGTCGAGGGTGGCGCGGATCCCCGAACCACGTCAAACTCAATCTCTATCTCCCTAACCGGCGGCATCTCCAACAGCTCAGGTGAAATCACACCTGGGATCTCGTGGGCAACAGAGATATCCTTGAGTCCCGGTGCCGCCGAAAGCACCTCACACACTGTCGCTATAACCTGCGTGCTCTAGTAATCTCGACAAGCAAGCCTCCTCTTGTCTGCCTTGCCGAAGATCAAAGTCCTCTCTCGCCGCAGTCAAACATTCTGTGGCACTAAACCAACCAAAACCCAAGCACTAGATCAAAACACCGAACTGCCACAATTACCAATAAGTTAGCCGGCATAACTCATGGCCTCTACTGCACTGGACATGATCCACAAGCCTCCTCCACATGCACAACACCAACAGGAACCTGTACCTCGAGTGCACGTGGTAACAAATCTGCCTCTAGTCCATGCAGGAACGCAACATGCTCTAACTCCAACTGTTGTGATGAAATCCCACCAGCAACACTCAATCCACTACCGTGGCGCCCTCCAACCGGGCGGCACAGATTTATCCGCTCAATGCAAGTGGTTGTCTCTCAATCTGCCTGAAAATCAGGACTATCCACATAGGGAGCACGACCTCTGTCTCTGCTCACACTGAGGCGACGAATAAGGTCCTCCGCAGATAATAAATCCACGCTACCGCTGCGCCACTCTGATATAGATGCTGATGCTGCCATCGGGGTCCACCCGATATCTGGCATCTCAGGAACCCGTCATCCTGGAAAAGAAATCAGAAGTGCCTCTGCCGGCCGATTTGTCCTCCATCACCCGGCGCCAAGCGCCAATATCCTGAACTCGCCTCTAGCGGCAGATCCGTATCCAAAGGAACTGCAACTCCACGCTCCCTACACAACGCCTACACCATCGAGGCGTCAATAATCCGTAACTGAGGGACTAACTAAACTGAAAGGTATCCTGGCGCAATCCACTCCCAGCCACATATCCTATGCGCCTCGTCCCTCGAACCTGGAGCGCGCCGTTCAACAACTGCCAAAAACTCTCTAGCACAGGGAGGCTCTTAATTGATCACTCCATCACCACCAACCACAACTCTGCCTCCAAATGCTCCAACTCAATCTTACGAGTCGGGGTGGTTCATCTGCCAAATATGGCTCAATAGATCGATCGCGTCCCCTCAGCTCACCAACTGTCAACTATCCACCCTACCTCGGTGCCTTGCCACTAAACATTGGCACAGAGGGGGCTACTCACTCCATCGGTGCCACAGAAATCCCCGCCACTGAGGATACTGCAACTAGGTGGTCTCGGAAGGAAGCACTGTCGAGCTGCCCGTTGCTCCGACAACTGTGTCACTAAGACCAGCTGCTCGCTCACTCTGCCGCTGATAAGCCTCTAACAATCCTGTCATCTGGGTCCGGAGCGCTCTGACCTCAATCCGGGTATCCGGCCCAAAACCAACCGCTCAAGATCAACTACTATCACAGGATACACACGGGTCAAAACCCAGCGTCGGGGAGACACTGCTCGCCACGACGAAATTGCAAAACAGCACACAACAACGCTCGACCCAATCCAGCGAATGTCTAAAACATGTCACCCGTTCCACCGCATTATGTTGTCTGCAGCCAACATAATTACTTAGGAGAATAAACATGCCAATCACTCTTCCCGTCCCTTGGGAGAGGTAAAAACTCAATCATGACTCTCGCTATAAATCACGACTCTCACGAAGTCAACAAAGGGTCAAACCATAAGCCTAGGATTTCTAAGTCCACCATGATCTACAACCTAGGCTCTGATACCAACCTAATCTGTCATGCCCCGGGGTCGAAACTGCGACCCGGGCTCGCGAATAGATCCGCCACCTATGCCAAACCCTGCATAGGCGAAGCATCCTACCTACAAGAAAAGTACTACAGCTAACAGACATCAGAGCTATAAATGAAAATCTGCTATATAACTAAAATCAACCACTGTACAACTGGAAATAATACAACAATGTCCATCTTCCTAAAAATGATAATCATACAATATCCTCAGATACAAAACTCATAGCTCAACAGGGAGGTATCTTCAATAAATACATCAGTGTACAGGCTCTCAATACATATCATCCTCACTACAACAATCTCTCAAAATAGGAAAACAAAATAGCCAATCTACTGCAGGTCTCCTCTGAAGGGGGTACCGCTACTCTCCAACGACGGGTAGGGATCTAGCTCGCGACTCCCTGGCCTCGATCAACAACCGCAGAATCAGCAACACCCGCTAAGACCCTGCAAAACAAAGAAGAGGAAGGAAAAGGAGGGGGAAAACCCCCAAAGGGTGTGAGAACTACAGCAAAAAGGGAGTTCTCAGTGGGTACCACCGCCAGACCCGACGGTCTGCCCACTAAGTCCTCAAGAGACATAAAATAACCAAAGAAATGGGACTAAACAAGAACGCTGATGTCACCTAACAGCTACCAAGCCTCCATCTAAATGCTCAAGAGGGGAAAATCAAAGAATGGTATGCAACCACTAGCACATGAAGTGCACAATCGACCCAATCGAGCTGACTGCCACATCTGGTCCAGTCAAACCTGCGCCCCAGCTACGACCACCTCCCACTGACGGGCAGGAATTACGTAGGGCGTCCAAATGGACTAACTCGCTAACGAGTAGTGGCTCATGCAGGCTATAGTCAAAATCCACGCTCTCTCTCTCAGAGCGGATAGTCTCAAGATCACCAACCTCTCGCACAACGGTCGACTAACTCACAACGACCTCGGGACCACCATCAATCCCCAAACGGTTCCCAACAACACTAGCACTAGTCTAAACACCGCTACTAGACTCCACTCGGTCCCCCTGACACGAGTGCAACAATAAAGTAAATGCCTGTAACGACCTCAATGTGGTGCCACAGTAAAACTGGCATTGCCTGCTCAGCGGAATCTGCACACATGGCTCGAAACCGTGGGATCGGCCCACATCGCTCGCATCCCAAAGTAAGTAACAGATCGGCATCTAAACCGTCCGGAGTGGCACTCGAGGGGAGCGACCCATATGAGTAAAGTATCTCTGTAACAAGTATCTCAGTATAGCAGTACTTTGATCATGACTATGATCAAAGTGGAAACTCTGTCCACTAAAGAAAAACCTGACCTCAATCGGATGCAAGTAAACGATAAGTGGAAAACTCCATCCACTAAAGAAAGCCTCGGTCCTCAATCAGATGCAAAAGTACTCAATAGTGGGAAACTCTGTCCACTAGAGAATTCAGATACCCAATCTGGTGCGTAAATAAATATCCGGTCAACCGCCCAATATCCGCGGTTGCCGCAAAGCCCCACAACTAATCCAACCTGTCCCAGACACCAAGTCCCGACTACACTACCCAGACCCCTGCTCGAATCCGAGCAACGCTGACCACCTGACTAACAAAGAAGGATAAAGGAAAAGCATGGTTTCTCCTAAGTCGAGTTCCAATAAGTAGTGTAGCAATAAAAGGGGGCCTAACTACATGTCCATACAAGCATGCTTTTGTCCTCAGAAACGATAAAAGTGGGTGAAACATATATTAGCAAAGCATGCTAAAGTATTCCTACTATGGTATACCAATCTCCCCCAAGTAGGCCATTCCTTGCTTACCTCTCGCTCATATCGGTTATACATCAAATATGCCTGCTATCAGTCATAGAGGGGTGACATCCCCACAAGTGTACTTACATTCACCATAACATAACAATCTTATCAATATTAAGCTTACCCACCTGAAGTGCTCAATCCAAGGCAAACCTAGGGTCGGTGAAGAGCGTGGCCACTTGCACGCACAATCCGCTGAACCCGTATCCACAGTACATGTCGCACAAGCCTCGGCTGTAAAACCTCCTTGCTGTCCAATATCGCTTTACCCGCCAAATGCCTAAACAGATAAACCGCCGCGATCACTGCTCACAAATACCCCAAAACATACACTTAACTAAGCATACAATTATCCAAATACATGCTGTCCAGAATTCAGTCTATAAGATGCCCTGTTTTTACCTGTGAGCTTTACACAGAAAATTCCCAAAAAAAATACTGTCGCGATCCTCACGACGAACCGGTCGAAACGAGTACCTGCACGTTCAAATCCGAGTTTTCTACACTGAGATACAAATTCGACAAGGGAACCACCCCGAAATCAACCAGTCTCAAAATCTGTAGCATAAAGTCCTGTAAACAGGGATTTTTCACCTTTGGGAAATATTCAGAAAAAATCCAAGAAAATTCGAGGGTGTTCCTTGCGCTGTGTAGATGAAAAACGCCTGTTGACACCCCTCAATCTGATGCCTGTGTGCAAAGATATCGCCGAAACACGGATGTGCTGTCCAAAACTCCGCCCCAGAAAAAGGGTCAAAAGAAAGCTCGAGAAACTCCAAGATAAACTCAAAATGTGGGGAAACTTAAATCACGAAGATCGTAGCCCTACCTCTTGTGAAGCCAACGGCGTAAGAATCGACGAAATCGGTGGTCGGAGTAAGCCGGGGGAGTCCTCGCACCCAAACCGCGACGAAGGAGACCACAAAAGAACGAGCGTCGTGCCGCGCCGTAGAAATGGAAACCTCAAGATGCGTGCCGCGGAAAAATCCAGGAATCCACAGTTGGAAGAAGCACTATGCGGGGAACAACTTTGTAGAAGACGCCGAGGTGAGAAGAGGCTCCGAAATGCAGAAAAGAGGAAGAAGAAGCCGCTCGGATCGCTTAAATAGGCTCCTGAAACAATTCGAGAAATGCCGGTTGAGTCCCCACTTCCGGGCGCCCGAAATGATTCGGGCTGCTACAGTGTTGGGCCCGACCCAACACTGTTCACGCCCGAATCGCCCAGAGGCTTCCACGTCGCCCACAAAACAGCGGACAGCCGTGCGGTGCCACCCAGCGTACGACACGTGGCCCACTGCTGAGCCGAAACGTGGCGCGCACTCGGTCAACGAGTCGCCGCCGCGTCCACGTGCGCGCTGCCAGCGCCGCCTGTCATCCCTGTACGCATGCGCCCCGAGGCAGCCGCACCCGCTCCGTGGACCGCGCGCATGTGGAATTGTCCCAACCAGTGGCCGCCACGTGTCCACCCTCCGGTGTACGCCGGCCCCGTGGACCGCGCACCTGCCCGCGCGCCTGCCCGCGCATTGCCCCCGCCCGCGCGCTGCCCGCGCCCGCGCGCTGCCCGCGCTTGCCCGCCGCCGCGCATTGCCCGCGCTCCGCCGCCGCCGCCGGAACAGTGTCAAGGTGCCTCGAAAATCGTGCGCGCTATCCGGGCTCCGAAAAATGCAAGTGAATAGTCCATTTTCATCGTTTTCGCGCGCTGAATCTAAATCCGCTGTCCGATTTGCCAAATTCCAACTCTAAAAATTGCCGAAGGCATCTGGAGAGGTGTTCCTTGGTCCAAACTTCGCGCTGAGTCCAATTTTAATATCCACTTCGCGCGAAACCACTTCTAAACATCCGACGGGGTCCTACGATCACTCACATGATCTATTTTAAGCCCGAAGTCCATCACTTGTGTCCAAATTGTGCACAAACACCACCAACACACTACGTAGGCCTCCAGATGCTGCCAACCAATCAGTAATCACATCGTGGGGATTCAGGTCCTCACAGACTCCCCCTCAATTGGCTATCAATTATCTAAGATATGATGTATTCAACCAAAAATTGATCTCGAGTTTCATACTTTACTCAATTTTCAAATATGATAAAAACTATATTAAGAGATCACATGAGAGAGAAATTGACTTTAATCAATTAAAGATGACTTAATTGACATAAATGATCATTGCATCAAATGAATTATTATGATATCCAAAGCATAATAAATTTCCAAATATATGAAAGGATGCAAGTAAAGTCAATTACATATGCTCAATTAATGTTCTATGTACAAACATATGTCACGCCCTGAGGGTTTATTTTAGCGGAAACGATTCACAAAAAGGTATGTGTTTGGCGCGTAGAATTTTTTTTTTTTTGAAAAACCTTCTTCCCCGGCGCGTGCCAAGATCCGCCGCATATACAGAATCACTCTGCAAACGGACAGAGTCTCCCCTGTATATGCACGGCGTCGCGGCTCATACAATTTCAAAAAGTGGATATTCATTCAATCACAACAGTTCAGACATATACCCACTCGCAAATGCTGAATAAATCTCACGGCCGATCAGTTTAAAAGGATAAATCCACAATTGTTGAAACGGCGCCCACCCAGCGCCCATATTTTGAAAACCCTTTTTGAAAGCAACATAAACTCAGAGGTTTTGGAAAACAGTGCCCACACGACACTTAGGTTTTGAAATCCATTTTCGTAATCCATAAATCCACAAGGTTTTGAAAACGGTGCCCACACGACACCCATATTTTGAAAATAGTTTTCGCAATCTTTTCTTTTGTTTGCTCTTTTATTTTTCTTATAGCGGCCAACAGAGATGAAAGGGAAATAAATAATTCAATAATCACCATGCCGACATCCACACCGACCCCACGAGGGTATCGAGAACTACACCACAGTCTACAACGCGAATGAAATGCTAAAGAGAAATGGAAAGTACTGTTCGGGGTCTCCAGAGACCCAGGAACTCCCGCCGTGCCCTCACCGTCGCCTATCTCTCCCCCCTGTAGGACCCTGTCGCAAGGTGGGAAGTCAGCGACTAAACAATAATAATAAAAATAATGCAGGGTAAAGTAATACGTCCCGCTGTAACCATCCGGAGCAACCACTCTCCCGAGAGGGAAAAGATGACACGAACACCTGTAGACCTGCAATACCCGACCCCGTCGGACAACTAAACCGACGGATCGCACGGCTCCCACG
Source organism: Tillandsia leiboldiana (assembly GCA_029204045.2). NCBI lineage: Eukaryota > Viridiplantae > Streptophyta > Magnoliopsida > Poales > Bromeliaceae > Tillandsia > Tillandsia leiboldiana. The sequence goes on from CM055071.1 coordinate 25,190,778, forward strand.
TCGGGCATCTAAACCGACGGGTCGCATCGCTCCCACGTCGGACAACTAAACCGACGGGTCACACCGCTCCCACGTCGGACAACTAAACCGACGGGTCGCACCGCTCATACCTTGGCGCATCCAAGCCCCACAACTACAGGGGCCCCACTCCGTCCTCGTGGGTATACATGGGTCATGGACCACTTTTCCGGAAAAGCGCACCCTTTGCGGTGGCCAAACTGCGGGTGCGCGTGCTGCAGCCTCGAGCAAAGTAACCATAGTACCACGTAACCGAGCAAGGTAACCATAGTACGACATAACTACCATGTTAGCACAATTAATTACTTATTAAACAAGGTACAATTGCCGGAAACCCGACGCTAAAATCCAAAGCAAAAACCCCAACTGTCACGAGTAGTGGTCACGCTCGACTCCCCCGCGTCCCGGCGCGCTCCCCGCAACTACAAAAGAAATCCCCCGGGAAGGGAATCAGCACCCACCAACCACCGTCAATGAAAAGGAATAATATCATACGGTTCTCGTCCCGGAGCGGGGTCCTCGGTTCCGACGGCGGTGGCGTCGGTGACCGTGGCGGAGGTGACCCCGCGCCGTCTCGCTGTCCGCGCGTGCGCATGGGCCCGTGCGGTATCGGACCCGCACGGCGCCCGGCCCGCGCAGGTGGGCTGCCCGCATGCGTGGGCTGCCCCGCGCGGTGCCCCGCATGTGGGTGGCCCCGCGCAGCGCCCAGCCTGCATGGGCGCTCTTCCCGCATGCGCGGGCTGCCCACCCCGCGCGGTGCCCCCGCATGCGGGCGGCCCCGCGCGGCACCCAGCCCGCGCGGGCGCTCTGCACGCATGCGCGGGCGCTCTGCACGCATGCGCGGGCTGCCCCGCGCGGCGCCCCCGCATGCGGGCGGCCCCGCGCGGCGCCCAACCAGCGCGGGCGCACTGCCCGCAGGCGCGGGCTGCCCCGCGCGGTGCCAGACGCCGCGCGGCGCCCCCGCATGCGGGCGACACCCGCGTGGCGCCCAGCCCGCGCGGGCACATTGCCCGCATGCGCGGGCTGCCCCGCGCGGTGCCAGATCCCGCGCGGCGCCCCCGTATGCGGTCGGCCCCGCGCGGCGCCCAGCCTGCGCGACGCACTGCCCGCATGCGCGGGTTGCCCTGCGCGGTGCCAGGCCCCGCGCGGCGCCCAGCCAGAGCGGGGGAGCTGCTCGCAGGCACGGGCGGCCCCACGCGGCATCAAGCCCGCGCGGGTGCCCTGCCGGCGGGTAGCTCGCTCCTCCCCCCGCCTCCTTGCGCATCGGGTGTCCCACCTCCGGAAACTTCTCGGGAACCTCCTCCCCTCGCTCAGAACAAGAAACGAAAGGGAAAACAAAATCACGACTCACCTCGGTTTCACCGGCACTGGGCGGAAGAGAAGGATCGTCCTCTTCGCGTTCATCGGATCTTGCGGGGAGGCGATCGTTCCCTTCTTCTCCTCGTCGCGACATGAGTTCTTCGTGTCGCCTTGCACGAGGTGGGGAAACTAGGTTTTGCTCTTGCTCGGGTGGGGGTTTACGCACAGGATAAAAGGGGATTTTGGGGAAATCCCTAGTCCCCAACGGGTTTAATTAGCCGTTTTGGTGCCACCTAGGGGAATTGATCCCCCCCCAAATCCCTAAATTGCAGAAAAAGAGATCGGGTGAACCAAGAGGCGGAAAGAGAATTGACCCAAACGCCCGACTAGAAAGGGAAAAATTACAAGTTCAGGTACGAACCAGGGTCCGGTTTGCCTCGATACACGTGCGAGTCGTCAGATCTGGTAGCAACCTTCCGGAATTTATTTCGGGAGATTTCGGAGTCGGAATCCAAAACCGATCGCGCCGCCGATGTCCGTTTCGCGAGCTTTATTGTCTAAAAATACCCGCGAGCCCCGACGGTCTGTCCAACCAGGAAAGAAAACGGTTACACCCCAACCACTTAAGCGAAGAACGGTGCAAATAAAATTAAAATAAAAAGATCCGTGTGCCCTGAAACCCGCAGATATTACACCACTTACCTCTTAAAAATAAGTTTCGTCCTCAAAACTCAATCCTGGGTTACGGTGAAAAGATTGGGGTAGCAATCCCTCATTTTTGACTCCAGCTCCCACGTCGCTTCTCGTTCCTCATGGTTGCTCCAGATCACCTTCACGTAGGGGATGACTCGGCTCCGCAACGCTTTGCTTTCTCTGGCTAGGATACGCACCGGGGTTTCCTCGAAGCTTAGGTCGTCCTTGAGCTCGAGCGCGGAGATGTCCAACACGTGTGATGGGTCCGAAAGATACTTTCGGAGCATGGACACGTGGAATACATTGTGGACTCGGTCGAGGTTTGGTGGTAGGGCAAGGCGGTACGCCACTGGGCCGATGCGCTCCAAGATCTCGAAGGGTCCCACGAACCGTGGGCTCAGCTTGACTTTCAGCCCGAAACGCTTGATTCCTCTGGATGGCGAGACCCGCAAAAGCACGTGTTCTCCCACTTGGAATTCCAAGTCGCGGCGCCTCTGGTCCGCGTAGCTCTTCTGTCGACTCTGGGCGGTCAATAAGCACTGTTTGATGAGGCGTACCTTCTCTTCAGTCTCTTCCACTAGGTCGGGTCCCAAGAATTTCCGTTCACCCAAGTCGTCCCAACAGATCGGGGATCGGCAGCGTCTCCCATATAAGGCTTCGTAGGGCGCCATCTGGATGCTGGCCTGGTAGCTGTTGTTGTATGCGAATTCTACGAGGGGTAGGTTGCGTGACCAACTGACCCCCCAGTCAAGTACGCAGGCGCGGAGCAGGTCCTCGAGGGTCTGTATCACTCGCTCCGACTGTCCGTCTGTCTGGGGGTGGAAGGCTGTGCTGAAATGTAGTTTGGTCCCCAGGGCCTGCTGTAGACTCTGCCAAAACTTCGAGACAAAGCGCGTGTCTCTATCCGAGGTGATCGATGCCGGCACTCCATGCAGTCTCACGATCTCGCCGATGTAAACCTGAGCTAACCGCTCTCGGGTCCAGGTTGTATGGATGGGCAGGAAGTGTGCTGACTTGGTTAACCGGTCTACTATGACCCAAATCGCATCGTGCCCCTGTTGTGCGCGTGGAAACCCCGTGACGAAGTCCATGGTGATCTGATCCCACTTCCACTCTGGCACCGGTAAGGGTTGTAACTTTCCCACCGGCCGCTGATGCTCTGTCTTTATCTTCTGACATACCAGGCAATGAGCTACATGTCGTATCACATCCCCCTTCAGCTTGGGCCACCAGAAGGTCTGCTTGAGGTCCCTGTACATCTCCGTGCCCCCTGGATTCGCCGCATAAGGAGCGCGGTGTGCCTCTGCCAGAATTTCCTCCTTCAATTCCAACGAATCCGGCACGCAAAACCGCCCGCGGAACCGCATGATGCCGTCGCCTCCCACTGCAAAGTCGTTCTCCTGGTTCGGGGAGATCTTGTCTCGTACGAGCTGTAAGTGCGAGTCCGTCTGTTGTCCTTCTCGGATTTTCTCGAATAGCGTCGGCTTGACCACCAAAGCTATTAGTTGCGCAACTGTGCCCGCTGGTACCACCTCCAACTTCAGTCGTGAGAATTCCGCGATCAAGGTGCTCTGCTCAGTTATCGCGCGTGCCGACGCCTCCTCCGATTGCCCCTTCCTGCTCAAAGCGTCCGCCACCACGTTTGCCTCCCCGGGGTGGTATTGAATTGTTAGATCGTAATCCTTCAATAATTCAAGCCACCGCCTCTGCCGCAAATTTAGCTTCTTTTGGGTGAACAGGTACTTAAGACTTTGGTGGTCAGAAAAGACGTTACAGTGGACACCAAAGAGGTAGTGTCTCCATAATTTTAGAACAAAGACCACTATAGCCAGTTCCAAATCATGTATCGGGTAATTCTTTTCGTAATCCTTCAGTTGCCTGGAAGCATAGGCTATTACTTTCCCCTGTTGCATCAATACACCCCCAAGGCCGATCCTCGATGCGTCGCAGTACACTTCATAGTCCTCTCCGGGTGTTGGTAGTACAAGTATTGGTGCCCTGGTTAGCCTTCTTTTGAGTTCTTCGAAGCTCTCCTGGCATTTAGCCGTCCATAGAAACTTCTCCCCTTTTCTGGTCAACCGGTTTAAAGGGGCCGCAATTTTTGATAAACCCTCGACGAAGCGTCTGTAATATCCCGCCAGGCCCAAGAAGCTACGGATCTCCGTCACTGTCGTCGGCGGCTGCCAGTCGATCACCGATTCCACCTTCTTGGGGTCCACGGCAATTACCTTCGCCGAGATTACGTGCCCTAGAAATCCCACCTCGCATAGCCAGAATTCACACTACTTGAGCTTAGCGAACAGCTTCTGATCCCTGAGAGTTTGGAGAATCGTTCGCAAATGGTCCTTGTGCTCCTCGTCGGTGGTTGAAAAGATCAGGATATCGTCGATGAAGACCACTATGAACCGGTCTAAGAAGGGTCTGAAGATCCGGTTCATCATATCCATGAAGACGGCGGGAGCGTTTGTAAGTCCGAACGGCATAACCATGAACTCGTAGTGGCCATACCGGGTCCGGAAGGCGGTCCTTGGGATGTCCTCGTTCCGAACCCGGAGCTGATGGTAGCCCGATTGCAGATTAATCTTTGAAAATACCGTCGCTCCCCGTAACTGGTCGAAGAGGTCGTCGATTCTGGGCAGGGGGTACTTATTCTTCACCGTAACCTTATTTATCCCTCTGTAGTCGATGCAAAGACGCAGGCTTTCATCTTTCTTACGCACGAAGAGCACCGGTGCGCCCCAAGGTGAGACGCTCGGTCTGATAAACCCTTTGTCCAGGAGGTCTTCAAGTTGCGCCTTAAGCTCTTTCAACTCTGCGAAGGCCATTCGATAAGGCGCCTTTGTAATAGGCTGTGTGCCCGGTAGGAGTTCGATAGGGAAGACCACCTCTCGTTCCGGGGGCAACCCGGGCAGTTCCGTCGGGAAGACATCGGGAAAATCCCTCACCACTGGGATGTCTGAAGGTGTCGCCGAGGGTCGGGTAACTAGATCCACCGATGTGTTACGGCTTTTTGGTATTGGCTTATTTCGTGAGTCATGTCAGTGAGTTGAGTCGGAGTCTTAAAGGGATCAAATTGTCAATCAGCAATCAAAGACTTAGAGAAGATTCAACAAGAGCTCAAGTTGACACTCAGTGTCTTGAATCTTGAAGATTGAAGTTGAAGAATTGTGGATCAGTTACATCAATCTCAAGAAGAAAGTATTCAAGAGGATCAGGTATGTTTAACTAAATAATTGTGGTGATCTGAATACTTTCTTATAGTGTAGAAACACTTGGATGAACTTTTAATTGCATAATAATCAAAAACTGGTGTTCGGACTTGTTCAGGATCCGGATCAGAGCCAACGATCCGGATCCCAAAGGTTGTTGCTTCATACAAGACTTCGATCCGGATCCATGCAATTTCCGATCCGGATCCCGAATGTTAAGTTTTCTGATTTGTATGAACGATCCGGATCGGGCCTTGCAATCCGGATCCCGAACCCTTGGTTTTCTGGAATCGTCAATCTCGTTACGACGATCCGGATCGCAATAAATCTGATCCGAATCGCCGTCCTGAAAATTTCCAGATAAGGTATGTTTTTGATTCTTATCTCTTTCCAAAGGTTTCTAACCTATAAATAGACATTTAGGGTTTCTCAAAAACGTGGGAGCTACGGCCGATCTTTTTATAAAACTCTTGAGAGCAACCCTAGAGGCTAGGTTTTCATCGTTCTTCTTTATAGCCTCTTTTAGGTCAATTCGATGGTTCTTTCAAGAACATATCTTTTGTTGAATTGATCTAATCTTTGCTTAGAGATTTCTTCTACGATTCCTCATTGAGAATCTAAGCAAAGGATCACCATCGAAGTCAATATTCTTATCGACTGAGTTTGCGTCGTGGATTCGACGTGGCATCGTGGATTCGGTGTGCTAAAGGCGTTTCGTGGATTCGAAACGTGTGCTCGTGGATTCGAGTGGCGTTCGTGGATTCGAACGTGTGCAGTGGGTGTGCCAAATCGGTGGAGCGTGAGGTCCAAGAAATTGAAGGAGGGGTTAAATCCGTGGAGACGGTAATCACCTTGTTATTCTTCTTTTCTTAGGGATTGTTATTGCGCGGATATCCAACCGGTCAGCGCAAGGTCCGAAGAAGCTGAAGGAGGGGTTGAGTCCGTGGAGTCGGTAATCACCTTGTTATTCTTCTATTCTTAGTGGATTGTTATTGCGTGTTGGTCCCGTGGTTTTTCTCCTGGATTGGAGTTTCCACGTAAATCTCGGTGTGCTGTTTTTATTTTCCGCATTGGTTTTTATTTTGCACTGAGATTGAGTTTTTAAGTATTACACCTATTCACCCCCCCTCTAGTTGTTTGATAGTACCTATTTAGATCCTTGTGGATCCTATAAAAACCTACAAGTGGTATCAGAGAGGGTTTTAGGTTTATCTATCATGTTGGGTGAAAGTGGTAATATTTATAGACCTCCTCTTTTTGATGGGACTAATTATGCTTATTGGAAAGTGCGGATGAGAGCTTTTCTCATCGCAATTGATGAGCGGGTATGGCAATCCGTGGAATACGGTTGGGTGCATCCTGTTGAGGAAGTAGGAAATTCTACTACCCCAAAACCTCGCTCTAGATGGTCCAAAGAGGAATTTGAAAGATCTTCTTACAATGGGAAAGGCATGAACGCTTTATTTAATTCTCTTTCCTCGACTGAGTTCACACGAATTTCCGCGTGTGAAACCGCGAAGGAAATTTGGGATATTCTCAAAATTAGACATGAGGGTACTAATCTTGTAAAAATTCAAAAGCTCCAGATGCTTACAAGTCAATTTGACTCTATTCATATGTAAGAGCATGAATTGTTTACAGATTATTACACTAGACTTCAAGATGTAATAAATACATGTGCTAATTTAGGAGAAAAGATCCCGGAGTCGAAAATTGTAAGAAAGATACTTCGGACTCTTCCGGAACGGTTTAGGGCAAAGGTTACCGTCATTGAAACCGTTAGTCATCCGGATGAGATGAGTGTAGAGGAATTAGTAGGTGCTTTGCAAACTTATGAAATGACTTTTCCTACTAATCAAGTTTCTTCCAAGTCTTCTTCTAAGCTTACAGGTATTGCATTCAAATCAACAAAGGAAGAAGATAGCGAATCAAGTTCCGACGATGAAATCTCTTTTGCCAATTTTGAAGAACAATTGGCGCGGATCGTAAAGAAATTTTGTCGGAAATTTTGGAAGAATCGAACCGATGGATCTTCATCCTCGAAACCATCAAAAGGATCATCGGGTTCTAAATCCTCTAAACTCAAAGGCTTTGCAAAACCTTCTAAAGAAAAAGAAAAGGATGATTTCGAAGGGGAAATCCAATGCTATCGATGCAAAGGCTACGGCCATTTTTCAACGGATTGTCCTTCTAAGAAATCATATAGAAAGAAGGCTTTGCAAGCAAAAACTTGGGACGATTCTACTTCTAATGAATCGACCTCAAGTAAAGAGGAAAAAATCGTTGCTTCTCATGCCTCTCATTTTCCCTCTTCTAATAATTGTTTATCATCTTTAGTCACTGACTCTACTCCTTTGATTTTATATGAAACATCAACAACCGGCGGAGAGTCATCAAGTGAGGGGGAGTCGGACGAGGAAGAACTCGTTGAGGCATATCAACAACTTCTTGCGGAATCTAAGAAGATGGCCAAACATATCAAGAAGTTGAGAAAGCAACGACTTGAAGATCAAGACGAGAATCATGCTTTAAAGATCAAACTTCATGATCTCGAGGAGGAACGAGAGCTTTTATTGGATAATAATAAAATCCTCCAAGAAAAGATACATCAATCGGAAACGGTCGTTAATTCCCATATTAACAAGATTGATTTTCTTGAAAAGCAGTTTGAGGAAATACATGTCACCAATCAAGCATTGACCAAGCAAGTTCATCAACTTAAATCCGACATACAAAGGATTTCAACCGGTTCCAAGAAACTTGAATGTATGTCCGGATTAGGTCAAACAAGCAAGGTTGGTTTGGGATTTAAAAAGAACCAAACTGTGAATGCTTCAAGTTCCACATTCAAATTGAAAGGAAGAACGTGTCACTTATGTGGACTTGAAGGACATTTGGTGAAGAATTGCCCGAAAAAGAGAAAGAAGAGTCCTTCGGCAACTTCATCTACGGAGCGAACTCAACGGAATCAAAAGACACATCAAATCAAAGGAGTTCACTCAACCCACCAAAGGTCCGAGCCACAATATCAATCATACAAGTGGATCATTGCGAGGCAAAGACCTAAGGTGGACCAACAGTCAAAGCGGACAACCCCCGGCCACAACGAATCAAGACAACCCAAAATCCAGCGATTTTGGAATCGGAAAGGTGATATCTTTCCGTGTCTTAAGTTCTAAATAGCTTATGACTGTATGTAATGCTTTGATTGGTTTTCCCTTCATATCTTTCTTAATCTTTGCATTACATGTTTTTCAATGCTCTTCGTTTTTATACTTTGTTTTTGAACAAAAGGTTTTTTAATGAACAAGTGCATTGAATGAAAAGGGCTTTCACTTTCAATCACTCCAATTTAATTTTATATGGATTATCAACTTTACTCCATAATCATAATCTTGAAGATACTTCATTATAGGAGTTTTTGATATTATAAGCATCAAATTTTAGAAATCATGTGTGATCTTCAGATGCTTAATCTATCTCGGTTGTGTGAGTTCTTTGTGATAAACATGAGACAACCGATTGACTAAAATTTGGGATTTAATTCTTTCACGTAAGAGATTGCCTTCTTACAAGGGTAAATAATTGAATTATGAAAGATGTGGAAAGAGTTACATCCGAAAGGAGTGTGAAAACTACCACCACATGCTGGAAAGAGCTGCCACCCCGGTCGTCCGGTTTGTGTGTGAAGCTACCACATGTTATGGATGCTTGATAGTATTTTATGAGAAAATCTTTAGTTGAAGCATTTGGAGATTTATATGCAAAACTCTTATATTTTGAACAATCTCCTGGTTGGTATAAGGTGGGATAGTTGAAAGATGCTCAAAGAGCCACCCTTAGGAATTTTAGTGATTATCTCAATTTGAAAGGGTAGAATTCAAGATTGATGTCGTTTGGAAATCTCCGTATGTCATCTTTGTAAATCCGTTGCATCTTGATAGACTTTGGATCTCAAGATTATTTTTGATGACTTGTGTTTGATGAATATAACATGAAAAACGGTTTATAATGTTTTACCTTTATTTTTCATGATTTTGGAGTAAATCTTTTTAATTTTGTGAAATTAATTGGATTGAATGGCATCTGTGTGAATTCACTGTTTAAAGCACTTAAATTGATTTCTTGATGGAATACAAATCGGTATTTGAAAAGTTTCTAAAATCTGGATTTGTTTCAAGAAATTATTTGATTTTTGCCTTCTGGTACCGGTACGCAATCTGCATTTTTGTTATATACCGGAACTGAGCTTTTATGTGAGGTCCCGGAATCCCCCGCGTAGGGTTGCTGGTTGTTGGGCAGCTTTCGGTCGCCGTTGGGGGTGTTGGTGCGCGTGTTGGGGGCCCAGAAATGGATTTGTGACGCAATTTGGGATTTGCTTGCATCACTGGAGGCCTGCGGGGGTTGCGCGCAATTTGGGACACAAGTGGTGGATATCGTGCTTAATTTGAGACCCCGTGGGAAGTTGGAGGACCCGTCGGGTGTTTAGAAGTGTTTTCGCGCGATTCAGATGTCAAAATTAGACTCCGGGTGAAGTCCGGATAAAAGTTTACCTCTCCGGTCGCCTTCGGGAATTTTGGAGTTGGAATTGGGCAAATCGGACTTTAAAAATGAACCCGGCGCGAAAATCGGATCGAGTGGGCATTCGGCAAATTTTCGGGTGAGAATTTGGAGAAATGGACATCGTTTTTGGATTCAGCGTGCGAAATCGCTAAGAATGGACTATTTATTTGTTGGTTTTGGAGCCCGGATGAAGTGCGCGTTTTTCGAGGCAAAACGGCACGTTCATCGAGGCGTGGCGCGTGGCACGGATCCCGAGGCGGACGGGACGCGCAGGTCATGGCGTGCGATTCGAGGCGGCGTGCGGACAGGACAGGCACAGGCGCCTTCTCCGCGGGACGCGCGGGGGCCGCCACGTGGCGGGCCCCCGTTGGCGCCCGCGCGGGCGCGGGGACACGCGCGCCCGTGTAACGGGCCCGTGTCCCGCGCCTGGCGCGGGCGCGGTGTAACGCGCCCGTGTGGCGGGCGCGTTACCGCGCGCCACGTGGCGCGCTGGGCGCTTGGTGGACCCGGCGCACGCGCCCAGCCTGTGAACCGTTCGGTTGGAGCCCCCCCTATTGGTTGCCGCCATGGACCAGGCCCGTGGACCGGGACCATGGACCACCTCCTCTTTCTTCTTCTTTCTTCTCCCCCGCAAGCCTTTCTCCTCCATTTTCTTTTCTTCCTTCTTCACCCGAGCGAGAGAGGGAGTGAGGAGGAGATTTTGGGTGGTGCGGTGGCGCGTCGTGAGCCTCGTGGTGCGTGCGCGGGGCTCCGTTGGGAGCGTTGCGGCGACGGCGGCGCAGTCGGGTAGGTCCCGTGTCTTGGTTTTACTGTGTTTTTGTACAGTTTTGGGGCGTTCTTTTGGACTGTAACTGACCCTCTTGCTCTTTTCTGTGTTGGGCACTGTGCACTGTTTTACGTGCGGATTCCGTTTTGCGTGCGGACTCCGGCACCATGCACCGTTTTGCGTGCGGACTCCGTTTTGCGCGCGGACTCCGGCACCGTGCACCGTTTTGCGTGCGGACTCCGGCACCGTGCACCGTTTTGCGTGCGGACTCCGTTTTGCGTGCGGACTCCGGCACCGTGCACCGTTTTGCGTGCGGACTCCGTTTTGCGTGCGGTTTCCGGCACCGTGCACCGTTTTGCGTGCGGATTCCGGCGCCGTGCACCGTTTCGCGTGCAGACTCCGTTTTTGGTGCGGACTCCGGCAGCGTGCTCCGTTTTTGGTGCGAACTCCGGCAGCGTGCTCCGTTTTGCGTGCGGACTCCGGCGGCGTGCTCCGTTTTGCGTGCGGACTCCGACGGCGTGTCCCGTTTTGCGTGCGGATCGCGTGGAGGCCAATTGCAAGTGTCTACGAGCAATTGGTGGCAAATCGAGGTGGGTGGCCTTATCTCCAAGTTTTATGGACTGTACAGTATTTCTACTGATGTAGGACTATGCATGATAGTTTATTTCATGGTGTAGTATGCTAGATTGTAGGAATTGTTATTCCTTTTATTATCTGTTGATACAGCTATCTTGGAACTTGACCTAGCACCCCCGTCATATGTTGCATGTGTAACCAGACCAGTAGAAAACCCTCACTTGGGCTAGGGTTAATTATGTTTAGACACCCACACTGTTTTGCTATCCCTGGACATAGTGTTATCCTCGCCCGGGTAGTGGGCCGAGAGGTCGGGATTTTCTTTTAGTGTGGGATGCGTTTGCACTCGTGCTTGGGAGCAGAGTGGAGTCTGGTAGTTGTAGCGGGTTGCTTATCTGTGCCGGGAGCCGTTTGGGTATACGGTAGTCCCGAGAGGTCTTGTTTCCCTGTTGCACAGTCGTGGGAGAGAGCCGTTGAGTAGACGGTAGTCCCGGGCCGTCGAGTATCTTCCGGTCCGTCTTGTTGGGAACCGTTGGGGTTGACGGTGGTCCCAGGTCGTTGAGTGTTGTCCGACCTGTTTTGTTACCCTGAGTTGTGGGTCGTTCCTGGCTGTGGAGTATCTCCAGCCAGTGAGCCTTGTGCTGCGAGCCGTTGGTGAGGCTAGCGTCTCGTGTTTCGAATTAGCCGAGCAGCTGAGTCGTCGAGAGTGCTCCGACTGTTGTGCGAGGTATTTGGGGATCTTGAGCCCTACCGTTCTGAGAGTGAGCATGGATTTTGACTAGCCTGCATATGCCTATGTTTGATACTCTATGCCGCGCCGTTCTACTCAGTTGGAGTCGCATCCTGAGATGCCGCTGTGGATACGATGGTTGGCCTGTTGAGGCAGTCTTCCGCAGTTGAGGCAGCGATGGGCCTGTTGAGGCAGTTTTGCGCGAGGGATGAGTTAGTAGGACAGGACGCCCCACGTAAATCCCGTCCTCATGTGGATGTGTGGTAGTGGGCAGGAGCGTTCCTAGTCGTCGGGCGCAGGCTTGACTGGACCTTTGAGGTAGTCAGTTCGTTTGGGTCGTTTGAGCACCTTGGGTGCGAGTGGTCTCTTTTACTTTCATCTGTTCCACTTTTGAGTGTCTGGTTAGAGGCATGGTAGCTGTAGAGTAGTTTCCAGCTTTTCTTTCAGATTTCTTTGCCTGTTATCTTTCGCCTCTAGTAGACTTAGTGGGCAGACCGTTGGGCTTGTTGACGGTACCCACTGAGAACTACTGTGGGAAGTAGTTCTCACACCCGTCGTGGTGTCTTTTCCCCAGGGACTTCTTCTTCTGTTCCTGTGCTCCTGTTGCTGATCCTTCGGACCGAGGCGAGGGAGTCGCGAGCTTGTTCCCTACCCGTCGTTGGAGTGTAGCGGTACCCCCCTTCAGAGGAGAGCTTCGGTTGATAGTTTACTTCTTCTTCCTCTGTTGAGAGACCTTTGTAGAGAGGTATAGAGTTGTACTTTATTTTTCAGTTTGAGAGACTGATGTTGTGAGGATATTTTCTTGTATCGAGGGCTTGTACACTGATGTACTTTTTGGAGATATCTCCCTTTTGAGTTATGTATTAGAGGATTTTGTATATGATAGTATTCGGGGAGATGGATATTGTTTTTTTTTCAGTTGTACAGTGTTTGGACTTAGTTTTAGCAGTCTACTTTCAGCTCTCTGATATCCGTTTACTGTAGTTGATTCTTTCTGCAGGTTAGACGCTTCGTCTGTACGGCAGTTTCCGTACAGATGGCGGATCTGTTGGCGAGCCCGGGTGGCAGTTTCCACCCCGGGGCGTGACAGATTAGAGTGGTATTAGAGCCTAGGTTGTAGGTCGTGATGGACTTAGAAACCCTAGGCTTGCGGTTGGACATTAGGATGACTACGTGATAGTCGTGACTTTTAGCGAGAGTCCTGATTGAGTTTTTACCTCTCCCAAGAGACGGGACGAGAGTTTGGCATGTTTATTCTCCTAAATCGATTATGTTGGTTGCAGACAACATAATGCTATGGAATGGCTGACATGTCTTAGACTTTCGCTGGATTGGGTCGTATGGTTGTTGTGTCCTGACGTTTGTAGTTGTGCAGTGGGTTGCGATACCCCTGAGACGTCGTGTTGTGAAAAGGACACACCCCTCCCTGGCTGAGTTACCAGGAGGGCATTTTCCCTGGCTGAGTTACCAGGAGGGCGTTTTCCCTGGCTGAGTTACCAGGAGGGCGTTTTCCCTGGCTGAGTTACCAGGAGGGCGTATTCCCTGGCTGAGTTACCAGGAGGGCATTTTTCCCTGGCTGAGTTACCAGGAGGGCGTTTTCCCTGGCTGAGTTACCAGGAGGGCATTTTCCCTGGCTGAGTTACCAGGAGGGCGTATTCCCTGGCTGAGTTACCAGGAGGGCATTTTTCCCTGGCTGAGTTACCAGGAGGGCATTTTTCCCTGGCTGAGTTACCAGGAGGGCGTTTTCCCTGGCTGAGTTACCAGGAGGGCGTTTTCCCTGGCTGAGTTACCAGGAGGGCATTTTCCCTGGCTGAGTTACCAGGAGGGCGTATTCCCTGGCTGAGTTACCAGGAGGGCATTTTTCCCTGGCTGAGTTACCAGGAGGGCATTTTTCCCTGGCTGAGTTACCAGGAGGGCGTTTTCCCTGGCTGAGTTACCAGGAGGGCGTATTCCGTGGCTGAGTTACCAGGAGGGCGTATTCCCTGGCTGAGTTACCAGGAGGGCGTTTTCCCTGGCTGAGTTACCAGGAGGGCGTTTTCCCTGGCCGAGCTACCAGATGGATAATTATCACTGGCCGAGTTACCAGAAGGATAATTATCACTGGCCGAGTTACCAGAAGGATAATTATCACTGGCCGAGTTACCAGATGGATAATTATCACTGGCCGAGCTACCAGGTGGATAATTATCACTGGCCGAGTTACCAGATGGATAATTATCACTGGCCGAGTTACCAGATGGATAATTATCACTGGCCGAGTTACCAGATGGATAATTATCACTGGCCGAGTTACCAGATGGATAATTATCACTGGCCGAGTTACCAGGAGGACATTTTGCCCTGGCCGAGTTACCAGCAGGATACTTTCCACTGGCCGAGCTACCAAATGGGTACATAGCCCTGGTCGAGTTACCAGGTGATTGCTTTACTGAGACCGAGATGGTCTGACTGGACGCCGAGATTTGGGGGCATCGAGTTCGTCCTGTTGGACTACTAGAGCTCGGTTGTTGACTTGAAACCAGTTTCGTGCTTTGCGGCTCAGGGCCTTCTTTCCTGACAGTGTAAGCAGAAACTGGAAAGGGATCTTAGACTCCTGCAGTAGGGGAGTCGACCTCTTTTGGAGTATGTTCGCGAGTTTTGCGATTGTTGAGCCGGGTACCCTTTGTCGCCTGGATGAGGCCCAGGAGGTTGAGCTAGTTGAGAAAGGACTGCATCGGAATATCTATCACTTGGGGTATTCTCGGCGAGTGCCGACGTTAGATGCAGCTATTGAGCATGCTTAGCGGGTTGACCGAGGATCAGTGATCATGTCAGAGATAGACGGAGCGCCAGGGACCAGCTCCGGGGAGAGGCATCCAGTGCCGCCTGAGTTTGGACAGTCGAGAAGATCGAGACCCCGGGGCCGCCACGATCCCAGTCTGAGGGTCGTGAGTCTCAGAGGAGACAGAGACCAGGAGGTTTTCCGCGGCCGATGTATCAGCAGCAGCAGCGGGATGACTGTGTCCTTGGCGGTGGGCTGCATTCTGCGCCGTAGTGTGACCACAGGCAGGGCACAGATCATGGTCTTGTCCGAAAGCGGGGTCATCAGTCACATTGGCAGCTTCGGCTCCTCCTCCTCCGCTCTTCCAGACAGGCGGAGTTTCGACAGGTTGGCCAGATAGTTAAGGCCACTTCTTCGCGGCAGTCCGACGGACGACCACCCCGAGCGAGAGCGTCTATGTCGCACAGGAAGAGGATTCGGGGGCAGCTAGCCACGTGGTGGCAGATACTAATCTTATCTCCCCTTCACGCACTTTAGCGTTATTTGTTACCGGAGCATCGCATTCATTTCTTCTGTAGGGCATTTGCTTTGTTGGATGGGCTAGAGATAGGACCCTTAGCTTGTGCTCGTGAAGTTCAGATACCTGATCACGTGTTGCACATAGATGGGTGTTATTGGTCCTGCCCAGCGCAGTTGGGGCCCTGGTTTTTGCCTGTTGATATTTTGGCCCTTCCTCAGCTCCGGGATTTCGAGGTAGTGTTCGGCATAGGACTGAGAAGATCTGAGCCCTTGATGCTTGAGTATACCACACCGTTGATACACGGTGGTGAAGCCACGCCGTTGGTGCACGGCAGTGATGCCACGCCGTTGATACACGGTGGTGATGCCACGCCGTAGATACACGGTGGTGATGCCACGCCGTTGATACACGGTGGTGATGCCACGCCGTTGATACACGGTGGTGATGCCACGCCGTTGATACACGGTGGTGATGCCACGCCGTTGATACACGGTGGTGATGCCACGCCGTTGATACACGGTGGTGATGCCACGCCGTTGATACACGGTGGTGATACCACGCCGTTGGTGCACGGCGGTGATGCCACGCGGTTGGTGCACGGCAGCGATGCCACGCCGATGGTGCACGGCAGTGATGCCACGTTGTAGGTACACAACGGTGAGAGTTTTTGGGGATGTTTCGGACTTTTGATCGCGAGTTTGGGCATTAGCTTTATGATCGCCTTGCGAGCCAGTTTTCAGTCCCATTCACCGACGGTTTGGTGCCCGTCAGGGTGTTCTCTTTTAGTTGAGGGATCGACTTCGACCCGTGGGTCCGTTGGGGTTATGATAGCATGTTGAGCGACCAACTGTGGCACGAGATTGTGTCTCTTGAGGATCCCTTTTGAGGGTAGCCTGCAGTTGAGTAGTCCACTCTTGTGGTTTTGGATCGGGAAGTGACCGAGTGAAGACCCCAACTTATTGGATTTCCCTTCCTTATTGGACGAGGCTGCAGGTATGCTTCGGGTCGTCTTGTTGAGGGTGGCACCATGGTGTGGTTTGGTGCGTATTACACTTGTGGTTATTTCAGTTTTCCCCTAGCCTTTTAATGGAGCCCTTGGTTTTTCACGTCTCAGCTCAGTAGTGATGTGTTTTTCCTCGCCCGTGATTTACTTGCCCCTTTGAGATCTGTGATTATTGGAGTACGAGGGACGCCCGTTGCAATTTCTGGCTCGAGAGATGAGAGAATTGCACATCGGGTCATACCGTACTTGTTGTTGTTGTCGCGGAGTAATCACGAGGAGCGAGTGGGGGAGCTGGAGGCGTATTGATAGATACCTAGCCGTGGTATTCTTGACTCCTGATGGGCTTGATCTAGTTTCGAGGACGAAACTTTCTTTTAGTGGGGGAGGATGTGAGGTCCCGGAATCCCCCGCGTAGGGTTGCTGGTTGTTGGGCAGCTTTCGGTCGCCGTTGGGGGTGTTGGTGCGCGTGTTGGGGGCCCAGAAATGGATTTGTGATGCAATTTGGGATTTGCTTGCATCACTGGAGGCCTGCGGGGGTTGCGCGCAATTTGGGACACAAGTGGTGGACATCGTGCTTAATTTGAGACCCCGTGGGAAGTTGGAGGACCCGTCGGGTGTTTAGAAGTGTTTTCGCGCGATTCAGATGTCAAAATTAGACTCCGGGTGAAGTCCGGATAAAAGTTTACCTCTCCGGTCGCCTTCGGGAATTTTGGAGTTGGAATTGGGCAAATCGGACTTTAAAAATGAACCCGGCGCGAAAATCGGATCGAGTGGGCATTCGGCAAATTTTCGGGTGAGAATTTGGAGAAATGGACATCGTTTTTAGATTCAGCGCGCGAAATCGCTAAGAATGGACTATTTATTTGTTGGTTTTGGAGCCCGGATGAAGTGCGCGTTTTTTGAGGCAAAACGGCACGTTCATCGAGGCGTGGCGCGTGGCACGGATCCCGAGGCGGACGGGACGCGCAGGTCATGGCGTGCGATTCGAGGCGGCGTGCGGACAGGACAGGCACAGGCGCCTTCTCCGCGGGACGCGCGGGGGCCGCCACGTGGCGGGCCCCCGTTGGCGCCCGCGCGGGCGCGGGGACACGCGCGCCCGTGTAACGGGCCCGTGTCCCGCGCCTGGCGCGGGCGCGGTGTAACGCGCCCGTGTGGCAGGCGCGTTACCGCGCGCCACGTGGCGCGCTGGGCGCTTGGTGGACCCGGCGCACGCGCCCAGCGTGTGAACCGTTCGGTTGGAGCCCCCCCTATTGGTTGCCGCCATGGACCAGGCCCGTGGACCGGGACCATGGACCACCTCCTCTTTCTTCTTCTTTCTTCTCCCCCGCAAGCCTTTCTCCTCCATTTTCTTTTCTTCCTTCTTCACCCGAGCGAGAGAGGGAGTGAGGAGGAGATTTTGGGTGGTGCGGTGGCGCGTCGTGAGCCTCGTGGTGCCTGCGCGGGGCTCCGTTGGGAGCGTTGCGGCGACGGCGGCGCAGTCGGGTAGGTCCCATGTCTTGGTTTTACTGTGTTTTTGTACAGTTTTGGGGCGTTCTTTTGGACTGTAACTGACCCTCTTGCTCTTTTCTGTGTTGGGCACCGTGCACTGTTTTACGTGCGGATTCCGTTTTGCGTGCGGACTCCGGCACCGTGCACCGTTTTGCGTGCGGACTCCGTTTTGCGTGCGGACTCCGGCACCGTGCACCGTTTTGCGTGCGGACTCCGGCAACCTGCACCATTTTGCGTGCGGACTCCGTTTTGCGTGCGGACTCCGGCACCGTGCACCGTTTTGCGTGCGGACTCCGTTTTGCGTGCGGTTTCCGGCACCGTGCACCGTTTTGCGTGCGGATTCTGCGCCGTGCACCGTTTCGCGTGCAGACTCCGTTTTTGGTGCGGACTCCGGCAGCGTGCTCCGTTTTTGGTGCGGACTCCGGCAGCGTGCTCCGTTTTGCGTGCGGACTCCGGCGGCGTGCTCCGTTTTGCGTGCGGACTCCGACGGCGTGTCCCGTTTTGCGTGCGGATCGCGTGGAGGCCAATTGCAAGTGTCTACGAGCAATTGGTGGCAAATCGAGGTGGGTGGCCTTATCTCCAAGTTTTATGGACTGTACAGTATTTCTACTGATGTAGGACTATGCATGATAGTTTATTTCATGGTGTAGTATGCTAGATTGTAGGAATTGTTATTCCTTTATTATCTGTTGATACAGCTATCTTGGAACTTGACCTAGCACCCCCGTCATATGTTGCATGTGTAACCAGACCAGTAGAAAACCCTCACTTGGGCTAGGGTTAATTATGTTTAGACACCCACACTGTTTTGCTATCCCTGGACATAGTGTTATCCTCGCCCGGGTAGTGGGCCGAGAGGTCGGGATTTTCTTTTAGTGTGGGATGCGTTTGCACTCGTGCTTGGGAGCAGAGTGGAGTCTGGTAGTTGTAGCGGGTTGCTTATCTGTGCCGGGAGCCGTTTGGGTATACGGTAGTCCCGAGAGGTCTTGTTTCCCTGTTGCACAGTCGTGGGAGAGAGCCGTTGAGTAGACGGTAGTCCCGGGCCGTCGAGTATCTTCCGGTCCGTCTTGTTGGGAACCGTTGGGGTTGACGGTGGTCCCAGGTCGTTGAGTGCTGTCCGACCTGTTTTGTTACCCTGAGTTGTGGGTCGTTCCTGGCTGTGGAGTATCTCCAGCCAGTGAGCCTTGTGCTGCGAGCCGTTGGTGAGGCTAGCGTCTCGTGTTTCGAATTAGCCGAGCAGCTGAGTCGTCGAGAGTGCTCCGACTGTTGTGCGAGGTATTTGGGGATCTTGAGCCCTACCGTTCTGAGAGTGAGCGTGGATTTTGACTAGCCTGCATATGCCTATGTTTGATACTCTATGCCGCGCCGTTCTACTCAGTTGGAGTCGCGTCCTGAGATGCCGCTGTGGATACGATGGTTGGCCTGTTGAGGCAGTCTTCCGCAGTTGAGGCAGCGATGGGCCTGTTGAGGCAGTTTTGCGCGAGGGATGAGTTAGTAGGACAGGACGCCCCACGTAAATCCCGTCCTCATGTGGATGTGTGGTAGTGGGCAGGAGCGTTCCTAGTCGTCAGGCGCAGGCTTGACTGGACCTTTGAGGTAGTCAGTTCGTTTGGGTCGTTTGTGTAGAGTACCGGTTTTTGGCTTGAGCTTTCTGACTCCACCGGCGAGCCTTTTGACTGGAAAAAGGCGTGAGCGCGTGTATTTTCGATTTACAGCGGGGTTCGGGTGGTTCCGGACGGCGGCGGAGGCGCCGGGGTCGAAAAGTGAGTTGTCGTGACCCTATTTATTATTTTATTTATTTAATTTCCTTATTTAATTAAGTGTTTTGTTTCATTTCCTTAGTGCTGTTGGTGGAGGGAGTGTGTTGGCTGGTGCTAATTAATTAGTAGTGGGTGTACTAATTAATTAGCGTGGCTGCTGTGGTTTAATTAATAGTGGGTAGGTGGATTTTTTTCCTTTCCCCTATTAATTAACTCCCCCTCACTCTCTCTCTCGCACCACCTCTCCACCCACCTTCCTGCTTTTCTTTTGGTGGTCTGAAGCAAAAGGTGAGAAGAAGAAGAGGAAGAAGAAGAGGAGTTGGAGGAGGGTTCTTGGGCTTGTTTTTTTTCCCTCGCTGCGACGGTGTGGAGTCGAGCGGAGCTTGCGGGCCGACAATAACAAGGTTGGTGTTTCGTTATTGTTGCAAGTTGGGTTTTGGCTTCTCCCCTCTTTTCTTTTTCCTTTTCTTTTTCTTTTCTTGCTGGCTGCGGCGCGTCGCCTTGCCGGCTGTGTTGCCGGTGTCGCCGCTGCGCGGGCGCGCATGAGCGCCGCGCGCAGCGTGCGCGCTGCTGCTTGGTTAAGCGGCAGCGCGCCAGGCAGTTTGGGCGTGCAGCGGGGAGGAGGCCGCGCGGCCCTGCAGGCCGCGCGCTGGGCGCGCGGCACTGCAGGGATGCCGCGCGGGCGGCCCGTGCCGCGCGGCACTGCAGGCCGCGCGCTAGGCGCGCGGCACTGCTGGAGTGCCGCGCGGGCTGGCCTGGGGCCCCGCGGCCCTGCAGACCGCGCGCCAGGCGCGCGGCACTGCAGGGCACCGCGCGGGTGCCCCCTTGGGCCCCGCGGCCCTGCAGACCGCGCGCCAGGCGCGCGGCACTGCAGGGCACCGCGCGGGTGCCCTCCTGGGCCCCGCGGCCCTGCAGACCGCGCGCCAGGCGCGCGGCACTGCAGGGCACCGCGCGGGTGCCCCTTGGGCCCCGCGGCCCTGCAGGCCGCGCGCTAGGCGCGCGGCGCTGCAGAGGGCCGCGCGGCGGCCCTCTTGGGCCCCGCGGCCCTGCAGACCGCGCGCCAGGCGCGCGGGCACTGCAGGGCACCGCGCGGGTGCCCCTTGGGCCCCGCGGCCCTGCAGGCCGCGCGCTAGGCGCGCGGCGCTGCAGAGGGGCCGCGCGGCGGCCCTCTTGGGCCCCGCGGCCCTGCAGACCGCGCGCCAGGCCGCGGCGGCCACTGCAGGGCACCGCGCGGGTGCCCCTTGGGCCCCGCGGCCCTGCAGACCGCGCGCCAGGCGCGCGGCACTGCAGGGCACCGCGCGGGTGCCCTCCTGGGCCCCGCGGCCCTGCAGACCGCGCGCCAGGCGCGCGGCACTGCAGGGCACCGCGCGGGTGCCCCTTGGGCCCCGCGGCCCTGCAGGCCGCGCGCTAGGCGCGCGGCGCTGCAGAGGGCCGCGCGGCGGCCCTCTTGGGCCCCGCGGCCCTGCAGACCGCGCGCCAGGCGCGCGGCACTGCAGGGCACCGCGCGGGTGCCCCTTGGGCCCCGCGGCCCTGCAGGCCGCGCGCTAGGCGCGCGGCGCTGCAGAGGGCCGCGCGGCGGCCCTCTTGGGCCCCGCGGCCCTGCAGACCGCGCGCCAGGCGCGCGGCACTGCAGGGCACCGCGCGGGTGCCCCTTGGGCCCCGCGGCCCTGCAGGCCGCGCGCTAGGCGCGCGGCGCTGCAGAGGGCCGCGCGGCGGCCCCTTGGGCCCCGCGGCCCTGCAGGCCGCGGCGCCCGGCGCGCGCGGCGCTGCAGGACCTTGCGCGGGCAGTTTTGGGCCGCGCGGCGCTACCGGCCGCGCGGCTGGCCGTCTCCACGCAGTGCGTGCGTTGGACTTCGCAGCCGTGGGCTGCTCTGGGCCGCAGAGTTGCGGCCCGGCGACGCGACGTGGCGGTTGCGCGAGGGGTGTTCCGCGCAACGCCCGACGTTCGCCGTCGCCGGTTGGGTTTCCCGCCGCTTGAGGGCGGGTCGTTACCTTGGGTTTTTCCTTCTGACCCCGATTTTCTCCGATTTTACAGTGTGACTTAGTGTTGGCCCGATAGCGAGGTCGGCGGTGCGCGTTGTACTATTTCGAGCTGTAGGATCGCACCGGGACTGCTTTTTGGCGCACGATTTTGCGATCTCTTCACAGGTGGGTTGGTTTCCTCCGAGAGTGCTACGGACTGTCCATTTTGACTTGCAAATGCAAGGGTGATGTCTCCTTGGGATGTCAGGTAAATGCGCAGCAGTCGTGTGAGTCGATGGTTATGGTTCCGACCAAGACACGTGATATACTCTTGGGGTTCGTTCTGGGATACACAGTGGTGTTCGACGCCCCTGGCTGAGTTACCAGGAGGGCGCTTCTCTCCGGCCGAGTTACCGGGAAGCTTAGTTCCCTGGCTGAGTTACCAGGAGGTAGTTGCCTGGCCGAGCTACCAGGTGGGTAACTCCCTGGCCGAGATACCAGGTGTGAGTTCGCCCCTGGCCGAGTTACCAGGTGGCTGCGGGGGAAGTGGCATGAGCGGGTGGTCATCGTGGATCATGTTAGATGTCATTTCATATTGCATTGCATTACCGCATACAGTGATAGATGTATTTACAGCTTTCCTTTCTGTATCTATCTATCTATCTATCTATCTATCTATCTATCTGCTTTACTTCCAGGGGACTTGGTGGGTTACCGTGGATTGGATACCGGTACCCACTGAGATCTGACTTTTCAGTTGATCTCACACCCGCTGTGTGTGGCAGGTGCTTCTGAGGCGGCCGCTTCTGGGTCGGTTCGTGCGGAGTCTTCCGACCGCGGCAAGGGCTTGGCCGACTAGTGGCGCTTGGGTCTGTTGAGTCACAGGTAGAGCTACTCGGGTGTTTTTGGTTCCCACTTTTGTATATGTTAGTGGTGGTGTACCCCCCTTTTTGGGAAGTAGCGGATGTTGTACCTGGACTTTGTACTTAGTGACTCTTGTATGCAGTTCACTTTCTTTTAGTGTTGCTTTTCCTTTGCTCTGATACTTGTATGGCTAGATCCCTTCTTGCAGGTTGACGCTTCGTCTGTGCGGCAGTTTCCGCACAGACGGCGGGTCTGTTGGCGAGCCCGGGTCGCAGGTTCGACCCCGGGGCGTGACAGATTTAGGTGGTATCAGAGCCTAGGTGTTTAGGTCTTTGGGGACTTAGGAACCCTAGGCTGTTTGGGCAGTTGTGTGACTGCCGTGACTGTTATGTGGTAGCGAGAGTCTTGGTTGTGTTGTGACTCCCCCGGGGTTTTCGGGCGAGTAACTTTACATGTTAGCTCTCTAAAGTAGTTCTGTTGGCTGCAGACAACACAACACTTTAGAGCTGGAAACATGTTTTGGACTCTCGCTGGCTTTGAGTTGTGAGGTTTTGGTTCTCTGACACCCTGTTTTTCTTGTCGCAGTTGCCTGACATGCCTCCTAGACGTCGTGTAGCGACGAGGGCGCACTCCGCGTCGGAGGACAGGCCCGAGCGGGAGGAGGCTGCGCAGGGTGAGGTTCTTGAGCTGCGGGCCCAAGTGACCCAGTTGACTGAGGCGTTGCGGCGCCAGGAGGAGGCTGCCAAACGCCATGAGGAAAACTTGGAGCGGATGATGAGGTTATTTGAGCAGAGGACATCGGCGGCACCACCAGCTGCGACTTCGTCGACCTCGTCACAGATTGTCCCACTGACGGAGGCAGAGCAGAGGGAGCTCACAGACCGACTAGCTTATGTCAGCCAGTTCCGTCCTCCACGTTTTGCTGGGCAGAGTACTGAGCCACGGGAAGTAGAAAACTGGATTTCTGCGATTGAAAAGTTGTTCGAGAACCTGTTTGTTAAGGAGCAGCATCAGGTGTTCATAGCCACTCACTTTCTGGAGGGAGACGCCGAGACCTGGTGGCGTCGGGTCCGACCGGTTGGACCGCCGGGATCCCAGTTGATGTCTTGGCAGGATTTTCGTGCTTTGCTACTCGGGGCCTACTTTCCCGACAGCGCAAAGCATAAGTTAGAGGGGGATCTCCGCCGACTGCAGCAGGGTAGTCGGCCTCTTCCTGACTATATTCGAGAGTTCCAGAGACTTTTGAGCAGTGTGCCGCATATTGCCCCTGACGAGGCTCAGCGCGTGGATTTATTTGAGAGGGGGCTTCACCCTGATATCTATCACCTTGTTCACGCACACCGATCTCCGACACTTGATGCAGCCATGGAGCATGCTCGGTGGGTCTCTCGGGGGAGGGTGATCATGGCGGAGAGGGGCGGAGCGCCTGGGAGTAGTTCCGGAGAGAAGCGCCCCGCACCGCAGGACCTTGGGCAGACGAGCAGGCCGAGGCCCCCGAGACCGCCGGAGACACCGACTCGGGGCCGCGGGACTCAGAGGAGACAGAGATCGGGGGGCTCCCGATCTTCTAGGCGGCAGCGGCAGCAGCCGATTCGCACGGACAGCTGTGTGATTTGTGGCGGACCCCACGCCCCTCAGCAGTGCGATCAGCGACAGGGCCGGTGTTACCGGTGTGGGCAGGCAGGACACAGAGCGTGGTCTTGTCCTTCAGCTGGGACATCAGCAGCTTCGGCAGTTGCGGCACTTCCTGCACCGCCCTATCAGACGGGCGGATCTTCGACAGGTGCTGGCCTAGTAGACAGGGCCACTTCGACACGGCAGTCTGACAGACGACCACCCCCGAGCGGCAGGGTGTACACCGCCCAGGTCGATGATGTGGAGGCAGCGGGCCACGTGGTGGCAGGTATTATCCTTATTTCCTCTACTCGCACTAGAGCCTTATTTGACACTGGAGCATCTCATTCATTCATCAGTAGGACATTTGCATCCATGCATGGGCTAGAGATAGGACTGTTGCCTTGTGCTCTTGAGGTTCAGGTACCCGATCATGTTCTACACGTTGATGAGTGTTGTTGGTCCTGCCCTGTGCAGTTAGGGCCTTGGGTTTTACCTGTAGATCTTTTGGCCCTTCGCCAGCTTCAGGATTTTGACGTAGTGTTGGGGATGGATTGGTTGACTCGGTATTACGCTGCTATTGATTGTCGGGCGAGGACTGTGACCCTCAGGGAGCCGGATCAGGAGGAGTATGTGTTCAGAGGTTGTCAGAGTACGCTGTTTGCGGCGACGATCTCTTCTGCTAGAGCCCGACAGCTGATGAGTCATGGTTGTGTTGCCTTCTTGGCTACTGTTGTTGAGGCGCCTTCGGCGATGCCTGGACTCGAGGACATTCCTATCGTCCGAGAGTATCCAGATGTGTTTCCTCCCGAGCTATCGACTATGCCGCCGGATCGAGAGATTGAGTTCGTGATTGACGTGGTCCCTGGAACCACGCCAATCTCTAAGGCACCCTACAGAATGGCACCAGCAGAATTGAGGGAGTTAAAGGCTCAGCTTCAGGATCTCTTGGATCGCGGGTTTGTGCGTCCTAGTGTTTCTCCTTGGGGAGCCCCGATTCTTTTTGTTAAGAAAAAGGACGGGTCACTTAGGCTTTGTGTGGACTACAGGGAATTGAATAAAGTGACCGTCAAGAACAAGTATCCACTTCCTCGGATTGATGATTTATTTGATCAGCTTCAGGGAGCCACGGTTTTCTCGAAGATAGATCTGCAGTCCGGTTACCACCAGCTGAGGGTGAGGGCCGAGGATGTGTCCAAGACGGCGTTCCGATCTCGGTATGGGCATTACGAGTTTACAGTGCTACCTTTTGGGTTGACGAATGCCCCGGCGGCGTTCATGGATTTGATGAACCGAGTCTTTCAGCCGTACTTGGACCGTTTCGTGGTGGTTTTCATTGATGACATCCTGATTTACTCCCGTAGCGACCTTGAGCACGAGGAGCACTTGAGGTTAGTGCTGCAGCTTTTGAGGGAGAAAAAGCTGTATGCGAAGTTAAAGAAGTGCGCCTTTTGGCTTCGGGAGGTTTCTTTTCTTGGCCATATTGTTTCAGCCGCAGGAGTGGCAGTGGACCCGGCAAAGATAGCTTCGGTTCGGGATTGGCCTAGACCTACGACGGTGTCAGAGATTCGGAGCTTCGTGGGCCTTGCGGGCTACTACCGTCGTTTTGTTGAGGGCTTTGCGAAGCTCTCTTCTCCCCTCACCAAGTTGACCAAGAAAGGGGTAAAATTTGTTTGGACAGAGCAATGCCAGCAAAGCTTCGAGGATTTGAAGCAGAGGTTGATTTCAGCTCCAGTTCTTGCACTACCGGTTATGGGAGAGGGGTACGTGGTTTACAGTGATGCCTCCCACAGCGGCCTTGGTTGCGTGTTGATGCAACATGGGAGGGTGATTGCCTATGCTTCTCGCCAGTTAAAGGACTATGAGAGGAATTACCCTACCCATGACCTTGAGCTCGCTGCTGTGGTTTTTGCCTTGAAGCTCTGGCGGCACTATTTGTATGGCGAGCGCTGTGAGATTTTTACCGATCATCAGAGTTTGAAGTACCTGTTCACCCAGAAGGAACTCAACCTGAGGCAGCGCCGGTGGCTTGAGTTATTGAAGGACTTTGACTTGAGCATTCTCTATCATCCCGGCAAGGCTAACGTGGTCGCGGATGCTTTGAGCAGGCGAGCAGGGCAGACCTTGAGTATGCTCATTACCCAGCAGAGACCACTGAGAGAGCAGCTGAGGAGTTTAGAGATAGAGGTTGTGTCCCCGGGGGTTTCGGCAAGACTTATGTCTATGGTCTTGCAACCCACTCTACTGGACAGGATTAGAGAGAAGCAGAGTGGGGACCCCTATCTTCTCAGGATTCGAGACCAGATCCGACTTGGTCAGGGCGGGGACTTTTCTGTGGATGACGCGGGAGTACTCAGGTACAGGGACCGCATTTGTGTACCGGCGGATGTGGATATTAGAGAGCTGATCCTGAGGGAGGCTCACTATACACCTTACACCCTCCATCCTGGGGGAACTAAGATGTATAGGGACTTGAAGGCTCAGTTTTGGTGGCAGGGCTTGAAGAGGGATGTTGGTAGGTTTGTGGCTCGTTGTCTAACTTGCCAACAGGTTAAGGCGGAACATCAGGTTCCTGCTGGCAAGTTACAAAGCCTACCAATCCCTGAGTGGAAATGGGAATGTGTCACCATGGACTTTATTGTGGGTCTGCCAAGGACTCAGGGAGGAGCCGATGCCATTTGGGTGATCGTTGACAGGTTGACTAAATCTGCTCACTTTTTGCCGATTCAGTCAGGTTGGGCCTTGGAGAGATTAGCGCAGTTATACCTTGACGAGATCGTGAGGCTTCATGGAGTGCCAGCCTCTATTGTATCTGATAGGGATCCCAGATTCACCTCTCAGTTTTGGAGGAGCTTGCAGACGGCTATGGGAACCCAGCTTCAGTTCAGCACTGCCTTTCACCCACAGACCGACGGACAGTCTGAGCGGACGATTCAGACTTTGGAGGACATGTTGTGAGCTTGTGTCCTGAGTTTTGGGGGCAGTTGGGATCGACACTTGAGACTTGCAGAGTTTGCCTACAACAATAGCTTCCAGGCGAGTATCAAGATGGCGCCCTTTGAAGCATTGTATGGTAGGAAGTGCCGATCGCCTCTTTGTTGGAGCGACGTGGGTGAAAGAAAAACCTTGGGGCCTGACTTGCTCTTGGAGGCTGAGGAAAAGGTTAGGGTTGTTCGGCGCCACTTGGTCACTGCTCAGAGCCGACAAAAGAGCTACGCCGACAGAAGGAGGCGAGACTTGGTGTTTCTGGTAGGAGACCATGTGTTTTTGAAAGTCTCGCCCTCTCGAGGGATTCGGCGCTTTGGGGTACGCGGGAAGTTGAGCCCGCGTTTTATTGGCCCTTTTGAAGTTCTAGAGCGTGTTGGACCTGTCGCCTATCGTGTTGCTCTACCGCCGCGGCTAGCCGGTACTCATGATGTTTTTCATGTGTCAGTTTTGAGGAGGTATGTCTATGATCCCTCTCACATTGTGGACTTCACTGCTTTGGAGCTGGACGATGAGCTGCATTTCCGCGAGCGCCCGATTCGAATTCTTGCTCGAGAGACGAGAGAATTACGAAGTCGGGTCATACCTTATGTGAAGGTACTGTGGAGCCACCATGATGAGAGAGAGGCCACTTGGGAGCCCGAGGATGAGTTGAAGACTACCTACCCACACTTATTTGAGGCCCCCTCCTGACTTGTGAGCTTTTGGGGTTTCGAGGGCGAAACCGTTTGAAGGGGGGGAGAGTGTAGAGTACCGGTTTTTGGCTTGAGCTTTCTGACTCCACCGGCGAGCCTTTTGACTGGAAAAAGGCGTGAGCGCGTGTATTTTCGATTTACAGCGGGGTTCGGGTGGTTCCGGACGGCGGCGGAGGCGCCGGGGTCGAAAAGTGAGTTGTCGTGACCCTATTTATTATTTTATTTATTTAATTTCCTTATTTAATTAAGTGTTTTGTTTCATTTCCTTAGTGCTGTTGGTGGAGGGAGTGTGTTGGCTGGTGCTAATTAATTAGTAGTGGGTGTACTAATTAATTAGCGTGGCTGCTGTGGTTTAATTAATAGTGGGTAGGTGGATTTTTTTCCTTTCCCCTATTAATTAACTCCCCCTCACTCTCTCTCTCGCACCACCTCTCCACCCACCTTCCTGCTTTTCTTTTGGTGGTCTGAAGCAAAAGGTGAGAAGAAGAAGAGGAAGAAGAAGAGGAGTTGGAGGAGGGTTCTTGGGCTTGTTTTTTTTCCCTCGCTGCGACGGTGTGGAGTCGAGCGGAGCTTGCGGGCCGACAATAACAAGGTTGGTGTTTCGTTATTGTTGCAAGTTGGGTTTTGGCTTCTCCCCTCTTTTCTTTTTCCTTTTCTTTTTCTTTTCTTGCTGGCTGCGGCGCGTCGCCTTGCCGGCTGTGTTGCCGGTGTCGCCGCTGCGCGGGCGCGCATGAGCGCCGCGCGCAGCGTGCGCGCTGCTGCTTGGTTAAGCGGCAGCGCGCCAGGCAGTTTGGGCGTGCAGCGGGGAGGAGGCCGCGCGGCCCTGCAGGCCGCGCGCTGGGCGCGCGGCACTGCAGGGATGCCGCGCGGGCGGCCCGTGCCGCGCGGCACTGCAGGCCGCGCGCTAGGCGCGCGGCACTGCTGGAGTGCCGCGCGGGCTGGCCTGGGGCCCCGCGGCCCTGCAGACCGCGCGCCAGGCGCGCGGCACTGCAGGGCACCGCGCGGGTGCCCCCTTGGGCCCCGCGGCCCTGCAGACCGCGCGCCAGGCGCGCGGCACTGCAGGGCACCGCGCGGGTGCCCTCCTGGGCCCCGCGGCCCTGCAGACCGCGCGCCAGGCGCGCGGCACTGCAGGGCACCGCGCGGGTGCCCCTTGGGCCCCGCGGCCCTGCAGGCCGCGCGCTAGGCGCGCGGCACTGCAGAGGGCCGCGCGGCGGCCCTCTTGGGCCCCGCGGCCCTGCAGACCGCGCGCCAGGCGCGCGGCACTGCAGGGCACCGCGCGGGTGCCCCTTGGGCCCCGCGGCCCTGCAGGCCGCGCGCTAGGCGCGCGGCGCTGCAGAGGGCCGCGCGGCGGCCCTCTTGGGCCCCGCGGCCCTGCAGACCGCGCGCCAGGCGCGCGGCACTGCAGGGCACCGCGCGGGTGCCCCCTTGGGCCCCGCGGCCCTGCAGACCGCGCGCCAGGCGCGCGGCACTGCAGGGCACCGCGCGGGTGCCCTCCTGGGCCCCGCGGCCCTGCAGACCGCGCGCCAGGCGCGCGGCACTGCAGGGCACCGCGCGGGTGCCCCTTGGGCCCCGCGGCCCTGCAGGCCGCGCGCTAGGCGCGCGGCGCTGCAGAGGGCCGCGCGGCGGCCCTCTTGGGCCCCGCGGCCCTGCAGACCGCGCGCCAGGCGCGCGGCACTGCAGGGCACCGCGCGGGTGCCCCTTGGGCCCCGCGGCCCTGCAGGCCGCGCGCTAGGCGCGCGGCGCTGCAGAGGGCCGCGCGGCGGCCCTCTTGGGCCCCGCGGCCCTGCAGACCGCGCGCCAGGCGCGCGGCACTGCAGGGCACCGCGCGGGTGCCCCTTGGGCCCCGCGGCCCTGCAGGCCGCGCGCTAGGCGCGCGGCGCTGCAGAGGGCCGCGCGGCGGCCCCTTGGGCCCCGCGGCCCTGCAGGCCGCGCGCCCGGCGCGCGCGGCGCTGCAGGACCTTGCGCGGGCAGTTTTGGGGCCGCGCGGCGCTACCGGCCGCGCGGCTGGCCGTCTCCACGCAGTGCGTGCGTTGGACTTCGCAGCCGTGGGCTGCTCTGGGCCGCAGAGTTGCGGCCCGGCGACGCGACGTGGCGGTTGCGCGAGGGGTGTTCCGCGCAACGCCCGACGTTCGCCGTCGCCGGTTGGGTTTCCCGCCGCTTGAGGGCGGGTCGTTACCTTGGGTTTTTCCTTCTGACCCCGATTTTCTCCGATTTTACAGTGTGACTTAGTGTTGGCCCGATAGCGAGGTCGGCGGTGCGCGTTGTACTATTTCGAGCTGTAGGATCGCACCGGGACTGCTTTTTGGCGCACGATTTTGCGATCTCTTCACAGGTGGGTTGGTTTCCTCCGAGAGTGCTACGGACTGTCCATTTTGACTTGCAAATGCAAGGGTGATGTCTCCTTGGGATGTCAGGTAAATGCGCAGCAGTCGTGTGAGTCGATGGTTATGGTTCCGACCAAGACACGTGATATACTCTTGGGGTTCGTTCTGGGATACACAGTGGTGTTCGACGCCCCTGGCTGAGTTACCAGGAGGGCGCTTCTCTCCGGCCGAGTTACCGGGAAGCTTAGTTCCCTGGCTGAGTTACCAGGAGGTAGTTGCCTGGCCGAGCTACCAGGTGGGTAACTCCCTGGCCGAGATACCAGGTGTGAGTTCGCCCCTGGCCGAGTTACCAGGTGGCTGCGGGGGAAGTGGCATGAGCGGGTGGTCATCGTGGATCATGTTAGATGTCATTTCATATTGCATTGCATTACCGCATACAGTGATAGATGTATTTACAGCTTTCCTTTCTGTATCTATCTATCTATCTATCTATCTATCTATCTATCTGCTTTACTTCCAGGGGACTTGGTGGGTTACCGTGGATTGGATACCGGTACCCACTGAGATCTGACTTTTCAGTTGATCTCACACCCGCTGTGTGTGGCAGGTGCTTCTGAGGCGGCCGCTTCTGGGTCGGTTCGTGCGGAGTCTTCCGACCGCGGCAAGGGCTTGGCCGACTAGTGGCGCTTGGGTCTGTTGAGTCACAGGTAGAGCTACTCGGGTGTTTTTGGTTCCCACTTTTGTATATGTTAGTGGTGGTGTACCCCCCTTTTTGGGAAGTAGCGGATGTTGTACCTGGACTTTGTACTTAGTGACTCTTGTATGCAGTTCACTTTCTTTTAGTGTTGCTTTTCCTTTGCTCTGATACTTGTATGGCTAGATCCCTTCTTGCAGGTTGACGCTTCGTCTGTGCGGCAGTTTCCGCACAGACGGCGGGTCTGTTGGCGAGCCCGGGTCGCAGGTTCGACCCCGGGGCGTGACAGTTTGAGCACCTTGGGTGCGAGTGGTCTCTTTTACTTTCATCTGTTCCACTTTTGAGTGTCTGGTTAGAGGCATGGTAGCTGTAGAGTAGTTTCCAGCTTTTCTTTCAGATTTCTTTGCCTGTTATCTTTCGCCTCTAGTAGACTTAGTGGGCAGACCGTTGGGCTTGTTGACGGTACCCACTGAGAACTACTGTGGGAAGTAGTTCTCACACCCGTCGTGGTGTCTTTTCCCCAGGGACTTCTTCTTCTGTTCCTGTGCTCCTGTTGCTGATCCTTCGGACCGAGGCGAGGGAGTCGCGATCTTGTTCCCTACCCGTCGTTGGAGTGTAGCGGTACCCCCCTTCAGAGGAGAGCTTCGGTTGATAGTTTACTTCTTCTTCCTCTGTTGAGAGACCTTTGTAGAGAGGTATAGAGTTGTACTTTATTTTTCAGTTTGAGAGACTGATGTTGTGAGGATATTTTCTTGTATCGAGGGCTTGTACACTGATGTACTTTTTGGAGATATCTCCCTTTTGAGTTCTGTATTAGAGGATTTTGTATATGATAGTATTCGGGGAGATGGATATTGTATTTTTTTCAGTTGTACAGTGTTTGGACTTCAGTTTTAGCAGTCTACTTTCAGCTCTCTGATATCCGTTTACTGTAGTTGATTCTTTCTGCAGGTTAGACGCTTCGTCTGTACGGCAGTTTCCGTACAGATGGCGGATCTGTTGGCGAGCCCGGGTGGCAGTTTCCACCCCGGGGCGTGACATTTTATCTCTCTTTCTCTATGAACTAATGTTGTTAGTGATTTCCTTTTGTCTAGTATGTTCACTGTTTGACAATTTGTGACAAAAAGGGGGAGAAGAGAAATGACGGAGATAAGATCATCAGGAGAGGACAAACGAAAATGGAAAAATGGGGGAGAACGAAAAATGATGATCGTATCACAAAGGGGGAGACAAAGAAAAATTGAAAGAGCCGAAAAACAAAAGAACCAAAAGGAAGACGAATCAAATGTAGGATTCTAATTTCTAACGACTAACGTTTGATTTTGTTTGGAGTTTTGTTTTGCAGGAATTACATCATTTTAAGACTCCAAGTCCTAAGTCATAGAGTATGTTCTAGGACTGTTTGGTTCAAATGTAATTTTGTATTTATTGGATCTTTCACGCAAAGAAAATCAATGTTTTGGTGATGACATTGAGTTTCGACTTTTTGGTTTAAGATGAGTGTCTTGAGCGTTTTTATGTATTTTTGGGTTTTGTCACGAAATTGCCAAAGGGGGAGATTGTTACGGCTTTTTGGTATTGGCTTATTTCGTGAGTCATGTCAGTGAGTTGAGTCGGAGTCTTAAAGGGATCAAATTGTCAATCAGCAATCAAAGACTTAGAGAAGATTCAACAAGAGCTCAAGTTGACACTCAGTGTCTTGAATCTTGAAGATTGAAGTTGAAGAATTGTGGATCAGTTACATCAATCTCAAGAAGAAAGTATTCAAGAGGATCAGGTATGTTTAACTAAATAATTGTGGTGATCCGAATACTTTCTTATAGTGTAGAAACACTTGGATGAACTTTTAATTGCATAATAATCAAAAACTGGTGTTCGGACTTGTTCAGGATCCGGATCAGAGCCAACGATCCGGATCCCGAAGGTTGTTGCTTCATACAAGACTTCGATCCGGATCCATGCAATTTCCGATCCGGATCCCAAATGTTAAGTTTTCTGATTTGTATGAACGATCCGGATCGGGCCTTGCAATCCGGATCCCGAACCCTTGGTTTTCTGGAATCGTCAATCTCGTTACGACGATCCGGATCGCAATAAATCTGATCCGGATCGCCGTCCTGAAAATTTCCAGATAAGGTATGTTTTTGATTCTTATCTCTTTCCAAAGGTTTCTAACCTATAAATAGACATTTAGGGTTTCTCAAAAACGTGGGAGCTACGGCCGATCTTTTTATAAAACTCTTGAGAGCAACCCTAGAGGCTAGGTTTTCATCGTTCTTCTTTATAGCCTCTTTTAGGTCAATTCGATGGTTCTTTCAAGAACATATCTTTTGTCGAATTGATCTAATCTTTGCTTAGAGATTTCTTCTACGGTTCCTCATTGAGAATCTAAGCAAAGGATCACCATCGAAGTCAATATTCTTATCGACTGAGTTTGCGTCGTGGATTCGACGTGGCATCGTGGATTCGGTGTGCTAAAGGCGTTTCGTGGATTCGAAACGTGTGCTCGTGGATTCGAGTGGCGTTCGTGGATTCGAACGTGTGCAGTGGGCGTGCAAAATCGGTGGAGCGTGAGGTCCAAGAAATTGAAGGAGGGGTTAAATCCGTGGAGACGGTAATCACCTTGTTATTCTTCTTTTCTTAGGGATTGTTATTGCGCGGATATCCAACCGGTCAGCGCAAGGTCCGAAGAAGCTGAAGGAGGGGTTGAGTCCGTGGAGTCGGTAATCACCTTGTTATTCTTCTATTCTTAGTGGATTGTTATTGCGTGTTGGTCCCGTGGTTTTTCTCCTGGATTGGAGTTTCCACGTAAATCTCGGTGTGCTGTTTTTATTTTCCGCATTGGTTTTTATTTTGCACTGAGATTGAGTTTTTAAGTATTACACCTATTCACCCCCCCTCTAGTTGTTTGATAGTACCTATTTAGATCCTTGTGGATCCTATAAAAACCTACACGATGCCAAGTAGGCCACACACCCACCCTCTACTAGTCTCCTGGCCCGTGCCGCTGTGACGACCGCTGGGAAGGAGATGCGCTTGCACGCCAGATACACGTTTTCAGGGAAGCTCGATTCTTGTAATTGCACAAGCCGCTTCTCACAGTCGATGAGTACTTGGTACTTTGAGAGCCAATCCATGCCCAACATTACATCATACTCCTTCAGGGGAATTACCACCAAATCCCAAGGGCAAGCCAGTCGCCCTAGTTTAATCGGGCAGGCGGCCACAAAGCTGACCGCCTCCAAAGCCCCTCCCGCCGTTTGGACCGTCAATCGATTTTGGAGGGGCATCTCCCCAAGACCATGCACAAACACGAAGTCACGAGAAATGAAAGAGTGTGTTGCTCCGGTATCAAAAAGAGTTCTAGCGTGGGAATTTGAAATAGAGGTAATACCTGCAAGTGCGTCCTCCGGCGGATCCGTCTCTTGGCGGGTCATCGAGAAAACTCGCCCGCCAGGTTGTGGCTGCCTATCCTCCTCTCGCCGTGGTACAGGGGGTCTAGAAGTTGACCCCACAGGAGCTTTCCCCCGCCCTGACAGCTGTGGCGAGGGCGTAGAAGCTGCAGAGGACGCAGATCCCAGGCTAAGGGGCAGTTGCGGCGAAAGTGCCCCTGTTTGCCGCATCGGAAGCAATGGTCACCCCTTTGGGGGCAATCTCCCACTCGGTGCCCTCCCCCACATATAACACAAGGCCTGTCTCCCATCCTCGGCCCTCCTGCCGGTGCGCTCCGAGATCCCGACTGTGGCCTCCACCGCTTGTGGGGTCGGCTTCCACTAGAAGAGCCTCCCCCGGAGTACTGCTGCTGTCGCTTCCTTTCTTCATGGTGTGCCGGGCCCTCCCTCCTGGTGCGTGTAACGGCGAACCCGCACTCCACCACCGTGGCCCTGTCGACCACTTTCTGAAAAGTGTGCAAATCGGCTGCTTGCACCACTTGGAAAATATCACTCCGTAATCTGTCCACGCAAAGTTGCGCCTTGTGGGGCTCGTCCCTTATAACGAAAGGGACGCAGTTGGCCAGTCGTACGAATTCGCGCTGATATGCCATCACTGTCTTAGTCCCCTGCTGGATGTGGTTCAGGTCATCCTCCAACTTCTTTTTAACGCTGCTTGTGAAGAAGGCTCCAAACAGCTCCTGTTTGAACGCCGTC
The DNA here is from genome assembly GCA_029204045.2 of Tillandsia leiboldiana. Classification (NCBI taxonomy): domain Eukaryota; kingdom Viridiplantae; phylum Streptophyta; class Magnoliopsida; order Poales; family Bromeliaceae; genus Tillandsia; species Tillandsia leiboldiana. Next base: position 25,225,450 of record CM055071.1, read on the forward strand.
CACGATGGAAGTACGGCGGTGCCCTTTGTGGGATCAGGGCGTACCGTCTTCCACCATAAGCGGCCGTTCCCCTCTAAGAAGTGAACCGCAAGGGGAACCCGCTCGCTATCCTCCATGAGTAAGTCCTCAAATAACTTTTCCATCGATCCCACCCACTTCTCGATGACCCAGGGATCAGTCGTCTCCCCTTCGAACGTGGGTGGGTCGTATTTCTTAAAGTCGGCCAGGTTGGCCCACACGCGGTCCCGCTCAGTCAGCAGAACTGACCCCTCCCCCGTGGCGGCGGCGGCCACTGTCACGCCCCGGCGTCGAAACTGCGACCCGGGCTCGCCAACAGATCCGCCGCCCATACGGAAACCCCGTATAGACGAAGCGTCTAACCTGCAAAAAGAACCAACTACAGTATACAGATATCAGAGCTGAAAGTAAACTACTAAAAAAACTAAAATCCAATCCCCGTACAACTGAAAATAATATAATATCCATCTCCCAAAAAAACGATCATATACAAGTCCTCTGATACAAAACTCAAAAGGGAGACATCTCCAATAAATACATCAGTGTATAAGCTCTCAATACAAAAATATCCTCACTACATCAGTCTCTCATACTGTAAAATAAAATACAACTCTATACCTCACAACAAGGGTCTCTCAACAGAGGAAAAGAGGTAAACTAATCTACTGAAGCTCTCCTCAGAAGGGGTACCGCTACACTCCAACGACGGGTAAGGAACTAGCTCGCAACTCCCTTGCCTCGGTCAGAAGAAACAGCAACTGGAGCAATAGGAACAGGAGAAGAAGTCCCTGGGGAAGAAAACACCACGACGGGTATGAGAACTACTTCCCACAGTAATTCTCAGTGGGTGCCGTCAACAAGCCCAACGGTCTGCCCACTAAGTCTACTAGAGGAATAAAGTAACAATATAAAACTGAAATGAAAGGGCTGGAAAAGTAACTCTACAGCTACTATGCCTCTATCTAGATGCTCAAAAAGTGGAACAGATGGAAACATGATGGATCTACTAATTCCCAAAGTACAGTCACCCAATCTACAATGACTGCCGCATAGGGTCCAGTCGAACCTGCGCCTACCTACTGCCGTTACATCCCGGAGGACCGGACTGACGTAGGGCGTCCGTGACTGCCACTAACTGGCCCAGCCAGAGGGACTGCGTCCGTAACTGCCACTAACTGGCCCAGTCAGAGGGACGGCGTCCACAAGTCATGATACAAAAGTAACAAATCCACCTCGGGTGTGGCTCTCGAGGGGAGCGACCCCATCGAGGAAGAAGGTATCCGCGCACTCTGTCGAGCTCAAAGTGGCACTGCAGGCTATAGTCAAAATCCACGCTCACGCACTGAACGGAAAGACTCAAACCTCAAACATCTCGCACAACAGTCGGAGTACTCTCGACGACTCAGCTGATCAGCTCTCACGAAATACGAGACACAAGCCTCACCAACAGCTCACAGCACAACACACTGGATGGAGATACTCCACAGCCAGGACCACCGTCCACCAGACGGCTCCCACAACAGAACACTAAACTCTCAGGAAAGACCGACACCATAAGGGTTCGGAAACCCGATAGGCCGGTGCTTAGAACCCTATCAAACAAGAACAGACTCTAGGCTCCGCCTATCGAAGTTCCCGACCCCTTATAGTTCGGGAACACGACAACCTCGGTACAACACGCAGAAGACACCAACCAGGGCCCAAAAGTTCCGGGAGACCTACAGCTACAACCCTATCAAACAAGAACAGGTTCCAGGCTCGGCCCCCGTGGCTTTCGTCCCGACAAAGGAACGACCCCTAGAACCCAGACCACTCGAATCCTTTCGAGTGGGGAGATTTACAGGAAAAGGTGACATTTGTTATTGAAAACCATTTTCACTCAACCCACACGGGGTGAGGATCAAAAGTAGTACCCCTTTGAAAAGCTATCTTGTTTTGAGAAGAAATCCATTTTTAATGATTTTTAGTTCTTTTTAGAAAACAGTTAGAAAACAAGTGTTTTACCCAAACCCCGAAGGGCTGATGCCTTTGTCCAATCAAACAAGAACAGACTCCAGCGGCCCTTCGATGCTTGGAAGAAAACATTGGTAGACTAAAATCATGTGTATGTTGAAAAGGGTTCTGGGTTCTAGGTCCGGCTAACACTAGTAAACTACTGCCACTAACACAGTGGCGACAACCCAAACAGGGGAAAGCAAGACCTCCCGGAACCACCGTTTACCCCAAACGGTTCCCGGTACAGACAAGCGATACACTACCTCTACCAAACTCCACTCTGCTCCCAAGCACGAGTGCAAATGCATCCCACACTAAAAAAAAATCCCGACCGCTCAGCCCACTACCCGGGCGAGGATAACACCAAGTCCAGGAATGAAACAAAATGTGTGGATGTCTACACATAAATAACCCTAGCCCAAGTGAGGGTTTTCTACTGGTCTGGTTACACATGCAACATATGACGGGGGTGCTAGGTCAGGTTCCAAGATAACAAATATTTAACATGTGGTAGGAAGCAGAATAGATCATACGATCATCAGATAATCACAAGAATAATAACATTCAAATTCTAGCATGCTACCAAGTCCAAACACTATCATGCATGATTCTATATCAATAGAATTAGTGTTCAGTCCATAAAACTTGGAGACAAGGCCACCCACCTGAAACTGGACGATCCGATGCCCGATCTGGCTGAATTTTGGCGTGAGTAAACCTTATCCTCTCAGAAGTCCGATGCCATGAAAATCATCCAAATCCGCCTCACGGATTGGGCACAATCACAGAAACAATGCACACCGCGCAATCAAATTCCAGAATTTCAGCATTTGAAATTAAGTTAAAGAAAATGTAGGTGCGGCCCCAAATACCTCAAGATGAAGTTCCTAGCAGTAAAACAAAGATGTCCAGCTCCATACAAACATCTTCAAGTCCTCAAAATCCACCATTAATTTCCCTTAACATTCAAACACCACAAATATCACAATGCTGTCCAAAACTGCTAACATAAACTTGCTAGCATTTCCAAGCTTAATTAGGGGCTTTTCCAAAGGGATTTATCCACAAATCACAAAAGAGAATTTGCTCACCTTGAAGTTAAGAAGAAGTCCAAACTTGAATTTCTGAAAAATACCTTATATCCACAGAGTTATCTGCATTCCAAGGTGCATTGCTCGAATCAAAACTAAAACAGGGACTGCAGTAATCCCTATAACAGCACTTGGAAAGATCATTAAAGTTACCTAACCAAACTTGCTCCAAATCCTACAAGAGAGGTACCATTGGATTCCTTGTCGAGAGTAGATATAATTTGAGCTAAATAACTCCAAATTTCATGCTCGGATGAAGGAGAAAACCCATAAACACTTTGAACTATCCACCCAGTTCCATCTTTACACGAATGCAGCAAGGTGTTCCACAGATCATGCATAAACCCTAATAAAAACTCAGATATGGGGAGAATGGTACTTACCAATATTGTCGATCTTCGAGTCCTGGAAATTTTCCCGCAAAAATCATCCAAAAATACTCATCCTACTGCCCAGAAAGGCCAAAACACTGAGGACTGCTCAGGATTCCAGACTGAAATGAAGGGTCCCAAAGATGGCCTTAAAACACTATAAAATCATGAGATCTGAGAGAAGAGTTGAATACAAAGATTGTAGCCGTACCTCTTGTGAAAACGTAGAACCAAACATGAGCTCAAAATTCCAAGAAATGAGTCCTGAGGAATTTTTGTACTGAAAAGCGATGGAGAAGGCTGTGAAACAGCAATGGTGATATCCTCAAGTGTTGATGGAGAAGATGATCCAAATGGCCTCCAAAAATCCTCCAAAAATCCAGTGTTGTAGAAGAGAGGTTGGAGAAGCTCTGGTAAAAACCCCACTGAGAAAAACTTCTCCAAAAGCCCCAAAATGGAGAAAGAAAACTCCATTTAAACAATAAAGAAGAAGAATCCCCAGGATTAACCTCCTGACGCTACAGTGTTGGGCCGGCCCGCGGCCTCAATGCGGGCCGCCACGCGTCGCCCATCCAGTGGCCGCGCCCACCCGCGCCAGCCACCGGATGCACGCCACGCGTCGCGCCCCGACAGGGCGATCGCGCCCGCGAATGGGCGCGCGACGCGTGGCGGGACCTTATCCGCCCGCGCCGGAGGCCGCCCGCGCCTCTGCCCGCGCCTGCCCGGCCTGCCCGCGCCTGCTGCGTGGGCCGGGCTCGCTGCACCGCGCCTCCGCTCCTGCCACGTGGCGTAAGGACCCAATGGGAAGCCGCCACGTGGCACCCCTTCCGGTCCACCGGTCTACCATGCACCCGAAAACACTGTAAACTTCGGGTTGCCCGTTTTCGCGCGTCCGGACTCAGAAAAAAACATGCAAATAGCCGATTTTCAACGTGTTTCCGTGCTGAATCCAAATACGAAGTCCATTTTGCAAGAATCCATTCCTAATTTTCGGCGAACCTCCCCTTTAAGCAATCTTGATCCATTTCTCGCACTGAGTCCGTTTCTCGGGTCCGATTTGCGCGCAACCAACACTATCCACAGAAATTGGCCTCCACAAGCTGTCGATCACGCTGTAATGACCACAGATATCCGGGTCTTCACAGCCACAGTAGGGGAAGGGGTGACTATGGCCTCCCCCGAGGTACCCCCGCCGGTGTTTCCCGGCGCCGGTCCCGCAGTTGCTGTCGCGGGTGCCGCCGCTGGTGCCGTCGTCTGGGGTGGTGGTACCTCGTCTGCTGCAGTCGCTGTAGGGGCCACTCCTGCGCTGACCCCCGTCGTCGGCGCGCTTGGCCCCTGCGGAGGGGCTGTGGCGACCGTCACCGTCGCGGCCGGTTGTTGCTGCGTCAACTGACGCACGTGATCCGTGAGAGTCGCCAGCTGCCCCGCCATCTCCGTCAGTTGTTGTTGCAGGAGCTGGTTCTCTGCGGCCGCCGACGTCGTCGCATCTGCCCCTGGATCCTCGGCCGATGATCTAGTACGGGCCATGTCTGTACACAAAAACATAAGTCAGCTCTAGACTCCGCTGACAAGCAACGAACCACCTGTCGAGAGAAAAGGACCCAGACTCTTCCCCCCCCCCCCCTCGATCACTCGCGTTCTACTCTCCTATGCCCTATCCATTCCATTTATTTGTAGCCCGGTGAGGTATTCCCGTGGACGTCGGCACAAACTGTCGTGATTGTAAAGCAGGATTTTTTGCCTCTGATACCATCTTAATCTGTCACGCCCCGGGGGTTTATTTTAGCGGAAATGATTCACAAAAAGGTATGTGTTTGGCGCGTAGAATTTTTTTTTTTTGAAAAACCTTCTTCCCCGGCGCGTGACCAGATCCGCCGCATATACAGGATCACTCTGCAAACGGATAGAGTCTCCCCTGTATATGCACGGCATCGCGGCTCATACAATGTCCAAAAACGGATATTCATTCAATCACAACAGTTCAGACATACACCCATTCGCAAATGCTGAATAAATCTCACGGCCGATCAGTTTAAAAGGATAAATCCACAATTGTTGAAACGGCGCCAACCCGGCGCCCATATTTTGAAAACCCTTTTCGGAAGCAACATAAACTCAGAGGTTTTTGAAAACAGTGCCCACACGACACTTAGGTTTTGAAATCCATTTTCGTAATCCATAAATCCACAAGGTTTTGAAAATGGTGTCCACGCGACACCCATATTCTGAAAATAGTTTTCGCAATCTTTTCTTTTGTTTGCCCTTTTATTTTTCTTAAAGCGGCCAACAGAGATGAAAGGGAAATAAATAATTCAATAATCACCATGCCGACATCCACACCGACCCCACGAGGGTATCGAGAACCACACCACAGTCTATAACGTGAATGAAATGCTAAAGAGAAATGGAAAGTACTGTTCGGGGTCTCCAGAGACCCAGGAACTCCCGCCGTGGCCTCACCGTCGCCTATCTTTCCCCCCTGTAGGACCCTATCGCAAGGTGGGAAGTCAGCGACTAAACAATAATAATAAAAATAATGCAGGGTAAAGTAATACCTCCCACTGTAACCATCCGGAGCAACCACTCTCCCGAGAGGGAAAAGATGACACGAACACCTGTAGACCTGCAATACCCGACCCCGTCGGAGAACTAAACCGACGGATCGCACCGCTCCCACGTCTTGCATCTAAACCGACGGGTCGTACCGCTCCCACGTCGGACAACTAAACCGACGGGTCGCACCGCTCCCACGTCGGACAACTAAACCGACGGGTCGCACCGCTCATACCTTGGCGCATCCAAGCCCCACAACTACAGGGGCCCCACTCCGTCCTCGTGGGTATACACGGGTCATGGACCACTTTTCTGGAAAAGCGCACCCTTTGCGGTGGCCAAACCGCGGGTGCGCGTGCTGCAGCCTCGAGCAAAGTAACCATAGTACCACGTAACCGAGCAAGGTAACCATAGTACCACATAACTACCATGTTAGCACAATTAATTACTTATTAAACAAGGTACAATTGCCGGAAACCCGACGCTAAAACCCAAAGCAAAAACCCCACCAGTCGCGAGTAGTGGTCACGCTCGACTCCCCCGCGTCCCGGCGCGCTCCCCGCAACTGCAAAAGAAATCCCCCGGGAAGGGAATCAGCACCCACCAACCACCGTCAATAAAAAGCAATAATATCATCCGGTTCTCGTCCCGGAGCGGGGTCCTCGGTTCCGACGGAGGCGGCGGCGGTGACCGTGGCGGAGGTGACCCCGCGCCGTCTCGCTGTCCGCGCGTGCGCATGGGCCCGTGCGGTATCGGACCCGCACGGCGCCCGGCCCGGGCGGGTGCGCTGCCCGCATGCGCGGGCTGCCCCGCGCGGTGCGCCGCATGCGGGTGGCCCTGCGCGGTGCCCAGCCTGCGCGGGCTGCCCCGCGCGGTGCGGGGACCTCGCGCGGCGCCCCCGCATGCGGGCGGCCCCGCGCGGCGCCCAGCCAGCGCGGGCGCTCTGCCCGCATGCGCGGGCTGCCCCGCGCTGTGCCAGACCCCGCGCGGCGCCCCCGCATGCGGGCTGCCCCGCGCGGTGCCAGACCCCGCGCGGCGCCCAGCCCGCGCGGGCACACTGTCCGCATGCGCGGGTTGCCCCGCGCGGTGCCAGATCCCGCGCGGCGCCCCCGCATGCGGGCGGCCCCGCGCGGCGCCCAGCCCGCGCGGCGCACTGCCCGCATGCGTGGGCTGCCCCGCGCGGTGCCAGGCCCCGCGCGGCGCCCCCGCCTGCGGGTGGTCCCGCGCGGTGCCCAGCCCGCACGGGGGAGCTTCCCGCAGGCACGGGCGGCCCCGCGCGGCATCAAGCCCGCGCGGGTGCTGTCACGCCCCGAGTCCGCCAATTTGTAAGGTTCGGGCACGCCAACAGACCCGCCAATCGGGTAAGACCTTTTCCTACCCGAAAGGAACGGTAACATCCATAATAACACAACAAGTGTATGCGGAAGCTCCATATCAGAGTACTAAAATCACTACAAATTTAAAACTTTCATTCAACAACAATTAGTTAATGCGGAAATGAAAGCATACCAGAGTGAACCATAACTTAAATTTATTACACTTTACATTTCTGAACTTGCAAATAAAATTATTACAATTCTTTTACATCATTTCCTCACCATACAAGGTTCACTCGAGAAATATAAAAATGGGATACCTCTGCTGGACCCTCTAGGTCTCTACGCTGCTGGGCCCTTGCCCCTGTCGCATACCTCGCCGTCTGCCTCTGAACCGTCTCGTCCGCTGCATCCATACCCGCACCTGTGGGGGGGGGGTCACCCAAGGGGTGTGAGAACTCCTGACAGAGTTCCCAGTGGGTTTAACCACCGAGAAAAAGTGTCCTACACCACTTGGTCCAATGGAAGCAATAATAATAGTGCTAGGAAACTAAATCCTCAATATCAAAATGCAGCTATGCAATATAACATATCACTACACTATCTGTGTATAACCATCTACCCAGCACTACTCTGTCTAGCCACACTAGGCTGCTATGCACCAACTCGGCCACTATGCCGCTGAATACAGGGTCCAACTAACCCGGCCACCTTGGCCACTCTATTTTTCTTTATTCTTTAGATTCTGGTGCTTTAGTTCAAGTTAACCCTCGGAAATTCTTATCCAACGGGCCCGAGCCCGGTAGTCTTGCTACCATAAGATAAGATTTCTAAGGTTGCCGATAACACCCGCAAGTGTTACCCCGCCCAACGGGGAACTTGTCATATGAGTCACTGCCCGGGAGAGGGACACGGCCCATGGCTCCGACAAGATCTACGTTTCACCCCCGAAGGTACGCCCATTTTATCTTTTTATATTTTCTTTCTTTTCTTTCTACTTTAGTTCTTAGCCTCTTTGCCTTTGAACACTTGCTTTCCTTTCTAATTCAGGCTTATAGCTCCCTTTTTGCCACTGGCAAATCACTTTCTCTTTTCTTTGAGCATTTAGCTCCTTGCTTTCACTTTTAGCCATTCGAAAGTACCTCGTCCGACGGGTCACTGCCCAGGGAGTCCTTCTCCACTTGACGAGTCTCAAATTCGAAGGCGCCAATTACATTTTCTTTATGCTTTTAGCCACTTTTAGCTTGCTTTTAATCTTTGCCTTTTAGCAATAATTTTTTTTTCCTCTTATCCTAGGTCTTGCCATAAGGATAACTAGAGAGTCTCCTGGACTCTTAAACATTTCTCTTTTATTTCTTTAACTCAAATTGAAGTTAAAGTTATTATCCATTTGCCCAGACACCCTATGACCTTCTAGGGTTATATTTGATCAACTCTTTAAACTGGGGATCTCATCCCACATTTCTGATTCCTCACTGAATCTTAGAGTTAACTAAACTCTGTTTTCCTGCTTCACCATTAACTTAGAGTTACACTGACTCTAATTCCATGTTCCACTGTTATCTTAGAATTACATTGACTCTACTTTTCTGTTTTCCCTTTCATATCTCCACACTTGATCCACCTTTTCCATCCTCCTGATTCCTTACTGAATCCTAGAGTCAACTTGACTCTATTTCCTGTCTGTGAGTTTAAACTCATCTAGCTCACCTTAGGTTCCCTTTACCTAAGTTCCATGTCACGTAGGTCCTAGAGTTCCCTGACTCTATGTTGATCACTAACTCTCCTTAAGTTTCCTTTACCTAAGTTCCATGTCACATATGTCCTAGAGTTCCCTGATTCTATATTGATCACTCTATCTAGTGTCCTTAGGTTATCTCCTAAGACAATGCCACTCGTTAATTCCTAGGATAACTCCTAAGTTAATGTCACTCGTCAAACCCCTATACTAGGTTTTCTCCTAGTCTTACTACCAACAACTGTTGTTCCCTTATGTCACGTGATTCCTAGGGTTACACCCTAACATGCTCACAATCATAATAGCTAATCATTTTTCATGCATGCAGTTATCTTCAGTTCATTCATCAAATAGTAATTACTTCTACGCATGCATATTCATCATATATCTTTGGCAACCAACAGTTGCACTTTTCCTCTGTGTTCATTTACACATGTACATCTATTCCTCTAGCTCTGGCAACCAACAGTTGCACTTTTTCATCTGAATCCACCTACACAGGCAATCATAATCATAATTACCTAACGCCTCTAACAGGCTACTATCATGCTTCGAATCGAAAAGCAAAGGAGCAAGGGGAGAGGTCACCCAATTTCGGCAGAATCCCCCACCTTGTAGCGTCCCCAATTGCTTGTAGACACTTGCAATTGGTCTCCGCGCGATTCCACTTGTTCCCTCGAGCTTGCACGCAAAACGGTGCACCTCCCTCGAGTCTGCACGCAAAATGGTGCACGTCCTCCAAACCTACACGCAAAACGGTGCACGTCAGTAAAACCCACACACAAAACGGTGCGCGCCACTTCAGTCGGCACGCAAAACGATGCGCGTCATCTCAACCTGCATGCAAAACGGCGCACGTTCCTCGGGTTTGCACGCAAAACGGAGCATGCTTCCCTTAAGGTTGCACGCAAAACGGTGCACATCTTTTCTGACCCTGCACGAAAAACGATGCATAACATTAGGGTCGGCACGCAAAACGGTGCGCGACAACACGATCGGCATGCAAAACGGTGCACGTATCTTAAATTTGCACGCAAAACGGTGCACGCTTAACTGTAGGGTTGCACGCAAAACGGTGCATATTTTTCTATTCCTGGATGAAAAACGATGCATAATATTAGGGTCGGCACGCAAAAATGGTGCGCGACAACACGACCTGCACGCGAAACGATGCAGTACCTCGAATCTGCACGCAAAACGGTGCACGTCTGACTGTAGGCTTGCACGCAAAACGGTGCACATTTTTTACAACTTGCACGTAAAACGAGACGTGCCAAAAATATCCGCGACAGTCCGTGCAGCAACGGTACAGTAGAACTCGGTCCCTAACACGCAAAATGGCACGGGGTCAAATTTAATGTCCAAAAATGAAGCCTACAAATTGTGCCCAAAAAAACCGAAAAATAACGTTACCTCGTAAGTCGCGCTGCCCATCGGCTTTTGAAAACGCCTCGCGCGCCCCACGAGGTTCACGGCGCGCTCGCGCCCCACGAAATCTCCCATTTTTTTCCTCTCTCTCTCTCTCTCTCTTGTTCGTGCTCGGGTAGAGAAGAAATGGAAGAAGGAGGGGAGAGTCTGCGGGGAGAAGGAAGAAGAAGAAGATAAAAAGGAAGGAAAAAAGGGAGAGGGGGTGGTGTAGACCCGGTCCACGGGGCCACCAATGGGGAGCCGCCGTGTGGCGGTCCACCACACAAGGGGGGGGCGCGCACCAGGTCCAGGTGGCGCCCCCCACGCTACGTGGCGCGCGCCCCCGCGCCCTGTTGCGCGCCAGCTGTGCGCGTGGCGCAACGCGCCGCGCGCCTTGGAAATCCCTTTTTGTCCCGTTTTCTGCCCGTGTTTCGTCCGTTTCCGTCCAAATTTGGCAGGCAGCTTCGGTTTAGCTTAATTTACCACAGAAAAATTTAAATTTTCAGTTTGGGTCATTTCTAGGTCACCAAAACCCTACTGTGTCCAGAATCATTGGCGGACCCCGTTCTCGCAATCCGGGTATCCGATCAACATGAAACTTTTACTGTGGCCTTAAAACATAATTACACAGCTCCTGTAATTTTCTCAGAATTTTTCGACACTGTTGGCGGAGCCCGTTCTCACTATCGGGTATCCGATCAACGCGAAACTTTTTCTGTGGTCTTAAAACATATTTACGGGACTCCCGTAATTTTCTCGGAATTTTCCAACATTGCGAATTTTGCACTAAAAATCTGGGCCCCCTTTCTCAAATAAATTTTTAGATCTCTCCATTTTAACCCGATTTGGGCCTAACTCGCGTCCAAATGTTCCTTACTTCCCCAACTTTCATAACACTAGTATTTCATACCACCTTTATTTACATTTATTTATGTGCCGAAAATTCGGTACATTACAGGTGCCCTGCCGGCGGGTGGCTCGCTCCTCCCACCGCCTCCTTGCGCATCGGGTGCCCCACCTCCGGAAACATCTCGGGAACCTCCTCCCCTCGCTCGGAACAAGAAACGAAAGGGAAAACGAAATCACAACTCACCTCGGTTTCACCGGCACTGGGCGGAGGAGAAGGATCGTCCTCTTCGCGTTCGTCGGATCTTGCGGGGAGGCGATCGTTCCCTTCTTCTCCTCGTCGCGACTTGAGTTCTTCGCGTCGCTTTGCATGAGGTGGGGGAACTAGGTTTTGCTCTTGCTCGGGTGGGCGTTTACGCACTGGATAAAAGGGGAGTTTTGGGAAAATCCCTAGTCCCCTACCGGTTTAATTAGCTGTTTTGGTGCCACCTAGGGGAATTGATCCCCCCACAAATCCCTATATTGCAGAAAAAGAGATCGGGTGAACCAAGAGGCGGAAAGAGAATTGACCCAAACCCCCGACTAGAAAGGGAAAAATTACCAGTTCGGGTACGAACCAGAGTCCGGTTTGCCTCGATACACGTGCGAGTCGTCAGATCTGCTAGCAACCTTCCGGAATTTATTTCGGGAGATTCCGGAGTCGGAATCCAAAACCGATCGCGCCGCCGATCTCCGTTTCGCGAGCTTTATTGTCTAAAAATATCCGCGAGCCCCGACGGTCTGTCCAACCAGGAAAGAAAACGGTTACACCCCAACCCCTTAAGCGAATAATGGTGCAAATAAAATTAAAATAAAAAGATCCGTGCGCCCTGAAACCCGCAGATATTACAACATAGATAAGGAACAAAAACACAAAACAAAACCTAACCTAAGCAAAGGTTTCAAAAAGTGTTATTTCAAAGAAAGCATTCCTATTGCTTTACGCAAATGAATAAACCGTTTTTGATCCAAGGGTTTTGTCAAAATGTCTGCTAATTGATCTTCAGTTGAAATATAGGAAATTTTAAAAATATTTGATTCAACTAGCTCTCTTAGAAAATGATATCTAAGTTCAATGTGTTTTGTTCTCGAGTGCAACACAGGAATTTTAGAAATATTTATAGCACTTGTGTTGTCACAAAGAATTGTTACCGAAGTTGCTGAAATTCGGAAGTCGCTCAACACGCTTTTCATCCAAATGAGTTGGGTTGAACAACTACCTGCTGAAATATATTCCGCTTCGGCAGTCGAGAGTGCAATGCAGTTTTGCTTTTTACTATGCCAAGCAACAAGGCAATGGCTAAGATAAAAACATGCACCACTCGTACTCTTCCGATCATCCACTGATCCTACCCAATCGGCATCTGAATATCGTATTATGTCAAGCGTTGTTCCCATAGGATACCAAATTCCGAAGTTCAATGTTCCTTTGACGTACCGGATGATCCTTTTTGTTGGGTTATGTATAATATGGATCTAAATAGGGGAAAAAACACTTAGAGGGGGGTGAATAGGTGTAAACATTTAAACACTCAAAAATCGTTGCGCAATAAAACCCAATGCGGAAATAAAAATAACACGCAAGATTTTTACGTGGAAAACTCCAAACCGGAGTAAAAAAACTACGGGACCGATAACACGGTGAAATCCACTAGAATTATAACACATACAAAGGTGATATACCGTACTCACAGACGACTCAACCTTTTTCCATACGCTCCTAGTTGATCTTCTCCGCTCGCTCCGCAACGCTTCTCGAATCCACGATCTGCGTCCAACGCCGAATCCACGACGTCTGACCGAATCCATGGTCTTCACCCAGTAGCACGTCTCGAATCCACGAACGTACCTCACTCCGAATCCACGAGAGAGGTAGCACCTTGAATCCACAAGGCACGCGAGTCCACGCGCCGATTTTGCGGAAATCGTTGTTTTTTGGGTGGTGATGATCCGTCGAATACTTAGATTAGAAATAGATCGGAAATACCATCTAAGTATTCATTGATTTGATTCTACTCAAAATCTGAGTATGAAACCCTAGAATCAAATCAATCAATATAGATGAAGAAACATAGGATTAAATCTATTGATTTCCTTTCTTCTCTATAGGTGGATTTTTTATGGCCGTCTTTTGATTTATTCTGCTTTTATGGCTTATGCGGCTTACCCTAGAAAAAGAATCATAGGGTTTATTTATAGGTTAGAAATCGTTGGAAGAGGATAAGAATCAAAAACTAACATTTTCTGGAATTTTACAGGACGACGATCCGGATCGGATTTACGGCGTTTCGGATTGTCGTAACGAAACAGACAATTTCCAGAAAATAAAGGTTCGGGATCCGGATAGAAATGATTGATCCGGATCGTTCATACATTTCAGCAAAAACCAATGTTCGGGATCCGGATCAGAAATGGCTTGGATCCAGATTGGATTTGCGTATGAATCAACACCCTTCGGGATCCGGATTGCTGTGTCTGATCCGGATCCTGAACATGTCCCATGTCTAGTTTTTGATTTTTATGCAATTAAAAATTCATCCAAGTGTTTCTACACTATAAGAAGTATTCGGATCACCAAAAATAATTAGTTAAACATACCTGATCCTTTTGAATTCTTCTTTCTTGAGATTGAGTTATATGATCCAAACTTCTTCATCTTCAATCTTCAAGACTCAATACTTTCACGAAATGCGCCAAAACAAATTCCTTAACAATCTCCCCCTTTGGCGGTTTCGTGACAAAACACAAATCCACTCAAGAAAATTCAAAAAGATATTTTTGTTGCTATCACCATACAACAAAAATTTACAATGGAGATCCAAAATTAAATACATGAGATAAACTCCTAAAACAGACTCTAGACTTAGACATCTGTACTCTCTGCAAAAAGAAATCATTCTTGACAAAAGAGATCATTAGATACCTCAAGAATATTTAGCATTCAAAACCTAACAGAGATAGAGTTTATACTCACCATGACATTCACGAATTCAGATATGTAATAAGATCACAATCAAACATCGACATATCTTCTAAGCAATAAAATTCAAAATGTCATAACTTTTTTAGTAATCAAACAACTTGTTAGTAATATTACATGCCCAAATAGTTAGTCGAATAGTTAGTCGAGACATGCATGCAATCACAATACAAAACCAAAAGTTGTGATACTTACCTTCAGGTTGAGGTTATACTTACCTCCATAGTTTCAAGTTTCAAGTAACACATTGTTGTATCAAGTAACACATTGTTGTATCATTGTTTATACTTCTCTCCCCCTTTTTGTCACTAAAGTTAGCCAAAATTACAAGAAAAGGAAGAGTTAAAGGTTCAAAAAATGTGAAAAACTGAGAACTAAACAAAAAGTACTAAAAGCCTGCAAAAGAAAAATGAAAGTTAGAGCACAAATCAATCATCTGAGTCTGATTCATCTGAGGCGCTGCATCCCATTCTCGACAACATTTTCTTCATCAACTTCTTCATTGAAGAGATTGTCTTGGTCAATGTGATGTGGGATGCGGTGATGATTTCAAGTTCCTCTGAAATACGCCTCTGTTCTTTTGTAATTTGTTCTTGTTCAAAAGATAAGCGTTGTTGCTGCTTATAAATTGAGGTGACTGACGCTTCATCATCTGGTGTGGGTGCTTGCCGTGACGGAGATGCAGAGGTGCCGACACAAGGTTTCTTTCCGGATGAGGGAGCCGTAGTGACATGTGGCAGTTTATGAAGAGACTTAACAACAGTGGATTCATTTATCATGCCTAGGCAATGTTGATATGATGTTGAGCTGATGTCAATCTGGAACTTCTTCAAGATACTCATAATGATCAATGGGAAAGGAAGTCTTTCGGTAGGATGAGGATGCTCAACATATGTAGACATCCTGTTCTAGATAATGTATGGGATATTCATGTTCAATCCCATTGCTTCAGATGGGTGTCCTAGAAGGTACAAAAATAGCATTCGATCCCATCTCACAACCTTTGTAGATTTCTCCATTGATTCAGTGCCTTCCAAACATATTCCTTGTATAACTGTTTGCCACAAAGCATTCGTCAAGCTTCTTCCAGTTAAGTAGTTCAACCCTGATCTGCTCGATTGCATCCCTAGGACTTCCCCAATTAACTGCGGAGTTATCTTGAGTCTTGTCCCTTAGATGTTAGTATAGAACTGCATAGAGCCGTGATCATCTTCCTGAAGATGTCTTGAATTTGTGTAAAAAGTTCTCACTCGGTGCAGACAATATCCAAGCAATTCAGGGAATCTGCGAACTTGAATAAGATTGGCTTGTTCTATTAAAGTCCCGAATTCCGGTGAGTGATCACGAAGAGCACCAATATTGACATGTCTCTCGCCGATGCATTCTCGATGTTCAAATGCCCTAAGACGGTCAGTATTAACGAACACTTCTTCCAAGCGAGGTGGAGAATCAGGAGCCACTGGTTCATTAATTTCAATACCTCGCGCTCGTCCAAGCCGTCTAGCAAGTCTTTTTCTTTTTATCGAGATGGATGAAGAGGTCATTGGTGCTTTTCCTTTATCCATGGCAGTTTTTCTTTTTGATGAGACGGGTGTCGTCTTAGCAGGCGTCGCCTCCTCATTTATTAATTCGTCCCAATTCACTTCATCCTTTTCTGATTCGGTCTCTGAATCTTCAACAAGAAGACATTCTCCCTTTTTAAAAAGTTTATTTGCCCTCTTCAATTTATTAGTTGCTCTCGTGTGCACCATTGCAACCAAAAGGAAGATTATCCATGCAAACGCCATTGTTGCTATTGTTTATGAAGAGGAGAATCCTGTGAGCAACAACTCAAGAACACGACAAAAATTGTTTATTTTCAAAAATTTGAAAAAGTGTACCCAAACAATCATTATCATGTAGAGAGACTAAGAATCAAATTAGTTTTCCAAAAAGAATTTTAAAAATAGATCAATTCCATGATTTTCAAAAATTCCTATTATATGCCCTAAAACCGAATTTTTAGAAATCGAAGCCTAAAAATCCGTTAATCAGGAGAATACCTAGCATATAATCAAAACTAATCTACCCAGAGTTCTTATTTCAAAAGAAATTTGATCAAAAACCAATCCAAAACGAAAAAGATAT
The DNA here is from genome assembly GCA_029204045.2 of Tillandsia leiboldiana. Classification (NCBI taxonomy): domain Eukaryota; kingdom Viridiplantae; phylum Streptophyta; class Magnoliopsida; order Poales; family Bromeliaceae; genus Tillandsia; species Tillandsia leiboldiana. Next base: position 25,241,931 of record CM055071.1, read on the forward strand.
AAAGTTTTCATCACGTTTTGAGGAAGAACATGAAAAACTGTGAAAAACCGAGATTTTGATCAAGAAAATTTACTTAGAGTCAAAGAACTTGAGTTTGGAAGCCTCCAAAATGGATGAATTCTAGAGAGAGAAGCTCTGGAGACTTAGGAACAAAAGATTGAAGTAAAAGAAATCAAAACCTTTTTGTTCTATATAAAACCCTAGCCGCGATCCGGATCGGATCGTGAATCCAGTTTGGATCGGCTACCCGCAGGAAATACCTGTGTTCGGGATCCGGATTGGCTTGTCCAATCCGGATCGGCTCCAACTTTTTCTTTAGAATAATTCAGAAAAATTCAATAAAATCCAGAAAAAGTATGTAAGCACTTTTGTGTATCAACTTTAAATGAAAATCATCGTTTCATACATCAAGAAATAGATTATGCAAAATCTATCAATATTATCCAACAAATGAAACGAAAATTTATAAAAATTAAATCCCTTAAAGTTGAACAACTTCAATCACATCTAACATGATCTTGTGAGTAATGCCTTTATCAAATCATCAATTTGGTAAAAAAAATGAAATACCAAGATCAATAGATGTCTAAAATCCTAGATAAGTTAGATAATATATCTAGTCAATTTATTGTAAGGAGTGTGTGACGCCCCACTTCCCAGGAGGTCACCCATCCTAGAACTACTCTAGCTCTAGCACGCTTAACTCTCATGTTCCTCTTAGATCTTTCTACCATCCAAAATGCTATAGCCAGGTTAGAGATTTAGTCCTATTATATCATTTATATAGAGGACTAATCCAAATTCCGGGGGTGTAACATTCTTCCCCCCTTTAAGCCCTGACGTCCACGTCAGGCTCAAGCACACTCACAAGCACCAGGCGATGTGAGACTTATCTCGCTAGCCTTAGCCGACCTTGTGAGGAGCTGCACTCCACTCACAACAGTCATTAGCCGGGGAGCCTCGGGTAGCGCTTAACTCTCTTAATCTCTTGGGTCTTGCTACTATCCAAAATGCTATAGCCGGGTTAGAGATTTAGTCCTATTATATCATTTATATAGAGGACTAATCCAAATTCCGGGGGTGTCACAGAGTGGCTCTTTGAGCATCTTTCAATAAAATCCCCACCTTATACCAACCTTGGAATTTGACAGAGTCAAGCATTCCAAAAAGCATTTTATTTAATCAACTCGAACAACCATGCTTGGTATACATGTGGTAGCTGCACACAGTACTCGGACGACCGAGGTGGTAGCTCTTTCCTCCATGTGGTGGTAGTTTTCACACTCCTCATTGGGATGTAACTCTTTCCACATCTTTTGAGCATAACACTTTTTCTTTGACTCCCCCTCAATTGGCTATCAATTATTTAAAATATAAAGTATTCAACCAAAAATTGATATCTATTTCATACTCGACTAAATAGTCAAATAAGATAAAAACTATACCAAGAGATCATTGAGAGAGAAATTGACTTTGATCAAAACAAAGATGATTTAATTGACATAAATGATCATTGCATCAAATGAATTATTATGATATCCAAAGCATAATAAATATCTAAATAGACGGAAAGATGCTATTAAAGTCAATAATACACATGCTCAATTAATGTTCTATGTCTAAGCATAGATAATGAACAAAAACAGAAAACAAAACCTAACCTAAGCAAAAGTTTCAAAAAGAGGTTATTTCAAGGAAAGCATTCCAATTGCTTTACGCAAATGAATAAAACGTTTTTGATCCAAAGGTTTTGTTAAAATGTCAGCTAATTGATCCTCAGCTGAAATATAGAAAATTTGAAGAATATTTGATTCAACTAGCTCTCTTAGAAAATGATATCTAAGTTCAATGTGTTTTCTTCTCGAGTGCAACACAGAGTTTTTAGAAATGTTTATAGCATTTGTGTTGTCACAAAGAATTGTTACCGAAGTTGTTGAAATTCGGAAGTCGCTCAACACACTTTTCATCCAAATGAGTTGGGTTGAACAACTACCTGCTGAAATATATTCCGCTTCGGCAGTCGAGAGTGTAATGCAGTTTTGCTTTTTACTATGCCATGCAACAAGGCAATGGCCAAGATAAAAACATGCACCACTCGTGCTCTTCCGATCATCCACAGATCCTGCCCAATCGGCATCTGAATATCCTATAATGTCAAGAGTTGTTCCCATAGGATACCAAATTCTGAAATTCAAAGTTCCTTTGATGTACCGGATGATCCTTTTCACCGCTTTCAGGTGAACCTCATTTGGTGCTGATTGATATCTCGCACAAATTCCAACACTAAAGGATATATCCGGGCGACTAGCCGTGAGATAGAGTAGACTTCCAATCATACTGCGATAGAGCTTCTCGTCTACACTCTCACTAAGAGATTCACTTCCTAATCCCTTATTGCTAGTTCCCATAGGAGTCGGAAAATCTTTAGAATCTTCTAATCTGAATTTCTTCACCAACTCCTTTGCATACTTGGATTGACATAGATGAATGCCTTCTTCATTTTGTTTTACTTGCAATCCAAGAAAGTATGTCAGTTCCCCCATCATGGACATCTCAAATTCGCTTTCCATGGTTTCAGCGAATTTAGAAGCATCATTGTCTCTAGTTGCACCAAATACAATGTCATTGTGAGGACCTGGATCCCCACGTCGAGACTACTGGTTGATCAGCAGCTCCTGGAGGCCTATGTGGCATGTCGGTGGCGTTTGTGCACCAATTGGACACTAGTGTTGGACTCAGCGTGATTAATGGATCACGAGAGTAGTCTGATGACTCCGTCGAATGCTTAGAGGTGGTTTTGCGTGCAATGGATATTAAAATTGGGCTCAGCGCGAAGTTTGGACCATGAACATCTTTCCGGATGCCTTCGACAATTTTTAGAGTTGGAATTTGAGCAAATCGGGCGAGAAACGGATGAGAACGGACGAAACGGGCGAAACTGGGCTTGGGCCCAAGTTTTGGGTGCCCGAAAGTGGGTTCCGGGCGCCCGGAATGTACTGTAGCAAGTGGGTTTTTTGGGCTACAGCGAACCGGACTGCACTTTAGCGAACCCGGTACATTGTAGCAGCCCGGTCCAAATGAGATGCGCCCGATAGTTACTGTTGCAGCGCCCGAATCCCGGGGTGGCACGGATCCCGAGGCAGGTGGCACGGATCCTGAGGCAGCAGGCATGAATCCCGAGGCAAGATTTCGCGCGCAGCGCCCTGTGGCGCGTGGCCCGAGGCGCGCGTGGTAGGTGGGGAGCGCCACGTGGCGCTTCCTCATTGGTCGCCCTGACCGAGGGAGCGGGGGCGCATCGGGAACCTGCGGCGGGCCTGTCGCGGTGTCAGCAGGGGAGGCCACGTGTCGGCCTCCCATTCGTCGGTCAGCGCGATGTGACGCGCTGACGCGACGCGACACTGCAGGCGGGCGTCAGGGCAGGCGGTGGTGCGGTCCACGTGGCGGCCCCTGATTGGCCGCCACACTTCGTTGGTCGCGGTGTACGGGTCCAGGGACACGTGTAGTCCTCTGGTTGGTCGAGCGGTGCTGACGTGGCACCTAGCTGGCAAGGCGTGGACCCGTGAACCTGGGCGGGACGGTTACTGTAGCCCTCCGGAAACTTTTGGGCGCCCGAAAGTTGCGCCCGAAAGTCCGGATTCGACCTTTAAGGGCCCGAAAGGCCCCTTTTTCCTCCTTTTTCCCTTTCTGGCTTTGCCCGAGCACACCAGGAGAGGGAGAGGGTGATTCATGATGGGGTTTTCGAGGGCGCACGAGCGCGCCGTGGACTCGGTGGAGCGCGCAAGGTGCTCCAAAGAGGCTATCGAACGCGATGGACGTCACGGCGTTGTCGAGGTAGGCCCCGTTTGTTGTTTTGCAGTATTTGTGGCACAGTTTTGAGTTTTCCTTTTTGGATTTTGGATTTGACCCCACGCCCTCATGCGTGTTAGGGACCGTGTTTTACTGTGCCGCTTTACTGCGTGGACTGTTGCTGGCGTTTTGGACGCGCCTCGTTTTGCGTGCAACCTTAGGAGTAGCATGCTTCGTTTTGCGTGCAGATTCGAGGTACGTGCACCGTTTCGCATGCGGGTCGTGTTAGCGCGCACCGTTTTGCGTGCGGGTTTTAATGGCATGCTCCGTTTTGCGTGCAGGTTTGGTTACTGCGCATCGTTTTGCGCGCGGACTCGTAAAGTGTGCACCGTTTGGCGTGCAACTTGTTGTACGAGCGTCGGATCGAGGCGAGCCTATACACTTTTTTCATCTGCTCGACGCGAGGATTGTCACCATATTTTTACTGGATTTTTCTGAGGCCGCCCAGAGGTATATTTTCTACCTTTACCTGTACAAGAGTTTACAGTTGTGTGGTTGTGAGATTTTGCGCACCGGTACTGTGGAATTTGTAACTTGGCCTACAGTGCTCGGATTTTGACGTGCAGGTACTCGTTTCGAAGGCCTCGACGCGATGATCGCGACAGTGTTTTTGATGGATTTTTCAGAGCCCGTTATGCAGGTGAAAATTGCACATCTTCGGGGCTGGTTTCAGCAGATGGTGTTCACTTGGATGTTTTAGCATAAGGTGTAACTTTGGACCTTTTGTTGTACCCAGGAGGGTTCGCGAGTGTTCTTAGAATACTGCTAGGAGCCGAGGTTGGCGCGACTTGTACCGTGGATACGGGTTCAGCGGATTGTGCGGGCAGATGGCCACATTCTACACCAACCCCAGGTTTGCCTTGGATTGAGCACTTCAGGTGGGTGTTCTGGTCCCAGAACCGATGGACGGTTCTTTAATTCTTGTATTAGAATGCACACATGTTTAAGGTACAATAATTGTATGTTATTGGGAGGTAAGCTAAGAAGGATGATCGTATAAAGGGAATTGCAAGACTAATATTCATATTAAATATTATCGAGAACTTGCAGCATTCATATACTATTGATGATGAATTGTAAATGCTTACCTAAGGGACTTACCCTATGTGAAGGACTTTTGCATGCTTGAATGGTCACCTAGTTAGGCCACCTTTTTCTGCTGCACTATCATACTGGAATTGACTTAGGAGAAACCATGATTTTTATTTTCTCCGGTTACCTAGACATAGGGGATATCATGCTTAGGTTAGAGCAGGCGCTGGGATAGTGTAGTCAGATACTTGGGATTCGGGATGGGCAGGCTGTGATGGCAGGGTATTGCGGCAACCGCGAATTTTGGGCGGTTGACCGGACAGTTGTTATTGCATCAGATCGGGGAGAGGATTTGGGCTTCTTTTAGTGGATGGATCTTTTCCCACTTTGACAGAGTCGTGATCCAATCCTGCTGACTTATACTACCAGGATAGTTATTACTCAGGCACCTTTGAGTCCTTGAGACTCCTATCCACTATCGGTGTTATGCGTAGGCTGGCATACCCGATTGGGCAGGCACTTTTGAGTCCTTGAGACTCCTATCCCCTATCGGTGTTATGCGTAGGCTGGCATACCCGATTGGGCAGCCACCTTTGAGTCCTTGAGACTCCTATCCCCTATCGGTGTTATGCGTAGGCTGGCATACCCGATTGGGCAGGCACCTTTGAGTCCTTGAGACTCCTATCCCCTATCGGTGTTATGCGTAGGCTGGCATACCTGATTGGGCAGGCACCTTTGAGTCCTTGAGACTCCTATCCCCTATCGGTGTTATGCGTAGGCTGGCATACCCGATTTGGCAGGCACAGCAGGCAGTATCAGTTTTACTAGTGGCACTAGGTTGAGGGCATGGCAGGCATAGCAGGCAAGGCAGGCATAGCAGGCAGGCATAGCAGGCATGGCAGTTATAATAGGCATAGCAGGCAGGCGGGCATGGCAGGCATAGTAGGCATAGCAGGCATGGCAGGCATAGAAGGCAGGCATAGCAGGCATGGCAGGTATAATAGGCATAGCAGGCAGGCGGGCATGGCAGACATAGTAGGCATAGTAGGCATGGAAGGCATAGCAGGCATAGCAGGTAGTGCCAGTGATTACTGGTCTATCGATTGGGTCGATTGTGCACCTCGTGTGCTTGGGGTTGCATACCATTCTTTGGTTCTCCCCATTTGGGCTTTTAGGTAGAGGCATGATAGCTGTTGAGAGTCTCCAGCTTCCTTATTTCCGCCTTTACAGCTTTGGTTAGTTTTTACCTCTTGAGGACTTAGTGGGCAGACCGTCAGGTCTGGCGGTGGTGCCCACTGAGAACTCCCTTTTTGGTGTAGTTCTCACACCCTTTGGGGTTTTCCCCCTCCTTTTGCCTTCCTCTCCTTTGTTTTGCAGAGTCATAGCGGATGTTGCTGATTCTGCAGTTGTTGTTCGAGGCGAGGGAGTCACGAGCTAGATCCCTACCCGTCATTGGAGAGTAGCGGTACCCCCTTCAGAGGAGAGCTTCAGTAGATTAGTTGTTTTATTTCCTATTTTGAGAGACTGATGTAGTGAGGATATATCATGTATCGAGAGACTGTACACTGATGTTTTTATTAGAGATGTCTCCCGGTTGAGCTCTGAGTTTTGTACCCGAGGATATTGTATGGTTCTAATTTTGGGAGACGGACATTATTGTATTTTTTCCAGTTGTACAGTGATTGATTTTAGTTATACAGCAGGTTTTTACTTATAGCTCTGATATTATGTTTAGCTGTAGTACTTTTCTTGCAGGTAGGACGCTTCGCCTATGCAGGTTGGCATAGGTGGCAGATCTGTTGGGCGAGCCCGGGTCGCAGTTTCGACCCCGGGGCGTGACAGTCATCGGCATAGATTTGTGCTACAATGAAATTATCTTGATAATGCTTCACAAAGAGAGTCCGGTCTGCTCCCCCTCGAGTGTAGCCCTTTTCCAGTAGGTGCTTTGTTAGCCTTTCATACCATGCTCGCGGTGCTTGTTTTAGACCGTAAAGAGCCTTTTTCAAACGAAAAACATGGTTAGGTTGTTTATAGTCTACAAAACCTTTCGGTTGAGCCACATAAACTTCCTCATTTAAAAACCCATTTAAAAATGCGCTCTTAACGTCCATTTGAAAGAGTTTTATTTTAAAATGACAAGCAATAGCGAATAATATACGTATTGACTCGAGTCGAGCAACTGGGGCGAACGTCTCATCAAAGTCTATTCCTTCTATTTGAGAGTAGCCTTGAGCAACTAAGCGTGCTTTATTCCTGATGATGGTACCATCCTCGTTCTTCTTATTCTTGAAAATCCATTTAGTACCAATCACATTGTGTTGCTTCGGAGGCTTTGTTAATTCCCAGACTTTGTTTCGTTCGAACTGATGGAGCTCTTCCTGCATAGCTTCAATCCAGTAGTCATCCTGAAGAGCTTCATCGATGTTCTTTGGTTCAATCATGGAGACGTAGCATGCGACTCCACAAACCAACTGTCTCCGAGTTCTAACTCCTTCTTGTGGGTCTCCAATAATGTTAGATTCCGGATGATCCTTGGAGATGCGTAACATTTGCGGTAACGGAGTAGTCGGAGGTACATGTGATAATTCCTGCACATTAGATACACTTGAAGAACCATTAGATGCATCAACTTTATTGAAAGAATTATTACGAGAAGATGCATTTATAGGAGTATCATCATCTAGAGACATATCAAGGGTAGATTTATCAGATGCAAAGTGGAAAGCTTCATCTACTTTAACATTTATAGATTCTATCATCATTTTAGATTTCAAGTTAAATACCCGATATGCTCTACTGTTAGTAGAATAACCCATGAAAATCCCTTCGTCGCTTCGAGAGTCGAACTTACCAAGGTTTTCGCGATCACGTAGAATGAAACATCGACTCCCAAAGATACGAAAATATTTGATATTCGGTTTTCTACTGAACCACAGCTCATATGGTGTATTTAAAGTTCCAGGGCGGAAATACACTCAATTAATTACATAGACAACGGTGTTCACAGCTTCAGCCCAAAAATATAATGGTAAATTCCGGCTATGAAGCATCACACGCACCATCTCTTGAACAGTCCTGTTTTTGCGCTCAACAACACCATTCTGCTGAGGTGTATAGGGTGCTGAGAATTCATGTTTTATCCCATTGGAAGTACAAAAATCAATAAATCTAGAATTAATGAATTCTCCACCTCTATCACTTCGAACACGAACGATCTTTTCATTTCTTTCATTCATAATACGATGACAAACCTCATGAAAAGAGTCGAAAGTATCCGCTTTCTCTTTTAGAAAAGTTACCCATGAATACCTAGAGAAATCATCAACCAAAAGGAAAATATACCATTTACCTCACAAAGATGGTTGACGAATCGGCCCCATTAAATCCATATGCAGTAATTCCAAGGGCCGTTTGGTACCGACGTGGTTCAAGTTCTTGTGTGCAACTCTTGATTGTTTTCCCTTTTGATAACCACCACACACAATGTTTTCTTTAAATAAAAGTTTAGGAACCCCCTTAACCACGTCCTTATTTGAAATCCTTGCTGGTTCTTTAAAATTCATGTGACCTAGTCTTTCATGCCAAATAGTTTCATTATCCAAAGAAACTAGGTTACATTTTTCAGAAACTTTGTTTGAAACAACATAGCAATTATTTTCCGATCTAACCCCTTTTAAAAAGAATACCTGGTCCTTATCAGTTACAACACATTCTACAGAAGAAAAATTAACTGAGAACCCATTGTCACAAAGTTGACTTATATTAATGAGGTTAGTCTTAAGGCCTTCAACAAATAAAACATTATTCAAAACCGGGCCTTCAGGAATAGCGATTGTTCCCTTTCCAACAATTTTGGAAGAACGACCGTCTCCGAAAAAAACATGTCCTCCGGAGATTTTCTCTAAAGTTTGAAAACTGTTTTTGTCACCGGTCATGTGACGAGAACAACCACTATCCAAATACCAAGACGAATTATCATAAGCGTGTAAAGAAGTATGAACAACAAGACAAGGGAAGATTTCACCTTTGCGTACCCAAACCTTTTGAATTTTGGAGTACGTCGGAAATGATTGTGAAGTTGATACCTTTGGTGAAAGCGTCTTGATTGATCCATTGCTTTTCCTTGACGTCGTCGTCTTGTTTGAGTACTACCAATGTTCTTTCCTTTTGAAAGATCCTTCTTTGATTTGCGGGAAATGAACCCATTGGTAGTAGTTTCAAGATGTGCTTGATTTGATCTTAGCGCTCCATTCTTGCAATTCCTTCTTATGTGCCCTGCAATACCACAACGAAAACATACCTTAGTGCTTGACGATCCCGAAGAGGGGGAAGTAGGTTTGTTGTCGTTGTTTGTCGTCAATTCCGGTGTCGGAGGAGGAGATACCGACTGGGGCACAAAGACTGTCCCAACCGAACTAAAATTGTCTTCAGTTCGATTGTATCCGAGGCCGAATTTGTTTGTTTGACCAAGACCAAGAATCTTATTCAACTTACTCCTTCCAGAAGAAAATTGCTTTAGATCATCCTTGAGTTGGAAAATGGTCTCCGTCATTTCCATTTTTTCCTGTCGAGCCTCGCCGTAGAGCTTCAAGAAGTAATTCGCTTTTTTCACCATATCTACATAATTCTTCTCGAAATGCTCATTAGACTCTTGAAGGGAAACATTTACTTTAATCAGATTATCCCTTTCCACTTCAAGATCGTTTGAGAGAGAAGTTGCCCTTTTTGCTTCTTCTTCGAGATCCTGCAATCTCCCTCTCAAACTCTTGTTTTGCTTTGCCAGTTTCTTTGAATCCCTCAGAAGTTTATGGTAGGCAAGAGCAAAGTCTTCACCTTCCGAATTATCCGATTCATCGTCCGTTGCAATCTTTTCAACAGTGGGGTTGGACAGTGAGTCGGATGTACTTGCCATTAAGGACATGAAGGGTGAAGATGTGGACGCGTGGAATGCTGTTGCGGTGTTCTCTTCATCACTTGAAGATGACTCATTTGTCGTTGAGGTGTCATCCCAAGTGACGGCTTGCATCGCCTTCTTCTTGGACGGATTCTTATTTGGACACTCCGTTGAGATATGGCCGTATCCTCGGCACTTCAAGCATTGGACTTGTCCTTCTAAGCTTTTCTTATCCTTTGAAGAACTTTCTTGCTTTCTTGACTTTTGGCTTGAAAAACCTTTGCCTTTTTTCCACTTTTCGGAGGATGAAGATTTACTTGAATTACCCCTTCGAAAGTTTCGGCGAAAATTTCTTGTCAAGAGAGCAAGCTGCTTCTCAAAGTCCTCCATAGATAGGTTCTCGTCATCGCCTGAGGAGGATGAATCCGCGTTTTCTTCTTTTGTAGTTTTCAACGCAAAACCTGAAGACTTAGAAGTAGATGCTTTTCCAGAAGAATAGTTAGTAGGAAATGTCATTTCATATGTTTGTAATGAACCAACTAATTCTTCTACACGGATTTCGTCTGGGTGTTTAATAGTTTCAATGGCCGTAACCTTAGAACGAAATCTTTCAGGAAGAGTTCTTAAGATCTTTCTTACAATTTTAAATTCTGGAATCTTCTCTCCCAAGTTAGCACATGTGTTTACGATGTCTTGCAATCGTGTATAGTAGTCTGTGAATGATTCATTTTCTGCCATGAAAATAGAGTCAAATCTGCTCGTAAGCATTTGCAGGTTTTGAATCTTCACAAGGTTAGTTCCCTCATGTGTAACTTGAAGAACATCCTAGATTTCTTTCGCAGTCTCACATGCTGAGACGCAAGAGAATTCAGTTTGAGACAAGGCATTAAATAAAGCATTGATTCCTTTACCATTGTAAGAAGATAAGTCTATCTCTTCCTTGGTCCATTTTGACCTTGGTTTGATGGTGTGAACATCAACAATAACTTCAGTTGGATTTGACCATCCTAACTCGATAGATTGCCACACCCGTTCGTCGATGGAAATAAGAAAGGCTTTCATCCGCACTTTCCAGTACGCATAATTTGTTCCATCGAAGAACGGAGGTGTGTTGATGTTTCCACCTTGAGCTATTGTTTACAACCCTATTCCCGCTCTGATACCACTTGTTGGATTATGTATAATATGGATCTAAATAGGGGAAAAAACACCTAGAGGGGGGTGAATAGGTGTAAACGTTTAAACACTCAAAAATCGTTGCGCAATAAAACCCAATGCGGAAATAAAAATAACACGCAAGATTTTTACGTGGAAAACTCCAAACCGGAGTAAAAAAACCACGGGACCAATAACACGGTGAAATCCACTAGAATTATAACACGTACAAAAGTGATATACCGTACTCACAGACGACTCAACCTTTTTCCATACGCTCCTAGTTGATCTTCTCCGCTCGCTCCGCAACGCTTCTCGAATCCACGATCTGCGTCCAACGCCGAATCCACGACGTCTGACCGAATCCACGGTCTTCACCCAGTAGCACGTCTCGAATCCACGAACGTACCTCACTCCGAATCCACGAGAGCGGTAGCACCTTGAATCCACAAGGCCACGCGAGTCTACGCGCCGATTTTGGGAAAATCGTTGTTTTTTGGGTGGTGATGATCCGCCGAATACTTAGATTAGAAATAGATCAAAAATACCATCTAAGTATTCATTGATTTGATTCTACTCAAAATCTGAGTATGAAACCCTAGAATCAAATCAATCAATATAGATGAAGAAACATAGGATTAAATCTATTGATTTCCTTTCTTCTCTATAGGTGGATTTTTTATGGCCGTCTTTTGATTTATTCGGCTTTTATGGCTTATGCGGCTTACCCTAGAAAAAGAATCATAGGATTTATTTATAGGTTAGAAACCGTTGGAAGAGGATAAGAATCAAAAACTAACCTTTGAGTCCTATCCCCTATCGGTGTTATGCGTAGGCTGGCATACCCGATTGGGCAGGCACTTTTGAGTCCATGAGACTCCTATCCCCTGTCGGTGTTATGCGTAGGCTGGCATACCCGATTGGGCAGGCACCTTTGAGTCCTTGAGACTCCTATCCCCTATCGGTGTTATGCGTAGGCTGGCATACCCGATTGGGCAGGCACCTTTGAGTCCTTGAGACTCCTATCCCCTATCGGTGTTATGCATAGGCCGGTATACCCGATTGGGCAGGCACCTTTGAGTCCTTGAGACTCCTATCCCCTATCGGTGTTATGCGTAGGCTGGCATACCCGATTGGGCAGGCACCTTTGAGTCCTTGAGACTCCTATCCCCTATCGGTGTTATGCGTAGGCTGGCATACCCGATTGGGCAGGCACCTTTGAGTCCTTGAGACTCCTATCCCCTATCGGTGTTATGCGTAGGCTGGCATACCCGATTTGGCAGGCACAGCAGGTAGTATCAGTTTTACTAGTGGCACTAGGTTGAGGGCATGGCAGGCATAGCAGGCAAGGCAGGCATAGCAGGCAGGCATAGCAGGCATGGCAGGTATAATAGGCATAGCAGGCAGGCGGGCATGGCAGGCATAGTAGGCATAGCAGGCATGGCAGGCATAACAGGCAGGCATAGCAGGCATGGCAGGTATAATAGGCATAGCAGGCAGGCGGGCATGGCAGACATAGTAGGCATAGCAGGCATGGCAGGCATAGCAGGCATAGCTATTACGGAATTTGAGTTGGCGTAGTTTCGTGAAAGTCTCAAGTCTTGAAGATTGAAGGTGAAGAAAGTTGGACCATTTAACTCAATCTCAAGAAAGAAGAATTCAAAAGGATCAGGTATGTTTAACTAAAGATTTTGTGTGATCCGAATACTTCTTGTAGTGTAGAAACACTTGGAAGAATCTTTCATTGCATAAAAATCAAAAACTGGACTTGGGACATGTTCAGGATCCGGATCAGGTTGTTCGATCCGGATCCCGAAGGTGGTTCGTTCATACACCAGTTCAATCCGGATCGTAGCCTCTCTTGATCCGGATCCCGAACACTGAGTTTACCATCTTCCTTGAACGATCCGGATCAGGCTTCGCAATCCGGATCCCGAACGTTGATGTTTGGTGAACTGTATGAACGATCCGGATCAAGCACTTCGATCCGGATCCCGTACCTTCGTTTTTCTGGAATTGCCTGACTCGTTACGACGATCCGGATCATAGCTAATCCGATCCGGATCACCGTCCGTAAAATTTCCAGAAATGTTAGGTTTTTGATTCTTATCTCCTTCCTAGGGTTTCTAACCTATAAATAGACCCTATGACTCTTTTTCTAGGGTGAATCCAAAAAGAAGGAAAATAGCCGTCATATTCTTATATCATCTTTTACGGCTCTAGATCCACATATAGAGAAGAAAGGAAATCATTAGAGAATACTCTATGTTTCTTCATCTATATTGATTAGTTTGATTCTAGGTTTTCATACTCACATCTTGAGTTGAATCAAACTAATGAATACTTAGATGGTATTTCCGATCTATCTTTGATCTAAGTATTCGGCGGATCATCACCACCAAAAACAACGATTGTAGCACTCTAGAAATTCAAGTGTGGTCGCGGGCGAGGAAGCAGATCTAAACCTTAGTGACTTGCATACCGGTGCGCGTATTGCACAATTTACGGAGCACTATGTCTGCCTTTCGGATCCGAGTCTGATCTCGAAAATCTGAAATCACTAGTGCGACCGTCTCGTCGAACCGATTGAAAATGATATAAACAGATTTTCGATCCGACGGTCGGATTGTTCAGAAATCAGTGAAGAAGCTTGTGGGGCCCACGACTTAAGTCGTGAATAGTAACCTCCTGATTTAATTCCCCACCGAGCGAACGTTAACCGATTCACTGTCTGGAGTCCGAATCTAGCGATTCGGGTAGTCGATTTGAATGGCACCGCCGTTCTGAGCACAATGGCACTGAAGGAATTCGCGTTTAGTGATCCGGGTGCATCGAAGTGCGTGTGTCATACTGCAACTTACAGAACTTTATGGCCCGAGATTTTATTCGAGCGCTGAATCAAGCAAGCAAATACGCTACTTGATAGGTCTCGACGAGCCGGACGTCGTGGCGAAGTCAGTTTCGCAATTTGACGAACCGTTCGTCTCGAAATGCGTGAAATACGCCGGAAAAGCGGGTATTTTCGCATTAATCTTAATATTTTATGTGTCAAATGCAATGAGGTTATTTGGAGAAGGACTTCTATGCATAAATGACCTACAGCTATGGACTGAAATGTAATGATCAAGGTTTAGAGGGACTAATTTGCAAAATATCGCAAGGTTAGTTAAAATAACTAACCCCGAGTGGGAACCCCTTGTAACCGTAACCAGGCCACGTTCCCCCCCCCCCTTCTGCCACGATCTTTGCCACGAACCCAGCCCCGGAACGGCTCTCTTCTTTGGGAGGCTCGTAGGAAGGTGAGGAGAAGGATTGGTATAAAAGCGAAGTGGAAGTTTGAGGAAGAGGGGGCACACAGAGTTTTCTTGCACCCGACCTCCATCAAAGGTTTCTCCTTCTTCCTCTGCATCTTCCCCGTGAGCCGCACCATCAGCCGCCGCCGAGGATCGCTGGAAAGCAAGATCCTCGCCGGATTTTGGGTTGTGGAGGAAGGGTTGCACCAAGGTGGCCAGGGTTCTCTTCCAAAGCATCCAGAGGACCTCTGCAACCTGCAGAAGACTAGCCAAGGCGATCCGGAATCCTACCGTGGCCGCGCGACGCTGGGAGGAGCAAAACCGGCGTCATTCCATCTTCTCCAACTCCGGCGAAGGTGAAGCTTCTTATCCTTTGGTTTTATTGGCCCAAGACCCATGGCAGAGTCTTAATTAGGTCTTGCAGACTTTCCCTGCCAAGTACCGAACCTCCATGCACGGCCGTTTGCCGGCGGTGAAGTTGCACCGCCGGAAAAGGTGGTTTTGCTCCGCCGCGGCCAACCGTCGCATCCGGCGGCTCGGGTCTTGAACCAAAATCATGGGAAAAATCTGTAGGAGATAAGGATCAACTCTACCAAATTTGGTAGAGTTTGATCAAGTGGTTGAGCGGCAGATCGGAACCCTAGTTCTCGGGTTTTTTTGCACCAAAGCCAAGCATTGTGCTCCGGCGCCGGCGAGCTTCCCCACCTCCGGCCAGGTGGCTGGGGAGCTTCCTGGGAGTGAGAGGCCTTCACAAATGCGGTTGCATGGCATCCATGCAGCCAGAGGGTGGCACGGCCATGGATGACCCGAAATGGGTTCGAGTTGCGGTGGCCGGCCTTCCGACCGTCGCCGGCATACGGGGTGTGGTCGGGAAGCATTCTGGGAACAAGTAGATACCATCCATGCTATTGCATGGGCTCCATGAGGCCTTGGTGGAAATCCGCCATTAGAGGCGGAAGCTCCAAACCCGAGCTTTCTCCACCGTCGCCGCCGCCGTGCCCTGTCGCCGGGCATGGGTTCAAGTAAGCCCGTGATGAGTTGTAGCACCTGTTGGTGCAAGTGGATGAGGCCCAGAACCCCTGGATGGGTGGTCACCATTTTCGAAGCAAAGGCTTCATCTTCTCCGATTTCTTTTTCTTGTTTCTCGGCAAACCGAGGATACAAGATGGGCCAGGCTTGAATGGGGAGTTGCTGCAACCTGGAGGATTGCTTCTATCCAAGTTAGGAAGTCCCAGGTGCTCCCTCTGTAGAAAACAAGCTCGGGCAAGAGCTTGGTTCATTGTTTATGAATTATGCCCACCAAGTGCTTGATGAAATGCCTCAAAGAACTCGAAGTTGGTTTTAGCAAATTATGGGCATCCAGCAAAGTACCAGATTACTCCACATGATTCCGTGAGCTTGATGCTCACTTCAGTTGCATGTTTGACTGTGTGGATCAATGTGTGGAGCCAAGCTAAGCCATTCGAGAACAAGGGGCTTGGATCTGCTTGATCCAGCAGTTCTGGGCTGCACTTTGGGCAAGCCCCTGTGTCCCTGAGGTGGCCTGAGCAAAATGCTCATGTTATTTTGCAGTGGGCACTTGTAAATGCAAGGTTGTAGTGTTATCAAGCTCTAGGTTAGTGGGTTGGCCTAAGTCCTATTCTGGGCTGTTTGCGAAGCCGCGACAGTGAGCTCCTAGCTAATTTGGGGTCACTGGACGCGATGCTCGCGTCGGATTTCGGTTTCGTTGAGCCGAAGAAACAAAAATGCATTTAAGCTATGCTAGAGAGGTATATTATGGCCCGAAGTTTTCCTCGGGTTCCGTGCTGCTGCAAATGGGTGAGCACGGTGTTCAGCGGGTCGAGTGTCACTTACTAGAAGTGACGGTTCGTAAAAATAATATCCCAGTTAAGAGAACGAGCGAAAACGGCTCTTATTTTATTGTAAAAGTGCAATTGGGTAAAACCCTAGGGGTCAATTTGTAATTGTAGCCTGGTAGACTGCTGTACACAGTGAATTAGAGGGATGGATATGAGAGAGAGTTTATTATTGACTTGTATCTATTATTCAGGTACTAGCAATCAGCCGCTAGCCAGTGAGCCTCCCAGCGGATTTCGGGATCGCTTGTGTTGAGGTGGGTTTACGGTCGAGGCTGAGTATTGTGTTGGTAATCCGAAAGGGACTTTTTATTGTTAATCGGTACTAACACTGACGGTTTCTATGATGTACTATCTTACCCCGTGACTTGGTTACTTGGTTACTTGGTTACTTGGTTACTTGGTTACTTATGCTCGAGTTGCGACACGCGCACCCGCGGTTTGGCCACCGCAAAGGGTGCTCTTTTCCGGAAAGGCGGTCTTCGATCCGTGTTACCCCACGAGGTGACGTAGTGGGGGCCCCTTATTAGTTGTGGGGTTTGAGGCAGCGAAGTGCGAGCGGTGCGACCTGTCGGGATTGGATCCCGATGTGGTCAGGTGTGAGACCGCCGGGATTGGATCCCGATGTGGTCAGGTGTGAGACCGCCGGGATTGGATCCCGATGTGGTCAGGTGTGCGACCGCCGGGATTGGATCCCGATGCGGTCAGGTGTTACAGGTGATACCGGGGTTGCAGGTGTTACAGGTGGTACAGGTGGATGCGAGTTACCGTTACGAGTAGAGCGGTTGTGCCAGCTAGTCTTACTTTTGTGACTTTGTATTACTTTACTATTTTAGTACTATTCTTATGATAGTGTCGCTGACTACCCACTCTGTGACAGGTACCTCCAGGGGGTAGAGGTAGGCG
Source organism: Tillandsia leiboldiana (assembly GCA_029204045.2). Taxonomy (NCBI): domain Eukaryota; kingdom Viridiplantae; phylum Streptophyta; class Magnoliopsida; order Poales; family Bromeliaceae; genus Tillandsia; species Tillandsia leiboldiana. The sequence continues at coordinate 25,258,913 of CM055071.1, forward strand.
ACGGTGAGGCCGAGGTGGTAGCAGTCGGGCTGAGGGAGCCCTAGTATGCTGTATCATTTACTTTCTCTGCATTTCATTCAGAACTGTAGGTTATTGTGTGGTTCTCGATACCCTTGTGGGGTCGTGTGGATGTTGAGTACTTTCTTGCTGGTTATGCACTACTATTTCCTTTATTGTTCCCGTTGGGCCCGTTTTCTAAACCTTGTGGATTTATGCCGCTTTCCAATCTGTTTTCAAAACCTAAGGCCGTGTGGGCCTGTTTTCAAAACGGTGAGTTTATACTTTCAACTTGACTGGCCACGGGTATTGTTTAGTCTTCATGCACCATACTACTTCGAACTGTTGTGATTAAATGGGAAAATGATTGCTTATGTTCGACTGTTGTAACAGCCGCGACGCCGTGCATATACAGAGGAGACTCTGCCCGATTTTCGAGTAAATCTGTATATGTGGCGGGTCTGGGCACGCGCCGGGGAAGGAGGTTCTTAAACAAAAAAAAAGATGTACGCACTTTACGCGTACTTTGAGGTATCGTTTCCGCTAAACAAAACCCCCGGGGCGTGACAGACTAAGATGGTATCAGAGCCTTTGCTTTAATCACAACAGTGACGGCCCAACATCCACCGAGATATCACACTTAACTACGAATAAATGAAATGTGTGGGACGTAAGGTTGTAGGACGTGAGTGAACGTGGGGGAAAGGGGAATTTGTGTGATTTATTACGCACGGTTTTCTTGGTATGCTGGGACTAATGTGTTTCCTTGGTGTGTTGAGATAGAAGCCCGATTTTGGGTAGGTAACTGCTGCCAGACATGGACCTTGCGGCAGAGGCGAACCGCGTACTACGCAACCAGCTGCGCGACGTGGCTGTGAAATTGCTAACTCTCGCGGAGCACGTGGGTATATACTGACCCAGGAGCTCGAGAGTGTCGACCGCGCCCAGCACGGCACCGGTGGTGTTAACCCCCGTGGGATACCACCGACTGGCGTTTCCACCTTTCAGGGAGTGGTCAACTTGGCCGTGCGCGCGGAGCTAGAGCGTACACGACGGGCACACCCCTACCCCGGCCCGACAGGGGGCCCCTACCAGTGCGGCAGAGCGATCAAGCGCCAGAGGAACAGGCCGAAACCCGGGCAGGCGATGAGGGAGGGACCTACACCACCGATGCCATGCGTCATTTGTGACGGTGCGCATCCCATGATGGATTGCCCTTGGCGGAATGAGCATTGCTTCCGGTGTGGCAGGCCGGGCCACACACGTTACGAGTGTCCCCGGAGGCCGGGCGTCACCAGACCCCCGGCACCGAGACCCGACGACCCACGCCTGACCGACTCTTCCGATACCGAGACCCCACCCCGCCACGTCGAACGTAACTGGCCCAGAGGTTGTGGACGGACCTCCCCAGCCGCCCCGGGGAGCAGTAATGCAGAATCCTAGAACAGGTATATATATATATATTTTTCTTCCCTTTATGGTTTTTCTTTGGTTAGGCATCGATTCCCATCTTCCGTTTCTGTCTTTTTCTTCCTCCGCGTACTGTACGGTTGTGTCGGGGGGGGGAGGGTTATATAGGATAGGAGTGGGGTTACTCCCCTAGTCCGCCTGAGGAGTTGTGAACACTAGATAGGAATCCCTTACAAGTGTTTTGAGGAGAGAACCCTACCTAGTTTGATGGTCTGTTCAAAACCCCGGAGGAGGAACTTCGCGGGAGTAGCCACTACCGCGACTGTAGCAGACAAGGTGTCACCACCCCCGACGACGACATCAGAAGCGGTGTTTTGAATTATTGAAGGATTACGACCTAACGATCCAATATCACCCCAGGAAAGCAAACGTGGTAGCGGACGTTTTGAGCAGGAAGGGGCGATTGTAGGAAGGATCGGTAGGTGCGAGGACTGAACAGAGCAACTTGATCGTGAAATTTTCACAACTAGGGTTGGAAGTAGTGCCAACAGGCACGGTTGCGCAACTTCTAACTCTGGTGGTCAAACCAACACTGTTAGAAAAGATTCGAGAGGAACAGCAGGCGGACTCGCACTTACAGCCCATAAAAGACAAGATCTCACCGGATCAGGAAGGGGACTTTTCATTGGAAGGCGATGACACCCTACGGTTCCACGGGCGAATTTGTGTGCCGGATACCCCAGGAATTGAAGAAGGAAATTCTGTCCAAGGCACACAGCGCCCCTTATGCAGCGCATCCAGGAGGCACAAAGATGTATAGGGACCTCAAGCAGACCTTCTGGTGGCCCAAGATGAAGAGGGATGTAACGCAATTTGTAGCTCATTGCCTGGGGTGTCAACAAATAAAGGCCGAACGTCAACGCCCGGCAGGGAAACTGCAATCTCTCCTAGTGCCAGAGAGAAACGAGCGGATCAGGAGGGGCGCGAAGCCTTTTGGGAGCGCAAGTTGGGCATGCTTGGGCCTTTTCCCCACTTATTGGATTCATGGTGTATTTAAGTTTCGGGGACGAAACTTCTTTTAAGGTGTGAGTGATGTAGCACTCGAGAAATTCAAGTGTGGTCGCGGGCGAGGAAGCAGATCTAAACCTTAGTGACTTGCATACCGGTGCGCGTATTGCACAGTTTACGGAGCACTATGTCTGCCTTTCGGATCCGAGTCTGATCTCGAAAATCTAAAATCACTAGTGCGACCGTCTCGTCGAACCGATTGAAAATGATATAAACTGATTTTCGATCCGACGGTCGGATTGTTCAGAAATCAGTGAAGAAGCTTGTAGGGCCCACGACTTAAGTTGTGAATAGTAACCTCCTGATTTAATTCCCCACCGATCGAACGTTAACCGATTCACTGTCTGGAGTCCGAATCTAGCGATTCGGGTAGTCGATTTGAATGGCACCGCCGTTCTGAGCACAATGGCACTGAAGGAATTCGCGTTTAGTGATCCGGGTGCATCGAAGTGCGTGTGTCATACTGCAACTTACAGAACTTTATGGCCCGAGATTTTATTCGAGCGCTGAATCAAGCAAGCAAATACGCTACTTGATAGGTCTCGACGAGCCGGACGTCGTGGCGAAGTCGGTTTCGCAATTTGATGAACCGTTCGTCTCGAAATGCGTGAAATACGCCGGAAAAGCGGGTATTTTCACATTAATCTTAATATTTTATGTGTCAAATGCAATGAGGTTATTTGGAGAAGGACTTCTATGCATAAATGACCTACAGCTATGGACTGAAATGTAATGATCAAGGTTTAGAGGGACTAATTTGCAAAATATCGCAAGGTTAGTTAAAATAACTAACCCCGAGTGGGAACCCCTTGTAACCGTAACCAGGCCACGTTCCCCCCCCCCCTTCTGCCACGATCTTTGCCACGAACCCAGCCCCGGAATGGCTCTCTTCTTTGGGAGGCTCGTAGGAAGGTGAGGAGAAGGATTGGTATAAAAGCGAAGTGGAAGTTTGAGGAAGAGGGGGCACACAGAGTTTTCTTGCACCCGACCTCCATCAAAGGTTTCTCCTTCTTCCTCTGCATCTCCCCCGTGAGCCGCACCATCAGCCGCCGCCGAGGATCGCTGGAAAGCAAGATCCTCGCCGGATTTTGGGTTGTGGAGGAAGGGTTGCACCAAGGTGGCCAGGGTTCTCTTCCAAAGCATCCAGAGGACCTCTGCAACCTGCAGAAGACTAGCCAAGGCGATCCGGAATCCTACCGTGGCCGCGCGACGCTGGGAGGAGCAAAACCGGCGTCATTCCATCTTCTCCAACTCCGGCGAAGGTGAAGCTTCTTATCCTTTGGTTTTATTGGCCCAAGACCCATGGCAGAGTCTTAATTAGGTCTTGCAGACTTTCCCTGCCAAGTACCGAACCTCCATGCACGGCCGTTTGCCGGCGGTGAAGTTGCACCGCCGGAAAAGGTGGTTTTGCTCCGCCGCGGCCAACCGTCGCATCCGGCGGCTCGGGTCTTGAACCAAAATCATGGGAAAAATCTGTAGGAGATAAGGATCAACTCTACCAAATTTGGTAGAGTTTGATCAAGTGGTTGAGCGGCAGATCGGAACCCTAGTTCTCGGGTTTTTTTGCACCAAAGCCAAGCATTGTGCTCCGGCGCCGGCGAGCTTCCCCACCTCCGGCCAGGTGGCTGGGGAGCTTCCTGGGAGTGAGAGGCCTTCACAAATGCGGTTGCATGGCACCCATGCAGCCAGAGGGTGGCACGGCCATAGATGACCCGAAATGGGTTCGAGTTGCGGTGGCCGGCCTTCCGACCGTCGCCGGCATACGGGGAGTGGTCGGGAAGCTTTCTGGGAACAAGTAGATACCATCCATGCTATTGCATGGGCTCCATGCAGCCTTGGTGGAAATCCGCCATTAGAGGTGGAAGCTCCAAACCCGAGCTTTCTCCACCATCGCCGCCGCCGTGCCCTGTCGCCGGGCATGGGTTCAAGTAAGCCCGTGATGAGTTGTAGCACCTGTTGGTGCAAGTGGATGAGGCCCAGAACCCCTGGATGGGTGGTCACCATTTTCGAAGCAAAGGCTTCATCTTCTCCGATTTCTTTTTCTTGTTTCTCGGCAAACCGAGGATACAAGATGGGCCAGGCTTGAATGGGGAGTTGCTGCAACCTGGAGGATTGCTTCTATCCAAGTTAGGAAGTCCCAGGTGCTCCCTCTGTAGAAAACAAGCTCGGGCAAGAGCTTGGTTCATTGTTTATGAATTATGCCCACCAAGTGCTTGATGAAATGCCTCAAAGAACTCGAAGTTGGTTTTAGCAAATTATGGGCATCCAGCAAAGTACCAGATTACTCCACATGATTCCGTGAGCTTGATGCTCACTTCAGTTGCATGTTTGACTGTGTGGATCAATGTGTGGAGCCAAGCTAAGCCATTCGAGAACAAGGGGCTTGGATCTGCTTGATCCAGCAGTTCTGGGCTGCACTTTGGGCAAGCCCCTGTGTCCCTGAGGTGGCCTGAGCAAAATGCTCAAGTTATTTTGCAGTGGGCACTTGTAAATGCAAGGTTGTAGTGTTATCAAGCTCTAGGTTAGTGGGTTGGCCTAAGTCCTGTTCTGGGCTGTTTGCGAAGCCGCGACAGTGAGCTCCTAGCTAATTTGGGGTCACTGGACGCGATGCTCGCGTCGGATTTCGGTTTCGTTGAGCCGAAGAAACAAAAATGCATTTAAGCTATGCTAGAGAGGTATATTATGGCCCGAAGTTTTCCTCGGGTTCCGTGCTGCTGCAAATGGGTGAGCACGGTGTTCAGCGGGTCGAGTGTCACTTACTGGAAGTGATGGTTCGTAAAAATAATATCACAGTTAAGAGAACGAGCGAAAACGGCTCTTATTTTATTGTAAAAGTGCAATTGGGTAAAACCCTAGGGGTCAATTTGTAATTGTAGCCTGGTAGACTGCTGTACACAGTGAATTAGAGGGATGGATATGAGAGAGAGTTTATTATTGACTTGTATCTATTATTCAGGTACTAGCAATCAGCCGCTAGCCAGTGAGCCTCCCAGCGGATTTCGGGATCGCTTGTGTTGAGGTGGGTTTACGGTCGAGGCTGAGTATTGTGTTGGTAATCCGAAAGGGACTTTTTATTGTTAATCGGTACTAACACTGACGGTTTCTATGATGTACTATCTTACCCCGTGACTTGGTTACTTGGTTACTTGGTTACTTGGTTACTTGGTTACTTATGCTCGAGTTGCGACACGCGCACCCGCGGTTTGGCCACCGCAAAGGGTGCTCTTTTCCGGAAAGGCGGTCTTCGACCCGTGTTACCCCACGAGGTGACGTAGTGGGGGCCCCTTATTAGTTGTGGGGTTTGAGGTAGCGAGGTGCGAGCGGTGCGACCTGTCGGGATTGGATCCCGATGTGGTCAGGTGTGAGACCGCCGGGATTGGATCCCGATGTGGTCAGGTGTGAGACCGCCGGGATTGGATCCCGATGTGGTCAGGTGTGCGACCGCCGGGATTGGATCCCGATGCGGTCAGGTGTTACAGGTGATACCGGGGTTGCAGGTGTTACAGGTGGTACAGGTGGATGCGTGTCACGCCCCGGGGGTTTGTTCTAGCGGAAACGATTCATAAAAGCCGAATATTTGACGCGTAAATTTTTTTTCTTCTTTTTTTTTTTTTTTTTTTTTTTTTTTAAATGAGAACCCCTCTTCCCCGGCGCGTGCCCAGACCCGCCACACGTACAGGGTCACTCTGCAACCGGACAGAGTCTCCCCTGTACGTGCACGGCGTAGCGTTCAGTACATGTTCCAACGTACACAACCAATCAATCACAACAGTTGTTCACAAGCAACCAGTATTCTAAACTAATAAAAGAAGAACGTATGGCCGATCAATTTGGAAAGGATAAATCCACAGTTTTTGAAAGAGCGCCTACCCGGCGCTTACGTTTTGAAAGCTAGTTTCGAAATCAGCATAAATTCACAAGGTTTGAAAACGGTGCCCACCCGACACCGAGTTTTGAAATCCCTTTTGCAATCCATAAATTCACAGGGTTTTGAAACCAGTGCCCACACGACACTTAGATTTTAAAAACGGTTTTCGCAGTCTTTTCCTTGGCTTCTGCCTTCTTGATTTTCAAATGGCCGATAGAAATAAAAGGGAAAGATATTCCACTAGGGGCACTAAATGTAGCCCGTACCGACATCCATGCCGACCCCACGAGGGTATCGCGAACCACTCACATGACTACAGAGTAATGAAAAGCGAGAATAAAAGAATAAATACAGTCCAGGGTCCCCAGCGACCCAGCTGCTCCTGTCCCGTCCTCACCGCCGCCTACCTCCCTCCCCGTCTGGACCCTGTCACGAAGTGGGAAGTCAGTGACTAATAAACGCCGTGCAAAGGAAAATAATAAAAACAAACCGTGGCGACAACCGGAGCAACCACCCATTCGGGAAGGGGGAAAAAGGTAACCTGTATATCTGCATCCTGTAATACCCGGCCGCGTCGGTCCACTACCGACGGCCCCATACCGTACCTGCAACACCGCGACCGCGCCGGACAACTAAACCGGCGGGCCGCTCCGCTCGCACCTAGGCGCCTCAACCCCACAACTAATAAGGGGCCCCCACTACGTCACCTCGTGGGTATACACGGGTTCTACGACCTCTTTTCCGGAAAAGCGCACCCTCTGCGGTGGCCAAACCGCGGGTGCGCGTGTGGCAACCTCGAGCCCCGTAACCGTAACCACCATCATGTCAGTATCACAATAAGAATAATAAGAGTAATGAGGTAAATGAGGTAAAGTGCATAATCGAAAACAAGGTAATACTGCGCGCACTCGAAGGTGGCCCGCTGACATATAAGGGTTGAAGAAGAAGAACACCGTCGGCAATCGACGCTAGTCATTATAGCGAACCCACTAACATGCATAAGCTATCACCCGTCATTATGTAACCCCAGTACACTTAGAATAGACCCCGTCCAATAAGATAGAATTTAGAGGCTAGGAATAAAGTAAAAACAACCCACCTGAATGAAGGCCGATCCCGAACTCCCGCTAGACTACCGGGAGGCTGGTGCTGAACTGCCGGGCCCTGAACAGAGACTGTAGTCAGAACTAGACTCACATATACCCGTCCCGACGACACGACAGAAACGGAGTGTTTATACGGGGCAATATTGCCGATTTACCGCGCAGAATCTAACTCTCGATCAATGAGGACCTACTGAACTCTAACAAAATGCCTAGTAGGCGTGTAAACGCTGTCTAAGGACAGCCAGCAAGTCCGAATCGCATTTTAGTCCAAAATGTAATTTAATTTGCCTAGAGCTATTGCATTAACCCAATGTTTCGACTCGTTCTCAAAATCCGGGAGTCCAAAAGCTGCGCCGTAACTTTCAGCGCGTTTGTTATGACGAGACGAACGCCGTGCTCACAGAATTGGACTGCCACGGTTCCCGAGAATAAAGTTGGCCCATAAACCTTTTTGTGTCCAATTCGCAACTATGCTAGTACACAACCTAGACTTGATCAAATCTAAAGTTAGATGGAGCATCATGTTACGCACGTACTGTGGACAGTGGGGCTCACCTGAGGGGGGGGGGGCCGGAGGTCGGCCGGAACAGTGGCCGGAGCAACACCCAAGAATGGCTCAAGCTCGGTTTTGGGTGATCTTGGTGCAACCAGGTTCCGACCTGTTTCAAGGGTGAGCATAGGTTAGAGGAGGTTCCCAGAAGAAGTTTTGTCCACGTGGGGTCGAGCCCCGGCGGCCGGAGGCGACGGCGGCCGGAGATGAGCCCGAGAAGATGGTTTCGGGTGCAACTGCGGGAATCAAGAACCCGACGTTAGGATTCCCATGCAACACCACCATTGGTCACGAAATGATGAGAGGGGCCTACCTGCACCGTTTCCGGAGGTCTGGAGTCGCCGGCGGCGCGCGGCGGCGGAGCTCCGGTGAAGCTCTAAGGCCTCTAATGGCAGATTCCGGCGAGGTAGCTCCGGGCCGGTGGGACATGGACCAGAAGACCCCTATCGGTTACAGGAGTCTTGGTGCAGTGGTGGCCGACGCCGGAAGGCAGCGGCGGCGCCGGGCGGTGACGATCGGCGAAGGTGCCAACAACCCGGTTCCTAGGGCAACTTCGTTTGGGCTCGATCCTCAACCGATCCGCTTCCTGCTTCGTGGGGATGTTGCAGTCACCGAGAGGAGCCGATCCAACGGTTCTGATCGAGCGCTTGATGGCCGGATCACGCCGGCGCGCGAGGTCGGACGGAAAACGATAATTCCGGCAGCTAGCTCTCCGGCCGGTCAACCAGGGCACCGGGGACCGCGGGGCTGCACCAGGGTGATCCTTGGGATGTCAATAACACAGTGCTAGGGTCCCCGAAACGAAACAAGAACAAAACTTCCCTACTTGCCTTCGCCGGAGACTAGGAAAAAGGAGGAGAGGTCCCGCGGCGACGCACGGCGGCGGTCGGGGGCAGGTCCAACACAGGTCGGCTGCGGCTTCCGGGAGGACTCCACTGGACGTGGTTTCGATCGCCAAAGACCTTGTTGGTTGCCTTCCTCTCCAAGAACCGAGATCAAGAGCTTCTTGGTCTCCCTTTTTCCGGCAAGGGGAGGCGGCGGCCGGTGCGGGGAGGGCTCCAGGAAGCAAGGCAGCGAGGAGGAGGGTTGTTGAGAAGCGGCTAGGGCAGAGCTCTTGCGTGGGTTTTCTTGAAAACCCTAGCTCGGTGTGAATGCCTCTATATAGCAATATGCATAATTGCATTTCAGCCCTTCAAGCCCTTTTTAGTAGCTATTAGGTCCACTACGGTAGCTATACTTTGCACTTAAGTCCTTATCTAAGAATTGGCACGCAAATCGAGGCAACTTCAATGGGGTTTTATGTGAAATTATCCACTTTTTTGCCTTATTTCACGCATTTCGAGGCGATCTGGTCGTCGAAACGGAAAATGGACTGCGCCATGACGTCCGGCTCGACGAGACCTATCAGGTAGCGATCTCTGATTTTAGTGAAACTGCCCGGATAAAATCTCGGTCCATAATAACTGTGTCAAAATACAGTTTTTGCGCTTTTCGAGATTCCAGAGTCGTCAAACAGAATTTTCGACTGCGCCATTGCGTTCAGAACCTCGGAGCCGTTCAAATCGACTACCTGAAATGCTATGTTCGGATTCCGAACAGTGAATTAGTCAACGTTGTATTCGTCAGGTCCCGAAAATCAGGGCTACTGTTCATATACAGTAATTCACTTAAGCGACCTCTGCGCAGACCACTGTTATATTGGTCGCGGTAATTTTGCCCGCTTCTTCGCTGAATTTTGGAAGATCCGACCGTCAGATCGAAAAGTGCTGAATATAAATCTCACTCAGTTCGACGAGACGATCGCAACGGTCAACTCGGATTTCCAAGATCATGTCCGGATTGGAAAGTAGCCTTTTTGTCTCGCAAAACGTGCAACTCGCACACTGGCAATTGACTAGATAAATCAACATAGGTCTTTTGAATTCAAAAACCAGGTCAAAATTCACTTTTAGACTATTTATTAAAATAAAATATTTAGAGTTTTTACATCACTTACAACTTAAAAGAAGTTTCGTCCCCGAAACTTACAACTTAAAAGAAGTTTCGTCCCCGAGACTTACAACTTAAAAGTTTCATCCCCGGAGCTTACCGCCTGAAGTCATACTCTATGAAAATGCTCAGAAAGTTTGATCGAGGGCTACAAGTCAGTCGGAAAGTATCTACAACTCTAAGGCTACTAATTTAGACCCAATCTGGTACTCCTCATTATAGGGCAGAGTATTTCCTCAGTTCTTTCGACCGTCCGTTGCCTGTAGCCAACGTGCTTACCAACAGAACAGCGGAATACTAAAGGTTTGTCGCCAACAACAAGTTGGGGACGCAACTCCTACCAGAAGGTATATCACATACTTCCCAACACAATCTCAGTGCCAAAACATAACCTTTATCGAGGGTTACTACCGCCTCGCGGTCATGAACATCGCCATGACTACCACTTAGGTGAGTCCACGTCGATCCACAAAACCTGTGCGAAAGGTGGGGTCAATTTGCATCGGAGACTGTGCAACTCACGCACCGGTATGCGATTTGCTAAGGTTAGATTGGCTCCCTCGCCTGTGAGCACACCGGACCGGAACGGTCGACGAAACGAGAGGTAGAGCTAAAGGCAGGAGGGCTCGCAAGGGTCTGGTAGGGTCGGGTTGCTCCGGCCCAAACGGAAAAAGGAAAAGTAGAAAACAAAGAGAGATAAGTACCTGTCATTCCCTATTTCGGGACGACGCGTCGTCTGCCGGGGCGGCCGGGGGCGTCCGCCCACAATCCTTGGGCCAGCGTCGCACCGCGTGTTGGGGTGGGGGTTTGCTGTCTAAAGAGTCTGCACATCGCTGGACATCGGGCGAGCCCTTTGTCTGCACGGGGGCCGCCGCGCTCTTTGTTCCTCTTGGCGGTGGTGGCACGGCGGCGGAGGCGGGGGTGGGCCCTTGAGGGCAGGAGAGGTGATTGTGATCTGGCAAGCCGCACCGGTTACAATAGTGGTACCTCCAAGTGCATTCCGTCACTGGGTGCGCGCCCTTGCAGATGACGCAGGATCCCGGTTGCGCGTGCGCGCTCCCCTTAAGCCCTCGTTCGACCTTCGGTGCTTGCGTCGGGCGTGGATTAGGTCGGCTCTCTGGATCGGTGCCCCCTTGAGGGGTGGAGGCGGCGGTTCCCTTGGGCTCAACATGTCGCGGCGCCGGGGGTCTTCTGACAGACGGCTTCAGAGGGCACTCATACCGCGTGTGGCCCGGCTTGCCACATCGGAAACAGTGTCCGTCCCGCCACGGGCAGCTCGTTATGAGGTGTGCATTGCCGCATATGACGCACGGTTTCGGTGGCTTAGGTCTCTCCTCCGTCGTCTGCCCGAGGTTCTGCCCGGCTCTCGGGCGTTTGCTCGCCCGGCCCCTCCGATGGGGGTCCCCGGCCGACTCGGGGTAAGAGCATTCCTGCCGGGCGCACTCTGCGTTGGTGTGCACGGTCAGGTTAGCCGCCTCCTGGACGGCGGGAGGGCCCGTCGGTGGCATCCCGGGAGTGGCAACGCTTCTGCTGCCGCCCCGGAACCGGTCGACGCCCTCGAGTTCCTGTGTCAGCATGCTCAGGCGCTCCGCGAGAGTCAGCAGTTGCCCAGCCACGTCGCGCAGCTGGTTGCGGAGCAGGCGATTGGCTTCGTCGGCGATGTCCATCTCCGTCGTCGGTTGCTGGCTGAGTCGGCCCTCGATCTGTATGCACACAAAGAAGGTCGGCTTTAGTCTTTGCTAATCATCAACGGTACATCGCACCACTTAGCGAGGGAAAGGACTCGGACTCTGACTCTGCGTCCCCGGCCGATGATCTAGTACGGGCCATGTCTGTCACACCTCACAAGAGTCAACTTTAGGCTACCCTACTAACAACAACCATAAAGTGAGAGAAAGGACTCAACATTTCCCCCCCTCGGTCACTCACGTTCTACAGTCCTATGCCCTACCCATTTCATTCGTATGTAGGCATGTGAGGGTTGTCCACGGATGTCGGCACTAACTGTTGTGATTGAAAGAATTGCTCTGATACCATTTAGTCTGTCACGCCCCGGGGGTTTGTTCTAGCGGAAACGATTCATAAAAGCCGAATATTTGACGCGTAAATTTTTTTTCTTCTTTTTTTTTTTTTTTTTTTTTTTTTTAAATGAGAACCCCTCTTCCCCGGCGCGTGCCCAGACCCGCCACACGTACAGGGTCACTCTGCAACCGGACAGAGTCTCCCCTGTACGTGCACGGCGTAGCGTTCAGTACATGTTCCAACGTACACAACCAATCAATCACAACAGTTGTTCACAAGCAACCAGTATTCTAAACTAATAAAAGAAGAACGTATGGCCGATCAATTTGGAAAGGATAAATCCACAGTTTTTGAAAGAGCGCCTACCCGGCGCTTACGTTTTGAAAGCTAGTTTCGAAATCAGCATAAATTCACAAGGTTTGAAACGGTGCCCACCCGACACCGAGTTTTGAAATCCCTTTTGCAATCCATAAATTCACAGGGTTTTGAAACCAGTGCCCACACGACACTTAGATTTTAAAAACAGTTTTCGCAGTCTTTTCCTTGGCTTCTGCCTTCTTGATTTTCAAATGGCCGATAGAAATAAAAGGGAAAGATATTCCACTAGGGGCACTAAATGTAGCCCGTACCGACATCCATGCCGACCCCACGAGGGTATCGCGAACCACTCACATGACTACAGAGTAATGAAAAGCGAGAATAAAAGAATAAATACAGTCCAGGGTCCCCAGCGACCCAGCTGCTCCTGTCCCGTCCTCACCGCCGCCTACCTCCCTCCCCGTCTGGACCCTGTCACGAAGTGGGAAGTCAGTGACTAATAAACGCCGTGCAAAGGAAAATAATAAAAACAAACCGTGGCGACAACCGGAGCAACCACCCATTCGGGAAGGGGGAAAAAGGTAACCTGTATATCTGCATCCTGTAATACCCGGCCGCGTCGGTCCACTACCGACGGCCCCATACCGTACCTGCAACACCGCGACCGCGCCGGACAACTAAACCGGCGGGCCGCTCCGCTCGCACCTAGGCGCCTCAACCCCACAACTAATAAGGGGCCCCCACTACGTCACCTCGTGGGTATACACGGGTTCTACGACCTCTTTTCCGGAAAAGCGCACCCTCTGCGGTGGCCAAACCGCGGGTGCGCGTGTGGCAACCTCGAGCCCCGTAACCGTAACCACCATCATGTCAGTATCACAATAAGAATAATAAGAGTAATGAGGTAAATGAGGTAAAGTGCATAATCGAAAACAAGGTAATACTGCGCGCACTCGAAGGTGGCCCGCTGACATATAAGGGTTGAAGAAGAAGAACACCGTCGGCAATCGACGCTAGTCATTATAGCGAACCCACTAACATGCATAAGCTATCACCCGTCATTATGTAACCCCAGTACACTTAGAATAGACCCCGTCCAATAAGATAGAATTTAGAGGCTAGGAATAAAGTAAAAACAACCCACCTGAATGAAGGCCGATCCCGAACTCCCGCTAGACTACCGGGAGGCTGGTGCTGAACTGCCGGGCCCTGAACAGAGACTGTAGTCAGAACTAGACTCACATATACCCGTCCCGACGACACGACAGAAACGGAGTGTTTATACGGGGCAATATTGCCGATTTACCGCGCAGAATCTAACTCTCGATCAATGAGGACCTACTGAACTCTAACAAAATGCCTAGTAGGCGTGTAAACGCTGTCTAAGGACAGCCAGCAAGTCCGAATCGCATTTTAGTCCAAAATGTAATTTAATTTGCCTAGAGCTATTGCATTAACCCAATGTTTCGACTCGTTCTCAAAATCCGGGAGTCCAAAAGCTGCGCCGTAACTTTCAGCGCGTTTGTTATGACGAGACGAACGCCGTGCTCACAGAATTGGACTGCCACGGTTCCCGAGAATAAAGTTGGCCCATAAACCTTTTTGTGTCCAATTCGCAACTATGCTAGTACACAACCTAGACTTGATCAAATCTAAAGTTAGATGGAGCATCATGTTACGCACGTACTGTGGACAGTGGGGCTCACCTGAGGGGGGGGGGGGCCGGAGGTCGGCCGGAACAGTGGCCGGAGCAACACCCAAGAATGGCTCAAGCTCGGTTTTGGGTGATCTTGGTGCAACCAGGTTCCGACCTGTTTCAAGGGTGAGCATAGGTTAGAGGAGGTTCCCAGAAGAAGTTTTGTCCACGTGGGGTCGAGCCCCGGCGGCCGGAGGCGACGGCGGCCGGAGATGAGCCCGAGAAGATGGTTTCGGGTGCAACTGCGGGAATCAAGAACCCGACGTTAGGATTCCCATGCAACACCACCATTGGTCACGAAATGATGAGAGGGGCCTACCTGCACCGTTTCCGGAGGTCTGGAGTCGCCGGCGGCGCGCGGCGGCGGAGCTCCGGTGAAGCTCTAAGGCCTCTAATGGCAGATTCCGGCGAGGTAGCTCCGGGCCGGTGGGACATGGACCAGAAGACCCCTATCGGTTACAGGAGTCTTGGTGCAGTGGTGGCCGACGCCGGAAGGCAGCGGCGGCGCCGGGCGGCGACGATCGGCGAAGGTGCCAACAACCCGGTTCCTAGGGCAACTTCGTTTGGGCTCGATCCTCAACCGATCCGCTTCCTGCTTCGTGGGGATGTTGCAGTCACCGAGAGGAGCCGATCCAACGGTTCTGATCGAGCGCTTGATGGCCGGATCACGCCGGCGCGCGAGGTCGGACGGAAAACGATAATTCCGGCAGCTAGCTCTCCGGCCGGTCAACCAGGGCACCGGGGACCGCGGGGCTGCACCAGGGTGATCCTTGGGATGTCAATAACACAGTGCTAGGGTCCCCGAAACGAAACAAGAACAAAACTTCCCTACTTGCCTTCGCCGGAGACTAGGAAAAAGGAGGAGAGGTCCCGCGGCGACGCACGGCGGCGGTCGGGGGCAGGTCCAACACAGGTCGGCTGCGGCTTCCGGGAGGACTCCACTGGACGTGGTTTCGATCGCCAAAGACCTTGTTGGTTGCCTTCCTCTCCAAGAACCGAGATCAAGAGCTTCTTGGTCTCCCTTTTTCCGGCAAGGGGAGGCGGCGGCCGGTGCGGGGAGGGCTCCAGGAAGCAAGGCAGCGAGGAGGAGGGTTGTTGAGAAGCGGCTAGGGCAGAGCTCTTGCGTGGGTTTTCTTGAAAACCCTAGCTCGGTGTGAATGCCTCTATATAGCAATATGCATAATTGCATTTCAGCCCTTCAAGCCCTTTTTAGTAGCTATTAGGTCCACTACGGTAGCTATACTTTGCACTTAAGTCCTTATCTAAGAATTGGCACGCAAATCGAGGCAACTTCAATGGGGTTTTATGTGAAATTATCCACTTTTTTGCCTTATTTCACGCATTTCGAGGCGATCTGGTCGTCGAAACGGAAAATGGACTGCGCCATGACGTCCGGCTCGACGAGACCTATCAGGTAGCGATCTCTGATTTTAGTGAAACTGCCCGGATAAAATCTCGGTCCATAATAACTGTGTCAAAATACAGTTTTTGCGCTTTTCGAGATTCCAGAGTCGTCAAACAGAATTTTCGACTGCGCCATTGCGTTCAGAACCTCGGAGCCGTTCAAATCGACTACCTGAAATGCTATGTTCGGATTCCGAACAGTGAATTAGTCAACGTTGTATTCGTCAGGTCCCGAAAATCAGGGCTACTGTTCATATACAGTAATTCACTTAAGCGACCTCTGCGCAGACCACTGTTATATTGGTCGCGGTAATTTTGCCCGCTTCTTCGCTGAATTTTGGAAGATCCGACCGTCAGATCGAAAAGTGCTGAATATAAATCTCACTCAGTTCGACGAGACGATCGCAACGGTCAACTCGGATTTCCAAGATCATGTCCGGATTGGAAAGTAGCCTTTTTGTCTCGCAAAACGTGCAACTCGCACACTGACAATTGACTAGATAAATCAACATAGGTCTTTTGAATTCAAAAACCAGGTCAAAATTCACTTTTAGACTATTTATTAAAATAAAATATTTAGAGTTTTTACAATGCGAGTTACCGTTACGAGTAGAGCGGTTGTGCCAGCTAGTCTTACTTTTGTGACTTGGTATTACTTTACTGTTTTAGTACTATTCTTATGATAGTGTCGCTGACTACCCACTCTGTGACAGGTACCTCCAGGGGGTAGAGGTAGGCGACGGTGAGGCCGAGGTGGTAGCAGTCGGGCTGAGGGAGCCCTAGTATGCTGTATCATTTACTTTCTCTGCATTTCATTCAGAACTGTAGGTTATTGTGTGGTTCTCGATACCCTTGTGGGGTCGTGTGGATGTTGAGTACTTTCTTGCTGGTTATGCACTACTATTTCCTTTATTGTTCCCGTTGGGCCCGTTTTCTAAACCTTGTGGATTTATGCCGTTTTCCAATCTGTTTTCAAAACCTAAGGCCGTGTGGGCCTGTTTTCAAAACGGTGAGTTTATACTTTCAACTTGACTGGCCACGGGTATTGTTTAGTCTTCATGCACCATACTACTTCGAACTGTTGTGATTAAATGGGAAAATGATTGCTTATGTTCGACTGTTGTAACAGCCGCGACGCCGTGCATGTACAGAGGAGACTCTGCCCGATTTTCGAGTAAATCTGTATATGTGGCGGGTCTGGGCACGCGCCGGGGAAGGAGGTTCTTAAACAAAAAAAAAGATGTACGCACTTTACGCGTACTTTGAGGTATCGTTTCCGCTAAACAAAACCCCCGGGGCGTGACAACGATTTACCCCAAAAATCGGCGCGTGGATTCGGGTGTCCTTGTGGATTCAAGGTTCAACCGCTCTCGTGGATTCGGAGCGAGGCACGTTCGTGGATTCGAAGGGTGCTATTGGGTGAAGACCGTGGACTCGGTCGGACGTCGTGGATTCGACGTTGGACGCCGTGGATTCGGCGTTGGGCGCAGATCGTGGATTCGAGAAGCGTCGCGGAGCGAGCGGAGAAGATCCTCTAGGAGCGTATGGAAAAGGTTGAGTCGTAAGTGTGTACGTTAAATGTGACACCCCCGGAATTTGGATTAGTCCTCTATATAAATGATATAATAGGACTAAATCTCTAACCCGGCTATAGAATTTTGGATGGTAGCAAAATCCAAGAGGAACATGAGAGTTAAGCGTGCTAGAGCTAGAGTAGTTCTAGGATGGGTGACCCCCTGGGAAGTGGGGCGTCACAGTTGGTATCAGAGCCATTCACCAGCCGGAAATGTGAGATGAGTCTCGGCTGAGCCAGGGTTATATAGCGGGTAGAGCGAGGCTCCCCGGCTAATGACCATTGTGAGTGGAGTGCAGCTCCTCACAAGGTCGGCTAAGGCTAGCGAGACGAGTCTCACATCGCCTGGTGCTTGTGAGTGTGCTTGAGCCCGACGTGGACGTCAGGGCTTAAAAAGGGGGGAAGAATGTGACACCCCCGGAATTTGGATTAGTCCTCTATATAAATGATATAATAGGACTAAAATCTCTAACCCGGCTATAGCATTTTGGATGGTAGCAAGATCCAAGAGGAACATGAGAGTTAAGCGTGCTAGAGCTAGAGTAGTTCTAGGATGGGTGACCCCCTGGGAAGTGGGCCGTCACAGTTGGTATCAGAGCCATTCACCAGCCGGAAATGTGAGATGAGTCTCGGCTGAGCCAGGGTTATATAGCGGGTAGAGTGTGGCTCCCCGGCTAATGACCGTTGTAGGTGGAGTGCAGCTCCCTACAAGGTCGGCTAAGGCTAGCGAGACGAGTCTCACATCGCTTGGTGCTTGTGAGTGTGCTTGAGCCTGACGTGGACGTCAGGGCTTAAAAGGGGGGAAGAATGTGACACCCCCGGAATTTGGATTAGTCCTCTATATAAATGATATAATAGGACTAAATCTCTAAACCCGGCTATAGCATTTTGGATGGTAGCAAAATCCAAGAGGAACATGAGAGTTAAGCGTGCTAGAGCTAGAGTAGTTCTAGGATGGGTGACCCCCGGAATTTGGATTAGTCCTCTATATAAATGATATAATAGGACTAAATCTCTAAACCCGGCTATAGCATTTTGGATGGTAGCAAAATCCAAGAGGAACATGAGAGTTAAGCGTGCTAGAGCTAGAGTAGTTCTAGGATGGGTGACCCCCTGGGAAGTGGGGCGTCACAGTTGGTATCAGAGCCATTCACCAGCCGGAAATGTGAGACTCGTCTCGCTAGCCTTAGCCGACCTTGTGAGGAGCTGCACTCCATTCACAACGGTCATTAGCCGGGGAGCCTCGCTCTACCCGCTATATAACCCTGGCTCAGCCGAGACTCATCTCACATTTTCGGCTGGTGAATGGCTCTGATACCAACTGTGACGCCCCAGTTCCCAGGGGGTCACCCATCCTAGAACTACTCTAGCTCTAGCACGCTTAACTCTCATGTTCCTCTTGGATTTTGCTACCATCCAAAATGCTATAGCCTGGTTAGAGATTTAGTCCTATTATATCATTTATATAGAGGACTAATCCAAATTCCGGGGGTGTCACATTCTTCCCCCCTTTTTAAGCCCTGACGTCCACGTCAGGCTCAAGCACACTCACAAGCACCAGGCGATGTGAGACTCGTCTCGCTAGCCTTAGCCGACCTTGTGAGGAGCTGCACTCCA
This sequence comes from Tillandsia leiboldiana, assembly GCA_029204045.2. Taxonomy (NCBI): domain Eukaryota; kingdom Viridiplantae; phylum Streptophyta; class Magnoliopsida; order Poales; family Bromeliaceae; genus Tillandsia; species Tillandsia leiboldiana. Next base: position 25,277,531 of record CM055071.1, read on the forward strand.
CTCACAACAGTCATATAGCGGGTAGAGCGAGCCTCCCCGGCTAATGACTGTTGTGAGTGGAGTGCAGCTCCTCACAAGGTCGGCTAAGGCTAGCGAGACGAGTCTCACATCGCCTGGTGCTTGTGAATGTGCTTGAGCCTGACGTGGACGTCAGGGCTTAAAGGGGGGAAGAATGTGACACCCCCGGAATTTGGATTAGTCCTCTATATAAATGATATAATAGGACAAAATCTCTAAATCCGGCTATAGCATTTTGGATGGTAGCAAAATCCAAGAGGAACATGAGAGTTAAGCGTGCTAGAGCTAGAGTAGTTCTAGGATGGGTGACCCCCGGAATTTGGATTAGTCCTCTATATAAATGATATAATAGGACTAAATCTCTAAACCCGGCTATAGCATTTTGGATGGTAGCAAAATCCAAGAGGAACATGAGAGTTAAGCGTGCTAGAGCTAGAGTAGTTCTAGGATGGGTGACCTCCTGGGAAGTGGGGCGTCACAGTTGGTATCAGAGCCATTCACCAGCCGGAAATGTGAGACTCGTCTCGCTAGCCTTAGCCGACCTTGTGAGGAGCTGCACTCCATTCACAACGGTCATTAGCCGGGGAGCCTCGCTCTACCCGCTATATAACCCTGGCTCAGCCGAGACTCATCTCACATTTCCGGCTGGTGAATGGCTCTGATACCAACTGTGACGCCCCACTTCCCAGGGGTCACCCATCTTAGAACTACTCTAGCTCTAGCACGCTTAACTCTCATGTTCCTCTTGGATTTTGCTACCATCCAAAATGCTATAGCCGGGTTAGAGATTTAGTCCTATTATATCATTTATATAGAGGACTAATCCAAATTCCGGGGGTGTCACATTCTTCCCCCATTTTTAAGCCCTGACGTCCACGTCGGGCTCAAGCACACTCACAAGCACCAGGCGATGTGAGACTCGTCTCGCTAGCCTTAGCCGACCTTGTGAGGAGCTGCACTCCACTCACAACAGTCATATAGCGGGTAGAGCGAGGCTCCCCGTCTAATGACTGTTGTGAGTGGAGTGCAGCTCCTCACAAGGTCGGCTAAGGCTAGCGAGACGAGTCTCACATCGCCTGGTGCTTGTGAATGTGCTTGAGCCTGACGTGGACGTCAGGGCTTAAAGGGGGGAAGAATGTGACACCCCCGGAATTTGGATTAGTCCTCTATATAAATGATATAATAGGACTAAATCTCTAAACCCGGCTATAGCATTTTGGATGGTAGCAAAATCCAAGAGGAACATGAGAGTTAAGCGTGCTAGAGCTAGAGTAGTTCTAGGATGGGTGACCCCCGGAATTTGGATTAGTCCTCTATATAAATGATATAATAGGACTAAATCTCTAAACCCGGCTATAGCATTTTGGATGGTAGCAAAATCCAAGAGGAACATGAGAGTTAAGCGTGCTAGAGCTAGAGTAGTTCTAGGATGGGTGACCCCCTGGGAAGTGGGGCGTCACAGTTGGTATCAGAGCCATTCACCAGCCGGAAATGTGAGACTCGTCTCGCTAGCCTTAGCCGACCTTGTGAGGAGCTGCACTCCATTCACAACGGTCATTAGCCGGGGAGCCTCGCTCTACCCGCTATATAACCCTGGCTCAGCCGAGACTCATCTCACATTTTCGGCTGGTGAATGGCTCTGATACCAACTGTGACGCCCCACTTCCCAGGGGGTCACCCATCCTAGAACTACTCTAGCTCTAGCACGCTTAACTCTCATGTTCCTCTTGGATTTTGCTACCATCCAAAATGCTATAGCCTGGTTAGAGATTTAGTCCTATTATATCATTTATATAGAGGACTAATCCAAATTCCGGGGGTGTCACATTCTTCCCCCCTTTTTAAGCCCTGACGTCCACGTCGGGCTCAAGCACACTCACAAGCACCAGGCGATGTGAGACTCGTCTCGCTAGCCTTAGCCGACCTTGTGAGGAGCTGCACTCCACTCACAACAGTCATATAGCGGGTAGAGCGAGCCTCCCCGGCTAATGACTGTTGTGAGTGGAGTGCAGCTCCTCACAAGGTCGGCTAAGGCTAGCGAGACGAGTCTCACATCGCCTGGTGCTTGTGAATGTGCTTGAGCCTGACGTGGACGTCAGGGCTTAAAGGGGGGAAGAATGTGACACCCCCGGAATTTGGATTAGTCCTCTATATAAATGATATAATAGGACAAAATCTCTAAATCCGGCTATAGCATTTTGGATGGTAGCAAAATCCAAGAGGAACATGAGAGTTAAGCGTGCTAGAGCTAGAGTAGTTCTAGGATGGGTGACCCCCGAAATTTGGATTAGTCCTCTATATAAATGATATAATAGGACTAAATCTCTAAACCCGGCTATAGCATTTTGGATGGTAGCAAAATCCAAGAGGAACATGAGAGTTAAGCGTGCTAGAGCTAGAGTAGTTCTAGGATGGGTGACCTCCTGGGAAGTGGGGCGTCACAGTTGGTATCAGAGCCATTCACCAGCCGGAAATGTGAGACTCGTCTCGCTAGCCTTAGCCGACCTTGTGAGGAGCTGCACTCCATTCACAACGGTCATTAGCCGGGGAGCCTCGCTCTACCCGCTATATAACCCTGGCTCAGCCGAGACTCATCTCACATTTCCGGCTGGTGAATGGCTCTGATACCAACTGTGACGCCCCACTTCCCAGGGGTCACCCATCCTAGAACTACTCTAGCTCTAGCACGCTTAACTCTCATGTTCCTCTTGGATTTTGCTACCATCCAAAATGCTATAGCCGGGTTAGAGATTTAGTCCTATTATATCATTTATATAGAGGACTAATCCAAATTCCGGGGGTGTCACATTCTTCCCCCATTTTTAAGCCCTGACGTCCACGTCGGGCTCAAGCACACTCACAAGCACCAGGCGATGTGAGACTCGTCTCGCTAGCCTTAGCCGACCTTGTGAGGAGCTGCACTCCACTCACAACAGTCATATAGCGGGTAGAGCGAGGCTCCCCGTCTAATGACTGTTGTGAGTGGAGTGCAGCTCCTCACAAGGTCGGCTAAGGCTAGCGAGACGAGTCTCACATCGCCTGGTGCTTGTGAATGTGCTTGAGCCTGACGTGGACGTCAGGGCTTAAAGGGGGGAAGAATGTGACACCCCCGGAATTTGGATTAGTCCTCTATATAAATGATATAATAGGACTAAATCTCTAAACCCGGCTATAGCATTTTGGATGGTAGCAAAATCCAAGAGGAACATGAGAGTTAAGCGTGCTAGAGCTAGAGTAGTTCTAGGATGGGTGACCCCCTGGGAAGTGGGGCGTCACAGTTGGTATCAGAGCCATTCACCAGCCGGAAATGTGAGATGAGTCTCGGCTGAGCCAGGGTTATATAGCGGGTAGAGCGAGGCTCCCCGGCTAATGACCGTTGTGAGTGGAGTGCAGCTCCTCACAAGGTCGGCTAAGGCTAGCGAGACGAGTCTCACATCGCCTGGTGCTTGTGAGTGTGCTTGAGCCCGACGTGGACGTCAGGGCTTAAAAAGGGGGGAAGAATGTGACACCCCCGGAATTTGGATTAGTCCTCTATATAAATGATATAATAGGACTAAAATCTCTAACCCGGCTATAGCATTTTGGATGGTAGCAAGATCCAAGAGGAACATGACAGTTAAGCGTGCTAGAGCTAGAGTAGTTCTAGGATGGGTGACCTCCTGGGAAGTGGGGCGTCACAGTAAATCACCTTGTACGTGTTTTAATTCTAGTGGATTTCTGCCGTGTTATCGGTCCCGTGGTTTTTTACTCCGGTGATGGAGTTTTCCACGTAAAAATCTTGCGAGTTATTTTTATTTCCGCATTGGGTTTTTATCGCAATGATTTTTGAGTGTTTATACGTTTACACCTATTCACCCCCCTCTAGGTGTTTTTTTCCCCTATTTAGATCCTTATTACATATAACCCAACAAGTGGTATCAGAGCGGGGATAGGGTTATAAACAATGGTAGAAGGTGGAAACATCAACCGACCCCCGTTCTTCGATGGAACAAATTATGCGTACTGGAAAGTGCGGATGAAAGCCTTTTTAATTTCCATCGACGAACGGGTGTGGCAATCAATTGAATTAGGATGGTCTAATCCAACTGAATTTATTGGTGATGTTCACACCTTAAAACCTAGGTCGAAATGGACCAAGGAAGAGTTAGATTCATCTTCTTACAATGGCACGGGAATTAATGCTATTTTTAATGCCTTATCTCAAACTGAATTCTCTCGCGTCTCGGCATGTGAGACTGCGAAAGAAATCTGGGATGTTCTTCAGGTTACACATGAGGGAACTAACCTCGTGAAGATTCAGAAACTGCAAATGCTTACGAGCAAGTTTGACTCTATCTTGATGGCAGAAAATGAATCTTTCACGGACTACTATACACGATTGCAAGACATCGTAAACTCATGTGCTAACCTGGGAGAGAAGATTCCAGAATTTAAGATTGTAAGAAAGATCTTAAGAACTCTTCCTGAACGATTTCGCCCAAAGGTTACAGCCATTGAAACTATTAAACACCCGGACGAAATATGTGTGGAAGAATTAGTTGGTTCATTACAAACATATGAAATGACGTTTACTACTAACAATTCTTCTGGAAAGGCATCCACTTCTAAGTCTTCAGGTTATGCATTGAAAACAACTAAGGAAGAAGACGCGGATACATCCTCCTCAGACGATGACGAGAACCTTTCTATGGAGGAATTTGAGAAGCAGCTCGCTCTCTTGACAAGGAAGTTTCGCCGCAACTTTCGAAGGGGTAATTCAAGCAAATCTCCATCATTCGGAAAGTCGATCAAAGGCAAGGGTACTTGAAGTTACAAGTCAAGAAAGCAAGAGAACTTCTCAAAGGATAAGAAAAGTTCAGAGGGACAACTACAATGCTTCAAATGTCGAGGCTACGGCCACATTGCAACGGAGTGTCCCAACAAGTATCCGGCGAAGAAGAAGGAGATGCAAGTCGTCACTTGGGATGACAACTCAACGTCAAATGAGTCGTCTTCAAGTGATGAAGAAAAGAGCTCCACGGCATTCCACGCGTCCATATCTTCACCCTTCATGTGCTTTATGGCAAGTACATCCGAGTCGTTGTCCAACTCCACTGTTGAAAAGATTGCAACGGAAGAATCGGATGATTCGGAAGGTGAAGATTTTGCTTTAGCCTACCACAGACTTTTGAGGGATTCAAAGAAAGTGGCTAAGCAAAACAAGAGTTTGAGAGGGAGAGTGCATGATCTCGAAGAAGAAGCAAAAAGAGCAACTTCTCTCTCAAACGCTCTTGAAGTGGAAAGGGAAAATCTGATAAAAGTAAATGTTTCCCTTCAAGAGTCCAATGAGCGTTTTGAGAAGGAACATACAAATCTGGTGGATAAAGCGAATCACTTCTCAAAGCTCTACAACGAGGCTCGACAGGATAACCTGGAAATGACAAAGACCATTTTCCAACTCAAGGATGACTTACAGCGATTCTCTTCAGGAAGGAGTAAGTTGGATAGACTTCTTGGTCTTGGTCAATCAAATCGGTTTGGCCTCGGATAGACTCAAACTGGAAACAGTCCAAGTTCGAGTGGGACAGTTTTTGTGCCTCAGTCGGTATCTCCTCCTCCGACACCGGAATTCAAGACAAACAACGACAACAAACCTACTTCATCCTCTTTGGGATCGTCAAGATCTAAGGTATGTTTTCGTTGTGGTGTTTCAGGGCACATAAGAAGATATTGCAAGACGGGAGTCAAATGCTCACCTCAAACATCTCTTGCAATGACTACCACAAAGGTGATTCCTCGGAAATCAATTCCAAATCAATTGAAAGAAAAGAACCCTGGTAGTTTACCGCGCAAGACGACTTCATCAAGGAGCAGCAATCGTTTTAACAGACGCTTTCACCTAGGCATATAACTTCACGACCATTACCGACGCACTCCAAAAAGGCTTGGGTGCGCAAAGGTGAAATCTTTCCTTGTCTTGTTACCAATGTTTCCTTGCATGCATATGATAGTTCGTCTTGGTATCTGGATAGCGGTTGTTCCCGTCACATGACCGGTGACAAAAATAGTTTTCAAAATCTTGAGAAAATCTCCGGTGGACTTGTTGTTTTCGGAGACGGTCGATCTTCCAAAATTGTTGGAAAAGGGACGGTAGCTATTCCAGATGGCCCGATTTTGAAAAACGTCTTATTTGTTGATGGCCTTAAGACTAACCTCATAAGCATAAGTCAACTTTGCGACAATGGTTTTTCAGTTAACTTTTCACCTGTTGAATGCGTTGTAACTGATAAGGACCATGTCTTCTTTTTAAAAGGGGTTAGATCTGAAAACAATTGCTATGTTGTTCCTAATAAAATTTCAGAAAATTGTAACCTAGTTTCTTTAAATAATGAAACACTTTGGCATGAAAGGCTAGGTCACATAAATTTTAAGGAACTTGTTAAAATTTCCAACAAGGACGTGGTCAAGGGGGTTCCAAAACTTTTATTTAAACACAACATTGTGTGTGGTGGTTGCCAAAAGGGAAAACAGTCCAGAACTGCACACAAGAACTTGAACCACGTTGGTACAAAACGGCCTTTGGAACTTTTACACATGGATTTAATGGGGCCAACTCGTCAACCATCTTTGGGAGGTAAATGGTATATTTTCTTGATGATTGATGATTTCTCTCGGTTTTCTTGGGTAGCATTTTTAAAAGAGAAAGCTGATACTTTTGATTCTTTTCACGAGATTTGCCTTCGTATTATGATTGAAATGTCACGCCCCGGGGGTTTGTTTGTTTTTTTTTTTTTTTTTTTTTTTTTTTTTTTTTTTTTCTTTTCAAAAGAGACTTCTCTTCCCCGGCGCGTGCCCAGACCCGCCGCACATACAGGATCTCTCTTCAAACGGACAGAGTCTCCCCTGTATGTGCACGGCGTAGCGTTTAGTACATCTCCCAAACATTCACAACCATTCAATCACATCGGTTACTAACATACAACTAGCATTCAAGTTGTTAAAGCGCATGGCCGATCAATTTGAAAAGGATAAATCCACAGATTTAAAAGAGCGCCCACTCGGCGCTTATGTTTTGAAAACGAGTTTCACAATCAGCATAAATCCACAAGGTTTTGAAAACGGTGCCCACACGACACCCAAGTTTTGAAATCCATTTCGCAATCCATAAATTCACAGGGTTTTGAAACCAGTGCCCACACGACACTTAGATTTTAAAAACGATTTTCGCAATCTTTTCTTTGGTTTAGTTTTCTTTTTCCTTTTTCAAATGGCCAACAGAAATAGAAGGAATAGTAATGCATAAAAGGATAACTAAATGCAACTCATACCGACATCCACGTCGACCCCACGAGGGTATCGAGAACCTCACACACGACTACAAAGTAAATGAAATGCAAGAATAAAAGAAGAAATACAGTCCAGGGTTCCCAGCAACCCAGAAGCTCCTGCCCCGTCCTCACCGTCGCCTACCTCTCCCCCATCTGGCCCCTGTCACGAAGTGGGAAGTCAGTGACGGAGAAAAAATAGTGAAGCAGGAAAATACAGTAAAACAAACCGTGAAGATAACCGGAGCAACCACCCTCGCAAGAGGGAACGATAACCTGTACACCTGTATCCTGCCATACCCGGCCGCGCCGGACTACCAAACCGGCGGCCGTACCGTACCTGTAATACCCGACCGCGTCGGACAACTAAACCGACGGGTCGCACCGCTCGCACCTCGGCGCCTCAAACCCCACAACTAATAAGGGGCCCCACTACGTCACCTCGTGGGTATACACGGGTCTATAGACCACTTTTCCGGAAAAGCGCACCCTTGCGGTGGCCAAATCGCGGGTGCGCGTGTCGCAGCCTCGAGCACAGGAACCGTGAAGCAATATACATATATGTGAAACAATATGTAAAAACATCCAAGTGTAGGAGCCATATGAAGTGCCATATATATATTAGAGCGAGAGAACAATAAAACTATAAATGATTAGTTGATGCTTTCCCTCAATGTTCTAACCCAAGCCTGAGATTCATATAAAATTAGAACCTTCTTTCTATATCCCCTTTTTTTTTCTTTATTATAACAGTCGGCACAATCAAACGAGTAATGTCGACCACGCCTTCGATCTTTAACCCAAGTACGCACAAGGTTGACCCACCCAACAAGATACAATTTAATATTAGAACTTAAAACAAAAACCCACCTCAACACGAAGAAAGAGACGTGTGGAAATTCCGACAGAAAAACCCTCACCGCGCGCACCGAACAGCTGTAACACAAATTCATTCGTCAAAAACATCGTCGCGGTTTAAAACACTCAAAAACGGGGCGAACCGGGCTAAAAACAGAGACTCCTGGGCCCTTTTTCTGAAAGTGGGTGTACGGGCCCATACGTGGACCGGGTCCACGACGGCGGCAGCAAAGGCGTGGGCCGGGAGCACGCGGCGCGGTGGACCAGCGCCGTCTTGGGCCGGGGCCGCGCACGGGTGCGGGGCGCGCACCGGGTCCAGGCCCTTTGCTGCTGTGGCGCACGCCGGGTGCACGCCGGGCGTGCACCGCGCGACCTGGCGCACCGGCCCGGCACAGGGTCCGGTCCCGGGCCGGGCCGGCGTGCGCCGGGTGCACGCCGGCCCGGTGGACCGCGCGGCCTGGCGCACAGCTCTGTGCGCCGGGTCGCGGCCCCGGGCCGGAGCGACGTGCACCGGTGCACCCGGACGGGGGACCACGTCCAGAAAACCCCAACATGCGTCCGTTTTCGGCTCCGATCGCGACCCCGCGATCACGGCGGCTTTGGCGATGACCCCGTGAACACGGTGACGGCGGGGGCGGCCTCCCGTTTAACCCGGCGGCGGCGGCCTCCCGTTTGTTCCCGAAATCGCCTCGCACGCGGCACGAGACCCCCGACAATTCAAGGATTTCCCTCCCCTTGCCCGAACAAGAACCGACCAAGAAACGAAACAAGAAACGAAACAAGAAGGCGAAAGCACGGCTCACCTTGTTTCCGTCGGCGCCTGGCGAAGGAGAGGGATCGTCCTTTTTGCGCTCGTCGGATCTTGCGGGGAGGCGATCATCTCCTCCTTCTCCTCGTCAAGATTCCGGCTCTCGCGTCGCCTCGGTACGGGTGGGGGAAAGGCTTGGGGTTTTCACGCGTGCGAAAGAGGAAAAGAAAGGAGCGGGGGACCCTAATCCCCCCCCTTGGAGTTTAAGTCAGTTGTTGGGTGCAGCCGACGGGGATTTGGTTCCCCAAACCCCTAAATTAAACCACATTAAATTAGATTAACATCGATCAAATAGAAATTAAATTGATCGAGTTAAACTAGTTTAAATCCAATTAAATTAAATTAAATCAGTGTAATTAAATCCGGGTCTGGTTTACCTCAGCGAGGCGTGTGACCCCTCGAACATCAACAACTTCAGGAATTTATTCCGGAGCTTCCGGGGTCGGAAAACTGATCGATCGCGCCGCCGGTCTTCGTTTCGCGGGCTTTATTCTCTAAAAATACCCGCGAGCCCGACGGCCCTGCCCAAAACGACGCGAGAAAAAAACCGTACCCCGGACCCCTTAGCCGAAAAGCGGTTCGAAATAAATTCACAGGTAAGACCAAAGGGAAGTAAACCCGCGGTTATTACACCACTCACCTCTAAAAACGAGTTTCGTCCTCGAAACTCAAGCCCGGTTGGCGTGAAAAGGTCGGGGTAGCACTCCCTCATCTTGGACTCCAGTTCCCAAGTTGCTTCCCGCTCCTCATGGTGTTCCATAGTACCTTCACATAGGGATGGTTCGGTTTCGTAGTGATTTGTTTTCCCTTGCCAGGATTCTCACCGGGGTTTCTTCGAAGCTTAGGTCCTCCTTAAGTTCGAGTGCTGAGGCGTCCAGAAAGGTGACGGGTCGGGGAGATATTTCCGAAGCATCGAGACGTGGAACACGTCGTGAATCGGTCGAGGTTTTGGTGTTGGTAGGGCGAGTGGCGGTGGTGTAGCTACTGGGCAATACGCTCTAGAATCTCGAATGGCCCAACAAAAAGTGGGCTCAGCTGCCCTTAGTCCGAAACGCTTAATTCTCTGGATGGCGAGACCCGCAAAAACGCGTGTTCCCCCACTTGAAATTACAAGTCACGGCGTCTCTGGTCTGCGTAGCTCTTCTGTCGACTCTGGCCGCGGTCAGCAGGCGCTGTTGATAAGGCGTACCTTCTCTTCGGTTTTCTCCACTAAGTGGGTCCCAAGAGTTTATTTCCGTTCTCCAAGTGTCCAACAAATCGGGGATCGGCAGCGCCTACCGTATAAGGCTTCGTAGGGCGCCATCTGACTGCGGCCTGGTAGCTGTTGTGTAGGCGAAATCCAACGAGGGGTAGGTAGCGTGAACAACCGATTTCCCAAATCCAGCACACAGGCGCGAAGAGGTCTTCAAGGGTTTGTATCGTGCGCTCCGACTGTGTCCGTCGGAGGGTGGAAGGCTGTGATGAAATGTAGTTGGTCCCCAGCCAGCGCTGAGGCTTTGCCAAAACTTCGAGACAAAGCGCGTGTCTCTGTACGAGGTTGATGGAGATGATGCCGGTACCCCATGTTGTCTCACGATCTCGCGATGTAGACTTGAGCTAAACGTTCGCGGGTCCAAGTTGTATGAATTGGCAGAGGAGTGTGCTGACTTGGTTAACCGGTCGACTATGACCTAGATCGCGTCGTGGCCCTGTTGTGAATGGGAAATCAGTGACAAAAGCATGGTAATGGTCACATTCCACTTAGGTACGGTAAGGGATGTAGCTTCCTGCGGGTCGTGATGCGCGGCCTTTATCTGTTGGCATACAAAGGCAGATGGAGCCACGTGAGTGTTAGTTTCTTTCAACTTAGGCCACCAGAAGGTCTGTTTGAGATCTTGTACTCTTCGGCCCCCTGGGTGTGCCGCAAAGGGGCTCGGTGTTTGCTCCGCTAAGATCTCTTCTTTCAACTCTGATGAGTACCGGCACGCAGATCCGTCCGCGGAACCGTAAGGTGCCGTCGTCTTATTCGTGCAAAATCGCTTTCTTGACCCTGGGAAATCTTGTCTCGTATTGCGCTGTAGATATGGGGGTCTGCTGTCCCTCCCGACCTTCTCAAATACGTCGGCTTGACCACCAAGGTTAGAAGTCGCACAGACCGTGCCCGTGGTACTACCTCCAACTGCATTCGCGCGGAACTCCGCGTCAGGTGGGTCTGTTTTGTTATCAGTGCTCTACGATGCCCCTTCTTGATGCCTTTTCTGCTCAGTGGTCTGCTACCACGTTTGCCTTCCGGGGTGGTATTGAATCGTCAAGTCGTAATCCTTCAACAACTCAAGCCACCGCCTCTGTACGCAAGTTTAATTCTTTTGGGTAAGATGTGTATTTAAGACTTTGATGATCTGAGAAGACGTTGCAGTGGACTCCGAAGAGATAATGCCTCCACAGTTTAAAACGAAGGACTACCGGGCCAATTCCAAGTCGTGTATAGGGTAGTTCTTCTCGTAGTACTCCCATGCTGCTGGAAGCGTAGGCAATCACTTTCCCCGTGCATCAGAACACCTCCAAGACCGTCCTTGAGGCATCGCAGAGTAACTTTGTAATCTTCTCAGGGTTGTCAGGAGCAGAGTACAAGGATTGGTGCCTGGTTAACCTCTCTGAGTTCCTCGAAGCTCTCTGGCATTGGCCGTCCAATATGAACTTCTCCCCTTTTCTGGTCAATCGATTCTATTTAAAGGGGTTAGCAATCTTCGCGAAACCCTCAAGAAACCGCCTGTAATATCCCGACAATCCTAGGGAACTGTCGAACCTTGTCACCGACGTCGGCGGTGCCAGGTCAACCAAGGCTCTACTTCTTGGGATCCACAGCGATCCCTGTGCGAGATCACATGTCCTAGGAAGCCGACTTCGCGCAGACAGAACTACACTTCTTGCAGGTAGCGAACAGCATGGTCTGCTCCTGCGGGTCTGGAGGTCGTTCGCAAATGGTCCGTGTGCTTATCGTCTGTATGTGGAGGTGTAAATCAGGATTGTCGTCGATGAAGACTACCACGAACGAGCAATGAGGGTTGAAGATCCGGTTCATATGTCCATGAAGAGCGGGGGTGTCAGTTGGTGAGGCCGAAGGGCATAAAATGTCAATCATAGTGGCGTTACCGGGTCCGGAAGGCGTCCTCGGGAGGTCCTCGGTCCCGAACGGAGTTGGTGGTGCTGATGCAGATCGATCTTGGAGAAGACCGCACACCCTCAGTTGGTCGAAAAGATCATCTATTCTGGGCAGGGGGTACTTGTTCTTCACGGTAACCTTGTTTATTCTCTGT
>CM055071.1:25289914-25359988 GCA_029204045.2 Tillandsia leiboldiana
TATATGGCAATCCGTGGAACACGGTGGGTGCATCCTGTTGAGGAAGTAGGAAATTCTACTACCCCAAAACCTCGCTCTAGATGGTCCAAAGAGGATTTTGAAAGATCTTCTTACAATGGGAAAGGTATGAACGCTTTATTTAATTCTCTTTCCTCGACTGGGTTCACACGAATTTCCGCGTGTGAAACCGCAAAGGAAATTTGGGATATTCTCAAATTACACATGAGGGTACTAATCTTGTAAAAATTCAAAAGCTCCAGATGCTTACAAGTCAATTTGACTCTATTCATATGGAAGAGCATGAATTGTTTACAGATTATTACACTAGACTTCAAGATGTAATAAATACATGTGCTAATTTAGGAGAAAAGATCCGGAGTCGAAAATTGTAAGAAAGATACTTCGGACTCTTCCGGAACGGTTTAGGGCAAAGATTACCGCCATTGAAACCGTTAGTCATCCGGATGAGATGAGTATAGAGGAATTAGTAGGTGCTTTGCAAACTTATGAAATGACTTTTCCTACTAATCAAGTTTCTTCCAAGTCTTCTTCTAAGCTTACAGGTATTGCATTCAAATCAACAAAGGAAGAAGATAGCGAATCAAGTTCCGACGATGAAATCTCTTTTGCCGATTTTGAAGAACAATTGGCGCGGATCGTAAAGAAATTTCGTCGGAAGTTTTGGAAGAATCGAACAGATGGATCTTCATCCACGAAATCTTCTAAAGGATCATCGGGTTCTAAATCCTCTAAACTCAAAAGCTTTGCAAAACCTTCTAAAGAAAAAGAAAAAGATGATTTCGAAGGGGAAATCCAATGCTATCGATGCAAAGGCTACGGCCATTTTTCAACGGATTGTCCTTCTCCGAAATCATATAAAAAGAAGGCTTTGCAAGCGAAAACTTGGGACGATTCTACTTCTAATGAATCAACCTCAAGTAAAGAGGAAAAAGAAAAAATCGTTGCTTCTCATGCCTCTCATTTTCCCTCTTCTAATAATTGTTTATCATCTTTAGTCACTGACTCTACTCGTTTGATTTTGTATGAAACATCAACAACCGGCGGAGAGTCATCAAGTGAGGGGGAGTCGGACGAGGAAGAACTCGTTGAGGCATATCAACAACTTCTTGCGGAATCTAAGAAGATGGCCAAACATATCAAGAAGTTGAGGAAGCAACGACTTGAGAATCAAGACGAGAATCATGCTTTAAAGATCAAACTTCATGATCTCGAGGAGGAACGAGAGCTTTTATTGAATAATAATAAAATCCTCCAAGAAAAGATAAATCAATCGGAAATGGTCGTTAATTCCCATATTAACAAGATTGATTTTCTAGAAAAACAGTTTGAGGAGATTCATGTCGCCAACCAAGCATTGACCAAGCAAGTTCATCAACTCAAATCCGACATACAAAAGATTTCAACCGGTTCCAAGAAACTTGAATGTATGTCCGGATTAGGTCAAATAAGCAAGGTTGGTTTGGGATACAAAAAGAACCAAACTGTGAATGCTTCAAGTTCCACAGTGAAATTGAAAGGAAGAACTTGTCACTTATGTGGACTTGAAGGACATTTGGTGAAGGATTGCCCGAAAAAGAGAAAGAAAAATTCTTCGGCAACTTCATCTACGGAGCGAACTCAACGGAATCAAAAGACACATCAAGTCAAAGGAGTTCACTCAACCCACCAAAGGTCCGAGCCACATCATCAATCATACAAGTGGATCACTGCGAGGCAAAGACCTAAGGTGGATCAACAGTCAAAGCTATCATCTCCCAACCACAATGAATCAAGACAACCCAAAATTCGACAATTTTGGATTCGGAAAGGTGATATCTTTCCTTGTCTTAAGTTCTAAATAGCTTATGACTGTATGTAATGCTTTGATTGGTTTTCCTTTCATATTTTTCTGAATCTCTGCATTACATGTTTTCAATGCTCTTCGTTTTTATGTTTTGTTTTTTAAACAAAAGGATTTCAACGAACAAGTGCATTGAATAAAAAGGGTTTTCACTTTCATTCACTCCAAATTAATTTTATATGGATTATCAACTTTACTCCATAATCATAATCTTGAAGATACTTCATTATAGGAGTTTTTGATATTATAAGCATCAAATTTTAGAAATCATGTGTGATCTTTAGATGCTTAATCTATCTCGGTTGTGTGAATTCATTGTGATAAACATGAGACAACCGATAGACTAAAATTTGGGATTTAATTCTTTCACATAAGAGATTGCATTCTTACAAGGGTATTGAAATAATTTGCAAAAGATGTGGAAAGAGTTACATCCGAAAGGAGTGTGAAAACTACCACCACATGTTGGAAAGAGCTGCCACCCCGGTCGTCCGGTTTGTGTGTGAAGCTACCACATGTTATGGATGCTTGATAGTATTTTATGAGAAAATCTTTAGTTGAAGCATTTGGAGATTTATATGCAAAACTCTTATATTTTGAACAATCTCCTGGTTGGTATAAGGTGGGATAGTTGAAAGATGCTCAAAGAGCCACCCTTAGGTATTTTAGTGCTTATCTCAAATTTGAAAGGGTAAGAAATCAAATTGATGTCATTTGGAAATCTCTGTAAGTCATCTTTGTACATCCGTTACATCTTGATAGACTTTGGATCTCAAGATTATTTTTGATGACTTGTGTTTGATGAATATAACATGAAAAACTGTTTATAATGTTTTATCTTTGTTTTTCATGATTTAGGAGTAAATCTTTTTAATCTTGTGAAATTAATTGGATTGAATGACATCTTGTTAATTCATTGGTTAAAGCACTTAAATTGTTTTCTTGATGGAATACAAATCGGTATTTGAAAAGATTCTAAAATTTGGATTTGTTTCAAGGAATTATTAGTTTTTTGCCTTCTGGTACCGGTACGCAATCTGCATTTTTGTTATATACCGGAACTGAGCTTTTATCTCTCTTTCTCTTTGAACTGATGTTGTTAGTGATTTCCTTTTGTCTAGTATGTTCACTGTTTGACAATTTGTGACAAAAAAGGGGAGAAGAGAAATGACGGAGATGAGATCATCAAGAGAGGACAAACGAAACGAAAATGAAAAAATGCGGGAGAACGGAAAATGATGATCGTACCACAAAGGGGGAGAACATAGATGCTCAAGAACATGGAGAACATGTTAGAGATGCTCAAGATAGGGGGAGACAAAGAAAAATTGAAAGAGCCGAAAAACAAAAGAACCAAAAGGAAGACGGATCAAATGCAGGATTCTAATTTCTAACGACTAATGTTTGATTTCGTTTGGAGTTTTGTTTTGCAGGAATTACATCACTTTAAGACTCCAAGTCCTAAGTCATAGAGTATGTTCTAGGACTGTTTGGCTCAAATGTAATTTTGTATTTATTGGAACTTTCACGCAAAGAAAATCAATGTTTTGGTGATTACATTGAGTTTCGATTTTTTTGTTTAAGATGAGTGACTTGAGCGCTTTTATGTATTTTTTGGTTTTGTCACGAAATTGCCAAAGGGGGAGATTGTTACGGCTTTTTGGTATTGGCATATTTCGTGAGTCAAGTCAGTGAGTTGAGTCGGAGTCTTAAAGGGATCAAATTGTCAATCAGCAATCAAAGACTTAGAGAAGATTCAACGAGAGCTCAAGTTGACACTCAGTGTCTTGAGTCTTGAAGATTGAAGTTGAAGAATTGTGGATCAGTTACATCAATCTCAAGAAGAAAGTATTCAAGAGGATCAGGTATGTTTAACTAAATAATTGTGGTGATCCGAATACTTTCTTATAGTGTAGAAACACTTGGATGAACTTTTAATTGCATAATAATCAAAAACTGGTGTTCGGACATGTTCAGGATCCGGATCAGAGCCAACGATCCGGATCCCGAAGGTTGTTGCTTCATACAAGACTTCGATCCGGATCCATGCAATTTCCGATCCGGATCCCGAATGTTAAGTTTTCTGATTTGTATGAACGATCCGGATCGGGCAATGCGATCCGGATCCCGAACCATGGTATTTCTGGAATCGTCAATCTCGTTACGACGATCCGGATCGCAGTAAATCCGATCCGGATCGCCGTCCTGAAAATTTCCAGATAAGGTATGTTTTTGATTCTTATCTCTTTCCAAAGGTTTCTAAACTATAAATAGACACTTAGGGTTTCTCAAAAACGTGGGAGCTACGGCCGATCTTTTTATAAAACTCTTGAGAGCAACCCTAGAGGCTAGGTTTTTATCGGTCTTCTTTATAGCCTCTTTTAGGTCAATTCGATGGTTCTTTCAAGAACATATCTTTTATCGAATTGATCTAATCTTTGCTTAGAGATTTTTTCTACGGTTCCCCAATGAGAATCTAAGCGAAGGATCACCATCGAAGTCAATATTCTTATCGACTGAGTTTGCGTCGTGGATTCGACGTGGCATCGTGGATTCGGTGTGCTAAAGGTGTTTCGTGGATTCGAAACGTGTGCTCGTGGATTCGAGTGGCGTTCGTGGATTCGAACGTGTGCAGTGGACGTGCAAAATCGGTGGAGCGCGAGGTCCAAGAAATTGAAGGAGGGGTTAAATCCGTGGAGACGGTAATCACCTTGTTATTCTTCTTTTCTTAGGGATTGTTATTGCGTGGATATCCAACCGGTCAGCGCAAGGTCCGAAGAAGCTGAAGGAGGGGTTGAGTCCGTGGAGTCGGTAATCACCTTGTTATTCTTCTATTCTTAGTGGATTGTTATTGCGTGTTGGTCCCGTGGTTTTTCTCCTGGATTGGAGTTTCCACGTATATCTCGGTGTGCTGTTTTTATTTTCCGCATTGGTTTTTATTTTGCACTGAGATTGAGTTTTTAAGTATTACACCTATTCACCCCCCCTCTAGTTGTTTGATAGTACCTATTTAGATCCTTTGGGATTCATAACGCAACAATATGCCTGCTATCAGTCATAGAGGGGTGACATCCCCACAGGTGTACTTACGTTCACCCTAATGTAAGAACCTTAAACAGTTACCAAATTAAGCCTACCCACCTGAAGTGTTCAATCCAAGGCAAACCTGGGGTCGGTGAAGAGCGTGGCCTCTTGCTCGCACAATCCGCTGAACCCGTATCCGCGGTACATGTCGCGCCACCTCGGCTCCTTGCAGTGTTCCAAAAACACTCGCGAACCCTCCTGGGTGCAACAAAAGGTTCAAAGTTACACTTTATGCTAAAATATCCAAGTATACACCAACCGCTGAAACCAGCCCTAAAGATGTGCAATTTTCACCTACAGAACGGACTCTGAAAAATCCACCAAAAATATGAACGCGATCGTCGCGTCGAGCCCTTCGAAACGAGTACCTGCACGCCAAAATCCGAGTCCCGGAGGCCAAGTTACCAATTCCACAACGCGGTGAGCGCAAAAGTCCACAATATACACATCTGTATCGCATTGCACAGGAGAACGGGAAAAGTATACCTTCGGGCAATTCGCGGAAAATACGGTGATAATCCTCGCGTCGAGTAGATGCAAAAACTGTAAAGGCACGCCTCAATTCGAGTCTCATACACCAAGTTGCACGCGAAACGGTGCACGCCGCCGGAGTCCGCACGCAAAACGGAGCACGGTGCCGGAATCCGCACGCAAAATGGAGTCCGCACGCAAAACGGAGCACGGTGCCGGAATTCGCACGGAAAACGGAGTCTGCACGCAAAACGGAGCACGGTGCCGGAATCCGCTCGCAAAACGGAGTCCGCACGCAAAACGAAGCACGCCGTCGGGGTCCGCACACAAACCGGTGCAGTAAAACACGGTCCCTAACACAGATAAGAGCAAGGGGTCAAACCAAAGTCCAAAAGAATGCCCCAAAACTGTGCCAAAAATACCGTAAAAACGAAGTGCGGAACCCACCTCGACTGCGCCGCGCCGCCCAACCGCTCCAGTGGAACACTTCGCGCGCTCCGCGAGGTCCACAACGCACCGCCGCACCCCACATAAATCCCCTCCTCACTCGCTCTCTCGCTCGGTTGGAGAAGAAAGAAAAGAAAATGGAGGAATGGTGTGCGGGGAAGAAAGAAGAAGAAGAGAAGAAAGGGGAGGAGGGAGGGCTCCCGTGGACCGGGTCCACGGTGCACCGCCCCAAAGACCCGCAGCCACGGTGGTCCACCGCACAGGGGCGCGTGCGCCAGGCGCAGGCGCGCGCCCCCTGTGCCACGCGGCACGCGCCACACGGGCGCGTGACACCGCGCCACACCCGACCGGGACACCGAGCGGGCGCGTGTCCCCCGCGTCCGCGCCGGCGCGAATGGGGGCACGCCACGTGGCGGCCCCCCGCGTCACCCGCGCAGTCAGGCGCGTTTCCCCAATGCGCCTGTCTGCGCTCCCCCCCTCGCGCAGTACACCCGAGCGCAACTCGGGATTCGTGCGCACCTCGGGATTCGTGCCGCGACGTCTCGAGATCCGTGCACGCCTCGAAAAACGCCCTCGTCAACCGGGCTCCGAAAAAAACAAGTAAATAGTCCATTCTCAACGATTTCGCGCGCTGAATCCAAATACGTTGTCCGATTCTCCAAATTTTTATCCAAAAATTTGCCGAAAGTCCATGGAAAGCCCACTTGATCCGATTTTCACGCTGAGTCCATTTCTAAAGCCCGATTTACCAAATTCCAACTCTAAAGATTCCCGAAGGCATCCGGAGAGGTGATCCTTTATCCAAACTTCCCCCCCCGAGTCCAATTTAATATCCATGGCGCGCGAAATCACTTCTAAGCATTCGACGGGGCCATCTGACTATTCTCGTGATCCATTTAACACACCGAGTCCATCAAAAGTGTCCAATTGGTGTACAAACGCCACCGACACGCCACATAGGCCTCCAGAAGCTGCTGGTCAGCCAATAATCACCTCGTGGGGATCCAGGTCCTCACATCCTACCCCACTAAAGAAAGTTTCGTCCTCGAAACTAGCTCAATGCCACCAGGAGTCACAAACACTGAGGATAAGTACTCAACATCATCATCTCCAGCTCCAAGTTGCTGCTCACTACCCGTGACCACTCCTCAACAACAACAACAGCTACAACCAGCACGGCATAGCCTGATTGCGCAACCTCTAATCTCACGAGCCAGAATTCGCAACGGGCATCCCTCGTACTCCAAACATTCCTAGATCTCAAATGGGGCGAGTCAATCACAGGCGAGGGATCCAAAAACATAACCTTCCGGAGCTGAGACATGAAATACAACCGGGGTTCCGACAAAGTTGGGGGAAACCAGATAACCGCCAGTGCAACACACACCAAACCACAACCTGTGTCAACTCAACCAAGGCAACCCGAAGCACACCCACACGATTAACCAATAAGGAAATGAGCCCTAACAAGGAGGGGTCCTCACTCGGTCACTCCCGAATCTTGACCATCCGAGTGAACTACTCAGCCGCGGTCTATCATCCAAAGGAACCCTCGGGGACACAACCACAAGCCATGTTTGCCCCAATAGTGCACACAGCGCCAGCTGTGGAATTATCAAACTCATCCCCAGACAGCTTTCCTGCGCCAAGTATCCGCCATCACAGTGGCCCTGTCGGGGTAATCCAAAATGCTCAATAATAACCCAACGGTAATTCCACAGTCGCTTTAGGAGGCATCACTAAAACTCGCAGATATCTCTCCCAACACTGGAAATACTAGCATTGGCGCTGGTAGCAATCTCATCATCCGATTGCCAAGCTTTCCTGGCACTACCCAGTCCAAGAAACTCCTCACCTCGACAATAATTGTTGATCTCGGCCAAATCCCAAGTGATATCCATATTGACCGGATTTCCACCGCCGCTCCTACGGCTCGAACAACGTGACCCAAGAAGGTATGCTTCTGGAGCTACAACTTGTACCTCAATAAGTAGGCATACCACTTCATCCACACGGGCATGGTAGCACATCCACAAGTGCTCCTCGCGCTCCACATCGCTCTGGGAGTAAATCCAAATATCCCCGGAGGATCTTGTTACCAATCCAATCAAGTACAGCTGGAGCACAATTCCCTAAATCATAAGAGTGGCAGGGCATTAATCAATCCACTCGGCCTCACTGTGATCTCGAGATGCCCTTCCGTGTCCCGAACGCCATCTAGACAAGATCCTCGGCTGTCTGATTCTCAGTAGGTACTCGCATCATACAATAACTGCCTGCATATAGCTCCCTCAAAAGGTCCTAGATACCACCCGGACCTGCCTACACTCGAACCATAAAAGGACCCTCACAGTCGTGTATCAACGACGTGGCATCACCACCGTGTACCAACGGCGTGGCATCACCCCCGTATATCAACGGCGTTGCACTAGGTCAAACAGACCCCTCGATCCATCAGATCCTGCAACTGCGCCATCAGCTCTCTCAGCTCTCCAGGTGATATCCAATGAGGTGGTATCAAGGGTGGCGCGGTTCCCTAAACCACGTCAACCGCAATCTCTATCTCCCTAACCGGCGGCATTGTCAACAGCTCAGGTGAAATCACACCCGGGATCTCGTGGGCAACAGAGATATCCTTGAATCCCGGTGCCGCCAAAAGCACCTCTCACACTGTCGCTAAAGCCTGTGTGCTCTAACCGTCTTAACAACCAAACCTCCTCTCGTCTGCCTCGTAGAAAATCGACGTCCTCTCACTCCTCAGCCAAAACATCCTGTGGCATTGTGCCAATCACTCTCAAGCACATGGTCAAGATACCGAACTGCCACAATTACTATTAAGTCTGCCGGTAACTTGCAGTCTCTGCTGGACTGGACATGATCCAAAAGTCTCCTCCACATGCACAACAACAACAGACACCTGTACCTCTAGTGCACGTGGTAATAATTCTGCCTCTAGTCCATGCAGGAATGCAACATGCTCTAACTCCGGCTGCTGTGATGAAATCACACTTGCAACAACTCCATCCACTGCCATGGCGCCCACCAACCGGGCGGCACAAATCCACCCGTTCGATGCCGGCGGTTGTCGCTCAATCTGCAAGAAAAAATCTAGACCAAACACAAAGGGAGCACGACCTCTGTCTCTGCCCACACTGAGGCGACGAATAAGGTCCTCCACAGATAACAAATCCACGCGACCGCTGCGCCACTCTGATATAGATGCTGATGCGCCCATCGGGGTCCACCCGATCTCTGGCATCTCAGGAACCCGTCATCCTGGAAAAGAAATCAGAAGTGCCTTTGCCGGCCGATTTGTCCTCCATCACCCGGCGCCAAGCGCCAATATCTAGAACTCGCCTATTGCGGCAGATCCCTGACCAAAGGAACTGCAGCACCACGCTCCATACACAACGGCTACTCTATCGAGGCATCCAAGATCCAAAATCTATACAGGAGGGTATCCTGGAAGGTATCCTGGCGCAATCCACTCCCAGTCTCACATATCTTACGCGCCTCGTCCCTCGAAACCTAGAGCGCACAGTTCAACCACTGGATAAACTCTCTAGTACAGGGAGGCTCTCAATTGATCACTCCATCACCACCAACAACGACTCTGCCTCCGAAGGCTCCAAACTCAATCTTACGAGTTGGGGTGGTTCATCTGCCAAATCTGGCTCAATAGATCGATCATGTCCCACAGCTCCTCTGCTGTCAACTATCCACCCTGCCTTGGTGCCTCGGCACTAAACATTGGCACGGAGGGGGCTACTCACTCCATCGGTGCCACAGCAATCCCCGCCCCTGAGGATGCTGTAACCGGGTGGTCTCAAAAAGAAACACTGTCGAGCTGCCCGTTGTTCCGACAACAGTGTCACTAAAACCCGCTGCTCGCTCACTCTGCCGCTGATAAGCTTCTAACAATCCTGTCATCTGGGTCCGGGGCGCTCTGACCTCAATCCGGGTATCCGGCCCAAAACCCACCGCTCAAGCTCAACTGCTATGACAGGAAGTACACGGGTCAAAACCCAGCGTCGAGGAGACACAGCTCGCCACGATGAAACTGCAAAACAGCACAAAACAACGCTCGACCCAATCCAGCGAAAGTCTAAAGCATGTCACCCCTTCCACAGCATTATGTTGTCTACAGCCAACATAATCACTTAGGAGAATAAACATGCCAATCACTCTTCCCCGTCCCTTGGGAGAGGTATAAAACTCAATCAGGACTCTCGCTAAAAGTCACGACTCTCACGAAGTCAACCAAGGGTCAAACCAGCATAGGGTTTCTAAGTCCACCACGACCTACAACCTAGGCTCTGATACCAACCTAATCTGTCACGCCCCGGGGTCGAAACTGCGACCCGGGCTCGCCAACAGATCCGCCACCTATGCCAAAACTGCATAGGCGAAGCGTCCTACCTGCAAGAAAAGTGCTACAGCTAAACAGATATCAGAGCTAAAATATAAAACTGCTGTAAAGATAAAATCATCCACTGTACAACTGGAAAATAAAACAACAATGTCCACCTCCCAAAAATGATAATCGTACAAAATCCTCAGATACAGAACTCATAGCTCAACAGGAAGGTATCTCCAATAAATACAACAGTGTAAAGGCTCTCAATACATATAATCCTCACTACAACAGTCTCTCAAAAGAGGAAATAAAATAACAAATCTACTGAAGCTCTCCTCTGAAGGGGTACCGCTACTCTCCAAACATGGGTAGGGATCTAGCTCGCGACTCCCTCGCCTATATCAACAACCGCAGAATCAGCAACACCCGCTAAGACTCTGCAAAACAAATGAGAGGAAGGAAAGAGAAGGGGGGGAAACCCCCAAAGGGTGTGAGAACTACACCAAGAAGGGAGTTCTCAGTGGGTACCACCGCCAGGACCGACGGTCTGCCCACCAAGTCCTCAAGAGACAAAATGTGGTGACCCGGATCTTTGCAGGGCTTCTACAGTGTGACCAGCAGCTTCTGGAAGCCTACGTGGCATGTCGGCGGTGTTCGTGCGCCAATTTGGACACAAGTAATGGACTCGGGGCTTAAAATAGATCACGTGGGTAGTGAGGGGACCCCGTCGGATGTTTAGAGGAGTTTACGTGCAGATTGGATGTCAAATTTAGGCTCGGCGCGAAATTCGGATTAAAAATACCTTTTCGGGAGCCTCCGGTAATTTATAGGATTGGAATTTGGCAAAATGGACGCCGGATTTGGACTCAGCGCGCGAAAACGGTCAAGATGGGCTATTTACTTGTATTTTTCGAAGCTTGCTACGGTGATTTTTTACTGTTCACCGTCGGAATAGTGTTTCCGGCGACCGCCGGCGGCGGCGGGGCGCGGCGGAAGGCGCTCGGGCAGGCGGCTAGCGGCCGTGGGCAGGCGCTGAGGGCGCGGGCAGGTGCGCGGTCCACAGCGGAGGGCGTGCGCCGGGAGCGGGCCACGTGGCGCTTTCCTGTTGGCCGGCGCAGCAGGCGCGGTCCACGGAACTTGGGCCCGGGTGCACGGTGAACCGGGTGGACACGTGGCAGATGGTTATTGGTTCGGTGTTGTGGGCGCGGTCCACGCAACGCGCGGGGCAGTTGTCGGGGCAGGTGGCCGTACGCGGGCAGGTGGGCCGGTCGTGGGCAGCGCCACGTGGCGCCCGCTGATTCGCGGGCGCCACCCACCGCGTTGACTGCGGGCGGGGGCACGTGGCGCTCTCCGCGGGCACTTGCATGGCTGTCCCGTATTCGGCGGACACGTGGCGGGCCCTGAGGCGGGTCGGACGGAGGCGCGATCCCGTGCGACGGGATGGGCCGGGCTGGGCCGCACTGTCCGCGCCCGAAACTTGGCGGGCGGGGCCGCACTGTGCGCGCCCGAATTCGGGCGGACCGGACCGGGCGCCCGAAAGTTGGGACAAGATGGGAATTTTCCCAATTGTTTTCTTCAGCCTATAAATAGGCAGCCCGAGCCCTCTTTTCTGCTCTTTTTCTCTCAGCCCACGCATGATCTCCCCGAGCTCCCTTCTAGGAAGATTTTCATCTTCAAATCCTTGATCTTCCTGCAGAGTTTTGGGATTTTTGGGAGCACGCATCCCGAGGTTCTGGATTTTTCGGCGCAGTGCGACGTTGCATTTCAGGTGTTCCTCTTCGTCGCTGTTCGGTGTAATTTCTCCCCTGGGCTACCCCGATCATCTTTTTCAGTGATTTTTGCGCCGGAAGACTCCTAAGAGGTAGGGCTTCATCTTTTGTATTGATCGCGCTTTCCCATTTCGAGCTTTTGGCATGGATCCCGAGGCAACACTGTGACCCATTTTCTGTTTGGCTTTGTGGGACAGCATCGAGGTGTTTTGGCCATATCTTTGCGCACGAGCTTCAGCCAGAAACGAGCTTATACAACTTTTTCATCTACAGATCGCAAGGAACGCGCTCGTAGTTTTCTTGGATTTTTCTGAGATTTCATCAGAGGTCAAAATCACTGTTTCTCTGTGTACAGTGCTACAGTCTTTTTGTGCTGAAATCTTTTGAGTGTACCACCTTGTCGAATTTATATCTTGGCTTACCGAACTCAGATTTGGGCGTGCAAGCTACCATTGCGAAGCTATCGACGCGAGGATCGCGGGGATATTTTTCCGGGAATTTTCTGGGCTCTTGCTGTAGGTGAAAATTAAGCATTTCTGGGACTGTTGTTGTATGTGTGTGTGAGAGCAGATTTTGGAATGTATGTGTAATAGTGGACTTTGTATTGTGCCAGGAGGGTTACGGGTGTGCTGAACTTATTGGAGCAAGGGATTAGTGTTATCTGGTGTTTTCAGCTGTTGGGCCTTGGACAGTCAGCGTTTCAGGTGGGTGCCTTATTCCCAGAACCGGTGGGCTGTTCTCTAAATTTTTATATGTTAGAATTGCATGCAGGTGTATGGTACAATGGCTGGGATTGATCGGTAAGCCTAACAATGTGGATTTTATGGGAATTGCAAGTGAATTATTCATTGTATGAAAATGGTATTAATCAAACATTCATGTTGATGATTGGTGGAAGCTTTCCTAAGGCAAGGTTACCCTATATGATTGATTATCATGCCATATTAGCACATAACCTTTATGAGCCTGGTTTATGAAAATGGGATAGGATTATGTAGTTATGTGCAGGTTCTACTCTGAGGAGCCATTATGTATTGAGGATTATGGACAGGTATGGTCATTGATAATTTTGGCATGAGGTTTATTTTCTTTATTCTTCCTTGAGGACAAATGCATGCTTGTATGGACATATAGCTAGGCCACCTTTTACTGCTACACTTTCATGTTGGGATCTGACTTAGGAGAAACCATGTTTGTTCTTTCTCCTTTCTTTCTAGATACTTGATTCGCGTTGCTCGGGTTCGAGCAGGGATTTGGGATAGTGTAGCTGGGGTCCTGGTGTCGGGGACAGGTTGTGCCGGATGGTGATAGGTTGTGGTTCGTGAGGTATTGCGGCAACCGCGGACATTGGGCGGTTGACCGGAGATTGTTTATGCATCAGATTGGGTATCAGGCTTCTCTAGTTGATGGAGTTTCCCACTTGTTGAGTTTCATTATACCAGTTTAGGGATCGGGGTTTCTTTTAGTGGACGGGGTTTTCCACTTTGATCAGAGTTGTGATCCAGTCCTGCTATATCGTGATACTTGTGACAGAGATACTTGTTACTGAGTTACTTTACTCGTGTGGGTCGCTCCCCACGAGTGCCACTCCGGAGTAGGCGATTTACACATCGGCCAGTGAGTGCCAGATTTTGGTTATTGGCCAGTGAGAGCCAGACCTTCTTTATCGGTCAGTGAGTACCGATTTGCGAGCAGATACTTGAGACAGTTTGAGCAGGCAGTACCGGGTTCTATACCGGTTCATTCGATTGGGTTGTTCGATCAGATACTTTTATTGTTACACTCACGTCAGGGGGACTGAGTGGAGTCTAGTGGCTGTGTGTAGACCAGTGCTAGTGTTGATAGGAACCGTTTGGGGTTTGACGGTGGTCCCGTGGTCGTTGTGAGTTCTTCGACCATTGTGTGAGAGGTTGAGCATCTTGAGTCTATCCGTTCTGAGAGAGAGGGCATGGATTTTGACTATAGCCTGCATGAGCCACTACTCGATAGCGAGTTAGTCCGTTTGGACGCCCTACGTAATTCCTGCCCGTCAGCGGGAGGTGGTTGTAGGTGGGCGCAGGTTTGACTGGGCCTGATGTGGCAGTCAGCTTGATTGGGTCGATTGAGCACCACGTGTGCGGGTGTTGCATATTTTTATCAGAGTTTCCCCATTGGAGCTTTTAGATAGAGGCATGGTAGCTGTAGAGTGTCTCCAGCTTCTTCTTTCAGTTTTATTGCATTGGTTATCTTTTGCCTCTAGTAGTCTTGGTGGGCAGATCGTCGGGCCTAGTGGCGATACCTACTGAGAACTCCCTTTTTGCGTAGTTCTCATGCCCGTTGGTGGTTTTTCCCCCTTTTTGTCCTTTCTCTCCCTTGTTTTGCAGAGTCTTGGCGGGTGTTGCCGTTCTGCGGTTGCTGTTCGCGGTGAGGGAGTAGCGAGCTAGATCTTGACCCATTGGAGAGTAGCGGTACCCCCCCTTTGAGGAGATCTTCAGCATAGTCGGTAGATTAGTATTTATTTCCTCTTTTGAGAGACTGATGTAGTGAGGATATGATGTATTGAGAGCTGGTACACTGATGTTTTATTTGAGATATCTCCCTGTTGAGCTATGAGTTTTGTACTCGAGGTTATTGTATGATTATCATTTTTGGGAGATGGACCTTGTTGTTTTATCTTCAATTGTACAGTGGTTGATTTTATTTCTATAGCAGTTTTATCTTTTAGCTCTGATATCTGTTAGTTGTAGCTCTTTTTGCAGGTAGGACGCTTCGCCTATGCGGGTTTGGCATAGGTGGCGGATCTGTTGGCGAGCCCGGGTCGCAGTTTCGACCCCGGGGCGTGACAGATTAGAGTGGTATCAGAGCTTAGGGATAGGTCAGTTGGGACTTAGGAAACCCTAGGCTTTCGGCGGACCCTAGGATGATAGGGCGCGAGGGACGTGACATTTTGCGAAAGTCGGCGATTTATTTGTTTGACTCTTCCTGTGAGTGAAGAGGGATCGACATATTCTATTTCTGTGGGACAGTTATGTTGGCTGCAGACAACATAAGGTTACAGAAATAGAGGGATGTCTTTGACTTTCGCTAGATTGGGTCGAGTGTTTGGAGTGTGCTGATTTGTGGTTTGTCGTGGCGAGCGGTGTCTCCCCGACTTTGGGCCCTGACCCGGGTGCACTTTGGTGCAGCAGTTGGGTCTAAGCTAGTTGTTTCGGGCCGGATACCAGATTGGAGTCAGAGAGCTCCGGACCCAGATGACAGGATTGTCAGAGGCTTATCAGCGGCAGTGTGAGTGAGCATCTGATTTTTGTGACACAGTTGTTTGAGCAGCGGGCAGCTCGACAGTGCCTCCTTCTGAGACCACCCGGTTGCAGTATCCTCGGGGGCGGGGATTTCTATGGTACCGATGGAGTGCGTAGCCCCCTTCGCGCCAATGTTTAGTGCCGAGGCGCCGAGGCAGGGTGGATAATTGACAGCTGATGAGCTATGGGACACCAATGATCAGTTGAGCCAGTTTCGGCAGGTGAACCACCCCGATTCATAGTATTAAGTTTGGAGCCTCTTGGGGTAGAATCGTGGTTGGTGGTGATGGAGAGACTATTTGGCAGCCTCCTAGTGTCAAAGGGTTTACGCAGTTGTCGAACTACGCGCTCTATGATTTGAGGGATGAGGCGCATAGGATATGCGTGGCTGAGAGTGGATTGCGCCAGGATACCTTTCCGTTTATTCGGACCCTCTTTGCAGGTTTTGGATTTTGGGGTGCTTCGATGGTGGAGGCAGTGTTTATGGAGCTGGCGCTGCAGTTCTTTTGGATGGGGATCTGCTGCCAGAGGCAAGTTCTCGATAGAGGCGTATGATGCCAGATGATGGAGGATAGATCGGCCGGCAGAGACATTTTCGTTTTCCCTTCCAGGATGGTGGATATCCTTGTGGATGGATTATGTAAAGCTTACCCAAAGGGGATGTTACCCTGTGTGATTGATAACTGGCATGTTTTGGGTGCAATATATGTGATTGAGGGGTGAGCTTAGTAAGGATAATTGTATAAGGAATTGTATGAATCAATTGTGCTTGGTCGTATGGCGATGATATCCAGGTAGATTTCTGAGACGTCAGAGGTTAGGTGGACCTCAATGATGGCATCAGCCCTTTTATCAGAGTGGCGCAGCGGTAGCGTGGATTGGCTGTCTGCGAGAGACCACATTCGTCACCTCAGTGTGAGCATGGACAGAGGTCGTGCTCCATTTGTGATTGGTCTAGATATTTTGGCAGGTTGAGCGACGACCACTTGCATCGAGTGGATGAATCTGTGCCGCCGGTTGGAGGGCGCCACGGTAGTGGATTGAGTTGTCGCAGGGGTGATTTCATCACAGCAGTCGGAGTTAGGACATGTTGCATTCCTGCATGGACTAGAGGTAGAGTCGTTACCACATGCACTTGAGGTAAAGGTTACTGTTGGCATTGTGCAGGTGGGGGAGGCTTGTGGATCATGTCCAGTGCAGCAGAGGCCGTGAGTTATGCTGGCAGACTTATTGGTATTTGTGGCAGTTCAGTGTTTTGACCTAGTGCTTGGGATCGGTCGGCATAGTGCCACAGGATGTTTGACTGCTGAGAGAAAGGACTTTGATTTTCTGCGAGGTAGATAATAGAAGGCTTGTTTGTTGAGACTGTTAGAGCACACAGGTTATAGCGACAGTGTGAGGGGTGCCTACGGCGGCAGCAGGACTTAAGGATATCCCTATTGCTCGTGAGATCCCGGGTGTGAGCCCACCTGAGCCGATGATTATGCCGCCTGTTAGGGAGATTGAGATTGCGGTTGACGTGGTTCTGGGGACCGCGCCAACCTCAATAGCACCGCTTGGATATTATCTGTAAGAGCTGGGAGAGTTGATCGCAACGGTACAGGGATCTGTTGGATCGAGGGTCTGTTTGACCTAGTGCCACGTCGTTGATATACGACGGTGAGAGCCCTTTGGGATTGGAGCCCAGGCACGTCCAGGCATTATTTAGAATCTTTTGATGGAGCTATGTTCCGGCAGTTATTGTATGATGCCTGCACCAATATGGAATTTCAGCTGAGGGCTTTGTCTAGATGGTGTTCAGGACACGATAGGGGCATTATGAGTACAGTGAAGCCAATGTAATGACTAATGCCCTGTCGCCTTTAAAATTGAGGAATTTCGTGTTCCAGTTGGACTTGAACGGATTGTTAGCGGCATCCTCCTGGGATATTTTGGTTTTACCCCCCCCTCCCTAGGTGATTTAGAGCTTGTGGATCGGATAGTGCCAGCAGGGCTTGTGGAGCGGATGATGAGATTGGTACCAGCGCCGATTTTAACCTTGTCAGTGGTGGGAGATGGATTTGCGAGTTATAGTGATACCTCCCATAGTGGCTGTAAAGCTACCATTGGATTTTGTTGAGCATCCAGTATCACCCCGACAGAGCCACTATGGTGGCGGATACCTGGAGTAGAAGAGCTATTTGGGAGTCGAGTTTGACGGTTCCATAGCTGGAACTGTGTGGGGCCATTCTTGTGTTCAGGGTTTGAGTTGTGTCCCTGAGGATCCCTTTTGATGAAAGGCTGCGGCTGAGCAATCCACTTGGGTGGTTGAGTTTTGAGGGTGACTGAGTGTGAACCCCCGCTTGTTAGGGCCCCTTTTCTGTGCAGGTGTTTGTGTGGATGTGTTTCGGGTCGCTTTGGTTGAGTCGGCTCTTGGTGGTGATTTTATTGCTTGTTGCACTGGCTGTTAGTTCTTCTCCCCCGATCTTTTGTTGGAGTCCCTGAGGTTTTTTTTTGCGTCTCAGCTCAGGAGTGTTATGTTTTGGACCTCTCGCTCGTGATTGACTCGCTTCTTTTGAGCCCTGTGAGACTTTCGAGTACGAGGGACGCCCGTTGCGAATTCCGGCTCGCGAGGTGAGGGAATTGCGCAATCGGGCTATGCCGTACTGGTTGTTGCTGTTGTTGTTGCTGAGGAGTAATCAATGGGAGTGATAGGTGACTTGGGAGCTGGAGACGGTGGTGTTGAGTATTGACCCCTGGTTTCTGAGACTCCTTGGGAGTTGCCTTAATTTCGAGGACGAAACTTTCTTTTAGTTGGGGAGGATGTGGCGACCCGGATCTTTGCAGGGCTTCTACAGTGTGACCAGCAGCTTCTGGAAGCCTACGTGGCATGTCGGCGGTGTTCGTGCGCCAATTTGGACACAAGTAATGGACTCGTGGCTTAAAATAGATCACGTGGGTAATGAGGGGACCCCGTCGGATGTTTAGAGGAGTTTATGTGCAGATTGGATGTCAAATTTAGGCTCGGCGCGAAATTCGAATTAAAAATACCTTTTCGGGAGCCTCCGGCAATTTATAGGATTGGAATTTGGCAAAATGGACGCCGGATTTGGACTCAGCGCGCGAAAACGGTCAAGATGGGCTATTTACTTGTATTTTTCGGAGCTTGCTACAGTGATTTTTTACTGTTCACCGCCGGAATAGTGTTTCCAGCGACCGCCGGCGGCGGCCGCCGGCGGCGGGCAGCGGCGGAAGGCGGCGGAAGGCGGCGGAAGGCGCTCGGGCAGGCAGCTAGCGGCCGCGGGCAGGCGCTGAGGGCGCGGGCAGGTGCGCGGTCCACCGCGGAGGGCGTGCGCCGGGAGCAGGCCACGTGGCGCTTTCCTGTTGGCCGGCGCAGCAGGCGCGGTCCACGGAACTTGGGCCCGGGTGCACGGTGAACCGGGTGGACACGTGGCAGATGGTTATTGGTTCGGTGTTGTGGGCGCGGTCCACGCAACGCGCGGGGCAGTTGTCGGGGCAGGTGGCCGTACGCGGGCACGTGGGCCGGTCGTGGGCAGCGCCACGTGGCGCCCGCTGATTCGCGGGCGCCACCCACCGCGTTGACTGCGGGCGGGGGCACGTGGCGCTCTCCGCGGGCACTTGCATGGCTGTCCCGTATTCGGCGGACACGTGGCGGGCCCTGAGGCGGGTCGGACGGAGGCGCGATGCCGTGCGACGGGATGGGCCGGGCTGGGCCGCACTGTCCGCGCCCGAAACATGGCGGGCCGGGCCGCACTGTGCGCGCCCGAATTCGGGCGGACCGGACCGGGCGCCCGAAAGTTGGGACAAGATGGGAATTTTCCCAATTGTTTTCTTCAGCCTATAAATAGGCAGCCCGAGCCCTCTTTTCTGCTCTTTTTCTCTCAGCCCACGCATGATCTCCCCGAGCTCCCTTCTAGGAAGATTTTCATCTTCAAATCCTTGATCTTCCTGCAAAGTTTTGGAATTTTTGGGAGCACGCATCCCGAGGTTCTGGATTTTTCGGCGCAGTGCGACGTTGCATTTCAGGTGTTCCTCTTCGTCGCTGTTCGGTGTAATTTCTCCCCTGGGCTAACCCGATTATCTTTTTCAGTGATTTTTGCGCCGGAAGACTCCTAAGAGGTAGGGCTTCATCTTTTGTATTGATCGCGCTTTCCCATTTCGAGCTTTTGGCACGGATCCCGAGGCAACACTGTGACCCATTTTCTGTTTGGCTTTGTGGGACAGCATCGAGGTGTTTTGGCCATATCTTTGCGCACGAGCGTCAGCCAGAAACGAGCTTATACAACTTTTTCATCTACAGATCGCAAGGAACGCGCTCGTAGTTTTCTTGGATTTTTCTGAGATTTCATCAGAGGTCAAAATCACTGTTTCTCTGTGTACAGTGCTAAAGTCTTTTTGTTCTGAAATCTTTTGAGTGTACCACCTTGTCGAATTTATATCTTGGCTTACCGAAATCAGATTTGGGCGTGCAAGCTACCATTGCGAAGCTATCGATGCGAGGATCGTGGTGATATTTTTCCGGGAATTTTCTGGGCTCTTGCTGTAGGTGAAAATTAAGCATTTCTGGGACTGTTGTTGTATGTGTGTGTGAGAGCAGATTTTGGAATGTATGTGTAATAGTGGACTTTGTATTGTGCCAGGAGGGTTACGGGTGTGCTGAACTTATTGGAGCAAGGGATTAGTGTTATCTGGTGTTTTCAGCTGTTGGGCCTTGGACAGTCAGCGTTTCAGGTGGGTGCCTTATTCCCAGAACCGGTGGGCGGTTCTCTAAATTTTTATATGTTAGAATTGCATGCAGGTGTATGGTACAATGGCTGGGATTGATCGGTAAGCCTAACAATGTGGATTTTATGGGAATTTCAAGTGAATTATTCATTGTATGAAAATGGTATTAATCAAACATTCATGTTGATGATTGGTGGAAGCTTTCCTAAGGCAAGGTTACCCTATATGATTGATTATCATGCCATATTAGCACATAACCTTTATGAGCCTGGTTTATGCAATGGGATAGGATTATGTAGTTATGTGCAGGTTCTACTCTGAGGAGCCATTATGTATTGAGGATTATGGACAGGTATGGTCATTGATAATTTTGGCATGAGGTTTATTTTCTTTATTCTTCCTTGAGGACAAATGCATGCTTGTATGGACATATAGCTAGGCCACCTTTTACTGCTACACTTTCATGTTGGGATCTGACTTAGGAGAAACCATGTTTGTTCTTTCTCCTTTCTTTCTAGATACTTGATTCGCGTTGCTCGGGTTCGAGCAGGGATTTGGGATAGTGTAGCTGGGGTCCTGGTGTCGGGGACAGGTTGTGCCGGATGGTGATAGGTTGTGGTTCGTGAGGTATTGCGGCAACCGCGGACATTGGGCGGTTGACCGGAGATTGTTTATGCATCAGATTGGGTATCAGGCTTCTCTAGTGGATGGAGTTTCCCACTTGTTGAGTTTCATTATACCAGTTTAGGGATCGGGGTTTCTTTTAGTGGACGGGGTTTTCCACTTTGATCAGAGTTGTGATCCAGTCCTGCTATATCGTGATACTTGTGACAGAGATACTTGTTACTGAGTTACTTTACTCGTGTGGGTCGCTCCCCACGAGTGCCACTCCGGAGTAGGCGATTTACACATCGGCCAGTGAGTGCCAGATTTTGGTTATTGGCCAGTGAGAGCCAGACCTTCTTTATCGGTCAGTGAGTACCGATTTGCGAGCAGATACTTGAGACAGTTTGAGCAGGCAGTACCGGGTTCTATACCGGTTCATTCGATTGGGTTGTTCGATCAGATACTTTTATTGTTACACTCACGTCAGGGGGACTGAGTGGAGTCTAGTGGCTGTGTGTAGACCAGTGCTAGTGTTGATAGGAACCGTTTGGGGTTTGACGGTGGTCCCGTGGTCGTTGTGAGTTCTTCGACCATTGTGTGAGAGGTTGAGCATCTTGAGTCTATCCGTTCTGAGAGAGAGGGCATGGATTTTGACTATAGCCTGCATGAGCCACTACTCGATAGCGAGTTAGTCCGTTTGGACGCCCTACGTAATTCCTGCCCGTCAGCGGGAGGTGGTTGTAGGTGGGCGCAGGTTTGACTGGGCCTGATGTGGTAGTCAGCTTGATTGGGTCGATTGAGCACCACGTGTGCGGGTGTTGCATATTTTTATCAGAGTTTCCCCATTGGAGCTTTTAGATAGAGGCATGGTAGCTGTAGAGTGTCTCCAGCTTCTTCTTTCAGTTTTATTGCATTGGTTATCTTTTGCCTCTAGTAGTCTTGGTGGGCAGATCGTCGGGCCTAGTGGCGATACCCACTGAGAACTCCCTTTTTGCGTAGTTCTCATGCTCGTTGGGGGTTTTTCCCCCTTTTTGTCCTTTCTCTACCTTGTTTTGCAGAGTCTTGGCGGGTGTTGCCGTTCTGCGGTTGCTGTTCGCGGTGAGGGAGTAGCGAGCTAGATCCTGACCCATTGGAGAGTAGCGGTACCCCCCCTTTGAGGAGATCTTCAGCATAGTCGGTAGATTAGTATTTATTTCCTCTTTTGAGAGACTGATGTAGTGAGGATATGATGTATTGAGAGCTGGTACACTGATGTTTTATTTGAGATATCTCCCTGTTGAGCTATGAGTTTTGTACTCGAGGTTATTGTATGATTATCATTTTTGGGAGATGGACCTTGTTGTTTTATCTTCAGTTGTACAGTGGTTGATTTTATTTCTATAGCAGTTTTATCTTTTAGCTCTGATATCTGTTAGTTGTAGCTCTTTTTGCAGGTAGGACGCTTCGCCTATGCGGGTTTGGCATAGGTGGCGGATCTGTTGGCGAGCCCGGGTCGCAGTTTCGACCCCGGGGCGTGACAGATTAGAGTGGTATCAGAGCTTAGGGATAGGTCAGTTGGGACTTAGGAAACCCTAGGCTTTCGGCGGACCCTAGGATGATAGGGCGCGAGGGACGTGACATTTTGCGAAAGTCGGCGATTTATTTGTTTGACTCTTCCTGTGAGTGAAGAGGGATCGACATATTCTATTTCTGTGGGACAGTTATGTTGGCTGCAGACAACATAAGGTTACAGAAATAGAGGGATGTCTTTGACTTTCGCTAGATTGGGTCGAGTGTTTGGAGTGTGCTGATTTGTGGTTTGTCGTGGCGAGCGGTGTCTCCCCGACTTTGGGCCCTGACCCGGGTGCACTTTGGTGCAGCAGTTGGGTCTAAGCTAGTTGTTTCGGGCCGGATACCAGATTGGAGTCAGAGAGCTCCGGACCCAGATGACAGGATTGTCAGAGGCTTATCAGCGGCAGTGTGAGTGAGCATCTGATTTTTGTGACACAGTTGTTGGAGCAGCGGGCAGCTCGACAGTGCCTCCTTCTGAGACCACCCGGTTGCAGTATCCTCGGGGGCGGGGATTTCTATGGTACCGATGGAGTGCGTAGCCCCCTTCGCGCCAATGTTTAGTGCCGAGGCGCCGAGGCAGGGTGGATAATTGACAGCTGATGAGCTATGGGACACCAATGATCAGTTGAGCCAGTTTCGGCAGGTGAACCACCCCGATTCATAGTATTAAGTTTGGAGCCTCTTGGGGTAGAATCGTGGTTGGTGGTGATGGAGAGACTATTTGGCAGCCTCCTAGTGTCAAAGGGTTTACGCAGTTGTCGAACTACGCGCTCTATGATTTGAGGGATGAGGCGCATAGGATATGCGTGGCTGAGAATGGATTGCGCCAGGATACCTTTCCGTTTATTCGGACCCTCTTTGCAGGTTTTGGATTTTGGGGTGCTTCGATGGTGGAGGCAGTGTTTATGGAGCTGGCGCTGCAGTTCTTTTGGATGGGGATCTGCTGCCAGAGGCAAGTTCTCGATAGAGGCGTATGATGCCAGATGATGGAGGATAGATCGGCCGGCAGAGACATTTTCGTTTTCCCTTCCAGGATGGTGGATATCCTTGTGGATGGATTATGTAAAGCTTACCCAAAGGGGATGTTACCCTGTGTGATTGATAACTGGCATGTTTTGGGTGCAATATATGTGATTGAGGGGTGAGCTTAGTAAGGATAATTGTATAAGGAATTGTATGAATCAATTGTGCTTGGTCGTATGGCGATGATATCCAGGTAGATTTCTGAGACGTCAGAGGTTAGGTGGACCTCGATGATGGCATCAGCCCTTTTATCAGAGTGGCGCAGCGGTAGCGTGGATTGGCTGTCTGCGAGAGACCACATTCGTCACCTCAGTGTGAGCATGGACAGAGGTCGTGCTCCATTTGTGATTGGTCTAGATATTTTGGCAGGTTGAGCGACGACCACTTGCATCGAGTGGATGAATCTGTGCCGCCGGTTGGAGGGCGCCACGGTAGTGGATTGAGTTGTCGCAGGGGTGATTTCATCACAGCAGTCGGAGTTAGGACATGTTGCATTCCTGCATGGACTAGAGGTAGAGTCGTTACCACATGCACTTGAGGTAAAGGTTACTGTTGGCATTGTGCAGGTGGGGGAGGCTTGTGGATCATGTCCAGTGCAGCAGAGGCCGTGAGTTATGCCGGCAGACTTATTGGTATTTGTGGCAGTTCAGTGTTTTGACCCAGTGCTTGGGATCGGTCGGCATAGTGCCACAGGATGTTTGACTGCTGAGAGAAAGGACTTTGATTTTCTGCGAGGTAGATAATAGAAGGCTTGTTTGTTGAGACTGTTAGAGCACACAGGTTATAGCGACAGTGTGAGGGGTGCCTACGGCGGCAGCAGGACTTAAGGATATCCCTATTGCTCGTGAGATCCCGGGTGTGAGCCCACCTGAGCCGATGATTATGCCGCCTGTTAGGGAGATTGAGATTGCGGTTGACGTGGTTCTGGGGACCGCGCCAACCTCAATAGCACCGCTTGGATATTATCTGTAAGAGCTGGGAGAGTTGATCGCAACGGTACAGGGATCTGTTGGATCGAGGGTCTGTTTGACCTAGTGCCACGTCGTTGATATACGACGGTGAGAGCCCTTTGGGATTGGAGCCCAGGCACGTCCAGGCATTATTTAGAATCTTTTGATGGAGCTATGTTCCGGCAGTTATTGTATGATGCCTGCACCAATATGGAATTTCAGCTGAGGGCTTTGTCTAGATGGTGTTCAGGACACGATAGGGGCATTATGAGTACAGTGAAGCCAATGTAATGACTAATGCCCTGTCGCCTTTAAAATTGAGGAATTTCGTGTTCCAGTTGGACTTGAACGGATTGTTAGCGGCATCCTCCTGGGATATTTTGGTTTTACCCCCCCCTCCCTAGGTGATTTAGAGCTTGTGGATCGGATAGTGCCAGCAGGGCTTGTGGAGCGGATGATGAGATTGGTACCAGCGCCGATTTTAACCTTGTCAGTGGTGGGAGATGGATTTGCGAGTTATAGTGATACCTCCCATAGTGGCTGTAAAGCTACCATTGGATTTTGTTGAGCATCCAGTATCACCCCGACAGAGCCACTGTGGTGGCGGATACCTGGAGTAGAAGAGCTATTTGGGAGTCGAGTTTGACGGTTCCATAGCTGGAACTGTGTGGGGCCATTCTTGTGTTCAGGGTTTGAGTTGTGTCCCTGAGGATCCCTTTTGATGAAAGGCTGCGGCTGAGCAATCCACTTGGGTGGTTGAGTTTTGAGGGTGACTGAGTGTGAACCCCCGCTTGTTAGGGCCCCTTTTCTGTGCAGGTGTTTGTGTGGATGTGTTTCGGGTCGCTTTGGTTGAGTCGGCTCTTGGTGGTGATTTTATTGCTTGTTGCACTGGCTGTTAGTTCTTCTCCCCCGATCTTTTGTTGGAGTCCCTGAGGTTTTTTTTTTGCGTCTCAGCTCAGGAGTGTTATGTTTTGGACCTCTCGCCCGTGATTGACTCGCTTCTTTTGAGCCCTGTGAGACTTTCGAGTACGAGGGACGCCCGTTGCGAATTTCGGCTCGCGAGGTGAGGGAATTGCGCAATCGGGCTATGCCGTACTGGTTGTTGCTGTTGTTGTTGCTGAGGAGTAATCAATGGGAGTGATAGGTGACTTGGGAGCTGGAGACGGTGGTGTTGAGTATTGACCCCTGGTTTCTGAGACTCCTTGGGAGTTGCCTTAATTTCGAGGACGAAACTTTCTTTTAGTTGGGGAGGATGTGGCGACCCGGATCTTTGCAGGGCTTCTACAGTGTGACCAGCAGCTTCTGGAAGCCTACGTGGCATGTCGGCGGTGTTCGTGCGCCAATTTGGACACAAGTAATGGACTCGTGGCTTAAAATAGATCACGTGGGTAATGAGGGGACCCCGTCGGATGTTTAGAGGAGTTTATGTGCAGATTGGATGTCAAATTTAGGCTCGGCGCGAAATTCGAATTAAAAATACCTTTTCGGGAGCCTCCGGCAATTTATAGGATTGGAATTTGGCAAAATGGACGCCGGATTTGGACTCAGCGCGCGAAAACGGTCAAGATGGGCTATTTACTTGTATTTTTCGGAGCTTGCTACAGTGATTTTTTACTGTTCACCGCCGGAATAGTGTTTCCGGCGACCGCCAGCGGCGGCCGGCGGCGGCGGGCAGCGGCGGAAGGCGGCGGAAGGCGGCGGAAGGCGTTCGGGCAGGCAGCTAGCGGCCGCGGGCAGGCGCTGAGGGCGCGGGCAGGTGCGCGGTCCACCGCGGAGGGCGTGCGCCGGGAGCGGGCCACGTGGCGCTTTCCTGTTGGCCGGCACAGCAGGCGCGGTCCACGGAACTTGGGCCCGGGTGCACGGTGAACCGGGTGGACACGTGGCAGATGGTTATTGGTTCGGTGTTGTGCGCGCGGTACACGCAACGCGCGGGGCAGGTGTCGGGGCAGGTGGCCGTACGCGGGCAGGTGGGCCGGTCGTGGGCAGCGCCACGTGGCGCCCGCTGATTCGCGGGCGCCACCCACGGCGTTGACTGCGGGCGGGGGCACGTGGCGCTCTCCGCGGGCACTTGCATGGCTGTCCCGTGTTCGGCGGACAAGTGGCGGGCCCTGAGGCGGGTCGGACGGAGGCGCGATCCCGTGCGACGAGATGGGCCAGGCTGGGCAGCACTGTGCGCGCCCGAAACTTGGCGGGGCGGGCCGCACTGTGCGCGCCCGAATTCGGGCGGACCGGACCGGGCGCCCGAAAGTTGGGACAAGATGGGAATTTTCCCAATTGTTTTCTTCAGCCTATAAATAGGCAGCCCGAGCCCTCTTTTCTGCTCTTTTTTGTTACGGCATTTTGGTGTTGGCATATTTCGTGAGTCAAGTCAGTGAGTTGAGTCGGAGTCTTAAAGGGATCAAATTGTCAATCAGCAATCAAAGACTTAGAAAAGATTCAACAAGAGCTCAAGTTGGCACTCAGTGTCTTGAGTCTTGAAGATTGAAGTTGAAGAATTGTGGATCAGTTACATCAATCTCAAGAAGAAAGTATTCAAGAGGATCAGGTATGTTTAACTAAATAATTGTGGTGATCCGAATACTTTCTTATAGTGTAGAAACACTTGGAAGAATTTTTAATTGCATAAAAATCAAAAACTGGACATGGGGCATGTTCAGGATCCGGATCAGATGATCCAATCCGGATCCCGAAGGGTATTAGTTCATGTGCAAATCCAATCCGGATCCAAGCCTATTCTGATCCGGATCCCGAACATTGGATGTTGCTGAAATTCATGAACGATCCGGATCGGGAAGTTGCAATCCGGATCCCGAACCCTTGTTTTTCTGGAATCGTCAATCTCGTTACGACGATCCGGATCGCAGTAAATCCGATCCGGATCGCCGTCCTGAAAATTTCCAGATAAGGTATGTTTTTGATTCTTATCTCTTTCCAAAGGTTTCTAAACTATAAATAGACGTTTAGGGTTTCTCAAAAACGGGGGAGCTACGGCCGATTAATTTATAAAACACTTGAGAGCAACCCTAGAGGCTAGGTTTTCACTGTTCTTCTTAATAGCCTCTTTTAGGTCAATTCGACGGTTCTTCCAAGATCTGTTTTTTGTCGAATTGATCTAATCTTTGCTTAGAGATTTTTCCAATGGATCTTCATTTATTATCTAAGCAAAGGATCACCATCGAAGTCAGTATTCTTATCGACTGAGTTTGCGTCGTGGATTCGACGTGGCATCGTGGATTCGGTGTGCTAAAGGCATTTCGTGGATTCGAAACGTGTGCTCGTGGATTCGAGTGGCGTTCGTGGATTCGAACGTGTGCAGTGGGCGTGCAAAATCGGTGGAGCGCGAGGTCCAAGAAATTGAAGGAGGGGTTAAATCCGTGGAGACGGTAATCACCTTGTTATTCTTCTTTTCTTAGGGATTGTTATTGCGTGGATATCCAACCGGTCAGCGCAAGGTCCGAAGAAGCTGAAGGAGGGGTTTGAGTCCGTGGAGTCGGTAATCACCTTATTGGATTGTTATTGCGTGTTGGTCCCGTGGTTTTTCTCCTGGATTGGAGTTTCCACGTATATCTTGGTGTGCTGTTTTTATTTTCCGCATTGGTTTTTATTTTGCACAGAGATTTGGTTTTATAAGTATTACACCTATTCACCCCCCCTCTAGTTGTTTGATAGTACCTATTTAGATCCTTGTGGATCCTATATATAAAAACCTACAATTGGTATCAGAGCGGGTTTTAGGTTTATCTATCATGTCGGGTGAAAGTGGTAATATTTTTAGACCTCCTCTTTTTGATGGGACTAATTATGCTTATTGGAAAGTGCGGATGAGGGCTTTTCTCATCGCAATTGATGAGCGGGTATGGCAATCCGTGGAATACGGTTGGGTGCATCCTGTTGAGGAAGTATGAAATTCTACTACCCCAAAACATCGCTCTAGATGGTCCAAAGAGGAATTTGAAAGATCTTCTTACAATGGAAAAGGTATGAACGCTTTATTTAATTCTCTTTCCTCGACTGAGTTCACACGAATTTCCGCGTGTGAAACTACAAAGGAGATTTGGGATATTCTCAAAATTACACATGAGGGTACTAATCTAGTAAAAATTCAAAAGCTCCAGATGCTTACAAGTCAATTTGACTCTATTCATATGGATGAGCATGAATTGTTTACTGATTATTACACAAGACTTCAAGATATAATCAACACTTGTGCTAATTTAGGAGAAAAGATCCCGGAGTGGAAAATTGTAAGAAAGATACTTCGGACTCTTCAGGAACGGTTTAGGGCAAAGGTTACCGCCATTGAAACCGTTAGTCATCCGGATGAGATGAGTGTAGAGGAATTAGTAGGTGCTTTGCAAACTTATGAGATGACTTTTCCTACTAATCAAGTTTCTTCCAAGTCTTCTTCTAAGCTTACAGGTATTGCATTCAAATCCACAAAGGAAGAAGATAGCGAATCAAGTTCCGACGATGAAATCTCTTTTGCCGATTTTGAAGAACAATTGGCGCGAATCACAAAGAAATTTCGTCGGAAATTTTGGAAGAATCGAACCGATGGATCTTCATCCACGAAACCATCTAAAGGATCATTGGGTTCTAAATCCTCTTACCTCAAAGGGGTTGCAAAACCTTCTAAAGAAAAAGAAAAATATGATTTCGAAGGGGAAATCCAATGCTATCGATGCAAAGCCTACGGCCATTTTTCAACGGATTGTCCTTCTCCGAAATCATATAAAAAGAAGGCTTTGCAAGCGAAAACTTGGGATGATTCTACTTCTAATGAATCGACCTCAAGTAAAGAGGAAAAAATCATTGCTTCTCATGCCTCTCATTTTCCCTCTTCTAATAATTGTTTATCATCTTTAGTCACTGACTCTACTCCTTTGATTTTGTATGAAACATCAACAACCGGCGGAGAGTCATCAAGTGAGGGGGAGTCGAACGAGGAAGAACTCGTTGAGGCATATCAACAACTTCTTGCGGAATCTAAGAAGATGGCCAAACATATCAAGAAGTTGAGAAAGCAACGACTTGAAGATCAAGACGAGAATCATGCTTTAAAGATAAAACTTCATGATCTCGAGGAGGAACGAGAACGTTTATTGGAAAACAATAAAATCCTCCAAGAAGAGCGAAACCAATCGGAGACAAACGCTAAATCATATATGGACAAGATTGGTTTTCTAGAAAAACAGTTTGAGGATATTCATGTCACCAATCAAGCTTTGTCCAAGCAAGTTCATCAACTTAAATCCGACATACAAAGGCTTTCAACCGGTTCCAAGAAACTAGATTGTATGTCCGGATTAGGTCAAACAAGCAAGGTTGGTTTGGGATTTAAAAAGGATCAAACTGTGCATGCTTCAAGTTCCACAT
The DNA here is from genome assembly GCA_029204045.2 of Tillandsia leiboldiana. NCBI lineage: Eukaryota > Viridiplantae > Streptophyta > Magnoliopsida > Poales > Bromeliaceae > Tillandsia > Tillandsia leiboldiana. The sequence goes on from CM055071.1 coordinate 25,319,413, forward strand.
TCAAATTGAAAGGAAGAACGTGTCACCTTTGTGGACTTGAAGGACATTTGGTGAAGGATTGCCCGAAAAAGAGAAAGAAAAATTCTTCGGCAACTTCATCTACGGAGCGAACTCAACGGAATCAAAAGACACATCAAGTCAAAGGAGTTCACTCAACCCACCAAAGGTCCGAGCCACAACATCAATCATACAAGTGGATCACTACGAGGCAAAGACCTAAGGTGGACCAACAGTCAAAGCGGACAACCCCCGGCCACAACGAATCAAGACAACCCAAAATCCAGCGATTTTGGATTCGGAAAGGTGATATCTTTCCTTGTCTTAAGTTCTAAATAGCTTATGACTGTATGTAATGCTTTGATTGGTTTTCTTTTCATATTTTTCTGAATCTCTGCATTACATGTTTTCAATGCTCTTCGTTTTTATACTTTGTTTTTGAACAAAAGGGTTTTTACTGAACAAGTGCATTGAATAAAAAGGGCTTCACGTTTATTCACTCCAAATTAATTTTATTTGGATTATCAACTTTACTCCATAATCATAATCTTGAAGATACTTCATTATAGGAGTTTTTGATATTATAAACATCAAATTTTAGAAATCATGTGTGATCTTTAGATGCTTAATCTATCTCGGTTGTGTGAATTCATTGTGATAAACGTGAGACAACCGATAGACTAAAATTTGGGATTTAATTCTTTCACGTAAGAGATTGCATTCTTACAAGGGTAATGAAATGATTTGCAAAAGATGTGGAAAGAGTTACATCCGTAAGGAGTGTGAAAACTACCACCACATGTTGGAAAGAGCTGCCACCCCGGTCGTCCGGTCTGTGTGTGAAGCTACCACATGTTTTGATGCTTGAAAAATATTTCTTGAAATTTTTAGTTGAAGCATTTGGAGATTTATATGCAAAGCTCTTATATTTTGAACAATCTCCTGGTTGGTATAAGATGGGATAGTTGAAAGATGCTCAAAGAGCCACCCTTAGGTATTTTAGTGCTTATCTCAAATTTGAAAGGGTAAGAAATCAAATTGATGTCATTTGGAAATCTCTGTAAGTCATCTTTGTAAATCCGTTACATCTTGATAGAGTTTGGATCTCAAGATTATTTTTGATGACTTGTGTTTGATGAATATAACATGAAAAACAGTTTATAATGTTTTACCTTTATTTTTCATGATTTTGGAGTAAATCTTTTTAATTTTGTGAAATTAATTGGATTGAATGGCATCTGTGTGAATTCATTGTTTAAAGCACCTAAATTGTTTTCTTGATGGAATACAAATCGATAATTCAAATATTTCAAAATCTGGATTTGTTTCAAGAAATTATTTGATTTTTGCTTTCTGGTACAGGTACGCAATCTGCATTTTTGTTATATACCGGAACTGAGCCTTTATCTCTCTTTCTCTATGAACTAATGCTGTTAGTGATTTCCTTTTGTCTAGTATGTTCACTGTTTGACAATTTGTGACAAAAAGGGGGAGAACAGAAAATAATGATCGTATCACAAAGGGGGAGAACATAAATGCTCAAGACAGGGGGAGAACATGGAGAACATGGAGAACATATTAGAGATGCTCATGATAGGGGGAGATAAAGAAAAGATTGAAAAAAGAGCCGAAAAACAAAAGAACCAAAAGGACGAATCAAATGTAGGATTCTAATTTCTAACGACTAACGTTTGATTTTGTTTGGAGTTTTGTTTTGCAGGAATTACATCACTTTAAGACTCCAAGTCCTAAGTCATAGAGTATGTTCTAGGACTGTTTGGTTCAAATGTAATTTTGTATTTATTGGATCTTTCACGCAAAGAAAATCAATGTTTTGGTGATAACATTGAATTTCGACTTTTTGGTTTAAGATGAGTGACTTGAGCGCTTTTATGTATTTTTGGGTTTTGTCACGAAATTGCCAAAGGGGGAGATTGTTACGGCATTTTGGTGTTGGCATATTTCGTGAGTCAAGTCAGTGAGTTGAGTCGGAGTTTTAAAGGGATCAAATTGTCAATCAGCAATCAAAGACTTAGAAAAGATTCAACAAGAGCTCAAGTTGGCACTCAGTGTCTTGAGTCTTGAAGATTGAAGTTGAAGAATTGTGGATCAATTACATCAATCTCAAGAAGAAAGTATTCAAGAGGATCAGGTATGTTTAACTAAATAATTGTGGTGATCCGAATACTTTCTTATAGTGTAGAAACACTTGGAAGAATTTTTAATTGCACAAAAATCAAAAACTGTACATGGGGCATGTTCAGGATCCGGATCAGATGATCCAATCCGGATCCCGAAGGGTAGTAGTTCATGTGCAAATCCAATCCGGATCCAAGCCTATTCTGATCCGGATCCCGAACATTGGATGTTGCTGAAATTCATGAACGATCCGGATCGGGAAGTTGCAATCCGGATCCCGAACCCTTGTTTTTCTGGAATCGTCAATCTCGTTACGACGATCCGGATCGCAGTAAATCCGATCCGGATCGCCGTCCTGAAAATTTCCAGATAAGGTATGTTTTTGATTCTTATCTCTTTCCAAAGGTTTCTAAACTATAAATAGACGTTTAGGGTTTCTCAAAAACGGGGGAGCTACGCCCGATTAATTTATAAAACACTTGAAAGCAACCCTAGAGGCTAGGTTTTCACTGTTCTTCTTAATAGCCTCTTTTAGGTCAATTCGACGGTTCTTCCAAGATCTGTTTTTTGTCGAATTGATCTAATCTTTGCTTAGAGATTTTTCCCATGGATCTTCATTGATAATCTAAGCAAAGGATCACCATCGAAGTCAATATTCTTATCGACTGAGTTTGCGTCGTGGATTCGACGTGGCATCGTGGATTCGGTGTGCTAAAGGCGTTTCGTGGATTCGAAACGTGTGCTCGTGGATTCGAGTGGCGTTCATGGATTCGAACGTGTGCAGTGGGCGTGCAAAATCGGTGGAGCGCGAGGTCCAAGAAATTGAAGGAGGGGTTAAATCCGTGGAGACGGTAATCACCTTGTTATTCTTCTTTTCTTAGGGATTGTTATTGCGTGGATATCCAACCGGTCAGCGCAAGGTCCGAAGAAGCTGAAGGAGGGGTTTGAGTCCGTGGAGTCGGTAATCACCTTATTGGATTGTTATTGCGTGTTGGTCCCGTGGTTTTTCTCCTGGATTGGAGTTTCCACGTATATCTTGGTGTGCTGTTTTTATTTTCCGCATTGGTTTTTATTTTGCACTGAGATTTGGTTTTATAAGTATTACACCTATTCACCCCCCCTCTAGTTGTTTGATAGTACCTATTTAGATCCTTGTAGATCCTATATATAAAAACCTACATTTTTCTCTCAGCCCACGCATGATCTCCCCGAGCTCCCTTCTTGGAAGATTTTCATCTTCAAGTCCTTGATCTTCCTGCAGAGTTTTGGGATTTTTGGGAGCACGCATCCCGAGGTTCTGGATTTTTCGGCGCAGTGCGACGTTGCATTTCAGGTGTTCCCCTTCGTCGCTGTTCGGTGTAATTTCTTTCCTGGGCTACCCCAATCATATTTTTCAGTGATTTTTGTGCCGGCAGACTCCTAAGAGGTAGGGCTTCATCTTTCGTATTGATCACGCTTTCCCATTTCGAGCTTTTGGCACGGATCCCGAGGCAACACTGTGACCCATTTTCTATTTGGCTTTGTGGGACAGCATATAGGTGTTTTGGCCATATCTTTGCGCACGAGCGTCAGCCGGAAACAAGCTTATACAACTTTTTCATCTACAGATCGCAAGGAACGTGCTCGTATTTTTCTTGGATTTTTCTAAGATTTCATCAGAGGTGAAAATCACTGTTTCTCTGTGTACAGTGCTACAGTCTTTTTGTGCTGAAATCTTTTGAGTGTACCACCTTGTCGAATTTATATCTTGGCTTACCGAACTCAGATTTGGGCGTGCAAGCTACCGTTGCGAAGCTATCGACGCGAGGATCGCGGTGATATTTTTCTGGGAATTTTCTTGTCTCTTTCTGCAGGTAAAAATTAAGCATTTCTGGGACTGTTGTTGTATGTGTGTGTGAGAGCAGATTTTGGAATGTATGTGTAATAGTGGACTTTGTATTGTGCCAGGAGGGTTACGGGTGTGCTGAACTTATTGGAGCAAGGGATTAGAGTTATCTGGTGTTTTCAGCTGTTGGGCCTTGGACAGTTAGCGTTTCAGGTGGGTGCCTTATTCCCAGAACCGGTGGGCGGTTCTCTAAATTTTTATATGTTAGAATTGCATGCAGGTGTATGGTACAATGGCTGGGATTGATCGGTAAGCCTAACAATGTGGATTTTATGGGAATTGCAAGTGAATTATTCATTGTATGAAAATGGTATTAATCAAACATTCATGTTGATGATTAGTGGAAGCTTTCCTAAGGCAAGGTTACCCTATATGATTGATTATCATGCCATATTAGCACATAACCTTTATGAGGCTGGTTTATGCAATGGGATAGGATTATGTAGTTATGTGCAGATTCTACTCTGAGGAGCCATTATGTATTGAGGATTATGGACAGGTATGGTCATTGATAATTTTGGCATGAGGTTTATTTTCTTTATTCTTCCTTGAGGACAAATGCATGCTTGTATGGACATATAGCTAGGCCACCTTTTACTGCTACACTTTCATGTTGGGATCTGACTTAGGAGAAACCATGTTTGTTCTTTCTCCTTTCTTTCTAGATACTTGATTCGCGTTGCTAGGGTTCGAGCAGGGATTTGGGATAGTGTAGCTGGGGTCCTGGTGTCGGGTACAGGTTGTGCCGAATGGTGATAGGTTGTAGTTCGTGAGGTATTGCGGCAACCGCGGACATTGGGCGGTTGACCGGAGATTGTTTATGCATCAGATTGGGTATCAGGCTTCTCTAGCCGATGGAGTTTCCCACTTGTTGAGTTTCATTATATCAATTTGGGGATCGGGGTTTCTTTTAGTGGACGGGGTTTTCCACTTTGATCAGAGTTGTGATCCAGTCCTGCTATATCGTGATACTTGTGACAGAGATACTTGTTACTGAGTTACTTTACTCGAGTGGGTCGCTCCCCACGAGTGCCACTCCGGAGTAGGCGATTTACACATCGGCCAGTGAGTGCCAGATTTTGGTTATTGGCTGGTGAGAGCCAGACCTTCTTTATCGGTCAGTGAGTTCCGATTTGCGAGCAGATACTTGAGACAGTTTGAGCAGGCAGTACCGGGTTCTATACCGGTTCATTCGATTGGGTTGTTCGATCAGATACTTTTATTGTTACACTCACGTCAGGGGGACTGAGTGGAGTCTAGTGGCTGTGTGTAGACCAGTGCTAGTGTTGATGGGAACCGTTTGGGGTTTGACGGTGGTCCCGTGGTCGTTGTGAGTTCTTTGACCATTGTGTGAAAGGTTGAGCATCTTGAGTCTATCCGTTCTAAGAGAGAGGGCATGGATTTTGACTATAGCCTGCATGAGCCACTACTCAATAGCGAGTTAGTCCGTTTGGACACCCTACGTAATTCCTGCCCGTCAGCGGGAGGTGGTTGTAGGTGGGCGCAGGTTTGACTGGGCCTGATGTGGCGGTCAGCTTGATTGGGTCGATTGAGCACCACGTGTGCAGGTGTTGCATATTTTTATCAGAGTTTCCCCATTAGAGCTTTTAGATAGAGGCATGGTAGCTGTAGAGTGTCTCCAGCTTCTTCTTTCAGTTTTATTGCTTTGGTTATCTTTTGCCTCTAGTAGTCTTGGTGGGCAGATCGTCGGGCCTAGTGGCGATACCCACTGAGAACTCCCTTTTTGCGTAGTTCTCACGCCCGTTGGGGGTTTTTCCCCCTTTTTGTCCTTTCTCTCCCTTGTTTTGCAGAGTCTTGGCAGGTGTTGCCGTTCTGCGGTTGCTGTTCGCGGTGAGGGAGTAGCGAGCTAGATCTTGACCCATTGGAGAGTAGCGGTACCCCCCCTTTGAGGAGATCTTCAGCATAGTCGGTAGATTAGTATTTATTTCCTCTTTTGAGAGACTGATGTAGTGAGGATATGATGTATTGAGAGCTGGTACACTGATGTTTTATTTGAGATATCTCCCTGTTGAGCTATGAGTTTTGTACTCGAGGTTATTGTATGATTATCATTTTTGGGAGATGGACCTTGTTGTTTTATCTTTAGTTGTACAGTGGTTGATTTTATTTCTATAGCAGTTTTATCTTTTAGCTCTGATATCTGTTAGCTGTAGCTCTTTTTGCAGGTAGGACGCTTCGCCTATGCGGGTTTGGCATAGGTGGCGGATCTGTTGGCGAGCCCGGGTCGCAGTTTCGACCCCGGGGCGTGACACAAAAACTAACCAAAGCCGTAAAGACTGATATAAAGAAGCTGGAGCCTCTCAACAGCTAACATTCCTCTACCTAAATGCCCAAACGGGGAGAACCAAAGGATGGTATACAACTACTAGCACATGAAGTGCACAATCGACCCAATCGATAGACCAGTAATCACTGTTACTGCCTGCTATGCCTGCTATGCCTGCCATGCCTGCCATGCCTGCTATGCCTGCCATGCCTGCTATGCCTGCCTATGCCTGCCATGCCTGCTATGCCTGCCATGCCTGCTACGCCTGCCTATGCCTGCCATGCCTGCCTATGCCTACCATGCCTGCTATGCCTGCCATGCCTGCTATGCCTGCTATGCCTGCCTATGCCTGCCTATGCCTGCTGTGCCTGCTATGCCTGCCTATGCCTGCCTATGCCTGCCATGCCTGCCTATGCCTGCCTATGCCTGCTGTGCCTGCTATGCCTGCCTATGCCTGCCTATGCCTGCCTATGCCTGCTGTGCCTGCTATGCCTGCCTATGCCAGCCTATGCCTGCCTATGCCAGCTGTGCCTGCTTTGCCTGCCTATGCCTGTCTATGCCTGCCATGCCTGCCTATGCCTGCTGTGTCTGCTAAATCGGGTATGCGGGCCAACGCATAACACCGATAGGGGAAAGGAGTCTCAAGGACTCAAAGGTGTATGCCAAATCGGGTATGCCAGCCTACGCATAACACCGACAGGGGATATGAGTCTCAAGGACTCAAAGGTGTATGCCAAATCGGGTATGCCAGCCTACGCATAACACCGACAGGGGATAGGAGTCTCAAGGACTCAAAGTGTGTATGTGCCTGCCAAATCGGGTATGCGGGCCAACGCATAACACCGTTAGGGGATAGGAGTCTCAAGGACTCAAAGGTCTGAGTAACAAGTATCATAGTAGAATAAATCAGCAGGACTGGATCGTGACACTAATCTAAGTGGGAAAGCCCAACCACTAAAGAAAGCCTCGGTCCTCAATCAGATGCACCAATAAATATCCGGTCAACCGCCCAATGTCCGCGGTCTCCGCAAAACCCTGCCAACCACAATCCAGCACAACCCGTCCCTGACATCAATGTCCTGACTACACTACCCCAGACCTCTGCTCGCACCCGAGCAACATAGACCGCCTGACTAACAAAGCAGGAGAAAGGGAAAAGCATGGTTTCTCCTAAGTCAAGTTCCAATAAGTAGTGTAGCAGTAAAAAATGGCCTAACTACATGTCCATACAAGCATGCTTTTGTCCTCAGAAACGATAAAAGTGGGTGAAGCATATATTAGCAAAGCATGCTAAAGTATTCCTACTATGGTATACCAATCTTACACAAGTAGGCCATTCCTTGCTTACCTCTCGCTCATATCGGTTGCACATCAAATATGCCTACTATTGTTGGGTTATATGTAATATAGATCTAAATAGGGGAAGAAACACCTAGAGGGGGGTGAATAGGTGTAAACGTATAAACACTCAAAAATCGTTGCGATAAAAAACCCAATGCGGAAATAAAAATAACACGCAAGATTTTTACGTGGAAAACTCCAAACCGGAGTAAAAAACCACGGGACCGATAACACGGCGAAATCCACTAGAATTAAAACACGTACAAGGTGATTTACCGTACACACTTACGACTCAACCTTTTCCATACGCTCCTAGAGGATCTTCTCCGCTCGCTCCACGACGCTTCTCGAATCCACGATCTGCGCCCAACGCCGAATCCACGGCGTCCAACGTCGAATCCACGACGTCCGACCGAATCCACGGTCTTCACCCAGTAGCACCCTTCGAATCCACGAACGTGCCTCGCTCCGAATCCACGAGAGCGGTTGAACCTTGAATCCACAAGGACACGCGAATCCACGCGCCAATTTTGGGGTAAATCATTGTTTTTGGGTGGTGATGATCCGCCGAATACTTAGATCAAAGATAGATCGAAAATACCATCTAAGTATTCATTAGTTTGATTCAACTCAAGATGTGAGTATGAAAACCTAGAATCAAACTAATCAATATAGATGAAGAAACATAGAGTATTATCTAATGATTTCCTTTCTTCTCTATATGTGGATCTTAGGCCGTATATAAGATTATATTTTATTATGACGGCTATTTTCCTTAACCCTAGAAAAAGAAACATAGGGTCTATTTATAGGTTAGAAACCCTTGGAAGAAGATAAGGATCAAAAACCTAACATTTCTGGAATTTTTACGGACGGCGATCCGGATCGAATTTGGGCGATCCGGATTGCAGTAGCAAGAAAGACGGTTTCCAGAAAAACAATCGTTCGGGATCCGGATCGGAATGCCTGATCCGGATCGTTCATACAATTCAGAAAAACTCAACGTTCGGGATCCAGATCGTGAGATGCTGCGATCCGGATCGAAGTAATGTATGAAACAACAACCTTCGGGATCCGGATCGCTGGCTCTGATCCGGATCCTGAACATGTCCGAACACCAGTTTTTGATTTTTATGCAATTAAAAATTATTCCAGGTGTTTCTACACTACAAGAAGTATTCGGATCACCAATAAACTTTAGTTAAACATACCTGATCCTTTTGAATTCTTCTTTCTTGAGATTGAGTTAAATGATCCAACTTTCTTCACCTTCAATCTTCAAGACTTGAACCTTTCACGAAACTACGCCAACCCAAATTCCGTAACAATCTCCCCCTTTGGCGGTTTCGTGACAAAACACAGATCCACTAAAGAAAATTCAAAAAGATATCTTTGTTGCTATCACCATACAACAAAAATTTACAATGGAGATCCAAAAATTTAAAAGCATGAGATATAAACTCCTAAAACAGACTCTAGACTTAGACATCTGTACTCTCTGCACAAAGAAATCATTCTTGACAAAAAGAGATCGTTAGATACCTCAAGAATATTTAGCATTCAAAACCTAACAGAGATAGAGTTTTATGCTCACCATGACATTGAGTAATTCAGATATGTAATAAGATCACAATCAAACATTGACATATCTTCTAAGCAATAAAATTCCAAATGTCATAACTTTGCTTTGTTAGTAATCAAACAACTTGTTAGTAATAATACATGTCCAAATAGTTAGTCGAATAGTTAGTAGGAACATGCAACAAATCACAAGATAAAAACCAAAGTTGTGATACTTACCCTTCACCAAAGTCAAAGTTGAAGTGATACTTACCTTGATGTTCACACATTCACATCATCATTGTTCAAGTTCTCTCTAAACTTCACATCATCATTGTTCAAGTACTCTCTAAACTCTCTCCCCCTTTTTGTCACAAACAAAGCCAAAATTACCAAAAATTTAAGGAGAGTTAAAAATTTCAAAAATTGTTCCGAAATGTAAGAGCTAGAACGAAGAGTAAGTCCTAAAAACTGAACTCCTGCACAAAAAGATTAGAAAGAAAGTTAAGTCAGTCTGAATCAGAACTAGTGGGATTGGTACAATCCAACTTCTTCAAAATCGCTTGAAGCATTTTTGACATTGTGGAGACCTTTCTTTTCATCTTATGTTGCTCAGAGATAATCTGTTTGAGATTTGTAGACACGCTGTCTTGTTCAGCAGACAATCTTCGCTGTTCTTGTCGAAATGAGGACCCTACATTCGCTTTTGCTGTGTGTCTCCAGGACGTTGAAGGATGTAGTATAGAACTAGACGGTGCATCTTGACCTTCTGTCCATGGAGATTCTCTAGGGAGAGAGCGAGCTCTGGCGAGGGGTCTATCAATCTGAATTCCAGTTCCCCTCGACTTCTTTCGCCTAGTGTACTGCTTGGTTGTTGAGGAAGATTTCATCAGCTTCTTGTTCTTCAAATACAACCTATCTTCTTTGTCAACAGCTTGTTGTGCTTGTTTACAAATCTCTTCCCAGTCTTCTTCATCTGATTCCGAATTATTTTGACAAACCTTTCTTGTCTCTCCTTGATTTGGGTCATCTTGTTCTCTTTTTATAGAAGATGCACTAGGTCCTACCATTGCTACCAAAAGGAAGATTATCCAGGCGAACGCCATTGGTGCAAGTGCTTAACAGACTTAAAGTCTTGTATTCGAAGAACTTGAGTTTGGAAAGCTCCAAGGTGCAATAGTTCTAGAGAGAGAGGCTCTAGAGACTTGAGAACAAAAGATTAAGGTAAAAGAAATCAAAACCCTCTTGTTCTTATTAAAACCCTAGCCGTGATCCGGATCGGATCGAGATTTCGATCTGGATCGGCCAGCCGCAGGAAGAAGCCTGCGTTCGGGATCCGGATCAGCTTGCCCGATCCGGATCGGCTCCAACTTTTTCTTCAGAAAAATTTAGAAAAATTTCATAAGATCCAGAAAAAGTATGTAAGCACAATTGTGTATCAACTTTAAACAAAAATCATCGTTTCATACAACAAGAATTAGATTATGCCAAATCTATCAATAATATCCAAAAATGAAACGAGAATTTACAAAAATTAAATCCCTTAAAGTTGAACACTTTCAATTACATCTAACTTGATCTTATGAGTAATGCCTTTATCAAATCATCAATTCGGTAAAGAAAATGAAATACAAAGATCAATAGATGTTTGAAATCCCAAATATGGTAGATAATTTATCTAGACAATCTGTTGAAGAGAGTGGCTCTTTGAGCATCTTTCTTTAAAATCCCACCTTACACCAACCTTGAAATTTGACGGAGTCAAGTATTTCAACATGCATTTTACTTAATCAAAAATTGAACAACCATGCTTGGTATACATGTGGTAGCTGCACACAATACTCGGACGACCGAGGTGGTAGCTCTTTCCTCCATGTGGTGGTAGTTTTCACACTCCTCATTGGGATGTAACTCTTTCCACATCTTTTGAGCATTTTTCATTTCTTTGACTCCCCGTCAATTGGCTATCAATTATTTAAGATATAAAGTATTCAACCAAAAATTGATCTCGATTTCATACTCGACTAAGCAGTCAAATAAGATAATGACTATACCAAGAGATCATTGAGAGAGAAATTGACTTTGATCACTTAGAAGATGATTTAATTAACATAAATGATCATTGCAACAGTGAAATATTATGATGGCAAAAGCATAATAAATTTCTAAATGTGCGAAAAGATGCAATTAAAGTCAATTATGATCTATGCTCAATTAATGTCCTATGTACAAACATAGATAATGAACAAAACACAACAAAAACAAAACCTATCCTAAGCAAAGGTTTCAAAAAGAAGTTTATTTCAAGGAAAGCATTCCAATTGCTTTTCGCAAATGAATAAAACATTTTTGATCCAAAGGTTTTGTTAAAATGTCAGCTAATTGATCCTCAGTTGAAATATATGAAAGTTGAAGAGTATTTGATTCAACTAGCTCTCTAAGAAAATGATATCTAAGTTCAATATGTTTTGTTCTAGAGTGCAACACAGGGTTTTTAGAAATGTTAATTGCACTTGTGTTGTCACAAAGAATTGTTACCGAAGATGCTGAAATCCGGAAGTCGCTCAACACACTTTTCATCCAAATGAGTTGGGTTGAACAACTACCCGCTGAAATGTATTCCGCTTCAGCAGTCGAGAGTGCTATGCAATTCTGCTTTTTACTGTGCCATGCAACAAGGCAATGGCCAAGATAGAAGCATGCACCACTCGTGCTTTTCCGATCATCCACTGATCCTGCCCAATCGGCATCTGAGTATCCAACAATATCCAAACTAGTTCCCATAGGATACCAAATTCCGAAATTAATTGATCCTTTGATGTATCGGATGATCCTTTTCACCGCTTTCAGGTGAACCTCCTTTGGTGCTGATTGATATCTCGCGCAAATCCCAACACTAAAGGATATATCCGGGCGACTAGCCGTGAGGTAAAGTAGACTTCCAATCATACTTCGATACAGTTTCTCGTCTACATTCTCACTTTGTGAATCACTTCCAAGTCCCTTGTGGCTAGTTCCCATTGGAGTCAGAAAATCCTTCGAATTTTCTAAGTCAAACTTTTTAACCAACTCCATTGCATACTTGGATTGACTCAAGTGAATACCTTCATCATTTTGTTTAATTTGCAATCCAAGCAAATAAGTCAATTCGCCCATCATGGACATCTCAAATTCACTTTCCATGGTCTCCGCGAATTTAGAAGCATCATTATCTCTTGTTGCGCCAAATACAATGTCATCGACATAGATTTGTGCTACAATGAAATTGCTTTGATAATGCTTCACAAAGAGAGTCCTGTCAGCTCCCCCTCGAGTATAGCCCTTCTCCAAAAGGTGCTTTGTCAACCTTTCGTACCATGCTCGCGGTGCTTGTTTCATACCGTAAAGAGCCTTTTTCAAACGAAAAACATGATTAGGTTGTTTATGGTCTACAAAACCTTTCGGTTGAGCCACATAAACCTCCTCATTTAAAAACCCATTTAGAAACGCGCTCTTAACGTCCATTTGAAATAATTTGATTTTAAAATGACAAGCAATAGCAAATAGTATACGAATGGACTCGAGTCTAGCTACAGGGGCGAATGTTTCATCAAAGTCTATACCTTCTACTTGAGAGTAGCCTTGAGCAACTAATCGTACATTGTTCCTGATGATAGTACCATCCTCATTTTTCTTGTTCTTGAAAATCCATTTGGTACCTATCACATTATGTTGCTTTGGAGGCTTCGTTAATTCCCAGACTTTGTTTCGCTCAAATTGATGGAGCTCTTCCTGCATTGCTTTAATCCAGTAGTCATCCTGAAGAGCTTCATCTATGTTCTTTGGTTCGATTAAAGATACGTAGCAAGCGAATCCACAAACCAACTGCCTCCGAGTTCTAACTCCTTCTTGTGGATCTCCAATAATATTCGATTCCAGATGATCCTTGGAGATTCGTAACGTTTGTTGAAACGGAGTACTCGGAGGTATATGAGATGATTCCTGCACATCAGATAAACTTGAAGAACCATTAGATGCATCATTAATATTGGAAGTATTATTATGAGAAGATGCAATGGCAGGTGAATCATCATCTAGAGAGATATCGAGGGTAGATTTTCCAGATCCAAAGTGAAAAGCTTCATCTACTTTAACATTTATAGGTTCTACGATCGTCTTAGATTCCAAGTTAAATACTCGATATGCTCTACTATTTGTAGAATACCCCAAGAATATCCCTTCGTCACTTCGAGAGTCAAACTTTCCAAGATTTTCACGGTCTCGTAAAATGTAACACCGACTCCCGAAGATGCGAAAATATTTGATGTTGGGTTTTCTACCACACCATAGTTCATATGGTGTATTTAACGTTCCCGGGCGCAAATAAACTCGATTAATTACATAGATTGCAGTGTTCACAGCTTCAGCCCAAAAATATAGCGGTAAATTCCGGCTGTGAAGCATAACACGTGCCATCTCTTGAACAACCCTGTTTTTGCGCTCGACAACACCATTCTGTTGAGGTGTATAGGGTGCAGAGAACTCATGCTTAATACCGTTTGAAGTGCAAAAGTCAATGAATTTAGAGTTAACGAATTCTCCACCTCTATCACTTCTAACACGAATGATCTTTTCATTCTTTTCAATCATAATACGAAGGCAAATCTCGTGAAAAGAATCAAAAGTATCAGCTTTCTCTTTTAAAAATGCTACCCAAGAATACCGAGAGAAATCATCAATCATCAAGAAAATATACCATTTACCTCCCAAAGATGGTTGACGAGTTGGCCCCATTAAATCCATGTGTAAAAGTTCCAAAGGCCGTTTTGTACCAACGTGGTTCAAGTTCTTGTGTGCAGTCCTGGACTGTTTTCCCTTTTGGCAACCACCACACACAATGTTTTGTTTAAATAAAAGTTTTGGAACCCCCTTGACCACGTCCTTGTTTGAAATTCTAGCAAGTTCCTTAAAATTTATGTGACCTAGCCTTTCATGCCAAATTATTTCATTAATCAAAGAAACTAGATTACATTTTTCTGAAATTTTATTAGGAACAATATAGCAATTGTTTTCAGATCTAACCCCTTTTAAAAAGAAGATATGGTCCTTATCAGTTACAACACATTCAACAGATGAAAAGTTAACTGAAAAACCATTGTCGCAAAGTTGACTTATGCTTATGAGGTTAGTCTTAAGACCATCAACAAATAACACATTATTTAGAACCGGGCCATCTGGAATAGCTACTGTTCCTTTTCCAACAATTTTGGAAGATCGACCGTCTCCGAAAACAACGAGTCCTCCGGAGATTTTCTCAAGATTTTGAAAACTATTTTTGTCACCGGTCATGTGACGGGAACACCCGCTATCCAGATACCAAAACGAACTATCATATGCATGCAAGGAAACATTGCTAACAAGACAAGGAAAGATTTCACCTTTGCGCACCCAAACCTTTTTGGAATGCGTCGGTAATGGTCGTGAAGTTATATGCCTAGGTGAAAGCGTCTTGTTAAAACGATTGCTGCTCCTTGATGAAGTCGTCTTGAGCGGTAAACTACCAAGGTTCTTTTCCTTCAATTGATTTGCAATTGATTTCCGAGGAATCACCTTTGTGGTAGTCATTGCAAGAGGTGTTTGAAGTGAGCGTTTGACTCCCGTCTTGCAATATCTTCTTATGTGCCCTGAAACACCACAACGAAAACATACCTTAGATCTTGACGATCCCAAAGAGGATGAAGTAGGTTTGTTGTCGTTGTTTGTTTTGAATTCCGGTGTCGGAGGAGGAGATACCGACTGAGGCACAAAAACTGTCCCACACGAACTTGGACTGTTTCCAGTTTGAGTGTACCCGAGGCCGAACCGATTTGTTTGACCAAGACCAAGAAGCCTATCCAACTTACTCCTTCCTGAAGAGAATCGCTGCAAGTCATCCTTGAGTTGGAAAATGGTCTTTGTCATTTCCAGGTTATCCTGTCGAGCCTCGTTGTAGAGCTTTGAGAAGTGATTCGCTTTATCCACCAGATTTGTATGTTCCTTCTCAAAAAGCTCATTGGACTCTTGAAGGGAAACATTTACTTTTATCAGATTTTCCCTTTCCACTTCAAGAGCGTTTGAGAGAGAAGTTGCCTTTTTTGCTTCTTCTTCGAGATCATGCAATCTCCCTCTCAAACTCTTGTTTTGCTTAGCCACTTTCTTTGAATCCCTCAAAAGTCTGTGGTAGGCTAGAGCAAAATCTTCACCTTCCGAATCATCCGATTCGTTGTCCGTTGCAATCTTTTCAACAGTGGAGTTGGACAATGACTCGGACGTACTTGCCATAAAGCACATGAAGGGTGAAGATGTGGACGCGTGGAATGCCGTGGTGCTCTTTTCTTCATCACTTGAAGACGACTCATTTGACGTTGAGTTGTCATCCCAAGTGACGACTTGCATCGCCTTCTTCTTTGCCGGATACTTGTTGGGACACTCCGTTGCAATGTGGCCGTAGCCTCGACATTTGAAGCATTGTAGTTGTCCCTCTGAACTTTTCTTATCCTTTGAGAAGTTCTCTTGCTTTCTTGACTTGTAACTTGAAGTACCCTTGCCTTTGTTCGACTTTCCGAAGGATGGAGATTTACTTGAATTACCCCTTCGAAAGTTGCGGCGAAACTTCCTTGTCAAGAGAGCGAGCTGCTTCTCAAATTCCTCCATAGAAAGATTCTCGTCATCGTCTGAGGAGGATGTATCCGCGTCTTCTTCCTTAGTTGTTTTCAACGCATAACCTGAAGACTTAGAAGAGGATGCTTTTCCAGAAGAATTGTTAGTAGTAAATGTCATTTCATATGTTTGTAATGAACCAACTAATTCTTCTACACGCATTTCGTCCGGGTGTTTAATAGTTTCAATGGCTGTAACCTTTGGGCGAAATCGTTCAGGAAGAGTTCTTAAGATCTTTCTTACAACCTTAAATTCTGGAATCTTCTCTCCCAGGTTAGCACATGAGTTTACGATGTCTTGCAATCGTGTATAGTAGTCCGTGAAAGATTCATTTTCTGCCATCAAGATAGAGTCAAACTTGCTCGTAAGCATTTGCAGTTTCTGAATCTTCACGAGGTTAGTTCCCTCATGTGTACCTGAAGAACATCCCAGATTTCTTTCGCAGTCTCACATGCCGAGACGCGAGAGAATTCAGTTTGAGATAAGGCATTAAAAATAGCATTAATTCCCTTGCCATTGTAAGAAGATGAATCTAACTCTTCCTTGGTCCATTTCAACCTAGGTTTTAAGGTGCGAACATCAGAGATAATTTCAGTTGGATTAGTCCATCCTAATTCAATTGATTGCCATACCCTTTCGTCGATGGAAATTAAAAAGGCTTTCATCCGTACTTTCCAGTACGCATAATTTGTTCCATCAAAGAAAGGGGGCCGATTGATGTTTCCACCATCAACCATTGTTTACAACCCTATTCCCGCTCTGATACCACTTGTTGGGTTATATGTAATATAGATCTAAATAGGGGAAGAAACACCTAGAGGGGGGTGAATAGGTGTAAACGTATAAACACTCAAAAATCGTTGCGATAAAAAACCCAATGCGGAAATAAAAATAACACGCAAGATTTTTACGTGGAAAACTCCAAACTGGAGTAAAAAACCACGAGACCGATAACACGGCGAAATCCACTAGAATTAAAACACGTACAAGGTGATTTACCGTACACACTTACGACTCAACCTTTTCCATATGCTCCTAGAGGATCTTCTCCGCTCGCTCCACGACGCTTCTCGAATCCACGATCTGCGCCCAACGCCGAATCCACGGCGTCCATAAGATTATATTTGGATCCGGATCCACGGCGTCCTTTCTTCTCTATATGTGGATCTTAGGCCGTATATAAGATTATATTTTATTATGACGGCTATTTTCCTTAACCCTAGAAAAAGAAACATAGGGTCTATTTATAGGTTAGAAACCCTTGGAAGAAGATAAGGATCAAAAACCTAACATTTCTGGAATTTTTACGGACGGCGATCCGGATCGGATTTGGGCGATCCGGATTGCAGTAGCAAGAAAGACGGTTTCCAGAAAAACAATCGTTCGGGATCCGGATCGGAATGCCTGATCCGGATCGTTCATACAATTCAGAAAAACTCAACGTTCGGGACCCGGATCGTGAGATGCTGCGATCCGGATCGAAGTAATGTATGAAACAACAACCTTCGGGATCCGGATCGCTGGCTCTGATCCGGATCCTGAACATGTCCGAACACCAGTTTTTGATTTTTATGCAATTAAAAATTCTTCCAGGTGTTTCTACACTACAAGAAGTATTCGGATCACCAATAAACTTTAGTTAAACATACCTGATCCTTTTGAATTCTTCTTTCTTGAGATTGAGTTAAATGATCCAACTTTCTTCACCTTCAATCTTCAAGACTTGAACCTTTCACGAAACTACGCCAACTCAAATTCCGTAACAACTATCAGTCATAGAGGGGTGACATCCCCACAGGTGTACTTACGTTCACCCTAATGTAAGAACCTTAAACAGTTACCAAATTAAGCCTACCCACCTGAAGTGTTCAATCCAAGGCAAACATGGGGTCGGTGAAGAGCGTGGCCACTTGCTCGCACAATCCGCTGAACCCGTATCCACGGTACATGTCGCGCCACCTCGGCTCCTTGCAGTGTTCCAAAAACACTCGTGAACCCTCCTGGGTGCAACGAAAGGTTCAAAGTTACACTTTATGCTAAAATATCCAAGTATACACCAACCGCTGAAACCAGCCCTGAAGATGTGCAATTTTCACCTGCATAACGGACTCCGAAAAATCCACCAAAAATACGAACGCGATCGTCGTGTCGAGCCCTTCGAAACGAGTACCTGCACGCCAAAATCCGAGTCCCGGAGGCCAAGTTACCAATTCCACAACGCGGTGAGCGCAAAAGTCCACAATATACACATCTGTATCGCATTGCACAGGAGAACGGGAAAAGTATACCTTCGGGCAATTCGCGGAAAATACGGTGATAATCCTCGCGTCGAGTAGATGCAAAAACTGTAGAGGCACGCCTCAATCCGAGTCTCGTACACCAAGTTGCACGCGAAACGGTGCACGGCGCCGGAGTCCGCACGCAAAACGGAGCACGATGCCGGAATCCGCACGCAAAATGGAGTCCGCACGCAAAACGAAGCACGGTGCCGGAATCCGCACGCAAAACGGAGTCTGCACGCAAAATGGAGCACGGTGTCAGAATCCGCACGCAAAACGGGGTCCGCACGCAAAACGGAGCACGGTGCCGGAATCCGCACGCAAAACGGAGTCTGCACGCAAAATGGAGCACGGTGCCGAAATCTGCACGCAAAACGGAGTCCGCACGCAAAACGGATCACGCCGTCGGGGTCCGCACACAAAATGGTGCAGTAAAACACGGTCCCTAACACAGATAAGTCAAGGGGTCAAACCAAAGTCCAAAAGAACGCCCCAAAACTGTGCCAAAAATACCGTAAAAACGAAGTGCGGAACCCACCTCGACTGCGCCGCGCCGCCCAACCGCTCCAGTGGAACACTTCGCGCGCTCCGCGAGGTCCACAACGCACCGCCGCACCCCACATAAATCCCCTCCTCACTCCCTCTCTCGCTCGGTTGGAGAAGAAAGAAAATAAAATGGAGGAATGGTGTGCGGGGAAGAAAGAAGAAGAAGAGAAGAAAGGGGAGGAGGGAGGGCTCCCGTGGACCGGGTCCACGGTGCACCGCCCCAAAGACCTGCAGCCACGGTGGTCCACCGCACAGGGGCGCGTGCGCCCGGCGCAGGCGCGCGCCCCCTATGCCACGCGGCACGCGCCACACGGGCGCGTGACACCGCGCCACACCCGACCGGGACACCGAGCGGGCGTTTGTCCCCCGCGTCCGCGCGGGCGCGAATGGGGGCACGCCACGTGGCGGCCCCCCGTGTCACCCGCGCAGTCAGGCGCGTTTCCCCAACGCGCCTGTTTGCGCTCCCCCCCTCGCGCAGTACACCCGAGTGCACCTCGGGATTCATGCGCACCTCGGGATTCGTGCCGCGACGTCTCGAGATCCGTGCACGCCTCGAGAAACGCGCGCGTCAACTGGGCTCCGAAAAAAGCAAGTAAATAGTCCATTCTCAACGATTTCGCGCGCTGAATCCAAATACGGTGTCCGATTCTCCAAATTCTTATACGAAAATTTGCCGAAAGTCCCTGGAAAGCCCACTTGATCAGATTTTCATGCTGAGTCCATTTCTAAAGCCCGATTTACCAAATTCCAACTCTAAAGATTCCCGAAGGCATCCGGAGAGGTGATCCTTTATCCAAACTTACCCCCCGAGTCCATTTTAATATCCATGGCGCGCGAAATCACTTCTAAGCATTCGACGGGTGTAATACCTGGCCTTTCCTTGACTTTTCCCGTTATCCCTTTTCTTATGACTGTCCGACTGAGGGTCAATTTTTGGTGTTTTTTCGGATAGTCCGTCGGGGCTCGCGGACATTTTTAGGCGGTAGAGCTCGCGAACCGGAGAACGGGGACACGATCGGTTTCGGATTCCGACTCCCGGTTCTCCCAGAATAAAATTTTGAAGTTCGGACCCCTTTTAGGCGCCCCGGGATCCGTGCGAGCGATCGGCACGTTTCTCGGGGTAACTCTAGCCGCCGGAATTGTTCCTCTTATTTCTTTAAATCCCTTTAAGAACCTGAGGGTTTTAGGTTTTCCCTCTTAGGTTCCTTCGTTCGGCGGCTAGGGTTTTTAAGAGACGCTACGAGAGAGAAAAAAAGGAAACGGAACCCAACCCCCTTTCGCTCTCGTTACGACCGACGGCGGGGCAATCGGGAGAGGGACGGAGGTTTTCTTGCTCGCGGGATCAACCGGGCAACGATAGGACGATCCTCTTCTTCTCTTTTCCCGGCGGATCGAAGGTGAGTCTTTCGGTTAGGGTTTCTTTTTGCGCTTCGGGGTCGGGTTTTGCGGAGAGGGTCGCCGTCGCCGCCGCCGCCGCCGCGCTGGCCGGCCGTAGGCGGGGCGCCGCGCGGCAGAAGCGCCGCGCGGGCACCACCCGCAGGCGGGCACCGCGCGGGCAAATGCCGCGTGGGCCGCCTGCAGGCGGGGCACCGCACGGCAGGCGCGCCGCACGGGCACCGCGCGAGCAGATGCCGCGCGGGCCGCCTGCAGGCGGGGCACCGCGCGGCAGGAGCGCCGCGCGGGCACCACCCGCAGACGGGCACCGCGTGGGCAAATGCCGCGTGGGCCGCCTGCAGGCGGGGCGCCGCGCGGGCACCGCGCGGGCACCGCGCGGGCAGATGTCGCGCGGGCCGCCTGCAGGCGGGGCACCGCGCGGCAGGGGCGCCGCACGGGCACCGCCCGTAGGCGGGCACCGCACGGGCAGATGCCGCCAGGGCCGCCTGCATGCGGGACACCGCGCGGCAGGCGCACCGCACGGCAGGCGCGCCGCGCGGGCACCGCCCGCAGGCGGGCACCGCGCGGGCATACGCCGCGCGGGCCGCCTGCAGGCGGGGGCCCCTCGCGGCAGGGGCGCCGCGCGGGCACCCCCCGCAGGCGGGCACCGCGCGAGCAAATGCCGCGCGGGCCGCCTGCAGGCGGGGCACCGCGCGGCAGGCGCGCCGCGCGAGCACCGCCTGCAGGCCCGCACCGCGCGGACACTTGCCGCGCGGGCCGCCTGCAGGCGGGGCGCCGCGCGGCAGGCGCGCCGCGCGGGCACCGCCCGCAGGCCGGCACCGCGCGGACAAGTGTCGCGCGGGCCGCCTGCAGGCGGGGCGCCGCGCGGGCACCGCCCGCAGGCGGGCATCGCGCGGACAGGTGCCGCGCGGGCCGCCTGCAGGCGGGGCTCCGCGCGGCATGCGCGCCGTGCGGGCGCTGCCTACACGAGGCCGCCGCGCATGCTGGGCCTGCGCGGGCCGCCTGCAGGCCGCACGCCGCACGGCAAGCGCGCCGCCAGGACCCGTGTCGGGTCGGGGCCACGCGAGGAGGAGGCTGCCCGTAGGCCGAGCGCGCGCCGCACGGGTTGGTGCTGTGCGGGGAACTCCGCCGCGCGGAGCCCGAAGTTCGCGGCGGTCGTCTTTTCGGCCTAGAGTCAGTGTCGGGGTTTCGAGTCCCTTAGTCTTGACATGCCTTTGTTCCTCAGGAGTGCGGGACGTTGCAGGGAACAGGCGCACGATCGCGGACGTGCCGAGCACCGGACGACACACACAAGGTGGGTACTTTCGCCAGGGTTAATTGGGAAAGGGCGTACATATGTAAGGTTCTAGCATGGGCAAAGGTGTTTTCTCTTCTAAGTTATTCTTCATGAGCAATGCTGACCCCGCTTTTACTTTATTCGATTAATCATCTATATATATCTGTTTATAAGGCTCTGGTGTTACTACACGCACACCGGCGGTTTGGCCACCGCGAGGGTGTGCTTTTCCGAAAAAGTGGTACGTTGACCCGTGTACCCCACGTTTCGGTGACGTTAGGAAAGGGGGCCCTCATGGGTGGGGGGTGTGAGCGGTGACGCCGAGGCTGGTGCTCGGCGGCCGAGATAGGTGCTCGGCAGGGGGGGCACCGGGGCAGGGGCCCGGTGCGGTGTTCGGGAAGGGTGCCCGGTTTTGTTTGGTGCAGGGAGTGATCGTTGTTGACGGTGTTTGTGGGGTGACGGTTGCTCTGGTTACAGTGGTTTGCCTTATTTTAGTTTTCTTTTGCACATTATGTTATTTCTAGTCACTGACTTCCCACTCCGTGACAGGTTCGTCCAGGGGCGAGTGCTAGGGCACCGGTGAGGCCGCGAGGGTGCTGTTCTGACTTTTAGTGACTTCAGACACAGTGACTCTTCGTTCCCTTTTCTTTTATTACTCATGCTAGCTAGTTGTGGATTGCGGCACCCCCGTGGGGTCGAAGTGGATGTTGTCTTTTCCTTTTACATATAAACGAATGATTGTTACATCTTTTCTTACTTGGCCGTTTTAAATAATGAAAAGCAAAGAAAACCGTTTGCGAAAACTACTTTTAAAACATGGGTGTCGTGTGGGCACCGGATTTTACAAACCTTGTGGAATTTATGTGTTTGCGAACTATTTTCACAAAATTCGGCATCGGGTGGGTGCCGTTTTCAAACCCTGTGGATTCATGTGGCTTTGAAACAGTCTTTCCTAAAACGATGGCATCGTGTGGATGCCACTTTCAAAACCTTGTGATTATTTATCCTTTCAAAACAACGGCCTCTATGTTCTAAGTTGCTACTAGTAGATCATGTGAGTTGTTTGGTTGAATGTTTCGAGACCCCAACTGATGTGGTTAAAGACTGTATGTGTTACGCCTTGTGAGACACTTTGTAGTTGAGACGCCGTGCATATACAAAGGAAACTCTACCCGTTTGCAGGGTGAATTTGTATATGCGGCGAGTCTGGACACGCGCCGGGGTGTAGTGGTTTACAAACGAAAAAGGAATGGCTGAATTAGGGGCATCGGTGGTTCCTCTTCCGCGCGATTCGAACCCCCGGGGCGTGACAACGGGGCCATCTGACTATTCTCGTGATCCATTTAACACACCGAGTCCATCAAAAGTGTCCAATTGGTGTACAAACGCCACCGACACGCCACATAGGCCTCCAGAAGCTGCTGGTCAGCCAATAATCACCTCGTGGGGATCCAGGTCCTCACATAGATAATATATCTAGTCAATTTATTATAAGGAGTGGCTTTTTGAGCGTCTTTCAATAAAATCCCCACCTTATACCAACCTTGGAATTTGACATAGTCAAGTATTCCAAAAAGCATTTTATTTAATCAACTCGAACAACCATGCTTGGTATACATGTGGTAGCTGCACACAGTACTCGGACGACCGAGGTGGTAGCTCTTTCCTCCATGTGGTGGTAGTTTTCACACTCCTCATTGGGATGTAACTCTTTCCACATCTTTTGAGCATAACACTTTCTCTTTGACTCCCCCTCAATTGGCTATCAATTATTTAAAATATAAGGTATTCAACCAAAAATTGATCTCGATTTCATACTCGACTAAATAGTCAAATAAGATAAAAACTATACCAAGAGATCATTGAGAGAGAAATTGACTTTGATCAAAACGAAGATGATTTAATTGACATAAATGATCATTGCATCAAATGAATTATTATGATACCCAAAGCATAATAAATTTCTAAATAGACAAAAAGATGCTATTAAAGTCAATAATACACATGCTCAATTAATGTTCTATGTCTAAGCATAGATAATGAACAAAAACACAAAAACAAAACCTAACCTAAGCAAAAGTTTCAAAAAGAGGTTATTTCAAGGAAAGCATTCCAATTGCTTTACGCAAATGAATAAAATATTTTTGATCCAAAGGTTTTGTTAAAATGTCAGCCAATTGATCTTCAGTTGAAATGTAGGAAATTTGAAGAATATTTGATTCAACTAGCTCTCTTAGAAAATGATATCTAAGTTCAATGTGTTTTGTTCTCGAGTGCAACACAGGATTTTTAGAAATGTTTATAGCACTTGTGTTGTCACAAAGAATTGTTACCGAAGTTGCTGAAATTCGGAAGTCGCTCAACACACTTTTCATCCAAATGAGTTGGGTTGAACAACTACTTGCTGAAATATATTCCGCTTCGGCAGTCGAGAGTGCAATGCAGTTTTGCTTTTTACTATGCCATGCAACAAGGCAATGGCCAAGATAAAAACATGCACCACTCGTGCTCTTCCGATCATCCACAGATCCTGCCCAATCGGCATCTGAATATCCTATAATGTCAAGCGTTGTTCCCATAGGATACCAAATTTAGAAATTCAAAGTTCCTTTGATGTACCGGATGATCCTTTTCACCGCTTTCAAGTGAACCTCCTTTGGTGCTGATTGATATCTCGCGCAAATTCCAACACTAAAGGATATATCCGGGCAACTAGCCGTGAGATAGAGTAGACTTCCAATCATACTGCGATAGAGCTTCTCGTCTACACTCTCACTTAGTGAATCACTTCCTAATCCCTTATTGCTAGTTCCCATATGAGTCGGAAAATCTTTAGAATCTTCTAATCCGAATTTCTACACCAACTCCCTTGCATACTTGGATTGACATAGATGAATTCCTTCTTCATTTTGTTTTACTTGCAATCCAAGAAAGTATGTCAGTTCCCCCATCATGGACATCTCAAATTCGCTTTCCATGGTTTCAGCGAATTTAGAAGCATCATTGTCTCTAGTTGCTCCAAATACAATGTCATCGACATAGATTTGTGCTACAATGAAATTATCTTGATAATGCTTCACAAAGAGAGTCCGGTCTGCTCCCCCTCGAGTGTAGCCCTTTTCCAGTAGGTGCTTTGTTAGCCTTTCGTACCATGCTCGCGGTGCTTGTTTTAGACCGTAAAGAGCCTTTTTCAAACGAAAAACATGGTTAGGTTGTTTATAGTCTACAAAACCTTTCGGTTGAGCCACATAAACTTCCTCATTTAAAAACCCATTTAAAAATGCGCTCTTAACGTCCATTTGAAAGAGTTTTATTTTAAAATGACAAGCAATAGCGAATAATATACGTATTGACTCGAGTCGAGCAACTGGGGCGAACGTCTCATCAAAGTCTATTCCTTCTATTTGAGAGTAGCCTTGAGCAACTAAGCGTGCTTTATTCCTGATGATGGTACCATCCTCGTTCTTCTTATTCTTGAAAATCCATTTAGTACCAATCACATTGTGTTGCTTCGGAGGCTTTGTTAATTCCCAGACTTTGTTTCGTTCAAACTGATGGAGCTCTTCCTGCATAGCTTCAATCCAGTAGTCATCCTGAAGAGCTTCATCGATGTTCTTTGGTTCAATCATGGAGACGTAGCATGCGACTCCACAGACCAACTGTCTCCGAGTTCTAACTCCTTCTTGTGGGTCTCCAATAATGTTAGATTCCGGATGATCCTTGGAGATGCGTAACGTTTGCGGTAACGGAGTAGTCGGAGGTACATGTGGTAATTCCTGCACATTAGATACACTTGAAGAACCATTAGATGCATCAACTTTATTGAAAGAATTATTACGAGAAGATGCATTTACAGGAGTATCATCATCTAGAGACATATCAAGGGTAGATTTTTCAGATGCAAAGTGGAAAGCTTCATCTACTTTAACATTTATAGATTCTATCATCATTTTAGATTCCAAGTTAAATACCCGATATGCTCTACTGCTAGTAGAATAACCCATGAAAATCCCTTCGTCGCTTCGAGAGTCGAACTTACCAAGGTTTTCGCGATCACGCAAAATAAAACATCGACTCCCAAAAATACGAAAATATTTGATATTTGGTTTTCTACTAAACCACAGCTCGTATGGTGTATTTAAAGTTCCAGGGCGCAAATACACTCGATTAATTACATGGACAGCGGTGTTCACAGCTTCAGCCCAAAAATATAACGGTAAATTCCGGCTATGAAGCATCACACGCGCCATCTCTTGAACAACCCTGTTTTTGCGCTCAACAACACCATTCTGCTGAGGTGTATAGGGTGCTGAGAATTCTTGTTTTATCCCATTGGAAGTGCAAAAATCAATAAATTTAGAATTAATGAATTCTCCACCTCTATCACTTCGAACACGAACGATCTTTTCATTTCTTTCATTCATAATACGATGACATACCTCGTGAAAAGAGTCGAAAGTATCCGCTTTCTCTTTTAGAAAAGATACCCATGAATACCTAGAGAAATCATCAACCAATAGAAAAATATACCAATTACCTCCCAAAGATGGTTGACGAGTCGGCCCCATTAAATCCATATGGAGTGATTCCAAGGGTCGTTTGGTACCGACGTGGTTCAAGTTCTTGTGTGCAACTCTTGATTATTTTCCCTTTTGACAACCACCACACACAATGTTTTTTTTTTAAATAAAAGTTTAGGAACCCCCTTAACCACGTCCTTATTTGAAATCCTTGCTAGTTCTTTAAAATTCATGTGACCTAGTCTTTCATGCCAAACAGTTTCATTATCCAAAGAAACTAGGTTACATTTTTCAGAAATTTTATTAGAAACAACATAGCAATTATTTTCCGATCTAACCCCTTTTAAAAAGAATACTTGGTCCTTATCAGTTACAACACATTTTACAGAAGAAAAATTAACTGAGAACCCATTGTCACAAAGTTGACTTATACTAATGAGGTTAGTCTTAAGGCCTTCTATAAATAAAACATTGTTTAGAACCGGGCCATCAGGAATAGCGATTGTTCCCTTTCCAACAATTTTGGAAGAACGACCGTCCCCGAAAACAACATGTCCTCCGGAGATTTTCTCTAAAGTTTGAAAACTATTTTTGTCACCGGTCATGTGACGGGAACACCCGCTATCCAGATACCAAGACGAGTTGTCATAAGCATGTAAAGAAGTATGAACAACAAGACAAGGGAAGATTTCACCTTTGCGTACCCAAACCTTTCGAGTTTTCGTGTACGTCGGAAATGATTGTGAAGTTGATACCTTTGGTGAAAGCGTCTTGATTGATCCATCGCTTTTCCTTGACGTCGTCGTCTTGTTTGATGTACTACCAATGTTCTTTCCTTTTGAAAGATTCTTCTTTGATTTGCGGGAAATGAACTCATTGGTAGTAGTTGCAAGATGTGCTTGATTTGATCTTAGCGCTCCATTCTTGCAATTCCTTCTTATGTGCCCTGCAATACCACAACGAAAACATACCTTGGTGCTTGACAATCCCGAAGAGGGTAAAGTAGGTTTGTTATCGCTGTTTGTCGTCAATTCCGGTGTCGGAGGAGGAGATACCGACTGGGGCACAAAGACTGTCCCAACCGAACTAAAATTGTCTTCAGTTCGATTGTATCCGAGGCCGAATTTATTTGTTTGACCAAGACCAAGAAGCTTATCCAACTTACTCCTTCCAGAAGAAAATTACTTTAAATCATCCTTGAGTTGGAAGATGGTCTCCGTCATTTCCATTTTTTCCTGTCGAGCCTCGCCGTAGAGCTTCAAGAAGTAGTTCGCTTTGTTCACCATATCTACATAATTCTTCTCGAAATGCTCATTGGACTCTTGAAGGGAAACATTTACTTTAATCAGATTATCCTTTTCCACTTCAAGAGCGTTTGAGAGAGAAGTTGTCCTTTTTGCTTCTTCTTCGAGATCTTGCAATCTCCCTCTCAAACTCTTGTTTTGCTTTGCCAGTTTCTTTGAATCCCTCAGAAGTTTATGGTAGGCAAGAGCAAAGTCTTCACCTTCCGAATTATCCGATTCATCGTCCGTTGCAATCTTTTCAACAGTGGGGTTGGACAGTGAGTCGGATGTACTTGCCATTAAGCACATGAAGGGTGAAGAAGTGGACGCATGGAATGCCGTTGCGTTGTTCTCTTCATCACTTGAAGATGACTCATTTGTCGTTGAGGTTTCATCCCAAGTGACGGCTTGCATCGCCTTCTTCTTGGACGGATTCTTATTTGGACACTCCGTTGAGATATGGCCGTATCCTCGGCACTTGAAGCATTGGACTTGTCCTTCTGAGCTTTTCTTATCCTTTGAAAAACTTTCTTGCTTTCTTGACTTTTGGCTTGAAAAACCTTTGCCTTTCTTCCACTTCCCGGAGGATGAAGTTTTACTTAAATTACCCCTTCGGAAGTTTCGGCGAAAATTTCTTGTCAAGAGAGCAAGCTGCTTCTCAAAGTCCTCCATAGATAGGTTCTCGTCATCGCCTGAGGAGGATGAATCCGCGTCTTCTTCTTGTGTAGTTTTCAACGCAAAACCTGAAGACTTAGAAGTAGATGCTTTTCCAGAAGAATAGTTAGTAGGAAATGTCATTTCACATGTTTGTAATGAACCAACTAATTCTTCTACACGGATTTCGTCCGGGTGTTTAATAGTTTCAATGGCCGTAACCTTGGAACGAAATCTTTCAGGAAGAGTTCTTAAGATCTTTCTTACAATTTTAAATTCTGGAATCTTCTCTCCCAAGTTAGCACATGTGTTTACGATGTCTTGCAATCGTGTATAGTAGTCTGTGAATGATTCATTTTCTGCCATGAAAATAGAGTCAAATCTGCTCGTAAGCATTTGCAGCTTTTGAATCTTCACAAGGTTAGTTCCCTCATGTGTAACTTGAAGAACATCCCAGATTTCTTTCGCACTCTCACATGCTGAGACGCAAGAGAATTCAGTTTGAGACAAGGCATTAAATAAAGCATTGATTCCTTTGCCATTGTAAGAAGATAAGTCTATCTCTTCCTTGGTCCATTTCGACCTAGGTTTGATGGTGTGAACATCAACAATAACTTCAGTTGGATTTGACCATCCTAACTCGATAGATTGCCACACCCATTCGTCGATGGAAATAAGAAATGCTTTCATCCGTACTTTCCAGCACGCATAATTTGTTCCATCGAAGAACGGAGGTCTGTTGATGTTTCCACCTTCAGCCATTGTTTACAACCCTATTCCCGCTCCGATACCACTTGTTGGGTTATGTATAATATGGATCTAAATAGGGGAAAAACACCTAGAGGGGGGTGAATAGGTGTGAACGCTTAAACACTCAAAAATCGTTGCGCAATAAAACCAAATGCGGAAATAAAAAATAATACGCAAGATTTTTACGTGGAAAACTCCAAACCGGAGTAAAAAACCACGGGACCGAAAACACTGTGAAATCCACTAGAATTATAACACGTACAAAGGTGATATAACGTACTCACAGACGACTCAACCTTTTTCCATACGCTCCTAGTTGATCTTCTCCGCTCGCTCCGCAACGCTTCTCGAATCCACGATCTGCGTCCAACACCGAATCCACGACGTCTGACCGAATCCACGGTCTTCACCCAGTAGCACGTCTCGAATCCACGAACGTACCTCGCTCCGAATCCACGAGAGCGGTAGCACCTTGAATCCACAAGGCCACGCGAGTCCACGCGCCGATTTTGGGGAAATCGTTGTTTTTTGGGTGGTGATGATCCGCCGAATACTTAGATTAGAAATAGATCGGAAATACCATCTAAGTATTCATTAATTTGATTCTACTCAAAATCTGAGTATGAAACCCTAGAATCAAATCAATCAATATAGATGAAGAAACATAGGATTAAATCTATTGATTTCCTTTCTTCTCTATATGTGGATTTTTCTATTTTTGACCGTATTTGGATTACCCTAGAAAATGAATCGTAGGGTCTATTTTTAGGTTAGAAACCGTTGGAAGAAGATAAGAATCAAAAACTAACTTTTTCTGGAATTTTACAGGACGACGATCCGGATCGGATTTACGGCGATCCGGATTGTCGTAACAAAACAGACAATTGCCAGAAAACAGAGGTTCGGGATCCGGATTGAAATGCCTGATCCGGATCGTTCATACATTTCAGCAAAAACCAATGTTCGGGATCCGGATCAAAAGTGGCTTGGATCCGAATTGGATTTGCGTATGAAACAACAGCCTTCGGGATCCGGATTGTTGTGTCTGATCCGGATCCTGAACATGTCCCATGTCCAGTTTTTGATTTTTATGCAATTAAAAATTCATCCAAGTGTTTCTACACTATAAGAAGTATTCGAATCACCAAAAATAATTAGTTAAACATACCTGATCCTTTTGAATTCTTCTTTCTTGAGATTGAGTTATATAATCCAAACTTCTTCATCTTCAATCTTCAAGACTCAATACTTTCACGAAATGCGCCAAAACAAATTCCTTAACAGGGTAGGTATCCATCAATCACGTCTCCAGCTCCCGAGACACCACTCACTCCCCGTGATTATTCCTCAACAACAACAACATCAACAACCAGTACGGCATAGCCCGGTTGCGCAAACCTTTAATCTCACAAGCCAGAATTTGCAACGGGTGTCCCTCGTACTTCAAAAATTCCTAGATCTCAAATAGGGGCGAGTCAATCACGGGTGAGGGATCCAAAAGCAAAACACTCCTGAGCTGAGACGTGAAACACCACAGGGCTCCATCAAAAGCTGGGGGAAACAAAATTACCACCAGTGCGACACGCACCAAACCACATCCTGTATCAATTCAACCAAGGCAACCCGAAGCATACCCACTCTGTCATCCAATAAGAGAAAAGAGTCCTTACAAGGAGGGGTCCTCACTCGGTCACTCCCGAATCCTGACCATCCGAGTGAACTACTCAGTCGCGGTCTATCATCCAAAGGAACCCTCAAGGATACAACCACAAGCCATGTTTGCCTTAACTGTCCACACAGCGCCAGCTGTGAAATCATCGAACTCAACCCCAGACAGCTCTCCTGCTCTAGGTATCCGCCATAACCGTGGCCCTATCGGGGTAATCCAGAATGCTCACTAATAGACCAACAGTAAATCCACAGTCACTAAGGGAGGTCTCACTATAACACGCAAATCCATCTCCCAACACTGGAAGTACTTGCATTGGCGCTGGTATCAGTCTCATTATCCATCAGCCATGCTCTCCTGGCACTGCCAGGCCCAAGAAGCTCCTCGCCTCAAGTATAAATGTTGGTCTTAGCTAATCTCGAATAACATCCATTTGGTCGGGTTCCACCGCCGCCCCAACGGCTAAAAGAAGGTGACCCAAGAAGGCATGCACTTGGAACTAATACTTGTACCTCAATAACTTGGCATATAGCTTCTTCCACCCAAGCATTGTACACATCCACAAGTGCTCCACGTACTCTAAGTCGCTCTGGGAGTAAATCATAATGTCCTGGGGGAACACCACTCCCAATCCGTCCAAGTACAACTGGAACACACAATTCCTTAAATCTTCTAGACAACAGGGCATTAATTAATCTATTTGGCCTCACTATGAGTTCATAATGCCCTTACCGGATCCTGAATGCCATCATGGCACAATACGCAACTGTACAATTCCACATAGGGATAGGTATCCCAGACGAACAACTGCCGGAGTATAACTCCATCAAAAGGTCCTAAATACCACCCGGACCTGTCTACACTCGAACCATAAAAGGACCCTCACAGTCGTGTATCACCGACGTGGCATCACCACCGTATACCAACTGCGTGGCATCACCACCGTATACCAACGGCGTGGCACTAGGTCAAACAGACCCCTCGATCCATCAGATCCTGCAACTGCGCCATCAGCTCTCTCGGCTCTACCGGCGATATCCAATGAGGTGCTGTCGAGGGTGGTGCGGTTCCCCGAACCACGTCAAACGCAATCTCTATCTCCCTAACCGGCGGCATTATCTACAACTCAGGTGAAATCACACACGGGATCTCGTGGCAACAGAGATATCCTTGGGTCCCGGTGCTGCCGTAAGCACCTATCATACTGTCGCTATAACCTATGTGCTATAACTATCTCAACCATCAAGCCTCCTCTCGTCTGCCTCGCAGAAGGTCAACGTCCTCTCTTTCTGCAGTCTAACATCCTGTGGCACTGTACCAATCCAAATCCAAACACTGGGTCGAAACACCGAACCGCCACAATTACCAGTAAGCCTGCCGGTACAACTCGCGGCCTCAGCTGCATTGGACATGATCCACAAGCCTCCTTCACATGCACAGCACTAACAGGAACCTGTACCTCGAGTGCACGTGGTAACAAATCTGCCTCTAGTCCATGCAGGAATGCAACATGCTCTAACTCCGACTGCTGTAATAAAATCACACCTGCGACAACTCGATCCACTACCGTGGCGCCCTCCAACCGGGCGGCACAGGTTCATCCACTCGATGCAAGTGGTTGTCGCTCAATCTGCCTGAAAATCAGGACTATCCACATAGGGAGTACGACCTCTGTCTCTGCTCACACTGGGGCGACGAATAAGATCCTCCACAGATAACAAATCCACGCTACCGCTGCGCCACTCCGATATAGATGCTGATGCTGCCATCGGGGTCCACCCGATCTCTGGCATCTCAGGAACCCGTCATCCTTGAAAAGAAATCAAAAGTGCCTCTGCCGGCCGATTTGTCCTCCATCACCTGGCGCCAAGCGCCAATATCCTGAACTCGCCTCTAGCGGCAGATCCGTATCCAAAGGAACTGCAACTCCACGCTCCCTACACAACGCCTACACCATCGAGGCGTCAATAATCCGTAACTGAGGGACTAACTAAACTGAAAGGCATCCTGGCGCAATCCACTCCCAGCCACATATCCTATGCGCCTCGTCCCTCGAACCTGGAGCGCGCAGTTCAACAACTGCCAAAAACTCTCTAGCATAGGGAGGCTCTCAATTGATCACTCCATCACCACCAACCATGACTCTGCCTCCAAATGCTCCAACTCAATCTTACGAGTCGGTGTGGTTCATCTGCCAAATCTGGCTCAATAGATCGATCGCGTCCCCTCAGCTCACCAGCTGTCTACTATCCACCCTACCTCGGTGCCTTGCCACTAATCATTGGCACAGAGGGGGCTACTCACTCCATCGGTGCCCCAGAAATCCCCGCCCCTGGGATACTGCAACCGGGTGGTCTCGGAAGGAAGCACTGTCGGGCTGCCCGTTGCTCCGACAACAGTGTCACTAAAACCAGATGCTCGCTCACTCTGCCGCTGATAAGCCTCTAACAATCCTGTCATCTGGGTCCGGAGCGCTCTGACCTCAATCCGGGTATCCAGCCCAAAACCAACCGCTCAAGCTCAACTACTATGACAGGATACACACGGGTCAAAACCCAGCGTCGGGGAGACACCGCTCGCCACGACGAAACCACAAAACAGCACACAACAATGCTCGACCCAATCCAGCGAAAGTCTAAAGCATATCACCCGTTCCACAGCATTATGTTGTTTGCAGCCAATATAATCACTTAGGAGAATAAACATGCCAATCACTCTTCCCGTCCCTTCGGAGAGGTATAAAACTCAATCAGGACTCTCACTATAAATCATGACTCTCACGAAGTCAACCAAGGGTCAAACCATAAGCCTAGGGTTTCTAAGTCCACCATGACCTACAACCTAGGCTCTGATACCAACCTAATCTGTCACGGCCCGGGGTCGAAACTGCGACCCGGGCTCGCCAACAGATCCGCCACCTTTGCCAAACCCCGCATAGGCGAAGCGTCCTACCTGCAAGAAAAGTACTACAGCTAACAGATATCAGAGCTATAAATGAAAATGTGCTATAAAACTAAAATCTATCACTGTACAACTGGAAATAATACAACAATGTCCAACTCCCAAAATGACAATCATACAATATCCTCGTATACAAAAATCAGAACTCAACAGGGAGGTATCTCCAATAAATACATCAGTGTACAGGCTCTCAATATATATCATATCCTCACTACATCAGTCTCTCAAAAGAGGAAAATAAAATAGCTAATCTACTGAAGCCTTCCTCTGAAGGGGGTACCGCTACTCTCCAACGACGGGTAGGGATCTAGCACGCGACTCCCTTGCCTCGATCAACCACCGCAGAATCAGCAACACCCGCTAAGACTCTGCAAAACAAAGAAGAGGAAGAAAAAATAAGGGGAAAACCCCCAATGGGTGTGAGAACTACACCAAAAAGGGAGTTCTCAGTGGGTACCACCGCCAGGCTCGACGGTCTGCCCACCAAGTCCTCTAGAGACAATAAATAACCCTGCAGTAAAAAAAACTGAACTAGAAAGGCTGGAGATACCCTACAGCTACCATGCCTCCATCTTAATACTCAAGAGGGGAGAATCCAAGTATGGTATGCCACTACTAGCACATGAAGTGCACAATCGACCCAATCGAGCTGACTGCCACATCTGGTCCAGTCAAACCTGCGCTCACCTACGACCACCTCCCTCTGCCGGGAAGGAATTACGTAGGGTGTCCAAACGAACTAACTCGCTATCGAGTAGTGGCTCATGCAGGCTATAGTCAAAATCCACTCTCTCTCTCAGAACGGATAGACTCAAGATGCTCAACCTCTCACCCAATTGTCGAAGTACTCACAACGACACGGGACCACCGTCAAACCTAACGGCTCCGAACTACACTAGCACTGGTCTAAACACAGCTACTAGACTCCACTCAGCCCCCAAGCACGAGTGCAACCATAAAGGTGCCTGACCGAATAAACCCAATCAAATGAACCGGTATAAAACCCGGTACTGCCTGCTCTGCTGTCGAACACCAGAACTCATCTGCGGGAATACTGACCGACTACTGACCGGTACGGTCGGATCCCAAAATAGGTGACAGACCGACTACTGACCGGTACGGTCGCACCCAAAATAAGTAACAAACCGGCTGCTGACCGGCACGGTCGCACACTAAATAAGTAACAGACCGGCTCCTGACCGGCACGGTCGCACACTAAATAAGTGGAAACCTCCGCCCACTAGAGAATCTGATAACCAATCTGGTGCATAAATAAATGTCCGGTCAACCGCCCAATATCCGCGGTTGCCGCAATACCCTGCCGTCTATAATCCAACACAATAACCGACCTCCGGTCAACCGCCCAAAGTCCGCGGTCACCGCAAAACCCTGTCAGCCGCAATCCAGCACAACCCGTCCCAGACACAAAGGTCCCGGCTACACTACCCCAGACCCCTGCTCGCACCCGAGCAACACAGGCCGCCTGACTAACAAAGAAGGAGAAAAGGAGAACATGGTTTCTCCTAAGTCAAGTTCCAATAAGTAGTGCAGCAGTAAAAGATGGCCTAACTACACATCCATTCAAGAATGCTCTTGTCCTTGGAAACAATAAAAGAGAATGAAACATATAATAGCAAGGCATACTAAAGTATTCCTACTATGATATACCAATCTCATATAAATAGGCCAATGAATAATCATGTATGATCTCTATATCATCAAGTGAGGGATAAATATAACCCGTCTACCACATGCTGATGTAAGACCTGGCTTTTTCGTGACCCTTCCCGTTACCCCTTTCTCTTCGACTGCCCGCCTGAGGGACAATTTTTGGGTGTTTTTCCGGAGAATCCGTCGGGGCTCGCGGACATTCTTAGGCGGAAGGGCTCGCAAAATGGAGAACGGGGGCGCGATCGGTTTCAGATTCCGACTTCCGGTTCACCCGGAATAATTTTTCCAAAATTCGGACCCCACTTAGGCGCCCCGGGATCCGTGCGGACGATCGGCACGTTTCTCGAGGTAATTCTAGCCACCGGATCTGTCCCTATTATTTAATTATTCTTTAACCCTTTGGGGAACCTAGGGTTTTAGGGGTTCCCTCCTAGGTCGCTACGTTCGGCGGCTAGGGTTTTCTCTTTAAGAGACGCCACGAGAAGGGAAAAGAGAAGAGAGAAAAAAAAAAAAACGGCTAGGGTTTTCTCTTTAAGAGACGCCACGAGAAGGGAAAAGAGAAGAATTAAACGGGGCTTTCGGGAAGAGGACGGAGGTAGCTTGCTCGTGGGATCAACCGGGCAACGTTAGGACGATCCCCTCCCTCTCTTTTCCGGCGTTTCAAAGGTGAGTTTTTATTAGTTTTGTTGAGTAGGCGTTTCGGGGGTGGAGTCTTCACGGGGAACACCGCCGCCGCCGGACCGGCCGCGGGCATGCGCCCGCGCGGCGCTTGGCCGCGCGGGGCCGCCCGCAGGTGGGGCGCCCGCGCGGGCTAAGGCCGCGCGGAGTCGCCCCCGCACCGCGGGCATGCGCCCGCGCGGCGCCTGGCCGCGCGGGGCCGCCCGCAGGTGGGGCGCCCGCGCGGGCTAAGGCCGCGCGGAGTCACCCCCGCACCGCGGGCTTGCGCCCGCGCGGCGCTTGGCCGCGCGGGGCCGCCCGCAGGTGGGGCGCCCGCGCGGGCTAAGGCCGCGCGGAGTCGCCCCCGCACCGCGGGCAATGCGCCCGCGCGGCGCTTGGCCGCGCGGGGCCGCCCGCAGGTGGGGCGCCCGCGCGGGCTAAGGCCGCGCGGAGTCGCCCCCGCACCGCGGGCAATGCGCCCGCGCGGCGCTTGGCCGCGCGGGGCCGCCCGCAGGTGGGGCGCCCGCGCGGGCTAAGGCCGCGCGGAGTCGCCCCCGCACCGCGGGCTTGCGCCCGCGCGGCGCTTGGCCGCGCGGGGCCGCCCGCAGGTGGGGCGCCCGCGCGGGCTAAGGCCGCGCGGAGTCGCCCCCCGCACCGCGGGCTTGCGCCCGCGCGGCGCTTGGCCGCGCGGGGCCGCCCGCAGGTGGGGCGCCCGCGCGGGCTAGGGCCGCGCGGAGTCGCCCCCGCACCGCGGGCACGCGCCCGCGCGGCGCTTGGCCGCGCGGGGCCGCCCGCAGGTGGGGCGCCCGCGCGGGCTAAGGCCGCGCGGAGTCGCCCCCGCAGCGCGGGCACGCGCCGCGCGGCGCTTGGCCGCGCGGGGCCGCCCGCAGGTGGGGCGCCCGCGCGGGCTGGTGCCGCGCGGGGACGCCCCCGCACCGCGGGCAACGCGCCGCGCAGCGCTTGGCTGCGCGGGGCCGCCCGCAGGTGGGGCGCCCGCGCGGGCTGGTGCCGCGCGGGGTCGCCCCCGCACCGCGGACAGCGCGCCCGTGCGGTGCTCATCCGCGCAGGGGCGCCCGCGCGGGCTGGGGCCACGGGGTGCTGTACCCGGGCGGAGTGTGCGCTGCACGGGCCGGTGCCGGGCAGGGAACTCCGCCGCACATGGGTGGGAGTCGGTGTGAGTTTCGGATCCTTAGTCTTGACTTGCCCTTATACCTTCAGGAGTGCAGGACATTGTTGGCAGCGGACGCACGATCTCGGATGTACCGAACGCCGGACGACACACACACAAGGTGGGTAAATTCGCCGAGGTTAATTGGGTAAGGGCGGACATGAGCAAGGGTGTTTCTCTCTAAGTTGCTCCTCGTGAGCAAAGGTGGGTTTCTCTCTAAGTTGCTCCTCGTGAGCAAAGGTGGGTTTCTCTCTAAGTTGCTCCTCGTGAGCAAAGGTGGGTTTCTCTCCAGGTTGCTCTTCGTTAGCAAAGGTGTGTTCCTCTACAAGTCGCTCTCAATGAGCAACGGTGTTTTCCCCTTTAAGATTTTCTCAATGAGCAACGGTGTTTTCCCCTTTAAGATTCTCTCATGAGCAAAGGTGTTCACCCTTCTGGTTGTCCTTATGAGCAACGCTGACCCGATTCTTATTGTATTCGCTTTATCATCTGAGGCTCAAGTTTTACTACACGCACACCAGCGGTTTGGCCACCGCAAGGGTGTGCTTTTCCGGAAAAGTGGTACGTTGACCCGTGTACCCCACGCGGAGGTGGCGTTAGGGATGGGGGCCCTCATGGGTGGAGGGTGTGAGCGGTGACGCCGAGGTTGGTGCTCGGCGGCCGAGGCAGGTGCTCGGCAGAGAGGGGAGGGGCACCGGGGTAGGGGCCCGGTGCGGTGTCCGGGGAGGGTGCCCGGTTTATGTTTGGTGCAGGTTGTGATCATTGTTGACGGTGTATGGGAGAGGGGGGGGGGGGGGGGGTGACAGTTGCTCTGGTTACAGTGGTTTGTTTTATTATAGTATTCTTGCTCATTATGTTTATTTCTAGTCACTGACTTCCCACTCCGTGACAGGTTCGTCCAGGGGCGAGGGCTAGGGCGCCGGTGAGGACGCGAGGGTGCTGATCTGATTTTTGGGTGACTTCAGATACAGTGACTCTTTTTCCCTTTTCTTTTATTATTCCTGGTAGCTAGTTGTGGATTGCGACACCCCCGTGGGGTCGAAGTGGATGTTGCCCTTTTTCCTTTTCGAATAATTGAATGAATTCTACGTTCTCTCTTACTCGGCCGTTTTGAACGATGGAAAGCAAAGAAAACCGATTGCGAAAACTACTTTTAAAACGTGGGTGTCGAGTGGGCACCGAGCTTTACAAACCTTATGGGATTTATGTGTTTGCGAACTGTTTTCATAAACGATGGCGTCGTGTGGATGCCGCTTTCAAAACCTTGTGATTATTTATCCTTTCAAAACACCGGCCTCTATGCTCTAAGTGAATGCTAGAATATCATGTGTATTGTTTGGTTGTATGTGTACGAGACTCCAACTGATGTGGTTAGAGATTGTGTGAGCTACGCCTTGTGAGACACTTTGTAGTTGAGACGCCGTGCATATACAAAGGAGACTCTGCCCATTTGCAGAACGATTTTGTGTATGCGGCGGGTCTGGGCACGCGCCGGGGGAGTAATGTTTTACAAAAAAATATGGCTAATTCAGGGGCATCGGTGGCTCCTCTTCCGCGCGATTTGAACCCCCGGGGCGTGACAGATTAAGATGGTATCAGAGAGGGTAAACTCTAACCACAACAGTCGGGGCCTAACATCCACGGGCGCAATACTCTGGCTGCTAAGTAATAAAGTGAACACGGGATAAATAAATAGAACACGAGTGTACGTGGGGTAGGGTAGAGATTAAGTAGAACCCTTTAGGAGCCAGGTTACCTTGACAGTTATGTCTCTATGTTCTGTGATGATCGGTATGCTTTCATTATGTACGCAGATACAATAGCAGTCCAACACAGTGAGCGACGACCGACGAAAATGGACGCCGCAGCCGGAGCTAACCGCTTGCTGCGCAACCAACTGCGCGATGTGGCAGGACAGCTGCTGACTCTCACGGAGCGTTTGTGCATGCTGACGCGGGATCTTGAGAGCGTTGACCACTTCCAGCACGGCCCATGGGACGGTACCCCTCGCGGGATGCCACCAGCGGGATTTCCCACCTATCACGATGCAGTCAATTTGGCCATGCGTGCGGAGCAAGAGTACGCCCGGCAAGGGTGCCCCTACCCTGACCCGGCGGAGGACCCCTATCTGGCGAGCCGCGCGACCAAACGTCCAAAGGTAGAACCGGAGTCTGGACCAGTGAAGAAGGAGGGGCCCGACCCATTGAAGCCGTGCGTCATTTGTGGTGGCGCACATCGAATGATGGGCTGCCCCTGGCGGGATGATCACTGTTTCCGATGTGGTAGACCGGGTCACACGCGTTACACGTGCCCCCAGAAGCCAGGCGTCACTAGGCCCCCGGCCCCGGGACCTGTCGAAGCAGAGAAAGCCGCCACCCCCGCCTTGCAGGGGAGCCCCAAACCAAGGTACCGGGCGAACCAACACCTGGGAAATGCAAGGAAGGGTGGGCAGGTGCCAACAGGAACCCCGGAGTCGCTACACGGGCCCTGCGTCATCTGCGGAAAGGCGCATCGAGTGACGAACTGCCTTTGGAGGTACTCCCACTGCAATGGTTGCGGCAAACCAGATCACACCCGCGCCTCATGTCCGCGAGAACAGGCCTCTACAGCCGCAACGCCACAACCGGAGGGACGAGAGGATACCGCGGCTCCCAACCCACAGAGGGACCGACCCGACGGATCGCCGTCGGCGGACTCGTACGATACCAGGACCCTGCCCAACCACGCAGTGCGGCGCTGGCCCAGGGGTTGCGGGAGGGCTACCCCAGCCGCCCAGCAGACGGTGCAACGTCTCGAACTGAGTGAGACAGGTAATACTTGAACTACTTCTTTTTAGTTGGGGACATCTGTCGAACCTGAGTAAACCATCCCTGACTGACCCCGACCAAACCCCCCCCCTGGTCGTGTGAGTTATACCATCCTTTCTTTATCTGTTGTGGGTTTCGGCTTTGTCCCGTCGTTAGTAATAGCTTCGTTGTTTTTCTGTTTGTTTTTCCTCGGATCTTTTGGGGAGGGGTGAACGCCTTTAAAAGGGACTGCGGGAATCCGCGTTGGCGTAGTCCGCAGATACTCCCTTTTCTTTTCTAAGATCCCTTCTTTTCTTTCATCCAAAACCAACCGGATTTGGCCTTGATCCACTTAGGCACGCACTCCTTTGTTTCTTCCTACTTGGGGACCGCGCACTTAGTAGCGAAAAGTAAAGGGCGCGAGTTCCTTTGGACGGCCCCCAACGCTAAGGAAAGCTGTGAAGGTCTAAAAAGCGAACTTAACCAAGGGCGCCCGTGCTCGCCGTACCAACGCCGGGGAAGACTTCGAGTTATGCGACTGCATCGCGAATTGGCTGAGGGAGTACTAAGGCAGCAAGGAAGAGTCGTGGCCTATGCGACAAGGCAAACTCAAGGACTACATGTAGAACTAACCGGCACACGACCTGGGGTTCGCCGCAGTCGACCTCGTCCTGAGACTGTTGAGGCACTATCTCTTCGGGGCCCACGGTAACGTACTCCAGGACCACCGAAGATTTAAAAGCCATTCCACCCAGAAGGAGCCGAACCTACGGCGGGGACGGTGGTTGGGGCTATTGAAGGATCACGACCTGGACACAGAGACGACCTGACCAAGTGATACATCGATGAGTTGCAGAGGTACACGGGACGCCGACAACTACCACTTCGGGCCAAACTACACTATCCGCACGGACTTCGCACCTCAGATGGATGGGATCAGAACGAGTGATTCAGATCTCGAGGGCATACCTCGAGAGTCGCATATTGGTTTTGAATGGGCGTGATGGTCCCGCCATACTCAACCCTCGTCGAGTTCGCTACGCGGCGTCAAATACCAGACAAGCACACGGGTGACGC
>CM055071.1:25360088-25387445 GCA_029204045.2 Tillandsia leiboldiana
AATCTAAACCTTTTAAGCCCTTAAGAGGAATAAAATTATTTAATTATTAAAAGTTGGCCAGGGTGAGGTGCTGGTATTTTTCTGCGATAGAGCGCGGAAAATGATGGCCGACGGTGCGATCGGATCTGAAATCTGATGTCAGGATCTCCCGGAACGGAATTATTAGTGATACGGTGATTAGTCATGCATCGGAATCTGTGCGAAATATCTTGCACCCGTTGGAGATAAGGTGGGTTATCTCGTAGGGGATAATTAATTAATTAATTAATTATCCGATGACAGAAAATAGAATTTCCTTACGTACGAATTAAACAGGAAATTAATTAAAGATAGAATACGAGCTATATAAAGGATCCTGATTATCGGAAAGAAAAGAAAAGAAAAATAAAACCCTAACCGGTGAGGAGAGAAAGAAAGAGAAAAAAAAAGGAAAAGACGGAACCCTAGCCGGAAGAAAGGGAAAGGAGAAAGAGAAGGAGCTCGATCTTCCCGGACATCGAACCGAAGGCAAGAACGCGACCGGACAACCTTCCCGTCGATCTTCGGTTAGTAAAATAATTGTTATAAATTATTTGGGATTTTTCCGTCGTCCTTTTTGTTTGAGTTCTTGGGTTTCTCCGTCGTAACCGTCACCGTCGCCGTCATCGTCGTCATACTAGGGCACGGAACGGACGGCGGAGGCGCGCGGTGCCGCTAGGGCATCGCGCGGAGGAGAGTCGCGGACGGCCGATCGCCGCCGCAAGCGGCAATGGGACCGCGCGGGCGCCGCGCGGGTCGTAACCGCGCGGGCGCCGCGCGGACCCGCAACCGCGCGGGCACCGCGCGGCTACCGCGCGGGCGGCACCCGCGCGGACCCGCAACCGCGCGGACCCGCAACCGCGCGGGCACCGCGCGGACCCGCAACCGCGCGGGCGCCGCGCGGCTACTGCGCGGGCGGCACCGACGCGGACCCGCAACCGCGCGGGCGCCGCGCGGGGCACCCACGCGAGGCGCCGCCCGCGGAGACACGCCGCGCGGTTCCGAACCGCGCGGGGCTCCGACGGACGACGACGGCGGCGCGGGACTCCGGTTCTCGTCAACCCGGACGGTGTTGGAATTTTCCGTCGAAAAGAGTAAATTGGGTCTTTTGTTTTGGGATGTTAGTACACGTTTTTGACTATAGTTATCCTTGCGGACTTTCTTTAGGTCCAGGTGCGCAGCAGGGGTGCGCGAAGGATTCAGGTGTTCCGTTTTCTCTTCAACTAGGTGGGTACGGTTGCTGTAAGTGCAACAAGTGCAGTAAGTGCATCTATCATAATTTAAAATGCTCTTAATTTGTCTAACAAAGTAGATGGACAGTTTAACCTTTCGCATAATTGTATTTTATCTAACAATTGAAGCGGCTGCGGTCGCGGTGCTCACTACACGCCGATCTCGGCAAATCCGTTTCGGATGCTGCACGTACACAGGCGGATTGGCCTCAGCATGGGTGTACTTTTTCGGAGAAGTGGTCTTTTTGACCCGTGTACCTCACAAAGGGGTGGGAGCCGTGAGGACCTCTTCGCGCCTGCTGCAAATAGCACACCAGCACCGTGAAGAGGTTAAAAGCATCAAAAAGGTGTTTGCGCACGAGGGGAGACTTTAGTCTCTCCGACAGGTACTCTGGGGTTGGTGCCCAACATAATTGATAAATCTGGGGTTGGTGCCCAGCTTAATTATGTACAGGGTTTTAGCGAAAAGTTCCGGTGTAATCGGTTTGCTCCTTATTCTCTTTTGATACTTAGACATCTACTTTGTTTGTCACTGACTTTACCCACTCCGTGACAGGTGTTACCAGGTGCGTTAGCCGGGAGGGCGGTGAGACTGCGTCGCGAGGACCGTAGTCAGGATACTTGGGTTTTTATCTCGTTTTCCTTATACTTTAAATAATCAATTTGCTTGTGGATCATATTAGTCATGGACATGTATGAGTTAGCGCTGTGGATGAGGTGTACTTTTATACTTTGATACTTTTAGTGATGTTTTCATACGCGGCGCGTTTTCATGATAAACTAAATGATTTCGAAAATGTTTTCTCAAAACGAAGTGCCGTGTGGGCACGGGTTTTGCAACCGCTGGTTTTGTCCTTTCCAAACGTTGATGCCGCTTTAATAACAAGGTGTCGAGTGGACACCGGTCTTTTAACACATTAGTTAAATTACTGTACTCTGTTTGACGATGTATGTCTATTGTATGTTTGATGGTTGATGTATGATGTTGTAAATGAGACGCCGTGCATATACAAAGGAGACTCTGTCCGTGGGCAGAGAGAATTTGTATATGTGGCGGTCTGGCACGCACCGGGGATGAGGTTTAAGTTACCTTGTTAAGAAAAAAAAAATAATACATGTAGTTTTCCGCTTTGATAGACTCAAAAACCCCCGGGGGCGTGACAGTTGCTCTGTCGACACACTCGTCGTCGAGGTCTAAAGGGGAGCAGCTACAGTTTCACTACCCACCCCCGGCGGTCGCGTAGTGGGAGCGGTCGATCCGGGCGGAGGGATCGGGGCGTCCTCCACTGGTGCTGTTGGCTGTCGTTGCGTTAACTGACGGACTTGTTCTGTCAGCGTCGCTAGTTGCCCGGCCATCTCTCGCAGTTGCTGTCGGAGAAGTTGGCTCTCCGCGGTGGTCGGGGCCGTACTTTCTGCACCCGCGTTATCAGCCGACGACCTGGTCTGGGCCATTATCTGCTGTATACAAAGAAACTACGTTAACCCTAAGGTTACTGGCCTAGCACTTTGACCTACGAACGCACCGAAAATAAATCCCCCCTTTTTCCCTCGCACACTCTCGGTCTAACGCACCTACACCTTGGTTATCTCCTGTTTCAATCGCTTGTGGCGTTATGCACTGTGGATGTTGGTCACCGACTACTGTGGTTGAAGTCGTTTTCTCTGATACCATATAATCTGTCACGCCCCGAAGGATTTGGGATAAGCGGAAAACATATATATTTTTTTCTTTTGAAAACAACCTCGCCTACCGGTGCGCGTCAGACCCGCCACATATGCAAATTCACTCTATAGACAGACAGAGTCTCCTTTGTATATGCACGGCGTTACATTAACAACATCTTCTTCAACCACACAGTCACAATGAATACAACGAGAGAGAGTAATACCATTATTCACAACTAAAGTTTTCATTCACGATATTAAGAGATGAGACTACGGGTTTACAAACGGTGTCCACACGACACCTAATTTTCCAAAGTATTTTCGCGAGTCTCTTTATTGCGGCTACATCTTTTGAAAGGATAAATCCAGAGGTTTACAAAGTAGTGCCCACATGACACTTGGTTTTGGAAAGCATTTTCGAAACCCTTTGTTTAGTATAAAACATGCTGCATACAAGTCAATAAAAAGCATAACAAAGATCACATCACTAAAGTAAACTCTCAATCCAACATTCGCATTATTCCACAGCCAAGCAATTGAGAACTTATTAACTAAATGAAAAGGAGATGAGATAACCCAAAGCAAGAATGATGGAATAAAGCCTCATATGGCTAATGTCCTCTAGACGTTGCCTCACAATCGTCTCGGCTACCACACCTAGTCGGACCTGTCACAGTGTGGGAAAGTCAGCGACAAATAAAGTAGATGAACATAGCAATAAATAGTATTGGAAAGACAAACCGATACACCAGAGCATTTTGCTTTCCCCCTCATGAGTCACCGTACCCCCTGTTTTAAATAATAGAACATCTGTCGGAAGGTCTAAAGACCCCCCGGTGAACAATCACTTTGCTCGCGCATTGTGCCTTTAACACCTCCACGGTACTAGTGCTACACCTATTGTAATCGTGAGGGGTCCCCACTCGACACCTTTACCTTCGTCGGGTACACGGGTCAACGTACCACAATTCTGAAAAAGTACACCCAATCGATGGCCAAACCGCCGGTGTGCGTGTAAGCATCTATGACCATAATAGCCGAAACAGGCGTGTGTTAAAGCACCGCGACACTCAGTCGTTACAGTTAGAAATAAAAGAACGGGAATTTCTCATGCAATGGGTTTAAACAGTTAACACGATACATCTACTTTATTACACTTGTCAAAACGATAACATGCACCAATACTTATTACGAAAGTACCCACCTCGTAGCGTGAAGATCGGGACACTTGAACCACGATAAGCTCTCACTCAGCACCTGGACCTAAGGAAGTCCCCAAACGAAGATAAGTCAAGTTAACGCACCATGCCGCAA
Source organism: Tillandsia leiboldiana (assembly GCA_029204045.2). Lineage (NCBI taxonomy): Eukaryota > Viridiplantae > Streptophyta > Magnoliopsida > Poales > Bromeliaceae > Tillandsia > Tillandsia leiboldiana. Next base: position 25,364,318 of record CM055071.1, read on the forward strand.
AACGGAAACAAAAACCCAAAAACACCACGAAACCCAAAACAGCGTTGCTCATGACGCACGGTGGCGCCCCGCGCGGCACCTGCCCGCGCGGCGCCTACCGGCGCAGGCGCCGCCGCCCACGGGTGGCGCCCCGCTCGGCACGAGGCCGCGCGGTGCGCGCGCTACTTGCGGGCGGCGCCCCGCTCGGCGCCTGCCCGCATGGGCGCCGCCGCCCGCGGGTGGAGCCCCGCGCGGCACCTGCGGGTGGCGCCCCCAGCGGTGTCTGCCCCCGCGGGCACCGCCGCCCGCAGGTGCCGCCCCGCGCGGTGTCTGCCCGCGCGGGCGCCGCCGCCAGCAGGTGGCGCCCCGCGCGGCACGAGGCCGCGTGGCGCGCGCCACCTGCGGGTGGCGCCCCGCGCGGTGTCTGCCCGCACGGGTACCGCCGCCCGCGGCCTGCGCACGTGCCGCCCGCGGGTGGCGCCCCGCGCGACACAAGGCCGCGCGGCGCGCGCCACCTGCAAGCGGTGCCCCGCGCGGCTCTTACCTGCGCGGGTGCCGCCATCCATGGATGGCGCCCCGCGCGGCGCTTGGTCGCGCGACGCGGCGGTAGCGGCGGCGGCGATGACGACAACGACGGAGATGGCGACGATCACTTAAGAAAAGACACGAAAAACCCCAAACCACACCGTAAAATAAACTTTTCTTACCGCGATTCCGTCGGAGAAGACAATTCGCTCGCACTCCCATTTCCAGCACGTTGATCGGGGCGATCGGACTCCTCCGTTTCCTTCCTCTCTCTTCTCTTTTTCCTCTGGTTAGGGTTTCGTTCTTTTCTTTTCTTTCTCTTTCTCTCCGGCTAGGGTTTCTCTTTTGCGAAAAGTAGGATCTCCTCTTAGTACCTACGAATAAAACCCACATCCGGTATATATTAACTAATAAATAATTATTTAACTACACGGGATAATCCCACATGTCCTCGGAAAGCGTGCCGGATATTCTGCACGGATTCCGATCCGCGCTAAGTCACCGCAACCCTAATGGTGAGCACGGTGTCCAGCAAGTCGAGGGCCACGTAATGGTGGCGACGGTTCGTTAAAATGATACACCGATAATTAATACGAGCGAAAAAAGCTCTAAAAGGCGCGTATTTTAGCAATTTTAGAAAACCCTAGGGGTCTAAATGCAATTGTAACCTCATGTGTTATCTTGGTCTGTGTGTCCATGATCTCTAAGCTTTTCGTTAGTGTAATGACACGACTTTTCTAGTGATATTTTACCCTCCTGCTAATAGAGTGTGAGTTAGAGGAAATTAAAATATCGGGCTCTTTAGAGTCGACTAACACGCGGTGCGGATATTTCTCGGTGATAGAGCTCGAAAAATGATGAACGACGGTGCAATCGGATCCAAAATCCGACTTACAGATCTCCCGGAATGGGGTTTCTAAGATCGCGGTGACTTAAGGTGTGCATCGAAATCCGTGTAAAATATCCTACTCGCTTTCTGAGGAAGTTTGGATATTCCGTGTGATTAATTAATTAAGGAATTAATTAATCGGTGACGATAGATTAAGTTGGAAATTTAATCCCTATGATTATCTAATTAGGAAATTAAATAATCGGTGACTAGGATTTAAAAGGTGGGATTTTATCTCGTGGGTTTAGATATTTATTGTTAGAAGATAAATATCCGAATATTCGTGGGTTTTTCCTTTTTACGTACATATAATAAAAGGAAAATAAAAGAATAAAATAAAAGAGGAAATTAAATTAATAAGAGGATAATTAAATCCCGTTACCGGAAGGAAAACCCTAATTTAAAAATACTGCCTTCTCAAACCCTCCTCTTTCGTGCGTACCGAAAACCAAACGAAACCCTAGTTTGAAAAGAGAGGGAGAAAGCGGAGGAACCCGATCGCCCCGATTGACGTCCGGAGACCGGAGAACAAGACGCCGTCATCTACGGGGAGCGGATCCGGATCTCCAATGCCGCGAGAACCAAGATCGGTTCTTTAGTTCCGATAAATTAAGGTTAGTGATCATCGTTACATTTGTCAAATTAATCGGGGGTTTTCCGTGTTCTTGTAAGGCCGTTTTAATTGGTACATCGATCGCGGATTTTTGTCGGGTTTTGATCCATGTTTTATTCTCGTTCTTGATCGAGGGTGATCGATGGTTTTTATCGAGTTTAATCGATGATTTTTTTAATCGGTTTCTTTTTATCGGGCATCCGATCGACGTTTTGGTTGTCCGTCGATCGTTGGTTTAGTCATTAGAATTATCGTGTATTTATTCGGGAATTTTTGGGGATGTTTCGTTGGAACATAGTGGGTTAACGGGAGGCCGCCGCCGCCGTTGTTAAACGGGAGGCCGCCGCGGTCGTCACCATGGTCGCGGGGTCTTCGCCGGAGTCGCACGGGAGCGAAAACGGAGAAGAAAACCGCAAAATTAGGGTTTACTGTGCTTGTCCGTACATCGCGGTCCAGGGGTCCAGGCGTGCACCCGGTGCACGCCCGCAGCGTCGGAAGCACAAGACCCGGCGCACGGTTTCGCGCACCGGCCCGGCCCAAGGCGCGCGGTGCACGCCTCATGCGTGCACCCGGCGCATGCCGCACGGCCACCCGACGCGCAGACCCGGTGCACGCCTCGCGCGTGCACCGGCCCGGCCCAAGACGCGCGGTGCACGCCTCCTGCGTGCACCCGGCGCATGCCGCACGGCCGCCCGATGCGCAGACCCGGTCCACGGTTGCCCCTGTGCACCACCCGACAGCCCAAAGTTCGGTGGCTCTGTTTGGGTCCGTTTTTCCACCGTTTTGAGCGCCGTTTTCGCCGTTGGGATCACCATCTCCGTGATTTTCTTGGCATGGCCACCTGGGATCTTTTTGGTCATCGTTTCGCCATGTTGGGTGCTATTTTCGCCGATGCTCCGTGCCTCGACGAAATCGTCGGGGGCGCGCCGTCGGGTTTCTTTTCTCATCATTTTCGCCGCCGGGGGTCTTCTTGGTCTAACCATTGACGTCCCGAGTGGGCTGCCGGTTGAGAATTGGGTTTTGCTGGTTTTCCGTTAGCGGTTTTGGGTTCCGACGGAGTTCGCGATGAAATAGTCGCGTTCCGGTTGTTGTTAGTCTTTGATGTTACCGGTTTGATCTAAGTTTTTAGTTTTACTCGATGGTTTTGACTTGTTGGGTTTTTGACCGACGTTGCGGTCCCCTAGGCACGACGATTTAGGTTTTGCGGGTTTAACGTAACAGTGGTTGGGACCACTGGTTTTTACCTGATTAGGGTAAGGTGTTAATTTGTGCTATTGGATATTTTAGTAGGCAGCGAGAAGTCCTGATTTGCTTAGGAGGGTCGCGGGCGCGGTCGTATATCTTCAACTAGGTGGGTATCCTTGCTATAAGGGCAACAAGTGCAGTAAGTGCATCTATCATCATAAAAAGGCTCGTTAAATTGTCTAACAAAGTAGATGGAATGTTAAACCTTTCGCTTAAATGTTTCTTTTCATTCTAACATGATAATTGTGGCGACTGCGGTCGCGGTGCTCAATACACGCCGACACCGACAAATATTGCGGTGGGATGCTGCACGTACACAGGCGGATTGGCCTCCGCATGGGTGTACTTTTCCGGAGAAGTGGTCTCTTTTGACCCGTGTGCCTCACAAAGGGGTGGGAGCCGTGAGGACCTCTTCGCGCCTGCTGCAAATAGCACACCAGCACCGTGAAGAGGTTAAAAGCATCAAGGGGTTGTGCACGAGGGGAGACTTCCGTCTCTCCGACAAGTACTCTGGGGTTGGTGCCCAGCTTAACTCGGTATTCTGGGGTTGGTGCCCAGCTTATTTTGTGACAGGGTTTTAGCGAAAGGTTCCGGTGTATTTCGGTTTGTTCTTGAATCTATGTTAATCGTTAAGACATCTACTTTGTTTGTCACTGACTTTACCCACTCCGTGACAGGTTTGACTAGGTGTAGTAGTCGGGACGACGGTGAGGCAGCGATTAAAGAACATTAGCTGGATGAGGTTTATTCCATTATTTCTTGCTTGAGTTATCTCTTCCCCTTGTTATCTATGTTTAAGTTCTGAATTGCTTGATTGTGGAATGTTGTGGATGTTGGATTGAGAGACGGTTTTGTGATGTGATTTTTATAATGTTCCTTGATGATTTATATGCGGCATGTTTTATACCGAACAAAAAGGGGTTTCGAAAATGTTTTCCAAAACCAAGTGTCGTGTGGGCACTGCTTTGAAAACCTGTGGATTTATCCTTTCCAAAATGATGTAGCCGCCTTACTGTGAATGTGTAGACGTTTTTAAAGGAATGGGTGTCGAGTGGACACCGTTTACAAACTTGTAGGTTCCTCTTAATGTGATTAAATGTCTTTACACTCTCGTACTTGTTGACTGTGACTGTGTGGTTAAAGAATGTATGTTGATGTTGTAAATGAGACGCCGTGCATATACAAAGGAGACTCTGTCCGTGGGCAGAGAGAATTTGTGTATGTGGCGGTCTGGCACGCACCGGGGATGAGGTTTAAGTTACCTTGTTAAGAAAGAAAAAAAAAATAATACACGCAATTTTCCGCTTATCTTTACCTAAAAACCCCCGGGGGCGTGACAGATTAAATGGTATCAGAGAAAAACAACTTTAACCACAGTAGTCGGTGATCCACATCCACAGTGTCTGATGCCACAAGCAAATTGAACAAGAGATAACCAAGGTGTAGGAGCGGTAGATCGTGAGTGTACGAGGGATAAAAGGGGAATTTAGTTCCGGTGTGTCTGTAGGTCATGGTGCTAGACCAGTTAGGTCTAGGGTGACTTGGTTTCTTTGTATACAGCGAATAATGGCCCGAAATGGGTTATCAGCGGAGAACGCAGGGGCAAAAAGTACGGTGCGAACAGCGGCGGAGTATCAGCTTCTCCGACAATGACTACAAGAGATGGCCGGGCAGTTAGCAACCCTTATGGAACAGATGCGATAGTGGGTGCAATGGTCGACTACACCAATGGGGGTCGCCCAGGCTTCTCTGCCCGGACCAGCCGCACCAGCAACTTTGGGACCTACACCGGGAGCCGTCATTGGAGACCCCTTGAGGGAGATACGACCGACCCTTGGGTCGTAGGAAAATAAGTAGATACCATGGAAAGGCTCTTCGAAGCTTTGCTAATGGAGGAAGGTGAATGGGTCCCTTTGGCAGTCCTTTTCTTGAGGGAGACGCCCGCAAGTGGTGGAAGACGGTGCGCCCGGACCCTTCGGAGGGCACCGCCCTTCCATCTTGGACCACGTTCCAAGGAAAACTGTTTGGGGCATTTCTCTCCGACAGCATCAAACGGCAGATGGAAGGTGACGTGAAACTCATCAAGCAAGGAAGTCGGACAGTTATGGGGTATCAACGGGCATTTTTGAGGTTGATCAAATGTGTTCCCTTGTTATAAGAGATGAATCTCACAAGGCCCGTCTCTTGGTGAATGGCTTATGGAGCGACATCTTCAAGGTGGTGCAAACGGCGGGTTTGCGCACCTTCCAGGAGGTGGTCGATAGAGCCACCGCGGTGGAGCGCGGATTTACGATTTCTCGAGCCCGACGGGAGAGCTCAGGACACAGTAGGGATAAGAAACGAACCCGGCCAAACATCGGAAGGGAGCATACCAAGAGGAGCCGACCTCCTAAATACAGGAGATTGCAACAGGGCACCAAGAATGCGCCGACAGGAGGACAATGGCCGGTGGATAAGTCTTGCATTATTTGCGACGGAATACACCAAGTGACCGAGTGCCCCCAGGAGCAAGACCACTATTTTCGATACGGCAAATCGGGGCACTTAGGTTTCGACTGCCTCATCCGTAGCATCATCTACGCCCTCGTCTCCGCAATCGGGAGGAGGGAGAGTCTATGCTATGACCCACCAGGGGACGGACCCGCAGAGCACGATGTAGTAGGTAATACTCGAGTTTCAGATCATCGTGCTAGAATTTTTGTGTCAACGCCTAAGCATCCCACTCTTCCAGGGGTCCCCACTAACCTCTCCTTGTGGGGTACACGGGTAATTTTTACCATCTTTCCGAAAAAATACACCCTATGCGGTGGCCAAGCCGCCGGTGTGCGTGTAAGCAATATGAGTGTAAGAACAGTGTTGCGACCTCAGCCGCTTTAGTCAGAACAGTATAACGATCTTGCAACCGCAGCCGCTTTGATTAACATAATAAAAGGGATTCACATGCTATGGGGTTAGTCACTTTTACCAAAACTATCTACTTCATCAAACGAAATATTCGGGAACGACCCTGTACCGAAATTAATCAAAAGTACCCACCTGAATGAAGATAAACGACTGCGCACCTGTTCCTCCTAGGCGAACCCGAACTTCACGCGGCCTAATAAAATAATCAAAAACACTTTTTAACACTTTTACCTTAAATAGGCAAAACAGTGGTCCCGACCACTGTAACAATAGACCGATGAAAAACCAAAATCACTGTGCTAAGCGGGCCGTGTCGTCCCACAAAAACCGTCGGACCAAAAACTGTCCGAAAAACTACATCATTGTTAAAAATATCGTCGTGGTCAAAAACACTCAAAAACGGGACGAAACGGGCCGAAAACGGAGCTACCGGAGTCTTCCGTTGGAGGCTGGTGCACGGAACCAGGCCTGGACCGGGTCTGCGGCCAAGGGTGGCGGCGCCGCACCGCAGACCGAGCGCGCACTGTGCTGTGGACCACACCGTCTTGGGTCGGGCCGCGCACGGCGAAAAGCGCGCGCCGGGTTCACCTGTTCCCGGCCGCGGCGGCAGCACCGGGTGCACGCCCAGGCGTGCACCACGTTTGCGGGCTGGGCTGGCGCACGCGCCCGTGCGCCGAGTCTGCGCCCCCAGGCCGCGGGGGCGTGCGCCGGGTGCACGCCCGGCGTGTGGACCGCGCAGCTGCGGGCCGGTCTGGCGCACGCGGATGTGCGCCGGGTGCAGGATCCACCGGTGGACCGCGGGCTGGGGAGGCCGTACGGGGTGAACAGTACTCCCCCGTTTCGCGTTTTCTTCTCCGTTTTCGCCCCCGCGCGGCTCCGGCGATGACCCCGTGAACATGGTATCGACGGCGGCGGCCTCCCGTTTAACAACGGCGGCGGCGGCCTCCTGTTAACTCCCCCCATGCTCCGACGAAATACCAAAATAACTCAAACAAAGACTCCGGATTGCTCCAATGATAAAACCATTGATCGGAGGCCAAACGAAAACCTCGATCGGTAACCCGATCAAACCTCCAATCAAGCCGATTAAAAACCATCGGTTAAACTCGGTCAAAACACGAACAAATCACCGATCAAAACAATCAAAAACCCGCGATCAATTTACCGATTAAACCGATCTCTAAAGAACACGGAAAAACCCTCGATTAAACCGACGAAGGAGAGAAATAACGATTCCTAACCTTTTTCCGATGGAGGAGGCAACGCGATCCCGATCTTCGATCTTTGCGGTGGTGAGATTCCGGATCCGCCCTCCGATGGCGGTGATGTCTCGTTCTCCGGTCTCCGGCACGTCGATCGGGTTCCTCCGCTTCTTTCTTCTATATTTCTTTTTCCCCCGGTTAGGGTTTCCTTTTCTTTTCTCTTTTCTCCTTTCTCTCTTTTCAAGCTAGGGTTTCGTTTGGTTTTCGGCACGCACAAAAGGGAAGGGTTTGAGGAGGCGATCTTTTACGACTAGGGTTTCCTTTCGGTATACGAGGAATAAATAAATCTTGATATTAATTTATTTCTTTTATTTTCCCTTTTCATATGTACGTACCGTCAAAATCCACATCGGATATTTTTTTTGAACTCTAATTAATTAATTCATTAATTAATTAATTCCTCACAGATAATCCTTCGGGATAATTCTTTAAAGATAATTCTTTAGAGATAATCCCTTAATTCCTTGGAAAGCGTGCAAAATCACTTACACGGATTTTGATGCACTTCCTGGCTATTGCGATCCTTTTCACCCCTTTCTCGGGGTTTCATAAGTTGGAATCCGGATCCGATCGCACCGCCGTTCTCCGTTTTCCGAGCTCTATCGCAGAAAAATACCCGCACCTCAAAATTATCCACTTAAGTAAACCCGTTTCATCAATTACTTCAAACAAAACCTTTATTAGCAGGAGGGTAAGACGTTACAAAAATCTGTGATATTACACCACTCACCCCTCAAAAGAAGTTTCATCCCCGAAACTTAACCTCAACCCTCGTTAAATAACTCAGGATAACACTCCTTCATTTTCGTCTCAAGTTCCCACGTTGCCTTGCGCTCCCCGTGGTTACTCCATTGCACCTTTACATAGGGGATCGTTCGTTTACGAAGTTCCTTTTTCTTCTCTTGCCAAGATTCGTATCGGCGTTTCCTCGAAGCTCAAAACCTCCCGCAGTTCAACAGCCGAGGCATTGAGGACGTGCGGCGGTTCGGGTAGGTACTTCCGGAGCATCGAGACGTGGAATACCTTATGCACCTACTCAATATTTGGCGATAAGGCCAACCGGTATGCCACCGGGCCCACGCGCTCCAAAATCTCGAACAGTCCCACATACCGTGGGCTCAGCTTCCCTCGTATGCCGAACTGTCTTGTCCCCTTAGACGGCGACACACGTAGCAACACATGGTCCCCTATCCCAAGTTCCAATCCTCGTCGCCTTGGGTCCGCGTAACTTTTCTGCCGACTCTAGGCGGTCAACAACCGCTGCCTGATAAGGCGCACCTTTGCCTCCGTTTCCTCTACGAGGTCTGGCCCCAAGAGCTTCCGCTCCCCTAAGTCGTCCCAGCAAATAGGCGATCAACATCGGCGTCCGTACAAGACTTCGTACGGGGCCCTCTGAACACTAGCTTGATAGCTATTAATGTAGGCAATTTCCACGAGGGGTAGGTAACGCGACCATCCCTCACCCAGATCTAGCACACAACTTGAAGCATATCTTCGAGAATCAGGATCACTTGTTCCGATTGCCCGTCCGTCTGCGGGCGAAATGCCGTGCTAAACTGCAGCTTGGTCCCCAGTGCCTGCTGCAGACTCCGCCAAAAGTTCGACACGAAGCGCGTGTCCCTATCAGAAGTTATCGATGACGGTATTCCATGCAGTCTCACCCGCTCGTCGTTATAGGTCTGCGCCCGCCGATCTCCGCTCCACGTCATGTGAATCGGTAGGAAGTGGCCCGATTTCGTCAGACGGTCCACAATGACCCATATCGCGTCATGTCCTTGTTGCGATCGCGGAAAACCGGTTACGAAGTCCATATTAATCCATTCCCGGTTCCACTCCGGTATGGGCAATGGTTGTAGTTTTTCCGCCGGTCGTGTCACGCCCCAGAGGTTCTAAAGGAGCGGAAAACGTACCCTTTTTTTTTTCTTTAATAATTACGTGAACCTTGCCTCCGGTGCGTATCAGACCCGCCGCATATACAAATTCACTCCCCAAACGGGCGCAGTCTCCTTCGTATATGCACAGCGTCACCAACAAGTCCAATGCTTTAACCATTCCAATCATGACATGCAACGAGGAGAGGATATAGTACATCAAACCATCACCGCTATCTTATACAATCTATAGCATAAACCCATGGGTTTTGAAAATCGGGGCCAACACGACACCCAGTTTTCCAAATCGTTTTAGCAAACTCTTTGTGCGGCCATTAACTTGAAAGGATAAATCCACGGGTTTTAAAATCGGTGCCCACACAGCACTTGCGTTGAAAACATCTTTGAAACCGGTTTGTATTTGAAAAAAAGCCACAATTACACATCCTATCATTCACCAGTTAATTATAAGAAAGCCCTCCTCCCAACATCCATCAGAAACCACAGTATATGAAACACAGTTGAACTAAACATAGTTATGCCATAACCAGAAATAACTAAAATAAAGTATCGTTTTACTACCCCTCTTGGCTAGTGTCCTCAAACTGATGCCTCACCGTCGTACCGAATTCCACCCCTACTCGAACCTGTCACAGTGTGGGTTGTCAGTGAATGATAAAGTAGAAAGCATGCAAGTAAACGCAATAATAGAATGAACACACCGAACCACCAGAGCATTTACTTTTCCCCTCCCCCTCACGTATCGCCAAATCCCTGTTGAAAGTTCCGCTGGGCACCTACGCCAGCTTTTAGAATATTTTGGGCACCAACCCCAATACCGTAATCATCTTCTTGGTGCCTCCAACCCCTCGACTGCCCAAGTAGCAGCCGCCTCCCCTTCAGGGGTCCCCACTAATCTCCCCTTGTGGGGTACACGGGTAAATGAGTTACCATCTTTCCGAAAAAATACACCCTCTGCAGTGGCCAAACTGCCGGTGTGCGTGTAAGCAATATGAGTGTTTTAATGCCTTGCGACCTCAGCCGCTATAACCAGAGTAGTATAACGCACCTGCGACCGCAGCCGCTATAACCAGAAAAGTATACCGCACCTGCGATCGCAGCCGCTCGATTGAAATAGTAAAAGGGATTCACACGCTAGGGGGTTAGTCAAATTATAACCGTATCTACTTTATCAAAACGAGTATTCGGAAACGACACCTCACCGGTAATAACGAACACCTACCCACCTGAAAGACGATAAACGACCGCGCCCATGTCCCTCCTCGGCGAATCCGGACTTCACGCGGCCTAATCAAATAACCGAAAACACCTTTTAATATTTTTACCCTAAATAGGCAAAACAGTGGTCCCGACCACTGTAACAATAAACCGACGAAAAACCAAAATCACTGTGCCAAGCGGACCGTGTCGTCCAATAAAAATCCGTCGAACCAAAAACTATCCCGAAAAGCTACATCGCTGTTAAAAATATCGTCGTGGTCAAAAACACTCAAAAACGGGACGAAACGGGCCGAAAACGGAGCTACCGGAGCCTTCCGTTGGGGACTGGTGTACGGAGCAGCGCGTGGACCGGGTCTGCGCGTCGGCGGCTGGGCGGCGTGCGCCGGGTGCACACAGGAAACGTGTACCCTGCGGAACGGGCCGGGCCGGTGCACAGGGGAGGCGCGCGCCGGGTCTTTCCATTCCGGGCGCGGAGATGTGCGCCGGGTGCACGCTGGGGCGTGCACCGCGCTCTAGCGGGCCGGGCCGGCGCACGGAAACGTGCGCCGGGTCTGCGCATCCGCGCTGCTGGGGGCGTACGCCGGGTGCACGCCCGGGCCCGTGGACCGCGGCTGAGGGGAGGTCGTACGGGGATGAACAGTAACTCCCCGTTCGCGATTTTCTTCTCCGTTTTCGCTCCCGTGCGACTCCGGCGACGACCCCGCGAACATGATAACGACGGCGACGGCCTCCCGTTTAACAACGGCGGCGGCGGTCTCCCATTACTCCCCCCACGCTCCGACGAAACACCCAAACAATTCCGCGGTAAATTTAACGATCAAACCATTGATCGAAATATCGATCGCAAACTCGATCAAAAGACCGATTAAAACCATCGATTAAACCCAGTCAAGAATACGTACAAATCACCGATCAAAACAATCAAAAACTCGCGATCAATTCACCGATTAAACCGATCTCTAAAGAACACGGAAAAACCCTCGATTAAACCGACGAAGGAGAGAGATAACGATTCCTAACCTTTTTCCGATGGAGGAGGCAATGCGATCCCGATCTCCGTTCTTTGCGGTGGTGAGAATCCGGATCCGCCCTCCGATGGCGGTGATGTCTCGTTCTCCGGTCTCCGGCATGTCGATCGGGGCGATTGGGTTCCTCCGCTTCTTCTTTCTCTATTTCTTTTCCCCCGGTTAGGGTTTCCTTGTCCTTTCTCTTTTCTCCTTTTCTCTCCGGTTAGGGTTTCGTTTCGGTATACGGGGAAATAATTAAATCTCGTTATTAATTTATTTCTTTTATTTTCCCTTTTCGTATGTACGTACCGTCAAAATCCACCTCGGATACTTTTGAACTCTAATTAATTAATTCATTAATTAATTAATTCCTCACCGATAATCCTTCGGGATAATTCTTTAAAGATAAATCCCTCATTTTTTCCCGGAAAGCGTGCCAAATCACTAACGCGGATTTTGATGCACCCTCTGGCCATTGCGATCACTTTCTACCCCTTTCTGGGAGTTCCGTAAGTCAGAATCCGGATCCGATCGCACCGTCGTTCTCCGTTTTCCGAGTTCTGTCGCAGAAAAATACCCGCACCTCACGATTATCAACCTAAGCAAACCCATTATTTTACTTTCCCTTAACTTAACCTTTATTAGTGGGAGGGTAGAACGTTACCAAAAATCTATGATATTACAACACTTACCTCTTAAAAGAAGTTTCGTCCTCGAAACTTAAACTCACTCCTCACTAAATAACTCGGGGTAACACTCTCTCATTTTTGTTTCAAGTTCCCACGTTGCCTTGCGCTCCTCGTGGGTACTCCATTGCACCTTTACGTAGGGGATCGTCTGTTTACGAAGTTCATTTTTCTTCTCTTGCCAAGATCCGTATTGGCGTTTCCTCGAAGCTCAGATCCTTCTGCAGTTCGACGGCCGGAGCGTTGAGGACGTGCGACGGGTCGGGGAGGTACCTCCGGAGCGTCGAGACGTGAAACACATTATGCACCTGTTCAAGATTTGGCGGTAAGGCCAACCGGTATGCCACCGGGCCCACGCGCTCCAAGATCTCGAACGATCCCACCTACCGTGGGCTCAGCTTTCCTCGTATGCCGAACCGTCTTGTCCCCTTTGACGGTGACACACGTAACAACACATGGCCCCCTACCTCACATTCCCATTCCCGTCGCCTTTGGTCCACGTAACCTTTCTACCGGCTCTGGGCGGTCTACAACTGCTGCCTGTTAAGGCACACCTTTTCTTCCGTTTCCTCTACGAGGTCTGGCCCTAAGAGTTTCCGCTCTCCCAAATCGTCCCAGCAAATGGGCGATTGACACCGGCGTCCGTACAAGGCTTCGTACGGGGCTATCTGAATACTAGCCTGATAGCTATTGTTGTAAGCAAATTCCACGAGGGGTAGGTAACGCGACCACCCCTCCCCCAGGCTTAGCACACAAGCTCGAAGCATATCTTCGAGAATCTGGATCACTCGTTCCGATTGCCCGTCCGTCTGCGGGTGAAATGCCGTGCTAAACTGTAGCTTGGTTCCCAGTGCCTACTGCAGACTCCACAAGAAGTTTGACACAAAGCGTGTGTCCCTGTCCGAGGTTATGGATGACGGTACTCCGTGCAACCTCACCACCTCGTCGATATAGGTCTGCGCCAGCCGATCTCTACTCCATGTCGTGTGAATCGGTATAAAGTGGGCCGATTTCGTCAGACGGTCCGCAATAACCCATATCGCGTCATGTCCTTGTTGCGATCGCGGAAATCCGGTCACAAATTCCATGGTGATCCATTCCCATTTCCACTCCGGTATGGGTAATGGTTGTAGTTTTCCCGCCGGTCGCTGATGTTCCGCCTTCACATGTTGGCACACTAAGCATCGTGCCACGAACTGCGTCACATCATTCTTTAATTTAGGCCACCAGAAGGTCTGCCTCAGGTCTCTGTACAATTTTGTACCTCCGGGATGCGCAGTGTAAGGGGCATTATGCGCTTCTGCCAGAATTTCTTTCCTCAATTCTGGTATTTCGGGCAAGCAGACCCGTCCCCGGAACCTCAACACATCGTCCGCGCCGATCACAAAATCCCACTTAGTTCCGAGGATAATCCGTTCCGTACCTGCTGTAGCTGCGTGTCCATTGCTTGACCTTCCACGATCCTCTCTATCAGCATAGGCTTTGTCACTAAGTACAGAAATTTTGCAACTGCTCCTGCTGGCTCTACCACCAGACTCAGTTGTGAAAATTAAGCAATTAGCCGATCCTGTGGGTAAGGGCGCACAGCGCCGTTTCCCCCGTCTGTCCCTTCCGGCTCAAGGCATTGGTCACCACGTTTGCCTTTCCGAGTAGAAATGGATGGACAAATCGTAGTCCTTTAATAGTTCCAGCCATCGCCTTTGCCGTAAGTTTAGTTCCTTTTGTGTAACCAGGTCTTTGAGGCTCTGGTGATCGGAAAACACGTTACAAAGTGCCTCGTAGTGGTAGTGTCTCCAGAGCTTCAAAGCAAACACGACTGCCGCGAGCTCCAAGTCGTGTGTCGGGGAGTTCTGCTCGTAATCCTCGAGCTGTCTTGATGCATATGCGATGACTTTCCCCTGTTGCATCAACACACTTCCCAGTCCACTTCGAGACGCGTCACAGTAGATCTCGTAATCCTCACCGGGCTGCAGCAATGTGAGTACCGGTGCCCGCGTGAGTCTGTCCTTAAGCTCCTCGAAGCTCTTCTGGCATTGATCTGTCCAGACGAACTTCTCCCCTTTTTGGGTTAGTCGAGTAAGGGGAGTGGCCATCTTTGAGAAGCCTTCCACGAAGCGTCCATAGTGCCCCGCTAGTCCGAGAAAGCTTCGGATTTCTGTCCCCGTCGTTGGCCGAGCCCTGTCGGTCGCGGATTCTATCTTCCTTGGGTCCTCCACTATTCCCGACACTGGGACCATGTGTCACGCCCCGGGGTCGAAACTGCGACCCGGGCTCGCCAACAGATCCGCCGTCTGTACGGAAACTGCCGTACAGACGAAGCGTCTAACCTGCAGAAAGAATCAACTACAGTATACAGATATCAGAGCGGAAAGTAAACTACTAAAAACTGAAAACCAAACACTGTACAACTGAAAATAATACAAAGTCCTCTGATACAAAACTCAAAAGGGAGGTATCTCCAATAAATACATCAGTGTACAGACTCTCGATACAAGAATATCCTCACTACATCAGTCTCTCAAACTGTAAAATAAAGTACAACTCTATAACTCACCACAAAGGTCTCTCAACAGAGGAAAAAGAAGTAAACTAATCTACTGAAGCTCTCCTCTGGAGGGGTACAGCTACACTCCAATGACGGGTAGGGAACTAGCTCGCGACTCCCTCGCCTCTGTCAGAAGGATCAGCAACTGGAGCAACAGGAACAGGAGAAGAAGTTCCTGGGGAAAAGACACCACGACGGGTGTGAGAACTACTTCCCATAGTAGTTCTCAGTGGGTGCCGTCAACAAGCCCAACGGTCTGCCCACCAAGTCTACTAGAGGTAAAAGATAACAGTGCAATGAAATCTGAACAAGAAAAGCTGGAGCTACTCTACAGCTACCATGCCTCTAACTAGATACTCAAAAAGTGGAACAGATGAAAGTAAAAGAGACCACTCGCACCCAAGGTGCTCAATAGACCCAATCGAACTGACTGCCTCATAGGGTCCAGTCAAGCCTGCGCCGGTCGACTAGGAACGCACCTGCCCACTACCACACATCCACATGAGGACGGGATTTACGTGGGGCGTCCTGCCCGACTAACTCACCCCTCGCGCAAAACTGCCTCAACAGGCCCATCATCGCATCCACTGCGGAAAACTGCCTCAACAGGCCAACCATCGCATCCACTGCGGCATCTCAGGGGGCGCGACCCCAACTGAGGAAAAACGGCGCGACATAGAGTATCAAACATTGGCATATGCAGGCTATAGTCAAAATCCACGCTCACTCTCAGAACGATAGGACCCAAGATCCCCAAATATCTCGCGCAACAGTCGGAGCACTCTCTACGACTCAGCTGAATCATCTCACACGGAACACGAGACACTAGCCTCTCCAACAGCTCACAGCACGAGGCACGCTGGCTGGAGGTACTCCACAGCCAGGAACGACCCACAACTCAAGCTAACATTACTGGTCGGACAACACTCAACGACCTGGGATCACCGTTAACCCCAACGGTTCCCAACAAGACGGACCGGAAGATACTCGACGGCCCGGGATTGCCGTCTGCGCAACGGCTCCCACCACGACGGCACAACAGGGAAACAAGACCTCCCGGGACTACCGTTTACCCAAACGGCTCCCGGCACAGATACGCAACCCAGTACAACTACCAGACTCCACTCTGCTCCCAGGCAAGAGTGTAAAAGCATCCCACACTAAAAGCAAGTCCCGACCTCTCGGCCCACTACCCGGGCGAGAAAACACTATGTCCAGGGATGAACAGTGTGGATGTCTAAGCATAAATAACCCTAGCCCAAGTGAGGGTTTTCTACTAGTCTGGTTACACATACAACATATGACGGGGGTGCTAGGTCAAGTTCCAAGAGAACTATATTAACAGACAATAAAAGTAATAGCAATTCCTACAATCTAGCATACTACACAATGAAATAAACTATCATGCATAGTCCTACATCAGTAGAAATACTGTACAGTCCATAAAACTTGGAGATAAGGCCACCCACCTCGATTTGCCACCAATTGCTCGTAGACACTTGCAATTGGCCTCCACGCGATCCGCACGTAAAACGGGGCACGCCGTCGGAGTCCGCACGCAAAACGGAGCACGCTGCCGGAGTCCGCACCAAAAACGGAGTATGAACGTGAAACGTTGCACGGCGCCGGAGTCCGCACGCAAAACGGTGCACGGTGCTGGAATCCGCACGCAAAACGGAGTCCGCACGCAAAACGGTGCACGGTGCCGGAGTCCGCACGCAAAACGGTGCACGGTGCCAAGATCCGCACGCAAAACGGAGTCCGCACGCAAAACGGTGCACGGTGCCGGAGTCCGCACGCAAAACGGAGTCCGCACGCAAAATGGTGCACGGCGCCGGAGTCCGCACGCAAAACGGTGCACGGTGCCCAACACAGAAAAGAGCAAGAGGGTTAATTACAGTCCAAAAGATCGCCCCAAAAACTGTACAAAAATACAGTAAAACCAACACACGGGACCTACCCGACTGCGCCGCCGTCGCCGCAACGCCCCCATCGGAAGCCTCGCGCGCTCCACGAGGCCCGCGATGCGAAACGCCAACTCCCACAACCTCCTCCCTCACTCCCTCTCGCTCTCGGGTGCAGAAGAAAGAAAGAAAGGGAAGAAGGTGGCTTGCGGGGAGGAAGAAGAAGAGGAAAAAGAGGGAGAGGGGAGGAGGTGGTCCACGGCCCGCGGTGCACGGTGCACCCGCGGTCCACAGCACCCAGCCGGGTGCACCAGGCGCAGGCAACCGCGGGGCGCGCCACGTGGCTGCGCCCCTGCGTGCCACGCGGGCGCGCAGCACGCGCGCCACACGGGCGCGTGACACCGTGCCCGCGCAGGCGCGGGACACGGGCCCGCCACACGGGCGCGGTGTCACGCGCGCCCGAGCGGGCGCCAGTGGGGGCCCGCCACGTGGCGGCCCCCGCGTGCGCCCCACGCCGCAGGCGCGCTTTCCAAGCGCCTGCCTGCCGCCCACGCGTGCGCCGTACGCCCTCGGAAAGCGTGCTGCGACACCTCGCAAAACGCGCCCGCCTCGAATCTCGTGCCGCGTCGCCTCGAAAAACGTGCAAACCATCCGGGCTCCAAATTAAACAAATAAATAGTCCAATCTTAGCGATTTCGCGCGCTGAATCCAAAAACGATGTTCATTTCTCCAAATTCTCATCCGAAAATTTGCCGAATGCCCACTCGATCCGATTTTCGCGCCGGGTCCATTTTTAAAGTCCGATTTGCCAAATTCCAACTCTAAAAATTCCCGAAGGCGACCGGAGAGGTAAACTTTTATCCGGACTTCACCCGGAGTCTAATTTTGACATCTGAATCGTGTGAAATCACTTCTAAACACCCGACGGGTCCTCCAACTTCCCACGGGGTCTCAATTAAGCCCGAAGTCCACCACTTGTGTCCAAATTGCGCGCTACCCACGCAGGCCTCCAGTGATGCCAGCAAATCCCAACTTGCATCACAAATCCATTTCTGGGCCCCCCAACACGCGCACCAACACCCCCAACGGTGACCGAAAGCTGCCCAACAACCAGCAACCCTACGCGGGGGATTCCGGGACCTCACATCCTCCCCTACTAAAAGAAAGTTTCGTCCTCGAAACTAGATCAAGCCCATCAGGAGTCAAGAATGCCACGGCTAGGTATCTAACAATACGCCTCCAGCTCCCCCACTCGCTCTTCGTGATTACTCCGCAACAACAACAACAAGTACGGTATGACCCGATGTGCAATTCTCTCATCTCTCGAGCCAGAAATTGCAACGGGCGTCCCTCGTACTCCAATAATCACAGATCTCAAAGGGGCAAGTAAATCACGGCGAGGAAAATCACATCACTACTGAGCTGAGACGTGAAAAACCACGGGCTCCACTAAAAGGCTGGGGGAAAACTGAAATAACCACAGGTGTAATACGCACCAAACCACAACATGGTGCCACCCACAACAAGACGACCCGAAGCATACCCGCAGACTCGTCCAATAAGGAAGGGAAATCCAATAAGTTTGGGTCTTCACTCGGTCACTTCCCGATCCAAAACCACCCGAGTGGACTACTCAACTGCAGGCTACCCTCAAAAGGGATCCTCAAGAGACACAATCTCGTGCCACAGTTGGTCGCTCAACATGCTAACATGACCCAACGGACCCACGCGTCAAAGTCGATCCCTCAACTCACAAAGAACACCCTGACGGGGACCAAACCGTCGGTGAACGGGACTGAAAACTAGCTCGCAAGGCGATCATAAAGTTGATGCCCAAAACTCGCGGTCAAAAGTCCGAATCATCGAGAAACTCTCACCGTTGTGTACCTACAACGTGGCATCACTGCCGTGCACCAACAGCGTGGCATCACTGCCGTGCACCAACGGCGTGGCATCACCACCGTGTATCAACGGTGTTGTAGAGTTATTATGGATCCACAAGGATCTAAATAGGTACTATCAAACAACTAGAGGGGGGGTGAATAGGTGTAATACTTAAAAACTCAATCTCAGTGCAAAATAAAAACCAATGCGGAAAATAAAAACAGCACACCGAGATTTACGTGGAAACTCCAATCCAGGAGAAAAACCACGGGACCAACACGCAATAACAATCCACTAAGAATAGAAGAATAACAAGGTGATTACCGACTCCACGGACTCAACCCCTCCTTCAGCTTCTTCGGACCTTGCGCTGACCGGTTGGATATCCGCGCAATAACAATCCCTAAGAAAAGAAGAATAACAAGGTGATTACCGTCTCCACGGATTTAACCCCTCCTTCAATTTCTTGGACCTCGCGCTCCACCGTTTTGGCCCGTCCACTGCTCACGTTCGAATCCACGAACGCACGCTTCGAATCCACGAAACGCCTTTAGCACACCGAATCCACGATGCCACGTCGAATCCACGACGCAAACTCAGTCGATAAGAATATTGACTTCGATGGTGATCCTTTGCTTAGATTCTCATTGAGGAACCGTAGAAGAAATCTCTAAGCAAAGATTAGATCAATTCGACAAAAGATATGTTCTTGAAAGAACCATCGAATTGACCTAAAAGAGGCTATGAAGAAGATCGATAAAAACCTAGCCTCTAGGGTTGCTCTCAAGTGTTTTATAAATTGATCGGCCGTAGCTCCCACGTTTTTGAGAAACCTAAGTGTCTATTTATAGTTTAGAAACCTTTGGAAAGAGATAAGAATCAAAAACTTACCTTATCTGGAAATTTTCAGGACGGCGATCCGGATCGGATTTACTGCGATCCGGATCGTCGTAACGAGATTGACGATTCCAGAAAACCAAGGGTTCGGGATCCGGATCGCATTGCCCGATCCGGATCGTTCATACAAATCAGAAAACTTAACATTCGGGATCCGGATCGGAAATTGCATGGATCCGGATCGAAGTCTTGTATGAAGCAACAACCTTCGGGATCCGGATCGTTGCCCTGATCCGGATCCTGAACATGTCCGAACACCAGTTTTTGATTATTATGAAATTAAAAATTCTTCCAAGTGTTTCTATACTATAAGAAAGTATTCGGATCACCAAAATTATTTAGTTAACCATACCTGATCCTTTTGAATACTTTCTTCTTGAGATTGATGTAACTGATCCACAATTCTTCACTTCAATCTTCAAGATTCAAGACACTGAGTGTCAACTTGAGCTCTTGTTGAATCTTCTCTAAGTCTTTGATTGCTGATTGACAATTTGATCCCTTTAAGACTCCGACTCAACTCACTGACTTGACTCACGAAATATGCCAATACCAAAATGCCGTAACAATCTCCCCCTTTGGCAATTTCGTGACAAAACCCAAAAATACATAAAAGCGCTCAAGTCACTTATCTTAAACCAAAAATCGAAATTCAATGTTATCACCAAAACATTGATTTTCTTTGCGTGAAAGATCCAATAAATACAAAATTACATTTGAACCAAACAGTCCTAGAACATACTCTATGACTTAGGACTTGGAGTCTTAAAGTGATGTAATTCCTGCAAAACAAAACTCCAAACAAAATCAAACGTCAGTCGTTAGAAATTAAAATCCTACATTTGATTCATCCTTTTGGTTCTTTTGTTTTTCCCAGCTCTTTCAACCTTTCTTTGTCTCCCCCTATCTTGAGCATCTCTAACATGTTCTCCATATTCTTGAGCATCTATGTTCTCCCCCTTTGTGGTACGATCATCATTTTCCGTTCTCCCCCATTTTCCATTTCGTTTCGTTTGTCCTCTCTTGAGGATCTCATCTCCGTCATTTCTCTTCTCCCCCTTTTTGTCACAAATTGTCAAACAGTGAACATACTAGACAAAAGGAAATTACTAACAAAATTAGTTCATGGAGAAAGAGAGATAAAAGCTCAGTTCTGGTATATATAACAAAAATGCAAATTGCGTACCGGTACCAGAAAGCAAAAATTAAATAATTTCTTGAAACAAATCCAGATTTTAGAATCTTTTCAAATACCGATTTGTATTCCATCAAGAAATCAATTAAGTGCTTTAAAACAGTGAATTCACACAGATGTCATTCAAATCCAATTAATTCACAAAATTAAAAAGATTTACTCCAAAATCATGAAAAATAAAGGTAAAACATTATAAACCGTTTTTCATGTTATATTCATCAAACACAAGTCATCAAAAATAATCTTGAGATCCAAAGTCTATCAAGATGTAACGGATTTACAAAGATGACATACGGAGATTTCCAAACGACATCAATCTTGAATTCTACCCTTTCAAATTGAGATAAGCACTAAAATACCTAAGGGTGGCTCTTTGAGCATCTTTCAACTATCCCACCTTATACCAACCAGGAGATTGTTCAAAATATAAGAGTTTTGCATATAAATCTCCAAATGCTTCAACTAAAGATTTTTCTCATAAAATACTATCAAGCATCCATAACATGTGGTAGCTTCACACACAAACCGGACGACCGGGGTGGCAGCTCTTTCCTACATGTGGTGGTAGTTTTCACACTCCTTTCGGATGTAACTCTTTTCCACATCTTTTGCAAATCATTTCAATACCCTTGAAAGAATGCAATCTCTTACGTGAAAGATTAAATCCCAAATTTAGTCTATCGGTTGTCTCACGTTTATCACAATGAATTCACACAACCGAGATAGATTAAGCATCTAAAGATCACACATGAGTTCTAAAATTTGATGCTTATAAAATCAAAAACTCCTATAATGAAGTATCTTCAAGATTATGATTAAGGAGTAAAGTTGATAATCCAAATAAAATTAATTTGGAGTGAATAAAAGTGAAGCCCTTTTTATTCAATGCACTTGTTCAGTAAAAAACCCTTTTGTTCAAAAACAAAGTATAAAAACGAAGAGCATTGAGAAACAGGTAATGCAAAGATTAAGAAAAATATGAAAGGAAAACTAATCAAAGCATTACATACAGTCATAAGCTATTTAGAACTTAAGACAAGGAAAGATATCACCTTTCCGAATCCAAAATCGCTGGATTTTGGGTTGTCTTGATTCGTTGTGGCCGGGGGTTGTCCGCTTTGACTGTTGATCCACCTTAGGTCTTGCCTCGCAGTGATCCACTTGAATGATTGATGTTGTGGCTCGGACCTTTGGGGGTTGAGTGAACTCCTTTGACTTGATGTGTCTTTGATTCCGTTGAGTTCGCTCCGTAGATGAAGTTGCCGAAGGACTCTTCTTTCTCTTTTTCGGGCAATTCTTCACCAAATGTCCTTCAAGTCCACATAGGTGACAAGTTCTTCCTTTCAATTCATTGTGGAACTTGAAGCATTCACAGTTTGGTTCTTTTTGAATCCCAAACCAACCTTGCTTGTTTGACCTAATCCGGACATACATTCAAGTTTCTTGGAACCGGTTGAAATCCTTTGTATGTCGGATTTAAGTTGAGAACTTGCTTGGTCAATGCTTGATTGGTGACATGAATTCCTCAAACTGCTTTTCAAGAAAATCAATCTTGTTAATATGGGAATTAACGACCGTTTCCGATTGATTTATCTTTTCTTGGAGGATTTTATTATTATCCAATAAAGCTCTCGTTCCTCCTCGAGATCATGAAGTTTGATCTTTAAAGCATGATTCTCGTCTTGATCTTCAAGTCGTTGCTTCCTCAACTTCTTGATATGTTTGGCCATCTTCTTAGATTCCGCAAGAAGTTGTTGATATGCCTCAACGAGTTCTTCCTCGTCCGACTCCCCCTCACTTGATGACTCTCCGCCGTTGTTGATGTTTCATACAAATCAAAGGAGTAGAGTCAGTGACTAAAGATGATAAACAATTATTAGAAGAGGGAAAATGAGAGGCATGAGAAGCAACGATTTTTTCCTCTTTACTTGAGGTCGATTCATTAGAAGTAAAATCGTCCCAAGTTTTCGCTTGCAAAGCCTTCTTTTTATATATTTCGGAGAAGGACAATCCGTTGAAAAATGGCCGTAGCCTTTGCATCTATAGCATTGGATTTCCCCTTCGAAATCATCTTTTTTTTCCTTAGAAGGTTTTGCAAAGCTTTTGAGGTTAGAGGATTTAGAACCCGATGATCCTTTAGAAGGTTTCGTGGATGAAGATCCATCGGTTCGATTCTTCCAAAATTTCCGACGAAATTTCTTTTGATCCGCGCCAATTGTTCTTCAAAATCGGCAAAAGAGATTTCATCGTCGGAACTTGATTCGCTATCTTCTTCCTTTGTTGATTTGAATGCAATACCTGTAAGCTTAGAAGAAGACTTGGAAGAAACTGATTAGTAGGAAAAGTCATTTCATAAGTTTGCAAAAGCACCTACTAATTCCTCTACACTCATCTCATCCGGATGACTAACGGTTTCAATGGCGGTAACCTTTGCCCTAAACCGTTCCGGAAGAGTCCGAATATCTTTCTTACAATTTTCG